>OY728165.1:1147744049-1149009049 GCA_963277665.1 Viscum album
ACCAAATAGTGTCAAAATTGACATAAAATAATTTTTAAAACAAATATTATATTATTAATTGTTATTTTATACATAAAAATCTAAGGTTCGTCCAAATGACTTATATAAGATTATATATATTAATTATAAACAAATTGGGGTTTTTTTGTCTTGTTATAGTAAGTTTATTAACCTTATAGTGTAAGAAAACAAGAAGCCAAGGTAAAAGTAAAATTATTTAACTTAAAGTTAGATCTAAATGATAAGGTAAAAATAGAAACCTAAACTTGTATAAATTCTATTGGATCATATTATTTCGACCCATCCCAACCTTATCTTTGAAATAAATCAATTTGGAGCTATTAGAAACCAAATATGACTTTATAATAAAATAATATTTTTAGTTTTTCCTAAGGTGCCCCTCCCCTCCCTTATAAAAGGGCACCTTCTCCCTCTCTTCCTCACACCACTTTGAGCCTTTCAGCTAGTCCAACCACTTCCAATTTCTCTTCTCCACTTCCCTTGATAAATCCTAGAGGTTCTGGTCTTCTTCAAAGACCATTTTTAGTGCCCTAAGAGGAGGTTAAGAAGAGGTGCTTCAAAGAAGAGGTAATGTCTGTTACCAATTCTTTCAAATTTATTTCTCCTTCTACTTCTTCTTAATTAGTTGTTTCATTGTGAAGTAATAACATCAGTATCACTCATATACTGATATGTTATTATAGGTATGAAACAACCCTATTTCACCATTTATCCATCCTACGGAAAATGAAATCACCACGCGTGCGTATGTACGGAATACCGTCTCCACGCCGTGGTGTAATCTATTTTCCACCACCACCTTACTTGGATGGGTATAATGTTGTAGATAATAACTATATATGATTATTTTATTGTGGTATTGATTCTGAAATAGTATACATACACTCCAATACAATTCCACGATCATGGGAATGATATCATCTCTTGTGCGTACGTATGGAATACCATCTCCACGATGTGATGCGACTCGTTCTACATGATCTTCATTGAATAATTATTATATAAATGAATTTAATGAATAAATATTATATATATTACACTAATACCATTCTGGAAATGAGGTATCTATAACCTAAAAAGAAGAATAAGAATTTATTCGACAAAACACGCATAAGAACAAAAAGTAATAAACACCCGAATAACAAGTAGCAATGAAATATTACTAATAAGAAGCTAAGAATATGACCAAATATGATATCATAACAATGAGTATGATTCTAAAATAAGTCATTGACATTATTTAAATCATTATACAGGAGGTCTGGACACTTACGAATCAAATTGGACCTAAGGTAAGGGAAAATCTCACAATCTCATTTTTTGTCAGAGATTGTTTATACTTCCAGATTTACTGGGGAATATTTGTCATCCACATCCATGTTCCTTCAATATTTTATATTATTTCCATCCACATAAAATTTTTTATATCCAATCTTACCCATTGGTGAGTTTTTAGTAAAAGATATGAAAGAAATCTTCTGTCATTTTTAGTACGATGTAGTTTTTGAATTTTCTGGCCAAAGTACGAGAAGAATGTTTTTTTTAACTTATACGGCATGAATGCATTTTTATAACATTATTTCCATGAAGCTTCCTTTAAAAATTTTCAAGTTTATTTTTAATCAACTTATTTTAGTTTAAAACTGTATGACATGTTAATAATGGAAAAATGTTTTTTTAAATTAGAAAGGATATTTTCCTCAAAAAGGGAGTTCAAGAGTTTTATCAAATTTATTTTCCTTCTAAGATAATATAGGGTTCTGTTTCTATCCCTATTATTACATTGATTTCATTATGTTTTGATGGAATTATTTTTATAAAGTCCTTTATCTTATAAGAATTGTTCTATGATGTCTCGATGTTTGTGAATCCCATTTTTATTACATGGGTTATGCTATGATATATGATTTATGTTCTTGTGGAACACATAATAATGGTATCATTATGAGATGGGTGGGAACTATATCTCCCTAAAATGCATTGGGTAACAATTTATATCTCATGAGATAGACATGTCTGGAATGGCAGGTTAATCAGTTTTAGTGAACCAGGACTGATATGAGGAGTGAACTCGGTTCAGAAATGGACTTTTCTGCTAAGATGGTCTTGGAAATGAGTCTTGACTACTAAGAAATGATTCTATATAATTTTGTGTGTATGCCACAAAGTTTCATGTTTTATGTTAGGATTATATGGATTATATTTCACTACTATGATTTATCCCATGTTATGAAATTATGATCTCTTTTGCAGGTTAAGATTTCCAAAATGTTATGTTCTTATGAATATGATGTGATTGATATTTCTTTTGTTTACCCTTACCGAGCATTTGATCTCACAATTTTGTATGTTTTCTTTCCCCAGGTCAGGAAGAATGTTATTAAGTAGGATATTCCAAAAGGGACTCTAGATATGATGAAATAAATGGGAGGCAATGTAGATGCTTTATGAACAACTTGTTTATGTTTCCCTGTTTCTAAAGACACTATACCTATACGGTCCTTTCATGGTTTTGTTATATGTTGTAATTAGTGTGCTTCAATTTTGAAGCAATAAAAATGTAAAGTGTGGGTCGTTATAGATGGTATTAGAGGAAAGGTATAGTCATCCTTTGGAAACTAGGATTTTAAATCCTTAGTAAGAACCCTAAGGATATATCTAAGCATAGAACATAATCATAGTGTACTATATATGGCCATGAATAACATAAGATAGTACCTTAAGTGTAAAATTTTATTCTCGATTATGTGGTTTTCCTATTATAAATAGTGATGCTCACATTATTCTTCTTGGTTTTAGTCAATGGTTGGAACCCAAAGGAACCGTGTTAACGCGGAATGCGACGGGCAATGAAATGATTGTCCCACCGACCAACCAAACCTTATGGGAGCTAGAATGAAAAATCATGTAGCCATTCTCACTCAACTTTCTCATTCTATGAATCTTTCCGGTCTTCCAAACGAGCAAAGGAACTAGAAACATTCTATTGAATCCTTCATGAGGCAGCGTCCACCTACATTCAGCGAGTCTACTGATCCCTTAGTTTCTGAACAATGGATCAGTACAACTGAAAAGATATTTCCAGTTCTTCAATGTTCTCAACATGAAAAAGTCATCTTAGAAGTGTATCGTTTGGAAGGTGATGTTGATCAATGGTGTAATCTTATCAATAATACGAGGCATAGAGATGAAATTGAGTCCATGGAATGGGATGAGTTCAAGAAATTATTTTTCAATAAGTACTTCCCATGTATTCTTCGAACAAAGATAGAGAAGGAGTTTCTTGAACTGATGCAAAAGGATGATGAATCGGTTAGTACCTACGAAGCAAATTTTACAAGACTTTCATGGTACACATCTGGGATTATTATCCAACTTGAGAGTAAGATTGATCGATTCTTTAGTGGATTAAAACTAAGACTTTGAAAGGCATTATCCATAAGGGACTTAAATAGCTATGAGGAAATCATTTGATGTGCTCTCAAGGTCGAGATAGAGATTAGAGTAACCTATCAGTCATATGGGTTTGATAAGAAGAGGAAAATGGAATTCAAAGGAAAATCTAAAGAGCGCACTGAAAAGAATATGATTTCTCCCTTATGCTCAAAGTTTGGAAGGAAACATTGAGGGATTTTTCTTAAAGGGACAATTAAATGTTTCAAATATGGAAAGGAAGGTCATCGGGCATTTGAATGCCGCAATGATGGGAAGAATATGTCTAGTGATGCGAACAAAGAAAAGGCTACACAGGGTGCACCTCCTACACTTCAATGTTACAAGTGCAAAGAAATGGGGAATTATGCTAATCAATTCCCTAATCCAAGGGTTTTTTATTATGATCGACGTCAAAAAACTCTTAAGGCTAAAGACAATGGAAAGTCACATGAAATTTCTATCAGTGATGTGGATAATGATAACAAACTGGTGAAAGGTACACAGACCATCCACTCTAAAGTAGAAAATGTTTTATTTGATTCTGGATCCACCCACTATTTTATTTCTGAAGATTTTTCTCAGTGTATCACCATAGTACCTCAACAATTATATGTTGAGCTACCTGTGACAACTCCTAATGGCATAATAGTTGCATCAAAAGTTTATAATTCTTCTCTGATTGAAGTTTGTGGGAAAGTGCTTCCTATAAATCTTGTGATACATCATATAGTGGAATTTGAAGTGATTCTTGGCATGGATTGGATTTCTTTATTTGGATCTCATATCAATTTCCAAATAAGGGAAGTCACATTTCATATTCCAGATCAATCTATGATCATCTATCGATGCAAGGATGAACATAACCTTCTAGTGGAAATTTCTTCCATCTTATGGGTCTTGATTCAACTAAATGAAGGTTATTTATCTCAAATGGTGGGAGATAAACTCACAACATAGAATATGAGTTCTATGATGTCTTTCCGGAGTAATTGTTGGGTCTTCCACGAAATCGTGAAGTTGAGTTTTCAATAGAACTCGTACTGGGTGATTTTCCTATTTCAAAGGCACCATATAGAATGGCCCCAATTGAGTTGCAGGAATTTAAGAAGCAACTCCAAGAGAATATTGATATGGGATTCATACGCCCTAGTGCATCACCTTGGGGAGCACCTGTTCTGTTTGTTAAGAAGAACAATGGATCCATGAGACTCTGCATTGATTATCAAGAACATAATAAGATCACTATTAAGAACAAATATCATCTCCCACTGATTGATGACTTATTTGACCAACTACGTGGAGCACAATATTTTCCGAGATTGATCTTCCTTCATGGTATCATCAATTAAGGTTCACAAGGGAGGGTATACCAAAGATAGCTTTCCATACAATGTATAGACACTATGAATTTATAGTGATGCCATTTGGTCTTACTAATGCCCCTGGTATCTTCATGGATCTAATGAATAGAGTCTTTAGATAATATCTTGATCTGTTTGTGGTAGTCTTTATAGACAATATTCTTGTCTATTCAAAGAGTAAGGAAGAACATGAAGATCACTTGAGAATTTTATTTAAGACCCTGAGAGAGGAGAAGCATTATGCCAAATTTACCATGTGTGAATTTTGGATTCAAAAAGTTTCATTTTTTGGTCACATAATCTGAAAAGAGGGGATATCTGTGGATCCAACAAAAACAGAGGTTATCGAAAGATGGTCGAGACCAACAACAGTAACTTAGATCTAGATATTTCTTGGTTTTTCCGGATATTATCGACGTTTTGTGAAATATTTTTCATGGTTATCTAATCCACTCACAAGGTTGACTCAAAAAAAAGTTAAGTTCGTGTGGACAGAGGAATGTGAAGAGATTACCAAGGAGTTGAAAAGAAGGTTATCCAGTGCACCTGTACTCACACTTCCTTGTAGTGGAGAATGGATTGTGATCTATAGTGATGCATCCAAGAAGGGTATGGGGTGTGTTCTTATGCCAAATGATATGGTGATAGTTTATGCCTCACGATAGTTGAAAATCCATGAGCAAAATTACCCAACTCATGATTTGGAGTTAGCTGCGGTAATATTTTCATTAATGATTTGGAGGAATTATCTTTATGGTGAAAGGTGTGATATTTATACTGATCATAAAAGTTTAAAGTATATTTTCACAAAAAAGGATGTGAATATGCGCCAAAGAAAATGGTTGGAGTTGATTAAGGATTACGACTGCTCAATTCATTATCACCCTAGGAAAGAAAACAAGGTGGCAGTTGCATTAAGTCGACAAAACCATGCTAGCTTATCCATGATGAGGATCAGAAGAGATCCAATATTTATGGATTGAAAAAGCATGGATCATGGAATTATAATGGAAGGGAAAATATCTTATCTTTCTCAAATGAATGTTAAACCATCTACACCTGTGAAGATTAAAGAGGCACGGAAAGAAGATGTAGAGTTACAAGAGGAGGTGAGAAATTTTCATGAATTCAACCTTGAATGTGATGGGATAATAAGGTTTAGGAATCAGGTTTGTGTTCCTCCCATCCCATAATTAAAGAAGGAGCTGCTGGATGAGGCTCATAGTTTTTCATTATCTATTCATCCTGGAAGCACGAAGATGTATAGGGACCTGAAAGAGTACTTATTGTGGGATGACATGAAAGGAGATATTGCTAAATATGTCTCTCGATGCTTGGTTTGTCAGCATGTTAAAGCTGAGAGACAGATGTCTAAGGGGATGCTACAACCATTACCCATACCCGAATGAAATGGGAAAACATCACTATGGACTTTGTCGCTGGGCTTCCTAAAACATCCAAAGGCAATAATGATATCTGGGACATTGTTGATCGTCTTACAAAGTCAGCACACTTCATTTCTATTAGAGATGAATTCTCTCTGGATCAGCTTCCCAGGATATATGTAAAGGAAGTGGTATGATTGCATGGAGTACCAATTTCCATTATATCTAATCGGGATCTGAGTTTTACCTCAAAGTATATGCGAAGTCTTCAGCATACTCTGGATACAGAGTTGAGTGTCAGCACTGCTTATCATCCTCAGACAGATGGTCAGTCTGAGACGAAAATTCAAACTCTAGAAGATATGTTGAAATCTTGCTCTTTTGATTTCAAAGGTGGTTGGGATCAACACCTACCATTGGTGGAATTTTCTTATAATAATAGTTTTCACCCCAGTATTCAGATGGATCCTTATGACGCTCTCTATGGAATGAAATGCAGGACTCCAACTTGCTGGGATGAAGTTAGGGAAAGAGAGCAATTAGGACATGACCTTGTTGATGAGATGGCAGAAAAGGTCATATCTATTGAACAACACATAAGAGCAGCTTAGTCGAAAAAAAAGTTAATCCGACAACCGAAGAAAATACCTAGAGTTTGAAATGGGTGATAAACTGTTCTTACGAATATCTCCTTGGAAGAGAGTAATGAGATTTGGAAAGAAGGGAAAGCTGAGCCCTAGGTATATCGGTCCTTTAGAAATATTGGATCGTGTTGGGAAGGTAGCTTACCGATTGGCACTTCCACTAAATCTATCTCAAGTTCATGATGTTTTACAAGTATCTCTCCTGAAAAAACTACATACGCGATCCTTCACATGTACTCATCTCAGAAGTTGTACCACTGGAGCAAGATATTTCTTATGAAGAACAACCGATAGAGATTCTGGATCGTAGCGAAAAAGTCCTACAGAACAAGGCCACTCGCTTGGTGAAAGTTTTATGGAGGAACCAAAAATTAGATGAAGCTACATGATAGCTTGAGGATATGATGAGGGAGAGGTATCCTCATCTGTTTGTTACAAAGTGAAGAATTTCAAAGGCGAAATTCATTTTAAGCGGGGTAGAATGTAACATCTGAAAATTTTATGAGAAATATTTTGTTTTTTTGTTATATACATAATCAAAGGAATATTTCACTACACACAACACTATCTCAGATTGCTTTATATGCAGTCGCGGCTTTCCTCGATAGCTTGCGTTGTACGCAATATCGAGTTTCACTAAACAACGATAAGCTATTAAAATATTATTAAAACTAGCCTTTATGAATAGTAATACCCACTATTTGAAATTTTATAAATTTTATCTTTCTAAATGGACTTCATTTTTTTATTTGGAATATCGAAATTAGCCTAGGGTCAAATTTTGGTATTTTTCTGAAAACATTCATTTTTTGATTAATAGAAAAAACACCGGGTTCTTATTTAAAAACAGAATTTTTATTTAAATAATTATTTATTTTATTTAAATTTATTTTAGGTAAAAATTGATACATAGCACCTATATAAGTTCCATGTAATTAATTGGATTCATTTCATAATAATTTTAGATATATAAAAATTTAATTGAACTTTTCACCGTTTTTTACCCACCTCCTAGGAGAATTTGGAAATTTACATAAAACATAATTTTACCGCTTTGGTGAGTGGAATTTCGAAAATCTGTGAGACACCGTTAATATCAAGGACTAAAATGTTGTTTAATGAGATGAAAATAATTTTTGGTGAATAGTAATTTTTTTACTTTTTTTAACCATGGTTTAAAGTAAATATGGTAATAAAGGGTAAAAATGATATTATTATTACCCTAACACATGTCATAATTCTATTGGATAAGTGTAATTAGACCCAAAACAACCATATGAATAACATATGACCATTTAGGCCCACTTGGATTAGATTAGGACATTTAATATTATTTTATTTAAAGAATAGTTAAAATAGTTAAAATCAATGTTTAATAACTTAAACATTTTTAATATATGGTTATGCATGAGATAAATTCAAATATAAATATTCATTAGAAATCTAAAACGATTTCCTACATAATGGTATTTTATTTATAATTTTTAGACTTTAAATAATTTAATTTATTTATGACATAATGATGATGCAATAATTATCTTATTAATGAAATATTAACATAAGTGATGTTATAAATACTCAAATAAATTTAATTTGACACTTTTTATGAATTCTAGTAATTTTATAGGTTAATATGAAATATTTTTATTGATTTATTTAAATTTTCTCGAACTAATCATCCTGTTATGATTTTCAAAAAAATCATGTACAAAATAGTGTCAAAATTCACATATAATAGTTTTAAAAAAATTATATTATTAACTGTTATTTTTTTCTTGAAAATATAATATACATCCAAATTACTTAGATAAGGTTACATATATTAATAATAAACAACTTGGGTTTCGTTTGGCTTGTTATAGTAAGTTTATTAACCTTATAGTGTAAGAAAAGAAAAAGACACGGTAAAAGTAAAATTATTTAACTTAAAGTTAAATCTAAATGATAAGGTTAAAATAGAAACCTAAAATGGTCTATATTCTATTGGATGAGAGGATTTATACCCATCCCCACCTTAGCTTTGAAAGAAACCAATTTGGAGCTATTAAAAACCGAATATGACTTTATAATAAAATAATATTTTTAGTTTTTCCTAAGGTGCCCCTCTCCTCTCTTATAAAAGGGCACCTCCTCTCTCTCTTCGTCACACCACTTTGAGCCTTTAAGCTTGTCCAACCCCTGCCAATTTCTCTTCCCCATTCCCTAGAAACATCCTAGAGGTTCTGGTCTTCTTCAAAGACCATTTTTAGTGCCCTAAGAGGAGGTCAAGAAGAGGCGCTTTAAAGAAGAGGTAATGTCTGTTACCGATTCTTTCAACTTTATTTATTCTTCTACTTCTTCTTATTCATTTGTTTCATTATGAAGTAATAACATCAGTATCACTAACATAATTATATTTTATTAAAAGTATGAAACAACACGATTTCACCACCTATCCATCCTACAGAAAATGAAATCACTGCGCGTGCGTACGTATGGAATACCGTCTCTACGTCGTGGTGTAATCTATTTTCCACCACCACCTTACTTGGATGTGTATAATGGTGTAAATAATAACTATATATGATTATTGTAAATTTATATTTATTATTAAATAGTATACATACACTCCAATACAATTCCACGATCATGGGAAAGATATCATCGCTCGTGCGTACGTATGGAATACCGTCTCTATGATGTGATGCGACTCATTTTACATGATCTTCATTGCATAATGATTATATAAATGATTTTAATGAATAAATATTATATATATTACACTAATAAAATTCTGGAAATTAGGTATCTATAACCTAAAAACAAGAATAAGAATTTATTCGACAAAACACACATAAGAACAAAACGTAATAAACACTCGAATAACAAGTAGCAATGAAATATTAATAATAAGAAGCTAAAAATATGACCATATATGATATCATAAAATTGAGTATGATTCTGGAATAAGTCAATGAAATTATTTAAATCATTATACAGGAGGTTCGGACACTTACGAAGCAAATCGGACCTATGGTAAGGGAAAATCTCACTATCTCATTTTTATTCGAGATTGTTTATACTTCTGGATTTACTGGTGCATATTTATCATCCACATACATAT
The DNA here is from genome assembly GCA_963277665.1 of Viscum album. Classification (NCBI taxonomy): domain Eukaryota; kingdom Viridiplantae; phylum Streptophyta; class Magnoliopsida; order Santalales; family Viscaceae; genus Viscum; species Viscum album. The sequence continues at coordinate 1,147,753,999 of OY728165.1, forward strand.
TTCCTCAATATATAATATTATTTCCATCCACCTACAATTGTTTAATTCCAAATTTACCCATTGGTGTGTTTTTAGTAAAAGATATGAAAGGAATCTTTTATCGTTTTTAGTACGAGGTACTTTTTGACTTTTCTGGCCAAAGTACGAGAAGAAATTTTTTAACTTATACGGCATGAATGGATATTTAGAACATTATTTCCATGGAGCTTCCTTTACAAGTTTTCATGTTTATTTTTAATCAACATCCTTTAGTTTAAAATTGTATGACATGTTAAGAATGGAAAAAATGTTTTTTTTAAAGTAAAAAGGATATTTTCCTAAAGAAGGTAATTCAAGTGTTTTATCAAAATTAAATTCCTTATAAGATAATATAGGGTTTTGTTTCTATCCCTATTATTTAATTTATTTAAATATGGTCTGATGGAATTATTTTTATGAAGTCATTTACCTTATACGAATTGTTTTATGATGTTATGATGTTTAAGAATCCCATTTTTATTACATGGGATATGATATGATGTATGATTTATGATCATGTGGAACACATAATAATGGTATCATTATGTGATGGGTGGGACATATATCTCCCTCCAATGCATTGGGTAAAGAATTATATCTCATGAGATAGACATGGCTGGAACGACAGGTTAATCCAGTTCAGTGAAATAGGACTGAAACGAGGAGTGAACTCAGTTCAGAAATGGACTTTGTCAACTAAGATAGTCTTGGAAATGAGTCTTGACTAATAAGAAATGATTTTCTATAATTATGTGTGTATGCCACAAATTTTCATGTTTTATGTTATGATTATAGGGATTACATTTCACTACTATGATTTATTCCATGTTATGAAATTGTGATCTCTTTTGTAGGTTAATATTTGCAAAATGTTATGTTCTTATGAATATAATGTGATTGATATTTATTTTGTTTACCCTTACTAAGCATTTGAGATCACCCTTTTGTATATTTTATTTCCCCAGGTCAGGAAGAAGTTTATTATGTAGGATATGCCAAAAGGGACTCTATATACGATGAATAAATGGGAGGCAATGTAGATGCTTTATGAACCAATTGTTTATGTTTCCCAGTTTCTAAAGACACTATACCTATACGGTCCTTTCATGGTTTTGTTATATGTTGTCATAAGTGTGCTTCAATTTTGAAGCATTAACAATGTAAAGTGTGGGTCGTTATAATGTGTGGGAGAGTTTTTATAATGAAAACACATTTTCCATCCGAAATAGTCTATCCCATTATCATTTTTCATCATTTCACTAAACATGACCTTATTTTAAGAATATTTGTATATGAAAAATAGTTCTACAATTTTCGATGGTGTAAGTGTGGGTGAAGTAATAAGCCTCTATTTCAACTCTTTAAAACAATCTTCACATTCACTGTCCTTGAAAAATGTTACTCCCTTTCGAATCATCTAGGTTAATGGGTTTTAAAAAATTTATATATTCCTCAAAAATCATCAATACTACCAATCTAGACCAAGGAAACTATAGATCTTCATTAAAGATGTTGTTCTGGTCCACTCCTCAATTTCCTTTTTTTGGAGGGTCTGCATGTATTCCTTTTCTAGTGATAACATTCCTAATGAATTATCATTCCTCCATAAATAACTCACATTTAATGTACTATTAATATAATTTAACCCTTTGAAATGTCTTTAACACATTATTCAAATTCATTTCATGTTTCTCATTTCCCTTTGATTATATCATAATATCATCTATAATGACTTCCAAAAAATTTTAGAGGTAATATCTAAATACTCTTTTATTATGTCCCTGAAAATTATTGGATCATTATTGAGTTTGAAGGACATAACTTTGAACACATAGTGTCCATTTCTCTTTTAAAAGTCAATCATGGGAATATGTTCCTTATTCACCTTTAATTAGAGATATCCTGATAGAAGATCCACCTTAGAGAAATACTTGGCCCCACATAGTTGATAGAACTAGTAATCTTTCCATGATAAGGGATACTTATTCTTTTTCATGATTTTTTTTGAACTCATCATAATCAATGATGAAGTTCATTGATACATCCATCTTCATGATGAATAGTACTGGTGTACTCCCCAGTGCAGCACTCGGGTATAAGAAACCCTTTTCCATATTTTCTTGTAATTTATTATTCATTTCATCCAAGTAAATGGTTTAAATTTTTAAGTATTCTATGATATAGTAAGAGATCTAGTTATATGATCAACTAGGAAATCAACCTCTTGGTCAAGAGTTAAACTATGCAATTTAATGGGGAATGCATCTGTGTATTCCCTCACAATGGCTGTGTCTTTGAAAATGATCCTCTATATTATCTCAATCATTTGAGCTAGATATTATTTATCATAAATAAATAATATCCCCAATTGAGACAATGATTCTAAATTAGATTCATCTTTATCCTTATATTTTTACAGAATTGGGGGATGCCTCTGGATGTGAAGAGTGATCTCACTTTCCCAATAGTTGATATTGGATTCTTAAAAATATATCCGACCAAAAATCATTTTTTTTTTGTTTTATAAAATCTGGTTTATTGGTGTTTGGTACCCAAACATACATCCATAAACACATACATGAGAAACATAAACATCAAACACCACAGACCAACATAATGTTACACATCATAATAGCCATAGTCATCACTGAATTTTAATAATATATCCAATCCATGCCTAATAAAACATAAAACTCCACCAAATAAAGTATGATAAGACTTTGTATGATGTTTAATCCTCAAAAAATAATTGCTGATGAATTATATACTTTAAATAAAATAATTAACTCATTCTTTGTTCTCAAAAATAACTCATTCTACATATTTTGAGGTGATCATTTAATAGTTCTACTAAATTAGACTGATAAGAATGGATAAATAGAACCAGAATCAAATATTGCATTTGATACTATTAAATGAATAACCAATGTACCTATCACCAAATAATTTGTGTGCTCCACATTATTAATAATGATAGAATATTCCATAACTTGATTCATTGGATGTTTTATTAGTTTATTCTCTCTAGCATCCCTTATCATAGGGAATTGTATTTCATAATTCCCATGTTTCTATCAGTTGAAACACTACAATAGAAGAGGAGTGTTAATCTAAACATTCGATTATTCTTATGAATTAATGGGACTCTTTAAATATCTTTAGCAATAATTATCCTAATGAACCTCTCTTACACATTTTAAGACTCCCTTGGTTCCCTTTAGACATGTATTGGTAAGCTTCTTACCAAAATTTTGACATGTGGGGTGTTGGGTATTATTTCATTCCTGGTGTTTATCTATTTATCCTCCCATATTAAATTATTTTTTCATTTTTTCTATCCAATCCCATGAGACTAATGAGATTCTCCAATCATCATGTCAATCATTAGGAAACATTAGTTAATCTCTTCATATATTTCAATGTATTGAATCAAAAATGATTTTCATATACTTGGATTTAATCCACTAAAGAAGAGATCCACCTTTGTTTCACTATTTATGAAAAATAAGGAGACATATCAGGAAATCCTTATATATATTTCATCATACACCTTAATAGATTCATATTCCTTATTCATTAGTCCATGGAACTCCATCTCCATCATAAGTGGTAGAGTTCAAGGAAAATGTTTATTGAAATATATTTTCTTGAGTCCTTCCCAATACACAGAATCAATTTCATCCTTATACATTCTGTTTTTCATCAGTTTTCATCATTGATAAGATTATCCATCAAGATGATTGATTTATAGTAAAACTTTTTCTTGTTCATAGAATTAAATGATAGACAATATCTTTCCAATAGAGTTAATTCATTATTCTTTTATGAGGGGATTGAAAGATCCACTAAATATAGTTCGGATTTTTCACAAAAAGGTTTTAACCACAATATTCTCTTTCTTTTTGATATAGAGGGAATTCAATATTATTCAAGTTTTTATTTATAAATTAGATAATTGATCTAGTAGTATCATGATGTTATGGGATCTCATTCTCATCAAGTTTGGAAACTCATTAGTTAAATATAAACATTTTATTCCATACCGATTAGGCGTATGGGTTCTCTGATTTCATTCTATTAACTAAGAGAAAAAATTAGGGGGGATTATTACTTATATAATTATCATATAAAAAGGAAAAAATGCACATAGAGTGAATAACATATAATTAAAAATTATATTATTACTTATAACTGCATAGAATTCAATCTAGTTTATCCATGGTGATAAATTTATCCCTCCCATCCAAGTCCACCAGTCCAGTAAGGATTACTATCCACCCCATGGCCTTTAGGAAAATTCAAGTCCTTCCAGACACTCTAATGCCTTTGGGCCACATGCGATTATTTTTAAATAGACTATTCATACTATACAAGGAAGAAGCTATAGATTAGGATTCATAGAATGGGCATTTAACAGAGCAGAGCTAAATGGATTTGACAGAAAGGGAGCCTGAGGAAATTTCCATCAGGACTAGCCTGTGAAATCATGGGTAGACTAGTCGAATAACCCTGCAAAGGTTGAGATCTGACATCATGATGTAGATTTTGGGGAAGGAAAGTTTCAAGTAGTTATAGTTTGTATGAATGCCTCAAAGACCATCGTCTCATGTAACGTCATAGGCCATCCAAACAATTTTGGAGGAGGTTCTCGAAAAGCTTTGTCTTCACCAATCCACGCCCTAGGCGGTGATGGTTTTCACACCTGCCCATCCCCACTTGGTGGGGTAGGGTCTTATAGTGCCTATTGTTAGAGTGAAACTAACTCTCTTCATTCCCTTTCCAAACAATGATTTAATACCCTAGTTCCATTGAATTTTTATATTCCCTCAGATTCTTGAATATTTTGAAGGCACTCCACAAATTTTGATTTCAACATTAGAATTCACATATGTATCCTCTATACTGAAGATGAATTTAATTATGTGCTTCAAAAATCATCATCCAGCTATGGATTTTTTCATCAGTTGATCTTCAAATCATGGGTTATGTAGGAATTTTCTACAATTGCTATGTTGGATTCCAGGAATATTATGTTATAGTTGTATCTAAGGATGACTTGATTCTTGCATGGTCAATCACATGTCACATCTATTATAGAACTCGATTTCTACTATTCAAGAGGTCCTACAACTATCATATTATGGGGTATTCTTCAAAAATGGTAGTCTATGAATGATTTTTGGTACTTCCTCTTCCCTTTCAAAATCCTTTGATCTTTTTTATGTTTGGTAATCTAGTAGGATGATACTTATATTTGAAAAGATAGAATATGGTGTTATGTTATCTAATTTCACCCAGAATTTTTGTCGAAGTTGACATTTCTAAGTCACATGTTGAGTCATTTTTTATTGTTGCGGGTGATGAGTTCTAGAATATACTAGTGGTTGTGTTTGATTCATGATTTTATTTCCTCTAATTTTGTATAAAACTGGGACCCAGTTGTAATGTCCCGGTTTTGGGTGCTGCAAAGAGGTGACCCATACCTGGTTGGTCACATGGACTCAAGAGCATTTCCCCAAATTCCAGAGGATTCCGACTAGTAGAGTGGGACTTTGGTATGATAGTGGGGAAACTATTCCCTCATTAGCAGAGTAACGTAGCATAAATAAAAAGATAATAATAGCAGAAGAAGTAATAAAATGCAATATGTAAATAGCAGAATACTGAAAGTAATAAATAATTAAATCACATATATAAGTGATTCATGATACAAATGTCTGTGAAATAATCCAAAAAAGTCACAATTCTAGAATATATTACTAAGCCAATGTAAAAAAGAAAACAAATAAACTCCAGAATCATCGTAAACCTAAGCCTGGTCCCATTCTCTCCAGCTCCACAATAGTCAAGTACCTAACGTAAAAGGGCGCTTTCCCTTATTTATACATTCTGCAATATAATCTTTTTGGGCCTAAAAACATGACCCAAACAGAGTGTGAGAGGAATCCTAGTAGGAAACCACCCAAAATTTGTGCTTAATAGTTAGTGAATATATATATGGAAGGAAATAAGATAAATGATTCATTAAATAAGGATGTACTCAAAAGTAAACAACCCACATTTTCAATTTCATGAATTTTCATATATCAAGTAAGAATATTATCAAATACAAGTAACCCTATGGGAAGTAATAATAGCCTAAAACCTCTAGTTCAAACAACTAAACACAAGAAAACGTATAGGATGTACTCACAGTCTAACACCTCTAGTTCAGCTTTAGGAAAGACTCTCTCAGGAAACACTCACTATCAATTCACCATGTGGTATCATATCGGTAACTATAGACACTCTGAGGAAGCACTCAACATCCAATTACCCTTGTTTTCTCACAAAGTGGAACTACAGACACTCAAGGGTGCAAAGATTCTATCCCCCATATGGCCTCAAAATGTAAAACTAAATAGACACTCTAGAGAATCCCTCAGTTTCTATTCCCCCTATTGTATAGTACACCAGGTTCCCATAGCCTTGTGTTTGTAAATCCTGAACTATGATGTTCGAAAGACAAAGTAAACCTTATGAACAAAATGGATAATAGATTTCAAGAACTTCTTGTCAAAACTTCTACAAGCATATAACAGCATCATATAATATCACTCCATCCTAACAACACTAGGCATTGAAAATAAAAATCCAAACCAACAAAGCTAGACCAAATGGCCAATATCAAAAAAAACATGGGCAACACATCCATAGAAAGGAAAAAACCCCGATTCACAATCAAAAAAACTATACTTAGGCACATAAGGCATATCATACTTTAACAAGGCCAAAATCCCTCAACACGCAATACCCCGTTCTAGGGTATTGGGCACTTTTTCACATAGTATTTAAATACTAACTATACAAAGGCACAAACCACCTACCTAGGCATTCTATGAAGAACACTCTCAAACGGCGTCCCTTGAATTGGCCTAGAATAACATAGATCTACAAAAACATCTAAAACGTTCAACCAAGTATATCTAAAAAAATGTTAAATCCAGAGATGAAGCTCTAGAATAAGGAAGAACTCAGCATGGAGATTCTAATGTAATTGACGACGGTTGATTTAGAGCACGGACGACTGGTTTGTGGCTCGGAGAAGAATCATCGCTCCTGGTTGTTCTAGGATGAGATGTAGTTAGAAGAAGACGAATCTGGGAATGAGGCACAACCTCGATCTGTTCAATGAAATAAATGAAAAACTAAATGGTGTGTCTTTTAAAATTAAACAGCATTATATAGATTTATTGGGCCCCACTTTAGGAAGTCTCTAGGTCACCCCACACTGCCATGTACTCAGTCATTACATGGTCACTCACGGAAACTTGATACACGACGTGTACTCCAAAGTACACGGTGTGTACTCCTTAAATTGCTAGATTCTCTTATATTCCACAAAACTCCATAAAATTGGATCTCTACCTAAAAGTATGATCAATGTTCTTACAATATTCCCCCTTAAAGAAATTTTCCCATGAAATTCACTAAGAAGGTGGTGAAGAAGAAGAATACTTGAACAACTCCGACCACTTTGATCATACATCGACCCCCCTCTCCCAAGTCTCATCTTGTACTCACCCGTGCTATAATAGCACTCGTACCAGAGGAACTGACCAACCATGGAGAACATTTTCACTGCGTTTAACAATGTAGATTGGATGCTCCTCAAACGATGCATCCACCACTAGCTCACCCTCCTCAGGTTGATGAACATGATATGGGTCTTATAAGTAATGTCGTATTTGAGAAACGTGGAAGACGTTGTGCATGACCTGGTACCTCTGAGGTAACTAAAACCAATAAGAAGTTGTCTTGACTCTCTACACAATCTTAAATAGTCCAACATATCTCGGTGTAAGCTTCCCCAATCTCCTAATCCTCCTCTGTCCCAACCTCGGTGTGACACGTTGAAAAACATGGTCTCAAACCTCAAACTCTATAGGTTATCTCCGTCGATTAGCATAAGACTTATGTCATGACTATGCAGTATCCATCCTCTTTCTAATAAATTCTATCTTCTATATGGTTTCTAGGACAAGACAAGGTCCCATCATAGCTACCCCTCCTACCTCTAGCCAACATATGGGTGATCGGCATGACCTACCATACCTAACCTTGTACAGTTCCATCTGAATAGTTGCTTGAAAACTATTATTGTTGGAAAAATCAACAAGAGGTATGTGCTTTCCCAAGAACATCCTAAATATTGGACACATGCTCGAAGAATGTCCTTCAACACAAGAATTGTATGCTCGAACTAGACATCTATCTGGGGATGGTAAGTTATACTCAGTAGTACATATGTACCCAACACCCTCTATAGTCCCTACTAGACCCGAGAAGTAAAATGGGAATCCCTTTCTGAAAGAATGGAGTTCAAAACTCCAAGTAAATGTACAATATCTTAGATATAAAACCTTCCCAGCTATTCAACTCTGACAGTCTCCTTGATCTTCAAGATGTGAGAATCCATTGTGAGTCTGTCAATAACAACACATACTGCATCATTCCATGAAAGAGACCTCAAAAACACCCGTAACGACATCCATTAGGACATCATTCTACTTCTCCTCAGGAATGGGTAACTGCTGAAGAAATCTCTACTTGTCACTGATGCTCTTCCTTCACCTAATCCTAGGTGGAACACCTCATTAAAAACCCATCAACATCTCTCTTCATACCTGGCCATCAATACTAAAGGTGTAGATCACGATACATCTTGGTGACACCAGGATTAAATACCCAAATGGAGGAATGAAATTCCCGAATCGGCTCCTCACATATGTCTACTGACACCCATATTCAGCCATGAAAATGGAAGATCTCATCCTCACCTAATGTCTATTCTGGAACAGGGTCTTCTCCTAACACACATTCTCGTTGGAATAGGCCTTCATAATTTTATAGCTGACTTATTCGCACTCGATCAAGAAGAGTAGAGGTAACAGTTATAGAACAAATAAATGTTTACACTTGTCTATCGTGCACCTCTAAATGAATCTTATATAATAGAGTCAAAAGATTTCACTCACTGTTGGCCTCCAAACCAACCTTTATTTGAGTCCTCCAACTCAATGCATCAGCAACTAAGTTTCTTTTCCAAGGCATATAGGAAAGCACAAAATCAATGTACTAAAGTTACTCGACTCACCTTTGTTGTATCAAATTCAGTTTGAAATGATTTTAGATGTACTTGAGACTTTTTTTGATCGGTGAAAACCAGAAAATTCTTTCCCAGAAGATAATGTCTCCAACAGCGTAAAGAATGAACAGCTACAGCCAACTCGATATCATACGTCTGGTAATTCCTCCCATGTGGCCTCAACTGTCGAGACCCGAATGCAATGACTCCTCCCCCTACATATGCATATCTCCAATCCTGATACTCAATACATAACATTATATAGTATAAATGTTGACCGAAACTAGAGAAACTAGTATCTTTGAAGAATTTTTCATCCCTTTTAACACCAGAAAGGCTGACTCACAAGGATCTGTCCACAAGTACTTCGCCCCCTTCTTAGTTAGGCCCATCAGTGGTGAACTAAGCATGAAAATTATTATACAAAACGTCTATTGTATCCATCCATACCTAGAAAGCATCATACATCAATGATGTTCTTCAGCATCTTCCAGGAAACTACAACTCCCACTTTCTCTAGGTCTATTGATAGTTTTGTTTCTGAGATGACATGACCCAAGAAGTGAATTTGGTCCATCCAAAAGTGGAATTTTGAGAGATTAGCTTATAATAGATTATCTCTCAATGTACTGAATATGATATCAAGAAGTGTGGCATGGTCCGGTCGGGAATGAGAGTACACTAAGATATCATCCACAAAAAATACCATGAAAGAATCCAAGTACGGATGGAACACATGGTTCATCAGTTCCAGAAAAACTACAGGTGCGTTTGTGACACTGAACAACATAACCACATAATTGTATAGATAATTCCTTCTCTAAAAGGTTGTAAGAGTTATATCAAATGGTATAACACACTACTGATTGTAACCAGACCTCAAGTTAATCTTTGAGAACACCCGGGATCCTCGAAGTAGATCGACAAGATAATGTCACAACCAGACCCTACCCGGGTTCGAGCTGCAACTACCCCAAGCCCGCCTCCATAGGACAGGGGCTGGCGACCAGCTCCGAAGGCACAACAACTCGGGGAGGCCTTTAACTAAGTACCTGTACACACACATGCAGCACACTCAATGAAAATGTGCAGAGTAAATGAAAGAACACGCACAGTAAAAAGGGAAACTACTATACATATAAACCACAGATGTGCATAGACCTCTAAATAGTTCAAAGTACAAGATGAAGGTAAATTGAAAATAAATGTGAAAAACACGCGCCCAACCAAAAATTGCCACAACCCAGCAACAGGTAAAACCATAGTAAATAGCTGGGAGGGTCCCACACCTAGAACCTGACAACGACCACTGCACGCGGTCCAAGCTCCAGGCTCCTAAGATCCTCTGATGTCTCGATCAACCTGTCCATCATCGACAAGGGCACACCAAGTGTGTGAAAAGCCCAAGTAGGGGTGAGTATGAAAATACTCAATAGAATACACTGAAGGCTCGAGGGAGAACCAAAGGAGGTACCGAAGGGTGAGCATTAGAGCGAAGCGTAAAATTAAAGGAGTACAACAAGGAGAGCAGTAGTGTAACAGTAGAGAGTCATGCTCAACCCAACAAGAGGAAAGAAGGTAGACTCATCCAGACACAAGGAGCTGGAAACGGTGAGAAGATGAACTTCTCATCGAGTCTTCGCTACCTATAGCAGGAGAGTAGACTCGTCCAACCACGAGAAGCTAGACACAGAAGGCACGTGGCATACCCCACACGTCTTCGCCTTTCCTGAAAGGAGCGTAGCAAAAACCCATGGAGTGGGTACTGGTATGAGGTATATACATGTATATTCTCGGTCAAGAAGCATGAACAAGCTCGTAAGGGGATCTTCGTCTCGTAGCTCAGCCCAAGAAAGGTGAGTCACCAACAGTCCCAGAAGTCAACACCATCGATGCCCAGCATCCCGCACGTCTTCCCCGAACTAAAAGTCAAGGGTCTCAAACCACCGCACCTCGACACTATCTGCTTTGAGAGGCACTGACTCTCCAGCACGGTTTTAGGTCATGTCACAAGGACACGTCTCGATGGGGGAAAGCGCCCCTCTACTTGAGAGTTCCGGGTTAAGGAAAACCAATGCTCGTCACTACCACACAATCGAGAGGTCTCCTCATAGTCAAAGTTGTCACACCACTGACCCATACAAACAAAGGTCTCGCTGCGGTAATCACGAAGGAATGACACAGACTAGCCTAGTAAAAAGGACTGAATCTAGAATGTCAATGGGTGTCCCACTGCATATCCCTACTAGAGGGTAATTCATAATATGATATCGGGTGACCCACCGTCCAGCCCTGCTGGAGGGTAAGCCCTAACAAGATATCGGGTGACCCACTGACCAGCCGTGCTGGAGGGTAAACCCTAATACATCATGACGCAACCCACTGCCCACACCACTAGAGGGTAGACCCGGAATAAGTCGACATGCGACCCACTACCTAGCCTTGCAGGAGGGTAGACATAGAACTAGACGACAGTCGACACACTGCCCAGCCCTGCTAGAGGGTTGACCCTAAGAGGTCGTCGGGTGACCCACTGCCCAGTCTCCACTAGAGGGTAGACCCTAAGAGGTCGTCTGGTGACCCACTGCCCAGTCTCTGGTGGATGGTAGAACCTAAGAGTGTCAGGTGACCCACTTCCCAGTCTCTGCTGGAGGGTAAACTCTAGATGTCAATGAGCAACCCACTGCCCAGTCCCTACTGGAGGGTAAACCAAAAGAAGTCGGTAAGCGACCCACTGCCCAGTCTCTGCTGGAGGGTACACCCAAAACTGCCCTGGCCAACTCCACTGGAGTGTAAAACACTGGAAAACCGAACACAGAGTGGGTATCGTGCAACCACCCGACTCCGGAACAAAACAAGGGGAAACCACTCAACCCTGTTGATATAAACCATCGAGCACAGGGCTAGGTGAAAGACCTCAACCTCGCTGGTCAAAAACTGAGAACCGATAGACCCTCTACGTTGTGAGAGGTCAAAAGTACGCAATGCAGAACACGGAATGCACATGGGGCCCACACGACATGTGGCCCCAAGTCAACCCCAACCGAATGCAAAAACGTTCTCAGGCCCAAACAACCACATGTACCTCCATGCGTTCCCATATAATCCCAGAGTATACCACACCCCAGCCCAAAGGCTATCGTGCCCATGACACCCAACTTCAACGTGAAGGCGTATCATAACAACTCCTACCTACCACCTCAATGGATGAGGAATATCCCACCACTCACTTTTGACACCAACCACAATCTCCCAGGAGTGCACGCGATCACACGCCAAAGGTCCGCTATAAACACGGTAGAAGAACTACCACCGGGGAACCTTTTATATTTACTCATTTAATTAGATCATTTCTGAGTCTTTGCTCTCCTGAACAGATTACACCATTGTAATCCCTGCGAAAAAACACGTGAGATAGACTACGTACTCACCTGAAATGGTCAACCAGTGAAAAAAGTACTATTCACCGAAACCAACCCATGTGGGGCCCACGCCAAGATCCCGAAACTTAACAAATGGATCACACCACTGTGATTCCCTCGAAAAAACACATGGGATTGAATACTCAATCGTCAAAAATGGACACCCGGTGAAAAAGGTACTATTCACCATAGTCGGGTCGGGTGGGACCCACACCACGTCCTGGAAAAAGGTTGGGCTAACTACGCCATCGCAATGCTCTCGGAATAACATGTCAAGAGAACTACTAACATGAGTGGAGTGGATATCCAGAGAAAAAGGTATATTCTGGCTTACCGCGCACGAGCGGTACCACGTGGGACCCGCACCCCGGTCCCGAAGCGCTGCCAACAGATCGCACCGTTGCAATCCTCTCGAAAAAGTACACAAGATGGACTATCCACTTGTCCAAAACGGTTGCCCATTGATAGAGATGGAAAATCACCGTCAACGCCCAAACGACCCTCATTGGCCCCGCACCATCATGCCAAATTAGAGCGGGCAGATTGCACCATTGCAATCCCCTCGGAAAAACATCGAAAATCAACAGCTCACATGCCCCGAACGGACGCCTGATGAGAAAGTCGCAAAATGCTGCTCGCAGCACAAAAGACGGACCGTGGGGCCCATGCCTCTACCTCGACTTCAATGCCTGAAACAACCCTGGAAAGCTCCGCCTTGGTGCCAGGGTCCAACGCCACTGACGGCGCTTAAAACGGACGTCGGACGCATCCGCGCCGTCCAAAACAAGAATTCCTAGGAAGCCCGCTTAGCTTCTTTACGCACGTGTCGTGCCCCTGAGCCCCTCGTCTTGGAATTTAAAACTCCCGGAACCACCTCAAAGACTCTACCTCGACGTCAGGTCCGTGCCACCGTAGACGGCGCACAAAACGGACGCCCGTAGCAAAAGTTACGGGCGTCCAACTTTTTAAGGGGGTTTACCCCTGGGCCAGACTGGCCCCGTCGGGCAGGTCCTCCCCGCTCGGGCCGGCCCGCTCTGGCAGGCCCGTTGAGCTGCGGGCCAACCGCTGGGCCTGGCCCCGCCGAACCTACGGCCCACCACACATGGCCCATCACCTTCCGAGAGGACGCCTCTCCCGCGCGCCGCGCGGGCGCCTCCTCCACCGACACGGCCGGTCCTTGCAGCACGCGATGACCCGCCATAGGCGGCTCTTGGTCTCTCGCCAGGGTCACAGACCGCGACCCCTCCTCGCCCACACCAGTGAAGCGCCGCCCGGCCGGATGTCCGGCCTCCTTCCGCCACGCCTGCTGCAGCGCCGCCATCCGCTGGACCTCCTCACCGACCACCGGAATCCGGCCTCGTGGCCGGAAAACTTCAGAGGACCATCGGAAATGATCCTGTAGTCGAAAATTCGATCCGGATAGTGTTTCGAAAAGCTCTAGAAATAATCTACACAATTATGGGCTTCGTTCGACGATTCAATGGCGTGTTTGAGCATAAATGGAAATTAAAGTGGGGAAAAGGGTGTAAAACTCAAATCCTCCTACCTGCGGGCGGAACGCTGACGCGTCTATGCTCGATTCGAGCTCCGTCACGGCCAAAACTACCTTCGATCCATCGTTTCCATCTTAGAGGAGGAGGAAGGAGGAGAGGAGCTCTCCAGGGGAGGGGAAAATGAGAGTGGGGAGAGGGGGGGGGGTAGGTTAATTAACTTAAACACCCTTCCGCGAACCCGTACCCAAACTCCCGAAGGGGTCGAGATTAAGCCTCCCCTATTCTAAAAACCACAATCTGAGAGAAACGGAGGGCTCGGAATTTTAATCCATGGCTATGTTCGAATGTTATTAAACTCAACGCCTGAGTCCGCTAAATTACAAAAATGTCACGGGGTAATTTTTCACAAATGGCCCGCCCCAGCGATGATTACACCTCTCCTAGGGTAAATGGAATGCTCCGAACACAACGGTACCCTCGGTTTTCCCATCCGAGCCACCATTTAAGAGATACTCGAGTTAAGCCGCTAAACGAATAAATAAATTAATTAATTTTTTTCTGTTAACGTTCCGGGAGCGGGCGAGGGGTCCAAACATCCCGGGATGACATGTTTTATGTCGTGCCTAGGGTAAACACCCCATTCCAGATCCATCCGTAAACTCAGATATCTGATCTAGATCAATGTTTAGGAGTTATCCCATTTATTTGGTGTTCCCAGTGTGAACGCCCTAAAAATTTAATTTCGGCCACTTTGGGGCTCGGAATCGCATGTCGTCTGAAGACGCTGCTCTGGAATAACATCAATAATATTCCATAGTCCATTATAGCCAAAAACTGGGTTCTTACATCATTCCCTCCTTCACTCTTTTCATCCCCGAAAGGCAAAACCAGGGAACAACTCAGGGTACTAAGCCCACACCTGGCTCTCCCGTACCCAGATGAACTCTTGCAAAGCTCTACGCCACCGCACACAGACCAAAGGATTTGATCTGTTCACGTGAGGTCTGCCCTTGCCGATGATGTGCATAAGGGCACGCACATATCTCTTCAGGTAAACCACGTGGTAGACATTGTGTACCCACCCCAGACTTTGGGGTTAGGGAGAGGCGGTAGGGAACCTCTCCATCCCTCTACACGGTCTCAAACGGTCCGAAGGCTCTCGGGGGCAGCTCACCTCCCTGACCGAACCTCCACGTCCGATGCAGTGACTGGAATCACCGTCCGCACCTGAAACAAGGCCCGATGATTCCCTCATTCAGAATATCAATATGGTGAAGCACCCAAGGATATCTGGTCACGCAAGATTCAACAGTCGATGTCCCACAACCATGGCTTTCTTACAGGCTCAAAAGGTGAAGGAGTTGACACCATCGACTAGAGAAAAAGGTCACATGCCTTCTTCCTTAACAACATATGGTTACACCGACTCCCCGCGCCACCATGGTAACAACCCAAGAAAAGAGCTGGGAGAAAAAACATTTCACCCATAGAGGCTAACAATTCTACTGCAAAAAGGTAGAAGAGATATAGAGTGTACCTCTTATTACCTCATGCTCTATAGGATAGTAGACATCCAAAGCTCGCAGTTGTCTGCGGTCCTAACTGTCAGCTCTCGAAGCCTGATGTGGACCGCCTAGTGGTGATGGGAAGACCTTGTAAGGTCATCCTCCACTACCAGCTCCTCCCGCTCATCTGCTAGCACCACCTCTCGGGGTACTACTCCGATCACGACGTTTCCTCCATCGTGGTGGTGCACCTGCTGCCTACCCGAAGCTCTCTACATGCCTGCTCGGGCAGTCCCATTCCAGGTGACCTCGCCCATCGCAAGCATAGCACCGACTCTCTTCAGGCCGCACTGGTGCCCCCCGGTGCCACTGTGGTGTACGCCCACACCGCTGAGTCCGGTTGTCCAAAAGCCACCTGCGTCGAGGTTTTGTTTGCCAGTGCCCACTAGCTGTGGTAGACGCCTCAGCTCCAACGTGCCTACTGCCACCACCAACTCCAGAATGTGACATGAAGCTCTCTATCCCCAGCGCCTTCTCTAGCACCCCAGCATATGTGGAGATACCCAAGGGTACTATGACCACACGAGTCTCTCAGCGGAGACCCTGCTCAAACTTCTGCACTCGGATGTTGTCATCATGGACGAAGTCCAGGTAAAAGCATGCACGTTCTGCGAAACTAGCCGCATACTCGGCCACCGCCATCCCTCCCTGCCAAAACTGCAGGATCTCCTGAATCCGAATGGAGTGCAAGAAGGTGGGGAAAAACTCTTAATGTAACAACAACTGAATTTCGCCCATTGAAAGTGTTGACTCATCAAGAAGCTAAGTCACCAGACTCCACCAACGCAAAGCTGCTCCACGAAAAAGGGTGGCTGCCAAAGCCACTCTCTGATCTGTCGACGTCTGTACAAACCTGAAATGGTGAACCACCGCTTCGATCCAAACCACTGCTGCCTGAGGGTCTGGATCACCACTGAACCTTAGCAGTCTCTGTCGCTGGAACTCGTGGAGCGTGCTCACCCAATGCTCAAGCTCTGCCTGCTCTACTGAAGATGTCTGTCGCTCAACAGGTGGGGGTGCTGCCACTAGCCCACCCGGAGAAAAGGGGCTCGCATGATGGATCCTGGACTGAGGCCTCGTAGCTCACAGGGTCGTCATCACGCACCAAAGATAGTATCATGGCTGGCTATCTTCGTGGAGACATCCTGAATATTACCAAGGAGTGTTGCAGTCAGATGAACATTTCTGTATATACCAATAACAACAATGATGGGGAGATGACTCAAGAAGGACAGTCAGGAGTCAGTCCTATGTGATGCACAAAAAAAATTTCCCTGCAACAAGTGTCTCAGCATGTCGAGTCGACGAGTAGGTTATCAAGGACCTGGTGAATGGATACGTCGGTCGTCGCACCATCACTGGACTCCCCGGCCTGAGATCCACTCTCGAGACACGTCAACATTGTTGCCCTAAATCCCAACAAATTCCTCTTTTAGGGATGTCCGCACAATGACCCATGGAACGAACCACCTCTGATACCACTTTTTCACGACCCGACCCTACCCGGGTTTGAGCCGCAACTACCCCAAGCCCTCCTCCATAGTCTAGGGGATGGCGAACATCGCCGAAGGCACAACATCTCAGGGAGCCCTTTTCTTATGTACTTGTACACACACATGCAACACACTCAATGCAGAAGTTAAGAGTAAAAGAAAGAACAAGCGGAGTAAAAAAGGAAACTGCTATATATATAAACCATAGATGTGCATCGACCTCTAAATAGTGCAAAGTTCAAGCTGAAGGTAAACTAAAAAGAAAAGAGAAAAACATGCACCCACCAAAAGTGCCACAACCCGGCAACATGTAAAACAATAGTAAACAGTTGGGAGGGTCCCACACCTAGAACCCGACAACGACCACCACACGTGGTCCAAGCTCCCGACTCCTAAGCTCCTCTGAGGTCACGATCAACATGTCCGTCATCTATAAGGTCACACCAAGTGCGGTCAAATACCATGCAGGGGTGAGTAAGAAAATACTCAGTAGGATACCCTAAAGGCTTGAGGGAGCAACAAAGGAGGTACCGAAGGTTGAGAAGTAGAGAGAACAGGAAAAGTAAAGGAGTACAACAAGGAGAGGAGTAGTGTAACAGTAGAGAGTCCAGCTCAACCCAACAAGTGGAAAGAAGGTAGACTCGTCTAGACACAAGGAGCTGGAAATGTTGAGAAGATGAACTTCTCATCGATTCTTCACTACCTATAGCAGGAGAGTAGACTCGTCCAACCACGAGATGCTAGACACGGAAGAGAAGTGGCATACCCCGCGCGTCTTCGCCTCTCCAGAAAGGAGAGTAACCAATACCCAAGGAGTGGGTCCTGGTACGAGGTATATACATGTATATGCTCTATAAAGAAGCCCAAACAATCTCATAAGGGGATCTCAGTCCCGTAGATCAACCCAAGAAAGGTGAGTCACTAACAGTCCTAGAAGTAAACACCATCGATGACCAGCATCTCACACGTATGCCCCGTACTACAAGTAATGGGGATCAAACCACCGCACCTCGACACTATCCGATTTGGGGGGCACTGACTCGCCCGCACGGTTTTAGGTCATGTCACAAGGACGTGTCTCGGTGGGGGAAAGCACCCCTCTACTTGAGAGTTCTGGGTTAAGGCAAACCACAGATCTTCACTGCCCCGCAGTTGAGAGGTCTCCTCAAAGTCAAAGCTTTCACACCACTTACCCGTATAAACAAAGGTCTCATTCTAGTAATCACGGAGGAAATCCATAGACTAGCCTAGTAGAAGGAACTGAGTCTGGAATGTCAACGGATGTCCCACTACCCAGCCCTGCTGGAGGGAAATTCATAATATGATATCGGGTTACACACTGCCCAGCCTTGCTGGAGGGTAAACCCTAACAAGATATCGGGTGACCCACTGTCCAGCCCTGTAGGAGGGTAAACCCTAATACATCATAAGGCGACCCACAGCCCAGCCCTATTGGAGGGTAGACCTGGAATAAGTCGACAGCAGACCCACTGGCCTGCCTTGCTAGAGGGTAGACCTGGAACAGGACAACGATTGACCCACTGCCCCGCCCTGCTGGAAGGTAGACCCTAAGAGGTCGTCGGGTGACCCACTGCCCAGTCTCTCCAGGAGGGTAGACCCTAAGAGTTCGTCGGGTGACCCACTGCCTAGTCTCTACTGGAGGGTAATCCCGAAGAAGTCGATAAGCAACCCACTGCCCAGTCTCAGCTGGAGGGTAATCCCAAAACTGCCTTGGCCATCTCCACTGGAGGGTACAACACTGGACAACCGAACACGTAGTGGGTATCATGAAACCACCCGACTCCAGAACAAAACTAGGGGAAACCACTCAACCCTGCTGATCTAAACCATCGAGCATAGGGCCAGGGGAATGACCTCAACCTCGCTGGTCAACAACCGAGAACCGAGGGACCCTCTATGTCGTGAGAGGTAAAAATTATGCAAAGCAGAACACGGCACGCACATGGGGCCCAAACAACGTGTGGCCCCAAGTCAACCCCAACCGAACGCACAAACGTTCTAAAGCACAAACAACCACATGTACCTCCATGCGTTCCCATATACTCCCAGAGTATACCACACCCCAGCCCAAAGGCTATCGTGCCCACGGCACCCAATGTCAACACGAAGGCGTAGCATAACAACTCCAACCTGCCACCTCAACGGTTGAGGCACAGCCAACCACATCTCTTTAGACACCAACCTCACTCTCCGAGGAGTGCACGCGATCACATTCCAAAGGTCCGCTACAAACACAGTAGAAGAACCACCATCGGGGCACCGTTCATATTTCCACATTTAATAAGATCACGTATGAGGCTCCATCACCTGAACAGATTACACCGTTGTAATCCCCATGTAAAAACACATGAGATAGACTACTTACTCACCTAAAATGGTCAACCGGTGAAAAAGGTATTATTCACCGTAACTAACACGTGTGGGGCCCACCCCAAGATCCCGAAACTGAACAAACGGATCACACCCCTACGATCCCCTCAAAAAAACACTGGGTATTGAATACTCAATCACCCAAAATAGTCACCCGGTGAAAAATGTACTATTCACCGTAGTCGGGTCGGGTGGAACCCACACCATGTCCCTAAAAAAGGTCGGGTGAACTGCGCCATCGCAATGCTCTCAGAAAAATACGTCAAAATCACTAATCACTTGAGTGGAATGGATATCCAGAGAAAAAGGTACATTCCAGCTTACCGTGCATGAGCGGTACCACGTGGGACCCGCACCCCGGTACCGAAGCGCTGCCAATGGATCGCACCATTGCGATCCTCTCAAAAAATTACACAAGATGGACTGTTCACTTTTCCAAAACGGTTGCCCGATGATTGAAATGGAAAATCACCGTCAACGCCCAAACGACCCTCATTGGCCCCACACAATCATGCCGAATTAGAGTGGTCAGATTGCACCATTGCAATCCCCTCGTAAAAACATCTTAAATCGACTGCTTTCACGCCCCGAATGGACGCCCGATGAGAAAGTTGCTAAATGATGCTCGCAACTCAAAAGGCGGGCCATGGGGCCCGGGCCACAACATCAGCCTCAATGCCTGAAACAACCCTCGTAAGCTCCGCCTCGGTGTTAGGGTCCAAACACCACTGACGGCGCTTAAAACGGACGTCAGACGCATCCGCGCTGTCCAAAACAAGAATTCCCTGGAAGCCCGCTTAGCTGCTTTAGGAACGTGTTGTGCCCCAGAGCCACTCATCTTGTATGTTAAAACTCCTGGAACCACCTCAAAGAGTCATCCTCGACGTCAGGTCCACGCCACTGTAGACAGCGTGCAAAACGGACGCTCGTAGAAAAAGTTACGGGCGTCCAAATTTTTAAGGGGGTTTACCCCTGGGCCGGACCGGCCTGGTCCGGCCGGTCCTCCCCGCTCGGCTGGCCCACTCTGGCCAGCACGCTGAGCCGTGGCCCAACCGCTAGGCCCGGCCCAGTCAAACCCGCGGGCCGCCGCTCACGGCCCGCCTCAACCCGTGAGGCCGCCTTGCCCGCGCGCCGCCCGGGCGCCTCCTCCGCCGACCGGCCGACATGGCCGGTCCTTGCACCATGTGAACACCCGCCATATGCGGGTCTTGGTCTCCTGCAGTGGTCGCACACCACAACCCCTCCTCACCCACACTGGCGAGGCGCCGCTCGTACGGAGGGCCGGCCTCCATCCACTGCGCTTGTTGCCACACCGCCGTCAGCCATGGGGCCGCCATCCACCGGACCTCCTCGCCGACCGCCGGAATCTGGCCTCGTGGCCGGAAAACTTCAGAGGACCACCAGAAACGATCCGGTGGTCAAAAATTTGATTCGGATAGCATTCTGGAAAGCTCAGAACAAAATCTACGCAATTATGGGATTCGTTCGACGATCCAATAGAGTTTCTGAGCATAAATGGAAATTAAAGCATGGAAAATGCTGTAAAACTCAAATCCGCCTACCTGTGGGCGGAACACTGACGCTTCTTTGCTTGATCCGAGCTCCGTCATGGCCAAAACTGCCTCTAATCCATCATTTCCATCTTGGAGGAGGAGGAAGGAGTAGACGATCTCACCAAGGGAGGGGGAAATGAGGGTGAAGAGAGGGGGGGTTAGGTTAATTAAATAAACTAATTAACTTAAACACCCTCCCACGGCCCCGTACCCGAACTCCCAATGGGGTCGGGATTAAGCCTCCCCTATGATAAAAACACGCATTGAGCGCAATGGTGGTCTCATAAGTTTAATCCGAGGCTCCATTCAAAATTTATTAAACTCAACGCCCGAGGCCCCTAAATTACAAAAACGCCACTGGGGCCATTTTTCACAAACGGCCCGCCCCCGCGAAGATTACACCTCTCCTACGGTAAACGGCATGCTGTGAACTCAATGGTGACCTCAGTTTTCCCATATGAGCCACCATTTAAGAGATACTTGAGTTAATCCGTTAAAATAATAAATTAATAAATTAATTTTTTTCGTTAACGTTCTGGGAGCGGGTGAGGGGTCCAAACATCCCGCGACGACATGTTTTATTTCTTGCCTGGGGTAAACACCCCATTTTGGACCCATCCGTACACTCGGATCTCTGATCTGGAAAACCGTTTAGGAGTTATCCTATTTATTTTGTTTTCCTAGTGTGAACTCACAGAAAATTTAATTCCGGCCACTCTGGGTCTCAGAATCGCAGGTCGTCTGAAGGCGCTGCTCTGGAATAACACCAAGAATGTTCCAAAGTCCTTTATAGCCAAAAACTGGGTTCCTGCAGATCATCAATCCTCAGCAAGTGATATCAGTTCTGTACTATCAAGTGGTTCATCTTTTACTAATCCACAAAAATTCTAAGGATACCGTCCACCTTCTTCACAAATAAGATAGGAGAACCCCAAGGAAAAGTACAAGGTTGGTTGAAACAAATTTCCTATAACTCCTCAAATTGTTTCTTGGGCACTTTTAACTCTGGTGTATCCATCCTAAAAGGAGTAATAGACACTGGTGCCTCTCCAAGAACAATCTTAATAGAGAATTCTACCTATCTCTCTAGAGGAAAAATTCTACAACATCTTGTAAGGGAACTAACCAGTCCATTCTGAGAATGAAAGCATAGACTGTCATCTCTAAGACATGAAGGTTCCAGAAGAAGTGATACCCACCAAATTAAAGAGGTAACTCCTTGAACTGATGTACACTAGCTGTTCTTGTCCCCAACAGAGTTTCTATCATCAAGACATCATCAGAAGTAAAGATATAGATCCCGAGGCTCAATATGATAGAAATAGTTATTAAACTATAGGGAATCACCTGTATCATAATGTGTTGACTCTAAAACTGAGGAAACTAGAATCATACCTTGAAATGTAGAGGGTCCTGGATCCTGCTCCTACTGGGTCTGCTCTACTAATAAAGATTGGCCTGTACCGTGGCCATGTGACCCTGGCTAACCACCCTGAGCAGATCCACCCAATTGGCGCTGGAAGCCTACTGACTGGCTACCATGACCATGACCTCCACGTTAGCCTAAATGGAAAGATGAACTCCATTTTCTATACTAAGGAGAAACTCTTGGACTTTCTCCTAAATGTGGAGTCATAGTAAAACTCTTATCACTATCTTATAGTGATAAGAACTGACAGAAACTCTGAAGATTAACCATCTTTCCGCATGATCGGCACCCCACTAGGTCTCTCGTGCAGTGTGGCCTCATATTCATTATCTTCCCATATTGTTAGCACACCACCTAGAAATCAGAAGAAGTATTCTGCCTACTCGTATATCCATGTGTAGAATACCTACAGAGCTTCCGTCTATCAGTTGGAGGGGTACCAACTCTGGATGTTGAGCCTCCCTATCTCAGAACACCATAATTCCTTTAGTTGCACTCTGTGATCAATACTTGGTTGACTATATAAGTGATAGAATTCAACCTAAAGATGTTCACCTACGATTGGATGTCATACCTGAGACTATCCTCAAATGTCATCACCAGGAATAACTCATCACCCCTTGAAATGTGTGTGAAATGATGCTGCTATTTGAATAGAGAAGAGTACACCATGACTGAGGGAGTACCCTGATCCAAACACATGAACTCTCAGGATCGATCGACCCTCAATGACTCTGGGTAGAAGTATTCATAGAAGGCACGCAAAACATTATCCCAAGCCATAACCTGCTCGCATCCCGCCTATGAGATCACAACCCACCGTCTCTTGGGGGAGTCTTGAAGCATATACATAGTGATATTCACACTCATATATGGAGGCATCTCTAGATGCTCAAATATAGATATCATGGATTCCAACCATGACTCAACATCCATAGGTCCTCCTTCCCTTGATAAAGTGGGAGGATACTGCTGTTGAAAAATCTGCGTCAATTCTGCCATAGATGGAGAAGGGTTCGGTACTCCCATAAAGGTCTGAATAAACCACAACAAAACCTCTTAGAAGTGTGCATCGACACCTATATCTTGGATAATAGTTGGTTCTAAGAGAGGCACAATGGAATGGTATACTGGTAGTCTGTGATCTACCATGTTCGGTGCCTGCTCATTGCCCTAAATTTGGCGTACAATCGGAGGATGTCATGGTAGAATGACTCTACAAGGTCATGTGCACGCCTTAGTTGAATATTATCAAGGAATGAATCTTAGAAGTGCAAGAAAGGAATAGGAGAAGGAAATCATTCAGGTTTTTCAAAATAGGGATACATGGTGTGTATGACCCTTACATGGTGTGTTTTTTTAAGCCTTCACATTTGCATGTAATCCTACCAACCTAGATTGTATAACACCCCATACACACGGCGTGTTCTATCAAGAAACTGCATGTACTTGAATCATTTCCCCCTTCCTGGGATCATCTACAAGACTAACCCACACAGTTCTCCTAGAGAAAGACTACACAGAATGTTTCTTCCAGACACGACATGCACTAGAAAGAAGTTCATTGACCCATTTTTTTAGTCACATGGCTGGTTACATGACTGAATCAACACAACATGTTTTTCCTTAGACACAGTGTGTACTAACTAACCATAATCCACCTGTGTTTTTGGTCACACGGCTAAACCTGTAGTCTATACACATGGCATATACATCTGGTACATGGCATGTTCCACCAAGGATTTCCCAACCCCATGTTTCTTCCCAAACATCCAGTGACACCGTTGGAGACACACGGTGTGTACATACAGTACAAGACGTGTACTTATGGAAAACTTTTCCTTCCAAAATAGAAGGATACATGGCATGTATTCAGCAATACACGCGGTGTATTTTGGGTTTTTTTAGATAGTATGCCTCAGAAACTAATCTGGAACCCATAAAAACACTTCAAATCATCAAAGTGCCAAATTTCAATCTGTGACAGCCCATACTCCCCACAAATCAATGTTTGTCATTTTTTACATGTCATAAACAATCCTAAATGTGAAATTATCACACCAAATTCTGATCCATGAGGGCCCATAACACCTCAAGAACTAAAGTTTTTCATTCATACAAACAAATCCTTACACAATCAAATACTCAATAAAACAGTATGTATTTTATCAATGCATTTATCACAACATCATGCATATCTTGCACACCATCAATCACAACAACATGAAATTAGTAATGCACTCTAAATGGCATGGCAAGAATGAATGACATGTGATCTCTAGTAAGTTCTTATATGATGCATGGGATGGAATACCCTCATCTCATTAGGTTTCAACAGAAATAAAACCTCAATATTATCAATGTTTACAACACAAAATATGTGAATCACCCAATGGTAAAATCAAATCAACTGTAATAATTGAAAAACCATAAAATCACAATATACAAGGTAAATTGGATTTTCCCAATATATGGGTTAGCTACTCTCGGGAAAAACTTATTACCAAGTACTTATTCCTTCTTATACCTGGCTATAGGCTCCAAATCGTAATTCAAGAAGAAATGAATTCCTCTGATGCCACTTTGTAATGTCCTGGTTCCGAGTGATGCCCAGAGGATCCCTGTACCCAGTTGGTCACATGGCCTCAAGCCCATTTCACCAAATTTCAGAGGTTGCTGACTAGCAGCGATGGCCTTAGGTATGATAGTGGGGAAACAATTCCCTCATTGGAAGATTAATATAGTATAAATAAATAGATAACAATAGTGGAAGCAGTAATAACATGCAATAAGTAAACAGTGGAAGACTAAAAGTAATAAACAACTAGAGCACATATATAAGTGATTTATGATACATATGACCAGAAAATAATCCAAACAAGTCACAATGATGGAATACAATAATAAAACAAGGTAAAATGAAAGAAAATAAACTACAATAGCATCGCAATCCTCATCTTGGAAACATGCTCTCTAGCTCCACAGTAGTCAAGAACATGACATAAAAAGGCGTTTTCCCTTATCAATACCTGAAGCAATGTAATCTGTTTGGGACCAAAAGCATGACCCAAACAGGGTGTGAGACAAATCCCAGTAGGAAACCATCCAACAATCTATGCTGAACAATCAATGAATATATATGGGATGCAATAAGAAAAATGAAGCAGTAACCAAGGAAGTACTCAAATGTAAACAACCTGAAGTTTCAATTGAATTCATTATCCTATATCAAGTAAGCATCTAACAAATATAAGTAACCCTTTAGGTAGTACTCATAGCCTAACCACTTCAGTTCAACCAACCAAAAAAAAGAAACCCTCTAAAATGTACTCATATTCTAACCCCTCTGGTTCAGCATTACAAAATACTCTCGGTGGAATCACTCACCATCTATCCCCCCTATCGTATCGTATCGGTAACTATAGACACTCGGAGGAAGAAATCAACATATGATTCCCCCTATCATCTTGCAATGTGGAACTAGAGACACTCTGGGGGTGAACAAAGTCTATAACCCCTATGGTCTTGCAACTTATAAGTAAATAGACACTCTAGAAAAGACCTCACCATCCATTCCCCATGTTTTCTACTACATCAGGTTCCCACATCCATGTGTAAGTCAATAGTTCACAATGATGATCAACACCCAAAGTAAACCTTAAGAACTACTGTCCCAGTAGCATTCAAGAGCTACATGGCTAAATAGCTTCAAACATATAATAGCATCAGAAAATATCACTCCATCCTAACAATACTATGCATGGAAAACAAGCAGCCGAACCGGAAAATCTAGACCACATGGTAAATATCAAAAAAAACATGGTCAACACATCCATAGCTTGAAAAATAACCCAATTCACAATCAAATAACCTATACTAAGTCACACAAGGCATAATAGGCATTAACATGGCTAAAATCCTTAAACATGCTATACCCTGTTCTAGTTTATTGGGAACTTGTTCCCATAATATTTAAAGAATAACTACGGAAAGGCACAAAACACATTCCCTGTCATTGTTTGAAGAGCACTCTAGAACATCATCCATTGAATCGTCCAAGAATAATGAAGATCTACAAAAATGTCTAAAATTTTCAACCGAGGATATCTCATGAAAGAGGATAAATCAAGAGATGAAGCTCCATAAGAAAGATGAACACACCCAGTTGATTCCAATGTAATTGACGACGGTTGATTCAAAGCACAGACGGTGGTTCGGTGGCTCAGAGAAGAATCATTGCTCCCAATAGTTCTTGGATGAGAAGGGGTTAGAAGAAGATGAATCTGGAAAAGAGACGTGACCCCAGTCTGATTAATGAAATAAATTAAAAAGTACACATCTTGTCTTTTAAAATTACATGGCGTGTATATTCCTTTATCACGCCCCACTTTAGGCAGTCTCCAAGTCAATGCAACTGGGCATGTACTCGGCCATTTACATGACTAGTACAAAGTCACCCACGGCAACTAGGTACACTGCGTGTACTCCAAAGTGTACGGTGTGTACTCCTTTAATTTTAAGATTCTCCTCTTTTCCTCAAAACACCATTAATATAGGATTGATACCTGAAAATAAGATCCGGTTTCTTACAACAGTGTGGAGTATTATAAGAATAGGGGGTCAAATTTGTTGGGTTCTAGTTAGGTGACTCAGTTTTGACTAATCCTCATGTAGGTAAGTTATTGAATGTGGGGTGTAATATTTAATCTGAGGTGGGTGGAGGTTTGGTTTGAATGGATGGTAGGGATGTGGGTAGGAGTAATTCATATGCTGCAATGGGAAAAATAAGAAGGGGTACCACCTTCTAATATAAAGGACTCTAATATTTATAGTAGATTGAGAGAGGACATGTCTAGTCCTTCAGATCATAATTCACAATATAATGCTAAAAGTGGATTTGTCTAGAATAATACTACTAGGAGTGAGGTTCATCAAAATTTGAGTAATGGTGTTGTGGCATGGGTAGCAGGGTGCGATGAGAATGTTGCTGGAGAGGGTGTGACAGGAATATCTGGTCACTCCTTCACAGCCAATGTTTCTTCGTTTGTTGAGGTCTTAGGATTAGGTAGTGGTGCCTTGCTTAATGTGGGGTTGTAGGAGATGTTCTAGGACATGGCTAATCAAACTATATTTATAAATATAGGGGGTTCTAGCACAAGGGCCTAGAACCCTGTTCAACATAGAAATTTTTTTGAAGTGCGTGAAGTAGAAGGATTGAATACATATCAACTAGAACTGTCCAACGATGGGGTTTGTGAGAAGCATCCCAGGGAAGAGGGTACCTATTTTTCTACAAGTGAGCCTCCAAGATCGAGGAGTAGTGGAGGCAGAAGGGTAGCCATAAAAGGAAGGACTACTCTTCTTTACTATCTATAAGGGAGACTCTATCATCCAAGAGGCATAACTCCAAGAATATGGGATGTGAGGCTATTTTCCAGGGGAATCCATGTGGTGTGTGTGAACAACCATTGGCCATACCTTTGATTTCGGAGGATGATGTGTGTCGAACAGGGTCGGTTACTAAATTACACTAATGTGGAATCTACTAAAATGATGGGGAGGTCACTTTGGGTGACTCTTAATAAAGAGAAATACACGTGGATCGATAAGTAGGACTTGATTCTCATTTGGGGATTTAAAAATGGAATGATCATCCTAGAGGAGTACATTTATTCCATGGATAATATAGCCGTTGAAATTGAAGATATTATAATGGGTGAACCAAGAACTCAATAATCCTCTTTAACCTGGAATTATTTTATGGAGATTAACTCTAGAAGACTTAAATATTACTTTAATTTTTCTCGTATCTTCTTATTTGGTTGAGTGCATGGTGTCTAGTATTTTCCTTAAAATTGCTTGATATAATAAAAATATAATTTTCATTCATGTAATGTCACAAAGCCTATGGGCGATGTAGGGTTCCCCTTCAACCCTAAAAAGGGATATTATCAAAAATGAATACAAATATGTCCTTTGTGACATTGGGGGGGGGTAGATTTATCCCTAGGGTTCAAAATAATGTTTTCTAGTCCAAATCCACAAAAATAACTAGACTATTATATGATACCAATTATGGAGACCCTATCCTTTTACACATAATATTATATGATTTTAAGCATAATTATCCACCAAATACAAACTAGGGATCTTAATGTCTATTTTATTTGGAATATTAGTGATAAGTGTATTTTATGAATATATTTTAGAATTTTTTATGTATTGATTTTTGTATTTAAATGAATAACCTTTCTAATTTTGGAATATATTTATTTGTTTTATAATGTTTAGCATGAAATAATTAATTTTTAAAAAAATTAATGAAATGTGGTGGAAATTATATCCAAAATACACTTCATGATGTGTGCTTCACTCACAGAACAATATCAGATTTTTGAGAAGGAAGCCGAGAAGGAAAACTAGAACAATATAATTGCATGTGATATTATCTCATTACACGTCGAGAATTTTTCAAAATAAATATTATTCAGAGGATAATTTGTGAATTCATAACGCACTATGAAATACAATTACACATAATGAATCACAATTTCATGATGTGAAAATTTTTGTGAAAATATTTTGGATAATAAATACCCTTATATTCATGAGATATGAGGATTTAAAGGTTACACGTCATGATTCCTGATTACACTTTGTGAAGGAAGCCAAAGTTCCAAATCAATGACTGAGATTAACATGATATTAGCATGGATTTAAATACGTGGAGGAATACACAAATATGGATTTCATGATGTGTAAATTGATTACACGTCATGAAATGTTTTGGGAAGTTCCCCACAAGAGCCTATAAATTATGGATCTACCAGCTGTAGTGAGACTCATTCCAGGATCTAGACGGAGGACCACTTTTGGAAAAAGGTTCCCACCTGCATCTGCCACTCTCTTTAGGATGTAATTTAATTATTTTTTTCACCCCCTCATGGTTATAATTAGTGGGTGATTTCATTATGTCGAAGAATTCATGATGAATGGGTGTTGAAGGTATAAGTTATTTTATTTTTTATTAAAATTTATGTCAGGATTTCCCATCTTCTATTCAATTCTATCCTTTCTGTAATTTCTTCATGCCTGATCATTGTGAGTAGGGTTAGGGATTTGGTTTATTTTATTTCTATATTTATGCATGATCATTTATGGGGTTGATTGAATACATTTTCTTCATGTGATATCTAGGGTTTAGACTCCCCCCAGAACCATTGTGTTTTTCCTTACCCTATGTTTAATTATGTTTTAGGGTTACCCATTATTTGTAATCCAAAGTACCGAATCATGAGAAAAGGATTACTTAGGATGGTGAGCATTTAAATAACCATTGTACTCACAAGGACATGATTCTAACAACTACATGATTTTTTATTGACTATTCCATACATTTTCATCCCATGAACTTTGATTCAGTAATGATCGACACCCTTTTTAAAATTTTTTCTCCCACATTTTTCAACAATTGAATACATCAATGTTTATATTTATTTACTTAAAATCTTGATTAATTTATTTATATTTTATTTAATTAGTATTTTCTATCACCATGTCTCTATGGGTTTGAACTTAGACATGAAATTCCTATATTACTTTATTGATTAGAGCTTGGTTTGTTTCATGTTTATAAATTTATAAATTCAGTAACTCAGCTGGAATTAACGATTTCTGTAGGGATATAAATTAATTACTTATTTAGATAACATTAATATAAAATTAAACATTATTGAATTAATATCTCTAATGATTTCCTAACTAAATTTGATCTCCTATAACTCCTTAGGATTACCTGGGGAATACAAAAAAAATGGACGAGTTAAAATCTTAGTAATGGAATAAACATGAGAATAAATCCTGGTATATTAATTATGAGGAATAACATAATGGAATGGATAATGAATAAACATATGGAAGAATAAAATATAGATCATTGAATAATATGATCATGGAAATATTGAAATGTGGAAGAAACATATTACATGATATAAACACCAGTCGATGTTAATTTCGAATAGTATATCACATGGTGGAGAAAGTCCCATAATGGATTAAGTCTAATACCTAATCCCATACATGAAATATTATGAGAGTAGTCGATTACCAAATCATTTAAGAACTATCTAGGTGCATCCATAACAGCATTTGTATTAATATGGGTGCCAAAATAAGAATCCAATCATAAGGAATAAACATAAGGGTTACCCTTGGAATAAAATGGTTATCGTAATTAGGTCATGAGACATAACCAAAGGAAGTATCATTATGGTATCCTTGAAAGAATTGATTTAAATCCTTCATGGACATTCATAAAGAAGAAATAAGTATATATAATGTAAAATTATTTTGAACTAATGTGAAAAAATTTAAAAAAGTTGTTTATTGACAACCAAAATGTGCTGTTTAAGAAAGCTTTTAACATAACAGTTAAAGAGTCATTAACAGTGGTAAGATAATAATAATTTAAATAAAACTAGAAGTGAACTAAAATTGTTTTAAAAATAAGTAGTTTATTTATAAATCATTTTTTTTAATATTTCATTGAGTGGTACATTAAAAGAAACAAAATAAAATAGAGAAGTTTCCTTTAGTCAACTTTACAAATGGAATTAATAATGGAACGATTAATAAATTTATATACCCACAAAATAATTATTATATAAAAATGGTATATAAGTGTGATACCTATATTATGAATATGAAAAAAAATTATATAAGAATAATTATTTGAAATTTTTGGCTGATAAATATGGAACATAACTTAAAGTAAATATAGAGGTTCAGAAAGATCACTTACCTTTTTTCTGCATTTTTTCTGAACATGAACATAAATTCCTAAATCATAAAATTATTTTCATAAATTAATTAATTCAGAATATCATCCAAATTTATTTGATTTATTATAATATTATTAAGTTCATTTTCTGTCATTTATATAAGTTATATGATTCAATTTCGTTGTTCTAGGGGTTTTGATTTTGTGGTTTCTTGGTCGGTTCACTTATGTATAATTATGGAAGTTATTATTGATGAGGAATATTATTCCAAAAGTGAAATTATAAGGTATTAATGAACTCCCAAAAGTTTCAATGGTCCCATATGTCATTTTTTCAAATATGAGGATTATTTTTTTAAAAAAACTTTATTTATAATTGTTCAATTTATTTTTTTTCATTTTCTCAATCATCATGAACAAGATACATTTTTATTTAATATTATGATTATTATCACGACCCGTCCTCAGGGCCCGTGCCATGACTACCCCAAGCCTGCCTTCCATAGGCCAGGGGCTGGCGACTAACACCAAGGCGTAAATCTCAGTAAAAAGGGAAGGCATTGCCTTTGTAAAGTAAACAAGCACCACAGAGTAAGCAAGCAGAAAAGTAAACACTAAGTAAAAACAGAGTAGAACTGTAAGTGAGGAAAAGTAAATGGGCCAGTATACAAACCCAAACTGAAAGTAAAGTACAACTCGAAAGGGAAAACAGCAACTGAAAAGTAAAAGCCGCTACACCGAGCTGTCCACTGGAAATCCCACCTGAAGGGTGGGTACAGATAACTCCACTGCTCCTCGGGTCCTGCCGTCCGCTCTGAGTACGTCCCGCCCAGTGGTCCACCTCCAGGTACCGTCCTACTCTGCAAGCCTCAACCACGATCAACGCTATTCTTCGTCTGCAACCAACACAACGTAGTGTGGGCATAGCCCATGCAGGGGTGAGTATAAGCTACTCAGTAGGGACCCCGAGACCCCCGAAGGTCTCCCAAAATCCACAAAGGATTAACCACAAAGGAAAGATACAATCACTAAGTAACAACCGACACTGCTTAGGTATATGCCCATACATATACCTAAGTCATCAATTCTAATACGCTCCAACCTCTGAGCCCAAGTACAACCCAGTCCACACAGGAAAGTATACGTATTCCACACAGGAAAGTAAAACGTAATCCACACAGGATAGCACAACATAATCCACACAGGAAAGAAAACAGGATTCAGATCACACAGGTATACTTCTTCGAAAGACGATAGAGATGATCACTGATCCATCTAAGTCATTGGACCCACAAAGGATCGATAGGTACTAACCCCTGCAATGACCCACACAGGATCGGTAGGAAACAAACCCCCGCAAAGACCCACACAGGATCGGACCCACACAGGATCTGTAGGCGCTGGCTCACACAGAACCGCTGAGTGCTGACCCACACCGGATCGGACCCACACAGGATCGGTAGCACTGATCCACATAGGATCTCTGATTGCGGTAGTCGTCGTCGTCGAATCTACTGAGGATCTCTGCATAGTCATCGTCGCAGTCACAGTAGCAGTCCCAGCCAGCACTAGGGTTCCCGCACACAGCAAGCTCGTTCGGGAGGGTCCGCTCCACGAGCCAAGAGGCTGATACATCAACTGTCCCACAGTCCAGAGTTGATGTATCCAAAAGTTCTTTATCATCAACAGGAACTCAACGTCGCAGACGGCGCGTCAATCGGACGCCCGGTCTGAGAGTTATTGGCTTTTTCGTTCCAGGGGCCCAGATGGTTTTTAAGGCAAAACCAACCCGACCATACTCCACCTACGTCCAAACCTCGGGCAGAGTAAGCCAAAAGATCCATCTGACTAAGAGGAACTCAACAAAGTCGACGGTACGTCAATCGGACGTCTGTAGCTCAAGATATGAGCGTTTCCGCTCTGAGGGCCCGGTTGGTTTCGTGTACGAACCAACCCGGCCGAACTCAAAGTATTCCGAAACCATCAGTGCAATATACCGAAACGACCATCTCGATCAAGGATCACATTTCTGCTGATGCCGCGTCGTTTGGAGGTCCTTAGCCCGAGTTATGGGCATTTGAACCCAAACAGTCCGATAACGGGGGTTTCGGGCCCGGACCGACCCGGCCCGAGACCCCCCAGTTGGCCCGAAACGGGTCAACCCGCCCCGGACAGGGTCCGCCCGGCCCGGCATGGCCCGACCCGTCTGGGAACGACCCGGCCCGGCGCGGCCCGGCCTAGCAGACCGGCCGGGCGCCGGTCTGGCTAGGGACAGCGCGCCTAGCGCGCTGTCTGGCTCATCTTTTGGCCGAGCCGTTCGGCAAAGGGGGGGCCTGCCCCCCTGTGTAACCGCATCCCCCCCTCAATTATGGGGGGAAGTTGAAGCTGGCAGGGGGGATTTAATTCCCCCGGCTTTCCCCTTTCTGGCCAGCCTGACCTGGCCGGTCGGCTCTTTCTCAACGGGACCGGCGGTGGCCGGTCCCCTTCCGGCTCCGACACCGGCGGCCCGGCTGGCCGCCGGTCACCATGCTCCGCCGTGGCCCAGAACCGGCTGCGGCCCTTGTCGTCCGGCATGGTGCGACGACACCGCGCCCCTCCACCGTGGCCCCGCTCCGGACGCGGCTCCTTCGATTTCCTTCGACGCGGCATCACGGCATCGCGTTCTTGAATTTCTTTCCACAGCGCGGTGTGACGGCTCCACGCATATCTTCCGCATGAAACCGCGTGGTGCGACGGCACCACGCTTTCTCGTACCAACCACAAGAAACCATCACGAAAAATAAAGAGGAGGGTCGGCCATGTTTGTGCGGTCCGACCCCCTCGCGTTATTCGACAACAAAAGGTTTTAAACCATGATCATCATCAAGTTGGTATTCACGAACAATTAAATAAATAAAACCCCTACCTCGGTTTAGGAACGGTGTTCATTAACGACCCGTGGAAGACGAGCGTCGCAGAGGTCGGGCGTCGTGGAAAAAGAAATTCGACGTCACGAAGCGAGGATTCGAAGTCGTTGACAGTGATTTCATCGTGGAAAACCGTCGCGGAAGAAGAACGTCATGTCGCGGAAATGGCGTCGCGGAAGAATCGTGTTCTTCGGTGGAGAAGTTCTTCGTTGAAGAACGATGTTCTTCGCGTTCTTCATCGAGGTTGAAGAAGATGAAGAATGCATCTCAATCCTCTCAAGTTTGCCAAAGAAACTAACCAAAATAAAATAAGTCCATGACTTATTTTATTTACACATCTTAACCTCTTTGAATTTCAAGAGTTTGAAATTAAGTAACTCATCTTAATTAATAACACAAGTTTTCAAATTAATTAGAGTTGAGTTATTGGGGAGTTTAAGGGGAGTTGATGAGTTAGGGATCGTGTGGGCCCCACCACACATTATCCTCTCAAGGGAGGTTATGTGGATGTGGGCCCCACCTCTAACTCCCATTTGGAGGAAATAACCAACAAGGTTAAAAATAAATTGTGTTCCACAATTTATTTAACTTCTTCTAATTCCCCCCAAAACTAACTCTCATCCCGCATAAAACGCAACCTCGGAAAAGGTCTCCTTATGCGAATATCAGCACTGCGAGTTCATTGGTGTCATCGGATTTTAAATCCGACCACCGAGTCAAAAGATAAAATTCATGCTCATTTTTTCACTGAACATACCCGAGCCAAACTTCGGAAATTGATTCTGGGCACATTGGGCCTCGGAATCAGGTGCCGTCAGAAACTGCACTCTTATAAAATTCCAAAGAAAATTAAGAAAAAATTTCCCTTGAATATTATGGGTCTTTACATTACTCCCACCTCAGGGCTTTACGTCCCCGTAAAGATATATCAAAACTAGGGAAACAAATGAGGGTACTGAGCACGCATCTGAGCCTCCTGCTCCCAAGTTCTCTCCTGGAGGTTCTCGTGCTGCCATCTGATGCGCACTAGA
Organism: Viscum album; assembly: GCA_963277665.1. Classification (NCBI taxonomy): domain Eukaryota; kingdom Viridiplantae; phylum Streptophyta; class Magnoliopsida; order Santalales; family Viscaceae; genus Viscum; species Viscum album. Next base: position 1,147,789,206 of record OY728165.1, read on the forward strand.
GGAATCGACCGTCCACGTAGGACCCGCTCTTGTCGATCCTCGATCTCCACCGGGACCTCCATAAAAGTTGCCCCATCATCAATGTCAAGATCCCCATGGTCAATGATGTGCGTCGGGTCATGCATGTATCTCCTCAGCTGAGATTCGTGGAAGACGTCGTGCACCCGGTGCAACTGAGGTGGTAGATCCAGATGATAAGCCACCTCGCCAATCCTGCTGAGGACCTAGAATGGTCCGATGAAGAGCGGAGATAACTTGCCGCCTTGGCCAAATCTCTGAAAACCACATTGAGTTGAGACACGCAAGAAGACGTGGTCGCCATCCTAGAACTCTAGTGGCCTCTGCCTCCGGTCAGCGTATGACTTCTGCCGGCTCTGATCTGTCCTCATCCGCTCCTGGACGACTTGGACCATCTCTTTCATGGCCTGGACCATCTCTGGTCCCACAAGTGCTGACTCCCCAGGGTCTGTCCAGCACAAAGGAGATCTGCAAGGTCGACCGTACAACGCCTCGTATGGTGCCATCATGATGGTGGAGTGGTAGCTGTTGTTGTACGAGAACTACACTAAGGGTAGGTGGTCCTCCCAGCTAGGACCAAAGTCGAGGACACATGCGCGGAGCATGTCCTCGAGAGTCTGAATGGTCCTCTCCATCTGACCATCCGTCTGAGGGTGAAAGGCTGTGCTCAGACGTAGCTGCGTCCCGAAAACCTCCTGCAATCCCTTCCATAGCCGGGAAGTAAAACGAGCATCTCGATCGGATACGATAGATGATGGCACACCGTGAAGCCGAAAAATCTCATGAATGTAAAGACGTCCCAAGCTCTCCACTGAGCCCTGCTCTCGGATGGGTAAGAAGTGAGCCGACTTGGTGAGTTGGTCGACAATCACCCAGATAGAGTCGTGACCTCTGGAATTGCGTGGAAGTCCAGTCACGAAGTCCATAGATATTTCGTCCCACTTCCACTCTGGAACCTCCAAGGGCTGTACCAAGCCTGCTGGTACCTGGTGCTCAGCCTTCACCTACTAGCAGGTGAGGCATCGGGAAACGAACTCTTCCACAACCTTCTTCATGCACGTCCAATAGTGTTATCGTCTAAGATCCTGGTACATCTTCGCCACTCCAGGATGTACCGCCAAAGGAGAAGTGTGAAACTATCTCAGTAACTCCTCCCGTAAAGCGACTGGTACCATGGTACGTCCTCTGAAAAGGATGTCATGCTCTGCTCCAAAGGAGAAACCATCAGGTGCCTGTCCTGAGGATATATGTGCACGCCGCGTCTCACAGTCAGCGTCCCCATGGTGTGCCTCTCTGACCTGCTGTAGAAGTGGAGGAGTGACTGTGAGAGACTAAAGGAAGGCTGCTCCATCTCTATCCACGAAGGATATCTGCAAAGAGGCTAGCTGCTCTGTCGCCTCCTCAAGTATCTGAATGCCCGTCCTCCTGTTGAGGGAATCGGCTACTACGTTCCCCTTCCCAGGAGTATAGACTATCTCAAAGTTATAGTCCTGGAGGGGCTCAAGCCATCGCCGCTGTCTCGGGTTTAGGTCCTTCTGCGAGAAGATGTACCTGAGACTTTGATGATCAGAAAAGACTGTAAAGCGCTCGCCCATCAGGTAGTGTCGCCATGTCTTCAGAGCGAAGACCACTGCTGCTAACTCCAGGTCATGGGTAGCGTAGTTCTGCTCATGCGACCTCAACTGACATGATCCATAGGCGATCACTACCCGCTACTGCATCAGGACACAACCGAGTCCATTCCCTGATGCATCGCAGTAGACTACGTACCCTACTCCCTCCTCAGGCAACCTCAAGATAGGTGCGCTGGTCAATCTCTGTCTCAGCTCCTGGAAGCTCTGCTGACATTTGTCTGACCACACGAAGGGTTTCCCCTTATTCGTCAATGCTGAGAGTGGTGCCGCAACTCTGGAGAAATCTGGCACGAATCTCCGGTAGTATCCAGCTAGTCCCAAGAAACTCCGAACCTTCGTCACGCTCCTGGGTGGCTCCCAAGCTAACACTGCCTCGATCTTTGTAGGATCCACTGCAACTCCCACCTTAGAGATAAAGTGTCCTAAGAAGTGGACCTCACGTATCCAGAACTGACACTTTGAGAGCTTACCATAAAGCTGGTGCTCTCGGAGTGTGTCTAGTACAACCCTTAAGTGGTAGGCGTGCTCCTCCTCAGTCGTCGAGTAGATCAAAATGTCATCGATGAAGACCATGAAAAATTGATCGAGGTATGGATGAAGGATCCTGTTCATGAGGGCCATGAACACTACTAGAGCATTGGTCACGACGAAGGGCATAACAAATAACTCATAGTGTCCATACCGACATCTAAAGGTCGTCTTCTGCACGTCCTCGTCTCTAACTCTGAGCTGATGATAGCCTGACCTGAGGTCTATCTTCGAGAACCACCGTGCTCCCTTGAGATGATCAAAGAGGTCATCAATCCTCGGTAGCGGATACTTGTTCCTCACTGTCACCTGGTTCAGGCGACGATAGTCAACACAAAGTCGCAAGCTCTCGTCCGCCTTCTTGGCAAACAATATCGGGGAAGCCCAGCGTAAAACACTAGGTCGGATGAACACCTTGCCCTACTAGTCCTCCAACTGTACCCGTAGCTCTTGAAGCTCGGCGGGGGCCATCCGATATGCGGGAGTTGATATCGGAGCTGTCCCGGAGTACAGGTCAATATAAAAGTCTACCTCTCTGTGAGGAGGTAACCCTAGAACGTCGTCGGGAAAAATGTCCGCAAACTGATCCACCACTGCAGGAAAACCAGGACTTCGCACGTCAACTGCTCCTAGGATGAGGCTAGCCAACTGATGAGTGATGGGATATCCTCTCCTCCGCAGAAGTCCATCTTGTGCTGCAAAGGCTCCCTTCTCACCGGTGAAGGTGAACCTACTCCCGTCGGTGCGTAATCAATCTGTGCATGGACCGTAGATAACCAATCCATGCCCAAGATGACGTCATAAGGCCTCGACGCTGCTACAAGAAGATCCCAGCCGAATCTCTCGCCTCCTATAGTATTCTCACACTGCCGGCACTAGTACGTAATCGTCGAGTCTGCTCCCGTAGGAGTCTCTAGCCGTAAGGATCGAGCCAACAGCTCTGTCGGAATCTCCGAGCTCCGAACAAGGGCAACGGCTATAAAAGAGTGACTCGCTCCTGTGTCTACAAGTACTGCAGCAAGGGTGGAATATACACAGATAGTACCTCAAATCATCTTGGGTGCACCATGGTCGTAGGAATCCGCTGCCTGGAGTTGTGCCTGTCTCTGCCCGCCAGCTCCCTGTGGTCGGGGCGGACCTCCTGGTGGTGGTGGTGGTGGTAGAGCCTCAAAGCGTCGCCCACCACCTGCTACTCGGCCAGCTCCTCTGCCTCATCCGCCTCCACCCTATGGACCGCCAAAGTCGACCCTCTGCTTCTACCTTGGTGGTCCCTCAACCGTCTACTGCTCCTCGGCACGGTGGGTCGGGCAGTCACGAGCCATGTGGCCCTGCCCGCCACATGAGTAACACTGTGTGCCTCTCGAAAGACTAGCTCCGCGCTGTGTGCCCCGCACTGCTGAGCCAGTGTCCTGAGGTCGTCTTCCTGAGGGTCTGGTCTGCCTGGACCCAAGATTCATCAGTTGACTGCCTGCTGTGGAAGACTCTGCTACGTGTCGCCCTGCGGTGGGTCTCAGCGCTGGTGTAGACTCAGCAAGAAATCTCTCGATCAAAAGGGCCTGCTCCAGTACTCCTGTCTGGGTCGGAATGCTGAGGGAGATCAGCGATGCCCTGATCTCGTGTCTCAATCCCTGCTCAAAGGTCCGGTCCTGGAAGAATGGGTCACGTACCATGTCGGTCGAGTAGCGCGAAAGATCGGTAAATCTCGTCGAGTACTGAGCGACCGTCATGATGCCATGTCGCAGTTGAAGAAGCTCTAGAATGCGCACCGCACAGAGGGTGGCTGGAAAAAACTCTGAGCAGAAGAGAATCTCAAAGTCTGTCCAGAGTAGAGATGCCTCATCATGCACCTGGAGCATCAAGCTCCACCATCGTCCCACTGATGCGTGTAGTAGGCTCGCAGCGAGGATCACCATGAGGTCTGCTGGTGTCCTCACTAGCCTGAAAACTCATACGACTACCTCCTGCCAGTCCTTGGCTGCCTAGGGGTCCGTCTCCCCACAGAACCTGGGTGGTCACTAGCGCTGGAACTCATGCAGTGCACTAAGGCGACGTGCATCGTCAGCGGCTGGGTCTGGAAGCATCGGTGGCTCGGTGGGTAGAGCTACTGTCGGTGCCACTGCTGACAAAGGGCCCTACACCGAGGCCTCATCGCTCGGTGGGCTGTCGTCATGCTCGACTCTCGGAACCCTAGCTGGCTACCATCGTGGGGCCATCCTGAAAAGGAAACAGGTGAGCCACGGTCAGAACAGTATTCCTGGTGTGCTGATACAAAGTAATCACAAAGAAAACATGAAACACACATGCAATCAATGTTTTCGTGTATTAAGTCAAAAATCAGAAGTCAGGGTCCTGGTGTACGGATACGTCGGCCTCCGCACCAACACTGAACTCCCTAGACTGATAACCACACTCAATACTCTAGACACTATTGCTTCACATAGAAAAGATCAGAGCTCGCGGTAGAACCGAACTCCTCTGATGCCAATTTGTCACGACCCATCCTCAGGACCCGTGTCGTGACTACCCTAAGCCTGCCATCCATAGGCCAGGGGCTGGCGACTAGCACGAAGGCATAAATCTCGGTAAAAAGGGAAGGCATTGCCTTTGTAAAGTAAACATGCACCAGAGAGTAAGCAAGCGGAAAAGTAAACACTAAGTAAAAACAGAGTACAACTGTAAGTGAAGAAAAGTAAATGGGCCAATATACAAACCCAAACTGAAAGTAAAGTACAACTCAAAAGGGAAAACAACAACTGAAATGTAAAAGCTGCTACACCGAGCTGTCCACTGGAAATCTCACCTGAAGGGTGGGTATAGATAACTCCACTACTCCTCGGGTCCCGCCGTCCGCTCCGAGTATGTCCCGCCCAGTGGTCCACCTCCAGGTATCGTCCTTCTCTGCAAGCCTCAACCACGATCAATGTTGTCCGTCGTCTGCAACCAACACAACGTAGTGCGGGCATAGCCCGTGCAGGGGTGAGTATAAGCTACTCAGTAGGGACCCCGAGTCCCCCGAAGATCTCCCAAAATCCACAAAAGATAAACCACAAAGGAAAGATACAATCACGAAGTAACAACCGACACTGCTTAGGTATATTCCCATACATATACCTAAGTTATCAATTCCAATACGCTCCAACCTCCGAGCCCATGTACAACCCAGTCCACATAGGAAAGTATACGTATTCCACACAGGAAAGTAAAACGTAATCCCCACAGGATAGCACAACACAATCCACACAGGAAAGAAAACAGGATTCAGCTCACACAGGTATACTTCTTCAAAAGACGATAGAGATGATCACTGATCCATCTAAGTCGTCGGACCCACCAAGGATCGATAGGTACTAACCCCTGCAATGACCCACACAGGATCGGTTGGAAACTAACCCCCGCAAAGACCCACATAGGATCGGACCCACACAGGATCTGTAGGCACTGGCTCACACTGAACCGCTGAGCACTGACCCACATAGGATCGGACCCACACAGGATCGGTAGCATTGATCCATATAGGATCGCTGAGTGTTGTAGTCGTCGTCGTCGAATCTACTGAGGATCTCTGCATAGTCGTCGTCGCAGTCACAGTAGCAGTCGCAGCCAGCACTAGGGTTCCCGCACACTGCAAGATCGTTCGGGAGGGTCCGCTCCACGAGCCGAGAGGCTGATACATCAACTGTCACACAGTCCAGAGTTGATGTATCCAAAAGTTCCGTATCGTCAACAGGAACTCAACGTCGCAGACGGCGCGTCAATCGGACGCCCGGTCTGAGAGTTATTGGCTTTTTTGTTCCAGGGGCCCGGTTGGTTTTTAAGGCAAAACCAACCCGACCATACTCCACCTATGTCCAAACCTCGGGCAGAGTAAGCCAAAAGATCTGTCTCACTAAGAGGAACTCAACAAAGTCGACAACACGTCAATCGGACGTCCGTAGATCAAGATATGAACGTTTCTGCTACAAGGGCCCGGTTGGTTTCGTGAACGAACCAACCCGGCCGAACTCAAAGTATTCCTAAACCTTGAATGCAATATACCGAAATGTTCGTCTTGATCCAAGGATCGTATTTCCGCTTACGGCGCATCGTTTGGAGGTCTGTAGCCCGAGTTATGGGTATTTGAACCCAAACAGTCCGATAACGGGGGTTTCGGGCCCGGACCGACTCGGCCCGAGACCCCCCGGTTGGCCCGAACCGGGAAGACCCGCCCCGGACAGGGTCAGACCGGCCCGGTCAGGCGCGACCCAGCCTGGCAGACCGGCCGGGTGCCGGTCGGGCTAGGGACAGCGCGCCCAACGCGCTGTCTTGCCCGGCTTTTGGCCGAGCCGTTCGGCAAAGGGGGGGGCTGCCCCCTGTGTAACCCCCCCCCCCCCCCTCAATTATGGGGGGCCGTTGAAGCTGGCCGGAAGAATTTAATTCCCCCGGATTTCCCCTTTCTGGCCAGCTCAAGCTGGCCGGCCGGCTCCTTCTCAACGGGACCGGTGGTGGCCGGTCCCCTTCCGGCTCCGACACCGATGGCCCAGCAGGTCGCCGGTCACCTTGCTCCGCCGTGGCCCAGAACCGGCCGCGGACCTTGTAGTCTGGCGCGATGTGACGGCACCGCACCCCTCTGCCGTGGCCCCGCTCCGGCCACGGCGCCTTCGATTTCCTTCGACGCGGCGCGACTGCGTCACGTTCTTGAATTTCGTTCCACAGCACGGCGCAACGGCGCTACGCATATCTTCCGCATGAAACCACGTGGTGCGACGACACCACGCTTTCTCGTACCAACCACAAGAAACCATCATGAAAAATAAGGAGGGTCAGCCGTGTTTATGCGGTCCGACCTGGAATGCCCCGACCCCAACTACCCAGAGTCGGTGCATTACTTCGTAACATTGGCATGATCACAAAAGATCACGTCTCGAAAGACCGATTAGTTTAGTAGCCTTGGAAACACTAGATACATTCATAAACATTACATTACATCATAAAAATGAAAACTACAATAACATGGTCTCCCTAGTCCACACTCATATCCTCACTGACTATTCTTGCAAGTCAGTCATAATACACTTCTTCACATCCTGGGAAAAATAAAACATTGAAAGGGGTGAGCTCAAATGCTCCGTAAGGATAACAATATAGCGGAAACTTTCATAAGAAAACATAAGCATTTAAGGCAATGTATAACTAAAACAAAAGCCTTATTGAACTTGAACTTCAGCATAATATGTCAAAAGTAAAATTAAATAATGTCATTACTTACTCACATGGATATTCTACTAGACGAATAATCACATGAAATATCAATAACCACTCTCATAATGAGGGAATGTATAATGCCAGACATTCTGAAACATTTTGTCAAGGCCTCGGCCAAGACGTCTAAAATGATTAAGGCCTCGGCCAAAACCATAAATCAAATTGGGAAAGGGCCTCGGACGATTCCACGTCTAGTTGTCTCATGAGACCTACCGATGCATCAAGGAGCTATAGCGGGCTCCACCCGTCACTTATTAAGTCCAATACATTCCTCATATGAATAGGTTTAAACATATCATAAACCATAACATAATCGTATCACATAAAACATGGATAAAGGAAACATAACATTTCCACATTTCAATCAAAAGATATCAATACAACACATTGATATAATAAAAATGCATTTAAAACCATTTTCACTACCATAATAAAAGAAAGTTAAAACATTGTATTTATTTTTCATTAAAAAAACGTGATGGCTTGTAGAGGAAGCCGAAACTCAAATAATGGTCACGGCGGCGGAGAAGTCATTGTCGTCGCATATGTACGAAAAGAAAAACATTCCCTTTTTGTCGTTTAGAAAAACGCTTCGTATAAAAGAGATTCCTTTTGAATAAACGTAAAAGTCAAAGGGGTTTATACACTGTATAAAAGAAAGTTGTGTATAAAACCAAATATGCCTCAATGAAAGGGGATTGAGACGAAGTCCTTAAAAGATCATTTTTAAAATAAAATAGATCTATTATGTGTATTCACTATAGGTACACATAAAGAAAGTAAAAATGCAAAATAGGACATAATAATATCATGACATAATTTGAAAGTAGGAGATTAACCCAAAGAATGGAAGTTGGGTTAAGAAATTCCCTTACCTTGTACTTTTCCTTGGTTGGGGTAGGTTAAACTCCTGTATAATGGTGAAATAATTGTTATTAAATTATACAAGAATCATATACATTCATATGATATCATATATGATCTTTTAACATTGATTTGTTAACAATATCTTAGATTTATCATTGTTTCGGGTGTTAACTTACTCGTTTTCTTTTATATGTTTTGTTACGTAAGTCGTGTTTTTCATGGATAGTTTGTATCTTATTCATATCCAGAATGATATCATGTCCTTAAACATTATTTTTAAATCATCAAATGATAATTATACTTGAATGGATACGACGGAGAATGAATCTTATCGCGTTCGTGGAGACGGTAGTCCGTACGTACGCACGAGCGACAATATCATTATTTTGATATTAAAATAATATATAATTGGATATTATATCATATATACAGAATCATTATCATGTTATATTTATTATTTACATGAATTACATATCATTATTATACCCATCTAAATAATAATATATTGAATAACAATTACACCACGACGTGGAGACGGTAAGCCGTACGTACGCACGTATGGTGACATGTCATTCAATTGATGGGTAGAATACTGAATATGGTTGTTCCATATTTATAATAACATCATAGTATATAGAATATACTGGAGTTATAATTTTAGAATTGAAATAATGAACAAAGAGGGAGTAGAAGAAGAAAGAAACTTGAAAGAGGGTGATGAAAACGTTACCTCTTCTTCGGGTTCTTCCTTTTGATTTGATCAAAAGGACTCCTTAGGATGGCTTTCTGACTAAAGTAAAGCTTCTAAGATGAATGGAGAGAAGTTGGGAGAGTATTTGGGCAGAGGTTGGCCTAACCAAAAGGCTTGAAAGTGTGAATAAGGTGGTAGATGTGGGGGCCTTTTATAAGAGGAGAGGAGGGGCTCTTTTGGAAAGATTGAAATGTTACATTATTATACAATGCTTTTCGGATTCTAAAGGTCCCACACTTATATAATTAGTGTATAAGGTGATAAGGGTTCGAAATATACCCATCCAATAGTCTTTGTACAAGTGTAAGCCTTGGATTTTACATTATCTTTTCATTTTATTAAAATCGTTAAATAATGAGGTCATCGCTGCATCATAATGATGTCATAAATAATTTAATTTATTTAATGTCTAAAAATTATCAAAAAAATAGTATGATGTAGGAAATCTTTTTATCTTTCTAATTAATATTTATAGTCAAAATTTGGACTTGTTTAACCCCACTTAAAAACTGTTTTATTAAAACAACTCATGTTTGTGTCAATTTAATTTTAACATTAAATAAATATATATTAATGTCATTTTCCAACCAAAGTGGCTCCATGGGGTCCCCAAGTTGACCCATGGGTTTTCTTGGTCGGCCATGACTCATACAATAGGAGTAGGACAAGTTTCAAGCTCATCTCATATTATTAAAACATTATTTTTACCTTAAACTACACTTTTTACCTCTAATCGTGATTAAGAACTTAAAAGTTACTATTCACCAAAAAATTATTTTAATCTCATTGAACCACATTTTACTTCTTAATGACAACCATGTATATCGGATTTTTGAAAATCAAATCACAGAAGTGGTAATATTTCATTTTAACGAAAAATCAGTTTTTAACAACCACTTAGTGGTTTCACTATTCATCAAAAATTGAAGTTTTTCAGAATAAGGCCAAAATTTCACCCTAAGATATAATTTATATTCCGAATTCAAAAATAATGTCTATTTTAAAAAATTCCAAACATATAAGTTTCATTAATTAATTTTATAATTAATTCCCGTTGTTACAACAAATAGCGTGTTTTTAAGAAACAATTTGTATCAAAAGATTGGCAATTGTTTATGTCCAATTTCAATGTTAAATTAATTCTAATGACCACCATTGGATAAAATGGTAAAAATATATTCTAATTATACTTTAAAACCACTATAAATTATTTTTATTAAAAAAGTTTTTTTTAAGTATTTTTCACTATTCATAAAAAATTAAAAGTTCTCAGAAAAATACCAAAAATTCAACATAGGCTAATTTCGATATTCCGAATCCAAAAATGAAGTCCATTTTGATAAATAAAATTTATAAAATTTCAAAAAGTAGGTATTACTATTCAAAACGACTAGTTTAATTAGTTGTGGTGTGTGTTAGAGCTCGAGGTTGCGTACAACACACGCTATTGCATTATTCAAAGGGAAACGTACCATGGAAGCTTGGGGTGTTACATTCTCCCCCCCTTCAAATAATTGCATCCTCGCAATTTCTAGGGTATTACTGCATAAAAAGACTCGGGTGGTTCTTCATTATATGTTCCTCAGGTTCCCACGTTGCCTCTTCCATTTTATGATTTCTCCACAAAACCTTCACCAGACGAGTCGTCCGGTTTCTCAGCACCTGCTCCCTCATATCAAGAATTTTGATGGGATCTTTGCAATAAGATAGATCGGGTTCCAGTTCTAATTCCTCGTAGGTAAGTACATGTGTTGGGTCGGGCATGTATTTTCTCAATAGCGATATGTGGAAAACATCGTGAACTTTGGAGAGATTTGGCAGCATCGCCAAACGATAAGCTACAGCCCCAATACGATCTAGAATTTCGAAAGGTCTGATATACCTGGGACTCAACTTACTCTTCTTACCAAAACGTATAACTCCCTTCCATGGAGATACCTTTAGGAAAACATGATCTCCCACCTGAAATTCCAAAACCTTTCTTCTGCTATCGGCATAGCTCTTCTGGCTACTTTGAGTTGCTTTGATGTGGTTTTGGATTACCTTCACCTTTTCCATTGTTTATTCCACCAGTTCTGGTCCCACAAGTTTTCTTTCACCAACGTCATCCCAACAGGTTGGTGTATGACATATCTTTCCGTATAACGCTTCATAAGGTGCCATCTGAATGCTTGAATGGAAGCTATTGTTATGGGAAATTTCTACCAGTGGTAAATATTGATCCCACATACCCTGAAAGTCAAGAAGGCATGATCTCAACATGTCTTCTAAGGTTTGAATAGTCCGTTCTGATTGTCCATCTGTTTGAGGGTGATAGGCAGTGCTCAAACGAAGTTCAGTATCCAAGGCCTTTTGAAGACTTTTCCAGAATCTTGAAGTAAAACGAGGATCACGATCAGAAACAATCGATAGGGGTACTCCATGAAGTCTTACAACTTCATTAATATATAATCTTGCTAGACGTTCAAGTGGTAGATCCTCACGTATAGCCAGAAAATGTGCTGAGTTAGTAAGACGATCAACAATGACCCATATTGCATCATTCCTTCTAGGAGTCTTTGTTAGTCCCATGACAAAGTCCATCGTAATATTATCCCATTTCCACTCAGGTATGGGAATAGGTTGCAATACTCCACCAGGATGTTGCCTTCCAGCTTTCACTTGTTGACAAACCATACACCTCGACACAAAATCCGCAATCTCCCTCTTCATATTGTCCCACCAAAAATGTTCCTTCAAATCTCTACACATTTTGGTGCTCCCAGGGTGTATAGAGAAATTGGAACTATGAGCATCATCCAGCAATTCCCTTTTTAGATCAGGTATATCGGGAACACAAATTCTCTTCCCGAATTTCAAAATTCCATCCTTATACACAAAGTCCCTCAATCTTCCATCATTCACATCTTTAATCTTCTTCTGAAATTTTTCATCATTGTTCTGAGAACTCTTAATCCTTTCTAGCAATGATGGTTTGGAAACCATTTGAAAAAGCATTGATGTTTCACCTTCCCTAGTTATTCCCATGTCCATATTCACTAGATCCATGAAAATTGGATCCCTTTCAATTCTCATCACATTCAAAACTCCATGGTCTTTTCTACTCAAAGCACCTGCCACCTTGTTTGCCTTCCCCGGGTGGTAATGTATCGTGCAATCATAATCCTTGAGTAGTTCAAGCCATCGCCTTTGCCTCATGGTGAGTTCTTTTTGTGAGAAAATATACTTCAAACTCTTGTGATCAGTATAAATCTCACATTTTTCACCATAGAGGTAATGTCTCCATATCTTTAAAGCAAAGATCAAAGCTGCTAACTCAAGATCATGTGTAGTATAGTTTTGCTCATGAATTTTTAGCTGTCGTGATACATAGGCAATAACTTTATCATTCTGCATAAGGACACAACCAAGTCCTTTCTTCGATGCATCACTATAAATAAAAAACCCATCATTCCCCGATGGTAGAGTCAATACAGGGGCATTGACTAATCTTCTTTTCAGTTCTTCAAAACATTCTTCACACTCTTTTGTCCAGACAAATTTAATCCCTTTACATGTGAGCTTTGTCAATGGGTTAGCCAATCTGGCAAAATTCTGGATGAAACGTCGATAATAACCTGCTAAACCAATAAAACTGCATACCTCAGTTATACTTGTCGGTGCTGGCCATTCTTGGATTGCCTTGGTTTTAGAAGGATCAACGGAAATTCCATCCTTAGAGACAATATGGCCAAGAAAATAAATCTCCTGAAGCCAGAATTCACACTTGCTAAATTTCCCATATAATTTATGTCTTCTAAGAGTCTTCAGGATAATGCGTAAGTGATTTTCATGATCTTCGTGGCTTTTGGAGTATACCAAGATATCATCAAAAAATACCACTACAAAGTCATCAAGATATTCCTTGAAAACTCTATTCATTAGATCCATGAAAACAGAGGGTGCATTAGTCAATCCAAAAGGCATTACTGTAAACTCGTAATGCTCGTACCTTGTTCGAAATGCTGTCTTTGGAACGTCTTCCTTCTTCACACACAACTGATGGTATCCAGACCGAAGGTCAATCTTTGAAAAGTATTGAGCTCCATTCAGTTGGTCAAACAAATCATCAATGCGAGGTAGGGGATACTTGTTCTTTATTGTTATAGCATTGATCTCCCTATAGTCGATGCACAACCTCATAGATCCATCTTTCTTCTTAACAAAAAGAACAGGGGCTCCCCAAGGAGAAACACTAGGGCGAATAAATCCCTTATTACTCAATTCCTCTAGTTGTTTCTTTAGTTCAACTAATTCCACAGTGGCCATTCTATAAGGGGTCTTCGATATGGGCCTTGATCCAGGAATTAAATCAATGGAAAACTCAACTTCTCATTCTGGAGGATGTCCAGGTAAATCTTCCGAAAACACATCAACATATTCTCTCACAATAGGTACATCCTCTATTTGAATATTCCTTTCCTCACCCTCAGTAATTTCCTTCTCTTCCTCCCCAATAATTGAATTTAGTTGAGCTACTGGGGTGGATCTAGATAAGAATTATGTGGCGACGATTCTGCTCTAAAGATAAGGTGTTCCTTATCATCATCATCAAGAATCGTAACCTCTTTCCTCTTACAATAAATTTTTTCATCATGGTCCGAAAGCCAATCCATACCGAGGATTATATAAAATTCAATCATGGGTATGACTATGAGATCAGCAGGTAAAGAACATTTAGGTGCTCTAATGGGAACTAATCGACAAAACTTTGTTGCAACAATACTTCCCTTAGGGGTTTTGACCGACAACTCCCTTGTTAAATCAAATTGGAAATATCTAATTTTCTTAGAAAACTGGGAAGATATGAAACAATGCGATGATCCAGAATCAAATAATGCATTTTCTAAACTTGAGGAAACCATTAAATTACCTGCCACCACGTCTTTTGGAGCTTCCACCTCAGCAGTAGTGATAGCATAAGCCTGGCCCTGATCCCTTGGCCTCTTCTGAGGTATGTTCCCCTGACGCTTAGGACATTCATTTGCATAATGTCCCTTCTCTCTACAATTATAGCATTCCACGTTGACAGCCGCTTTCTTTCCCTTGCATTCATGAGCTTGGTGGCCTTTTTCACCACACTTGTAACATACTCCTTTTCCTTTTAGACAGGCACCAGGGTGCTTCCTACCACAATTATCACAGGGTGGAAATTCATTTCTACCCTTCTTCCATGTTTCCTTATTTCCTTTCCTAGAGTTTTCAGCGGATCTCTTCTTATCTTGCTTTGATTTAAAGTCAAAATACTTAGATAATTCCTTTTCTGTCTTGATAGCGCACGAGACAATACCTTCGTATGAAGAGAAGGTTTGTGATACTAAAGCTCTATGGAGAAATGGTTTTAACCCATAAACGAAACGATCAGTCTTACTTCTTGGGTTACGTATGTAATCTGCAGCATACCTTGCTAACCTTGTAATGTTAGCCTCATACTTTGCGGCATTCTCATCCTCCTTCTGCCTCAGACTCAGAAATTGCCTTTCCATATCCGCTCGATGGTCTCGAGGAAAGTATTTTTCTAAGAACAGCTCTTTGAACTCCTTCCATTCCATGTTTGTTAATTCATCATCTTCCTTTGTGTTTTGAATTAGTGACCACCATTGATCAGCATCTCCAGTGAGGCGGTAAACTGCCATGACAACTTTCTCCCTTTCACTACTCCCCAAGGCATGGAATATTTTCTCTAAGGAATTTATCCATTGCTCATCTACTATAGGATTTGTACTCCCATTGAAGGTTGGTGGTTGTTGCCTCATGAATCGGTCTAGCATTGATCCTCCACATTGCGGATCAGGGTGCTCCATATGAGTAAGGTTGTTATTCATAACCTGCGTGAGTTTTCCCAGTACGGTGAGAAGCTGATCAGCACCAGTTGTGTCACTAGCTCCACCATAATTATCTTGAGCAGGAGGGAAATCTCTACACGGAGTGCATGCATTGATACGGTTTCCATTCCTTCCACTAGGCGCCATTTCTAAATAATGGCATAAACTATATTAGTTCATGAATCAAAATACATAATTCCATACTTGTAAAACACTTAACATAAATTGAACTAATTAGGTATATAATCAATAATTATAAAAATGTTTTCTTTGACGAAGTATATACTCGTAACCCTTCATAGTGGTTTGTAAAGAAAATGGAAATTATCCTAAGCATATCCCCCAGGAGTGTCGTAACCAAGAGTGCAGCAAGGCCCGTTGTCGTGCACCAGTTCCCGTTCGAGTCTAGATCAAAGCGGTGTTTTCGGGTTTTACCCCTAGGTACATCTGTGCCAGAGCCGCCTCTACCTACTCGTATCCAGACAGGGATGTATTGCTCAGAAAATTCACAACATCTCTACAATACCAAAATTCTAGGAAGTTCTTCTATACTAATCCTCAAAGTCTATCTTCGGTCTATGTGCTCTAATCAGAGTTTATCTGAATCTAGCTTCCAAGGTTAGTACTAAATTGCCTCTAATACCAACTGTAACGCCCCGACCCCAGCTACCTAGATTCGGTGCATTACTTCGTAACATTGGCATGATCACAAAAGATCATGTCTCAAAAGACCGATTAGTTTAGTAGCCTTGAAAACACTAGATACATTCATAAACATTACATTACATCATAAAAATGAAAACTAAAATAACATGGTCTCCCTAGTCCACACTCATATCCTCACTGACTATTCTTGCAAGTCAGTCATAATACACTTCTTCACATCCTGGGAAAAATAAAACATTGAAAGGGGTGAGCTCAAATGCTCCATAAGGATAACAATATAGCGGAAACTTTCATAAGAAAACATAAGCATTTAAGGCAATGTATAACTAAAACAAAAGCCTTATTGAACTTGAACTTCAGCATAATATGGCAAAAGTAAAATTAAATAATTCCATTACTTACTCACATGGATATTCTACTAGACGAATAATCACATGAAATATCAATAACCACTTTCATAATGAGGGAATGTATAATGCCAGACATTCTGAAACATTTTTTCAAGGCCTCGGCCAAGACGTCTAAAATGATTAAGGCCTCAGCCAAAACCATAAATCAAATTGGGAAAGGGCCTCGGCCGATTCCACGTCTAGTTGTCTCATGAGACCTACCGATGCATCGAGGAGCTATAGCGGGCTCCACCCGTCACTTATTAAGTCCAATACATTCCTCATATGAATAGGTTTAAACATATCATAAACCATAACATAATCGTATCACATAAAACATGGCTAAAGGAAACATAACATTTCCACATTTCAATCACAAGATATCAATACAACACATTGATATAATAAAAATGCATTCAAAACCATTTTCAATACCATAATAAAAGAAAGTTAAAACATTGTATTTATTTTTCATTAAAAAAACGTGATGGCTTGTAGAGGAAGTCGAAACTCAAATAATGGTCACGGCGGCGGAGAAGTCGTTGTCGCCGCATATGTACGGAAAGAAAAACATTCCCTTTTTGTCGTTTAGAAAAACGTTTCGTATAAAAGAGATTCCTTTTGAATAATCATAAAAGTCAAAGGGGTTTATACACCGTATAAAAGAAAGTTGTGTATAAAACCAAATATGCCTCAATGAAAGGGGATTGAGAAGAAGTCCTTAAAAGATCGTTTTTAAAATAAAATAGATCTATTATGTGTATTCACTATAGGTACACATAAAGAAAGTAAAAAATACAAAATAGGACATAATAATATCATGACATAATATGAAAGTAGGAGATTAACCCAAAGAATGGAAGTTGGGTTAAGAAATTCCCTTACCTTGTACTTTTCCTTGGTTGGGGTAGGTTAACCTCCTATATAATGGCGAAATAATTGTTATTAAATTATACAAGAATCATATACATTCATATGATATCATATATGATCTTTTAACATTGCTTTGTTAACAATATCTTAGATTTATCGTTGTTTCGGGTGTTAACTTACTCGTTTTCTTTTATATGTTTTGTTACGTAAGTCGTGTTTTTCATGGATAGGTTGTATATTATTCATATCCAGAATGATATCATGTCCTTAAAATTATTTTTAAATCATCAAATGATAATTATACTTGAATGGATACGACGGAGAATGAATCTTATCGCGTTCGTGGAGACGGTAGTCCGTACGTACGCACGAGCGACAATATCATTATTTTGATATTAAAATAATATATAATTGGATAGTATATCATATATACAGAATCATTATCATGTTATATTTATTATTTACATGAATTACATATCATTATTATACCCATCTAAATAATAATATATTGAATAACAATTACACCACGATGTGGAGACGGTAAGCCGTACGTACGCACGTATGGTGACATGTCATTCAAATGATGGGTAGAATACTGAATATGGTTGTTACATATTTATAATAAAATCATAGTATATAGAAGATACTGGAGTTATAATTTTATAATTGAAATAATAGACAAAGAGGGAGTGGAAGAAGAAAGAAACTTGAAAGAGGGTGATGAAAACGTTACCTCTTCTTCGGGTTCTTCCTTTTGATTTGATCAAAAGGACTCCTTAGGATGGCTTTCTGACTAAAGTAAAGCTTCTAGGATGAAGGGAGAGAAGTTGGGAGAGTATTTGGGCAGATTTTGGCCGAACCAAAAGGCTTTAAAGTGTGAATAAGGTGGTAGATGTGGGGGACTTTTATAAGAGGAGAGGAGGGGCTCTTTTGGAAAGATTGAAATGTTACATTATTATACAATGATTTTCGGATTCTAAAGGTCCCACACTTATATAATTAGTGGATAAGGTGATAAGGGTTCGCAATCTACCCATCCAATAGTGTTTGGACAAGTGTAAGCCTTGGATTTTACATTATCCTTTCATTTTATTAAAATCGTTAAATAATGAGGTCATCGCTGCATCATAATGATGTCATAAATAATTTAATTTATTTAATGTCTAAAAATTATAAAAAAAATACTATGATGTAGGAAATATTTTTATCTTTATAATGAATATTTATAGTCAAAATTTGGACCTGTGTAACCCCACTTAAAAACTATTTTAGTAAAACAACTCATGTTTGTGTCAATTTAATTTTAACATTAAATAAATATATATTAATGTCATTTTCCAACCAAAGTGGCTCCATGGGGTCCCCAAGTTGACCCATGGGTTGTCTTGGTCGTCCATGACTCATCCAATAGGAGTAGGACAAGTGTCAAGCTCATCTCATATTATTAAAATATTATTTTTACCTTAAACTACACTTTTTACCTCTAATCGTGATTAAGAACTTAAAAGTTACTATTCACCAAAAAATTATTTTAGTCTCATTGAACCACATTTTACTTATTAATGACAACCATGTATATCGGATTTTTGAAAATCAAATCACAGAAGTGGTAATATTTCATTTTAACGAAAAATCAGTTTTTAACAACCACTTAGTGGTTTCACTATTCATCAAAAATTGAAGTTTTTCAGAATAAGGCCAAAATTTCACCCTAAGATATAATTGATATTCCGAATTCAAAAATAATGTCTATTTTACAAAATTTCAAACATATAAGTTGCATTAATTAATTTTATAATTAATTCCCGCTGTTACAACAAATAGCGTGTTTTTAAGAAACAATTTATATCAAAAGATTGGCAATTATTTATGTCCAATTTCAATGTTAAATTAATTCTAATGACCACCATTGGATAAAATGGTAAAAATATATTCTAATTATACTTTAAAACCACTATAAATTATTTTTATTAAAAAAGTTTTTTTTAAGTATTTTTCACTATTCATAAAAAAATAGAAGTTCTCAGAAAAATACCAAAAATTCAACATAGGCTAATTTCGATATTCCGAATCCAAAAATGAAGTCCATTTTGATAAATAAAATTTATAAAATTTCAAAAAGTAGGTATTAATATTCACAATGGCTAGTTTAATTAGTTGTGGTGTGTGTTAGAGCTCGAGGTTGCGTACAACACACGCTATTGCATTATTCAAAGGGAAATGTACCGTGGAAGCTTGGGGTTTTACACGACCCCCTCATGTTATTCGATAACAAATGGTTTTAATCCATGATCATCATCAAGTTGGTATTCACGAACAATTAAATAAATAAAACCCCTACCTCGGTTCAGGAACGGTGTTCGTCAACGACCCACTGAAGACGAGCGTCGCGGAGGTCGGGCGTTGCGGAAAAAGAACGTCGACGTCGCGAAGCGAGGATTCGAAGTCGTTGACGGCGATTTCTTCGTGAAAAACCGTCGCAGAAGAAGAACATCGTGTTGCAGATACGGCATCGCGGAAGAATCGTGTTCTTCGGCGAAGAAGTTCTTCATTGAAGAACGGTGTTCTTCGCGTTCTTCGTTGAGGTTGACGAAGAGGAAGAATGCTTCTCAATCCTCTCAAGGTTGCAAAAGAAACTAACCAAAATAAAATAAGTCCAAGCCTTATTTTATTTACACATCCTAACCTCTTTGAATTTCAGGAGTTTGAAATTAAGTAACTCATCTTAATTAATAACACAAGTTGTCAAATTAATTAGAGTGGAGTTATTAGGGAGTTTAAGGGGAGTTGAAGAGTTAGGGCTCGTCTGGGCCCCACCACACTTTATCCTCTCAAGGGAGGTTATGTGGATGTGGGCCCCACCTCTAACTCCCTTTGGGAGGAAATAACCAACAAGGTTAAAAATAAATTGTGTTCCACAATTTATTTAACTTCTTCTAATTCCCCACAAAACTAACTCTCATCCCGCATAAAACGCAACCTCGGAAAAGGTCTCCTTATGCGAATATTGGCAATGCGAGTTCATTGGTGTCCTCAGATTTCAAATCCGAGCACCGGTTCAAAAGCTAGAAATTCCTGCTCGTTCGTTCACTGAACTTACCCGAGCCAAACTTCGGAAATTGATTCCGGGCACATCGGGCCTCGGAATCAGGTGCCGTCAGAAACCGCGCTCTTGTAAAATTCCAAAGAAAATTACAAAAATATTTCCCTTGAATTTTATGAGTCTTTACAATTATATATTAGTTTAATTACATTAAAACTGTTAAAATATTCTTATTAGAATTTATATTAACCATATTAATTTTTTATGACAAATCTTGAAGGTGTTGTTGGAAAATAAAGACTCATTTTTCTCTGAGATGGTACACCTCCATTATTGGGACAATACATTTATTTCATGGAATATGAGGAGATGAGGAAATAGTTGTACATAATCAATTAAAAGAAAAATATTAAATTAAATTATATACATGATAAATGAGTTATTATTCTTTTATGGATGAAGGGAATGAGGATAATGTAGAAAAAAGAAAAGAAATTAATATTTATGGTTTGATAAAGTTAACTCTTGAATATCATCACATTGAAGGACCCCTTAAGGAACATGGAATTGGTATTTTTTGAGACCATTAAATCTTGTACATGGGGAAGTGTATTGATAAGGTAATTGGGTATAATATTAATAATCTATAAGTCTTGTACGGTATTAGTATAAGGATTGGTAATGGGTGATATTTATAGGGGAGAAGGGTATTTTAGCTTATTATATTCATTGGATTTTTTTTCAAGACTATAAATATTTTAGATTAATATGAATAAATATATTAAATCTTTCAGGGGAGATTGAAACAGTGTCTAGACACATCATCCATGGAACAAAAATTAATTATTTGGATAAAAGTTTTAAATATTGTAAATTATTATATTTTACAATTCACTAAAAAATCAACTATTTGAGAAAAAATAAAAAAATATCTCCTTAACCATTTTTTATCTATATATTTAAAAAATGGATTCAATTTTATGAAAATAATTTTCTAAATATTATAAATTTTATTTTCAAATAATTCCAAAATTTATTCATTGAATACTGATTTAAATATTATAGTTGATTTTCTAACACTTTGAAAAAATAAATAAGGACACATCAAATTAAATTTTAATTACAATAAAATGTAATATTAAGTTTTAAATATATTTTATGAATATAAATTTTCTTTTAAATCATTATATTGATTTTAAAATTGTATATAAAATTTAATGTTTAAAAAAACACTAACACCTAATTTATGATTTTTAAAACATTTATTTACTTATACCATAATATAAATATACTATTTTATATTTATAATATAACTATTTTTAAACTTTCATCGAAGAGGTTACTATTTTAACAGGTAAATAACTATTATTAATCACCATATTATATTCCAACAATCATATTTATAATGGTCGTATAGGTTCTTCAACTCCGATAAATACTTATAATCCATTCACTTATATTTTATCTTAAGGTCATATATATACATTCATATTCGAAATGAATATTGTATTTATATATTTTATTACTACATATTTATCTGTGAGTGTGGTTATTCTATCATATCAAAAAAATTACATTTTTGTCTTATTTTTTATTTATTATCCAATTCAAATATTTGGAATCTTTATTCGTTTATTTACTGAATAAAAATCAGAGGTAATTCATGATAATAAGGTTTTTATTCTATTCTCTATGTGATATATGTGTTTTATGAGAAAAAAATATAGAAAGAAAATTATAATGACAATATTATAGTTTTTTACAAGAAACGAGTGGGAAAATGATACTATTTCTTGAAAAGATCATAAATATGTAAAAGGGAAGAAAATTAAAGAGTTTATTGGGAGATGGTTTTGAGGACTTTATCATTGAAAACATTATCATAATCTATTCCAATAAATAATGAGATTATGATATAAAACCATTACCTCTATGTTAACATTGTAACGTATGTCCCACGTAAGAATAAAATTAAATCCAAATTAATATATCATGAGGATAAATAAATTAATGATATTTCATGTCTAAAGTGATGTATATAAACTTAGTTAAATAATATACACTAATAACTTGACATATGTCTCATAGAAGGAAAAATGAGACAAAAATCTTTTATTGCTTTAGTAATATTCTGAATTATAATCCCAAATAAATAATAACATAAATAATAAATTAAATATAACTAAAATATTTGGATTCATGATATATCATTTCTAAATGGTTTAATATACACCACACCAATGAAACGAGTAGTGAATTTTTATATTTTTCCCAGAAATAAAAGAGATACTACACATCCTTTACTTTAAGTCTCTAAATCCTTCATACTCAATAGAACCTTCTATATAATAAATATATTATTATTTTAAATACATTATTTACTAAAAATTACATATACCAATCAATATATTCTTTATATATTCCCTTTTATTACCTTATTATTAATGATTCCATGTTAAATTCATGTTTCATGTAATAACTACATTATTATTCTAATATGTTTTGTTATGTTATTTGAGTATCCCTTATAATTTTATAATGATTAAATTATCTACTATATTTTAACCATGAAATAAATATATTATATATTTATTATATATGTATTAAGATTAATCCCTGAAATTTACTGATGTAAAATGAAATACATGGTTTATAGAGACGGTGGGTCATACGTTCACATGAATGTTCTATCAACTTTCTAATTGGATTGAAAGAAAAAAAATAAAATGATTTATTACCATTATAGAGTCAATTTTATTTCATATATGTCACATATTTTCATTAAAAAATCTTTTTTCCTTCTATTTAGACTATGAATGAATCACATCACTTCATGGGGTGGTAGTCCTCTGTACACACAAGTGGCATTATTTTAATTCTAAAAAATGGAAAGAATAAAGTTATGAGGGATATAATAATTATAAAATAATAATTATATCTTCAATATAATATTAAAATAATAATTTCATTATTATTTCTATCTGTTATAGGTGGTATTGGAAAAATGATTGACATCAGTTTGTGTGACGGTAGTCCGAAATCCCCTCAAATGTGTATTTTGTAAACCATCTGATTAGAGTGGAGATGGTTGTATGTCATTAACATAACATAAAAAATATTACTATATTTAATATAGTTATTTTTTTATATTATCATATTATAATGATAATTTAATGGATGAAAGAATAAATAAAACCAAAATTCTCGGTGATGAATATTACCTCTTCTTCACGTATCCTCCTTAGGTGTGCACCAATATCCTTCCTAGGTTGGATTTCTATCAAATATAATGATTATATAATTCTATTAGGGAATTTGGGAAGTGATTTTGGTTGGTATATGTTAAACCAAAAGTTTTTAAGATTTGAGGAATGGATGAGAGGTGGTGTCCTTTTATAAATGAGGTGAGTGGCACACTTGTACTATTTTGAAATGATTCCAACAAACACATGTTTTTATCAATCTCAAAGACAAAAAAATGAGATATTAAAAATAATAGAATTGATAAATGTTAAACATGGGATAAATTTGATTTTTTACTAGTTTTTTGGTCATTTTCACCCTTATCTTCTTAGTTTATACCCCCTGTAAATTCATTTTTACCTTAATCGCAATAATTCAGTTTTAATGTTTACACTATTCCTATTGGATAAAAATTAAGTTGACATTATTATAAAATATAAACTACTCATATTCCAAAAATTTAATCCATATTTTCAAAATTTATGAACAAAAATGTTAAATTTTAATATAAAATTAATCTCATAGACATGAGGGGAAAGTGAATTTTTTAAAAAGAAAACATTCAAAAGTTCGAAAATTTGTTATATAATAAGTTAATATGGAAATGATTATAATGACATAAATTGGAAAACTTTATATAAAATATTTCTAATTTAAATTCAAATCCCATTGAAAATATGATTTAACATTATAAATTATTTAATAAAAATGGTAGTTTTCAATTAAAATTCAATATAATTACTATTCATTGAAAATTGAAACTTTTCAAAAAAATTCCAAAAATTTCCCTAATATAAATTTAACTGGATTATTTTAAAGGTTATGTTTATTTTATAAAATTAATCACCTAAAAGAGTCAAAAAAATAATTTTATTAATGTTTATAAAAAATAAACAAAAATATTTTTTTTGTACAAAAGGTATTTTCTAAATGTATTAGTACATTGCTGAAAATTATTGAGATTTTTCATTATATTTTAAATATATAAAACAATTATACTAAATATTTTCAAATTATTTACAACAATTTATATCTATATTTTTAATGGGTAGGTTATAACAATCATTTTTAGAAAACTATTTTAATAATATATCATGGATTGGTTAAAACTCCATGTCATGTGTAACACAAGCTAACCCATTGTTTCTTGTAGAGAAATTGTAACGTAGTGTTTCATTTAATATAAGAATAACTCAATGATATCAGTGACACAAAATTTCTAAAATAATAAATTCACATAAAAAATCATAAAATAATGGAGTGTTAAATTAGTCAGTTATCATGTTCTATTCAACATTATGGAATTCATTTCTTCTTACATTGCTGACTCGCATTAAATTGATTCAATATTTGTGGATGAGTCTTCTTGGAATTTGGGGTCACCTAAATATATTATAATTAAGAAGTTATTTTTGGCCCATACCACAAGACTAGTATTATAACTCTAGAAGATCTTCTCAAATAATTTTTTTCACTTACTGATCATTTAATTTATAGTGCTTGAAATTTCGGTGTTCCATATATTGATTTCTCTACTAATATTTCTTTCCCTCCGAATTTTTAATTTTTCAACATTTTTTCACATCTATCATTATTTTAAATTTTTATGCATTCATAGAGATGTTTTTTATATCTGATATTTTTTATTTTTTATTTTTTTGGTTTTTCACCTTGAACAAATTATACATTAATTTTGACCCTTTTCCTCAACATTTGATTTAGTAAAGTGAATTCATTTTTAGTGGATATTTTCATGAACGATTAATTATCTGCTTCTTATGATCTTATATTTATCATAAATCCATGGATCATAGACATATTATTCATTTCCAAAGATAGTATGAGAATGGTCATTCTATTTCTCCTCTATGTTTTACCTTTCCTCCACATCAATAAGAGCATAACCAATGCAAACTAATATTTGGAGGTGTGAAAATTATAGCATTTTACCAATCCATATCTATTTTTATATAATTTATTCACAATATAGGATATACATATCCTCCAAAGGTGTGAAATAATGTTAATTTTCCCTCTCATATGGCCTTACAAATACCATAATACATATGAAGGAATCATTAATTTTTTTATGACTAGTTCATGCTCACTAGAACATCATTATATTGTGGAATTTTGGGAACTATAATCTCATGTACGATACTATTATTTCAATTAATTTTTTTCTAAATTACTACCATTATATCCACTTCTATTATCATATATGAGGAACATTAATTTCCTACCATCATCCAACTCCACTCTGGCCTTCCCACAAACACATGTATTAAACACTTCTGATTTATTTTTAAGAAAATAAACACCTAAAATAGTTGTGGAATCATCAATGAATATAGAAAGGTATTAGGATCCTAAATAGGATTTAAAAAATTTATATCCCTAGAAATACATGAAAAATAATTCCAACTTCTAGGATCTGGGATTCCATCCATTCCAATTGAAATAAAATGACATTTTATCTAAGAACACAGCTCTCACAACTTTAAATAGTTGTATGACCAGGCTTCAAAATACCATTACCTACAATAACCATTTTGATCTTTTTACTGAGTTAATTAATTTTATAGTTCTAGACCTCAATATTTTCCAAGAATGATATTTTATCCATTTCAATCCAATATCAATTTTTAATTAGATAAAGGGCTCGGTACATTACTCTTTATTCCATAACCATCGATCCCGAGGTCATATTTCAGACTCCATTATTTAAATTCATACTAAATACTTCATCATAAAATTCATCTAATAAAATAATATTCCACTAGATAATTTTTATGTCTCTCAATACCTTTATCTAAATAATAATCACAGTCAATATCTAGATATTTTAAAATCCCTTTCAGTTCACATTCAAAGCTCCACCATCTTTCAGATGAACTCCCCAAAACCTTCTAGATATATAGTTTTTCATTAATTCGTAATCAACCATTCTGTGGAATGATTCCCCAAAGTTAACTACTGATGAATCCATTAGATTTTTAATAGATTATAGTATATCTCTACCGTCATAAATTTTATTTATGTATTTTGACCTTTCCTCTACCATTCGCTGAGTGCCTTCCTGGAAACATCTATAATTCATCTAGTGATATCCTCACATACCACAATCCCAATAGATAATTCATGGACCATTTGATATTCCATGACACTTATCTCCAAAATTTCCTTATGATTTTTTTGCTTATTTTTATGAGGTGATCTCCCCATTCCATTAGTATTCAATGCACTACCAAAGGTTACTTGAATCTCTTTTCTCTTGTGGTCCTCATTAGGGATCAAATTTTCTATTTGCACAAATACTAGATTAGTCATTTCAAAAAAAATCACATAAAATTATTTCCACTGTATCCCAATATTTTTGTACTGATAAAAGAAGTTGAATATCTCTTATATCAACCACAAAATTCACTTCCACATACTTGAGTTTTATTCTAATTATGTTAAAGTATTACACGTGATATGTCATTGTTCTTCCTTTTCATAGCCTCAATTTCTAAAAGTTATTTACCATTATCCTTTTCTTTAAAGATTTAAATTTTTTGAAACATATCATTTTGGGGCTCCATTAGTGTACTTGTGGTCTTATTCTCCCATATTATGAAGGATACATTTCATGCCAGTGTCATCCTCACCCAGCCTATCACTTTTCTATCTTTTCCCAATTTTCATTATCCATATTTTTGGATTTCTCACCAAAAATATTTTTTATAACCTTATTGGTGAGATATACATATATCTACATCTTCTAAATACTAAATAATGTTTCATTAACCTAGTAAATTTTCTCATTTCCTTCTTCCATTTTCATATATCCCAATGACAGTGTGACCAATTGAAATCAATATACTTTAACAAAAGTGATAAATTTACCTTAGTTTCTATATGTTTCAAACCAATTAAACTTTGAGACCACTTATTTAAAAGAATGTTATTGAGAAACTGATGCAACAACTGATGGTTGAACCTAGAGATCATCCAAAAATATATCCATCAATTGTTCAATACTTTATAAAACCAACTATTTATTCATTCTTCTCATCTTTAATTCTAGGAATCATGATGTCTTCCTGATCCCTAGTCACTAAATTATAGATGAATCATTTAGACGTCCTAACTTATAGAAAAAATGATAAATGTGAAAAGGTAAAAGTGACACAAAAGATTTTACATAGTTCATATATTCATCTTAAATACACTGTAGAAAATTATAAACCCATTGTATTATTTTAATTACAAGAATTATAAAATCTATAGAAAATGAGTTGGTCGTCTATTTCTTATAGTTCATTATACTATTATATAGAATATTTGATTTATATGAGATCAGAATTTGGTCCCTCTTTTTCATTGAGTATCATTTTTAGTAAAACATTTTTCACTTTCATATGACATTTTTTGTAATCTATCCATTAGCACTAAATATCAACTAAACCTTACACCAACTTGACCATCTCAGTCAATACACTATTCACAAACCCATTAAATAAACATATATTATTATGTACAACCATTAGAATTATGTGAAGATATGGTAAGCCTATCCATGCTATTTAAGGTTCATGATGGTGTTTATATGAAAAGGCTAAGATATAATAATAGTGAACTTATAGAAAGTAAAATATTATTGACTTGATAAATATTCTTAATCCCAATATGGAACTGATGGGGCTAGGAAACTAGACCATAGATGTTTCATAATCCCTTAATCTATCTAAATAATTTATTGGGATTTTAAGGAGAGCATGGGTGAGGAGGGTAAACTCAGGACCTATAGTGTCTTTTGATATTAAAGGAAACCTCATTCTAGAATTTTCATTCAAAATGATAATATATATCTAGAAATTTATTGCTCTGGTAAGTGGTATCCTAATACAAATTCCACCATATTTTCCTAGATCAATTTTTTTTTGAAATTGAATGTCCATTCTAACACTCATATGGATATGAGGAGGTAACCACCTATATAAGTACATCTCAAAAAAAGTGTAAATTGTCATGAAAGTGTCTTATCTTGTCTTAAATACCTTTAGGGATACATAAATTATGAAATGAAATGGGGATCCCAATGTGGTTCTCCAAAACTACTTCCAAGGGTCAATCCATTCCTTTGTGATGTGTTTATAAAGCTATAAAATGCTATGATTGGTGGATGATCTATGCCAAATTAGGCGAGAAGGGTCCAATTTTGAAAGGAAATCATGGTCTAAAAATCAAATAGTGGCTTATAAAATACATGATATTAATGGAAGGATTCTATTAAAATTGGGGAGATCTAAATGATGGGGTAATTGGGAATATTAGAGGAAATCGGGAGCTATTAGCAATTCTTAGTTGTCATGACATAAAAACTCACCTAAACACCTAAAAAATTAAGGATAGAGAAAGGACCCATGAGTTATTTTTTCTATAAAATATGGGTATCTTTTCTTGTGATATTTCCATGATTTATGTATATATAAACTAAATAGAAAATATGGGGAACATGTGGAATAGTAAAATCCTGTAATGGAATAATGAGGGAAAACAAAATTAAGGAATAATAGGGCATCTAGAACAGTAAAACATAATAGTGGAAATAATTAATGAAAACAGAAAAATGGAAAATGCACAGTAATTATTCAATATTATCTTCCCCTTATTATATCATGTTCACTATATCTAAATAAAACCAATATTTATATACATATATTGGAACATGTTGTTCCCAATTTTATTCAATATAATTTCTTTAGGATACTCCCCAATATGAGTGTGCTCGAGGATGATCTTCTATCCATCAATGCACACCCTCATTAAATGGAATTTTATTTTGATGTTCTTGATCCTATCATCGAATATAGGGTTCTTTTTTTGGTAATGGAGGACTTGTTATCCACCTTGAGAACCAGTGCACTGATTTCTAAAAAGAGAAATTCACCCAACTGTAAATCCATTCATATGCCCAATAATTTCATCTATAATGAAGAAATGAACTCTTATTCACTTGAAAATAGAGACATAACATTTTTATTCTATAATTTCTTGGTGATAAGGTTGTTTTAGAGGAATAAGAATACCCTATGGGTGATCTTATGATCATCAAAATCTCTAGACATGTCACTATCACTAGATCCCTACATGATTGACCATTTATCTACCTTAATTTTATAGTGGACACTATAGTTTCATTCCCCAATGATATAGTTCAATAGGTTCTTAATTTTAGCTAAGTTATCATGGTGTGGTTTCTCTACGATCCAGATTACATATCCCACTATGTAGACCAAGTGTGTACTTGGTAATAGAGGATATGGATGATTATTTGATACTGAGTTTCATATACCTATATATAGTTTCTTTCTTTGATTATCTTAAAATAGGAATCCATAGACACTTCACTAGAGTTTCACTCCACCAGTATTATATTCTACAGAGTCCTAGAAAAATGATATGACGATAAAAGAAAATTTCACTTGGACCTTGGAACAAATCGATGACAATGTAGAAAGGAGGAAATCCTAAGTCACACATTCAGAAATGCTTCATTATCACTACCTTGAATGGGGTGATGTTATTGAAATCAGTGTCAGTGATGACCAATTCAACTACATAAACATTGATGATTAGAAGAGACACATGATTTCAATGAGGTTAGATAGTGTTTATATAGACCGACATGTGAAATCCTTTCATTAGAATTCTATTTAAAATTTGAAATTTCATGTTATGGATTCATAGAATAATTTATAGTGTGCATTTCATTGTATTCATAGCTTGTAATAATGGTTTTCAAAATAAAATAAATATGGATAGTCAACATATACCTCCTCTTAGAGATCACAATTGAGGAATTATAATTTTAAATCATTATGATGTACCTAACACACTTATTAGGCCACCACAATGAAAATTATCCACACTAATTCCATTCATAACTTATGGTAAAAGACCTCCTTGAATTTAATCCCCTACCACTGGATTTATCCCTTTGTGATGAGACATTTCTTTTGGTTTTCACCATTACATGCCCATAAATCTTCATATTTTTGATCCACCTAATAATAATTAGATGGTTTCCAATTTCATTTTTAATGTTCTCACACATTCCAAAATCCTTAATTGATTTCATCCCCTCAAGCATTGACTTATGTAAGAATCACTTCATTTATTCTTTACTGATGTAGGATGGTTTGTTGACCATAGTGAAATGTTGCATGAAAAAATTTAGTTAATAATTTGATTACCTAGGGGTCTTTCTTTAATAATGATGTTTACGATTATATGAATCCAGAATGGGGTTTCTTCATGATTATTGTCAATTTCTTCATCCAATTTAGACAATATTGATGTGAAATCCACTATGGTTAATATCATTGGCATCACCGAATATATGTATGGTGTTTTAGAACCTATATGGAATGTGTCGATGGGTCTTAATGATGATCCTATATCTCTATTAGTGTTGTTGGACTCTTCTATCAATGGTACATACACCATAGTTTACTCAAAGTTTAATAGTTCCCAATTAACCAACATACCTTATTTTTAAGATAAATTCATTCCAACAATGTCAGATCATCATATAACACATCATAAATGACATGTATATGATATAAAGTAGGGTCATACCTGTGGTATGACTTGTAATCAGACACATAACCAATTAAGATCATTGGTGTACACTTTTTATCCATCTTTTTTAAGTGATTCTACACGTTATTGACATGCATAATATTTCCAGAGGTGTGAAAGAAGTGAACCATCAGCCACTTTTTATGCCATACCTCATATGGTGTCATTCTATCAAGGATTTATATATGTGAATAGTTTAGTATTAAAAGGGTGGGGTGGAAATACTCACCTCACAACATCCTAGGAGACCCTTTTCCAATAAAGTTATTTGATCCATAACCACTAATGTTTGGTTATCATATTGAATTGCCACATACTACTGTGGTTAATTGGAATATGTGAACTTTCATTGTATATCACGCCTAGTGTAGTAGTAATTGTATTCTAATAAGATTAATGTGTCTCCATATTCGGTGTGAAGGACAACCATCTTTTACCCTGTCTCCAGCATCATCATGGATATAAATCACTTGATCACTACAAGATCTTGGTTCATTCTCATGAATCATCTAAGTCACATGTACTGTCTTATTTCTTCTATGATAAGTATAAAGTACCAGTTCTTTCTCATTGTCATTATTATGATCATCATATAGATCTCATTATGGACAAAATTAAGGATGTGCCTAATGAAATGGTTCACTTGGTTGAGGAATGATACTCTTCCTTGACACCCATTGAGGTAGTATTTACATAACTGATCATCCTAATCAATCGACAGCTTACACACCCTTGCACCATATCATGTTGATAAAGGTTGTAAAATTAATGGAAATTTAGATGTGTTTATTTCTTTTTCTGGAACTATGCCTCCTTTAAGACCCTTTTTAAAAATCAAACCAACTATGATATTTCAAGACTATGGTTGTAAAGCAGACCACTGGAGTTATACACCAAGTCCAACAGGTGACATTGGTGGTCGTGAATCCTCATGATATTGTCATTCATTAATATTATTAAACCATTCTCATGAAGCCTTCATATGTTGATGATGTTGGTGGTGGTCCTTAGGATGAAGTAATCCCTCACAAGAAAAGGGTCCACTTTTTATATGAAAATGGGATCATCCATCAACCCTTTATAATGACAATATATCCATCACCAAACATGATGATCTCATAGATCCTAGATTCAATATCGACGAATACAATAAGATACTTCGTCAAATAGTCTATGGCATCGAGGTTTAGGTACCATAAGACATCATCATGTACATCCTCTTGATCTATAGGTGTGAAGCTCTTTTACTAGACCACCCATATAGGATTACATCATGATGTTGAACAATTGGGAGCATTTGATTGTAGTGGTGTGTTTTAATGTACTATGGTGAATACACTTACCAAAAGGAATGTGGGATCTTTGACATCACAGTATATTAGAAGGTTGTTGTCCTATTTCCTCTTAATATAGATATATTTTTGGATAATAACCAATTTTTATACTGTTTTGGCATTTACCCATCAGTAAATAAAGGCTCCCACCATATTATAATCCAACCCTTACATTTCCATTATCACCAGTATGAGTCTTTCATCACCATTGTCATTGACATCAGTTTTTAAACATGGATTCATTGGGGGATCCCCCCCCCCACCAAGACTAATCTATAATATGTGTTCCTAACTTCTTATCCTAAGTTAATGGTTTCCATTAGGCACTGGTGGTGGGAACTGGCTCAATATAGTTCTTTGATTCTATGAGTTTCCCTATTACCCACATTAAAGAGAGAATCAAGTGGTTGAGTAGAATATCAATTCAAAAAGTAGTTTGGTAAAACGTAGAGGGTATGATTAAAAATTATTTCTCAAGGTCTTTATGTGGATTCTCTATGTTGGCTTGTATTGTGAGCAAGTGGACTATCCAAGTGAGCCACATCAAAAATTTATCCACTGATTCAATGTTCTGAAAATAAATACTTCATACTACTTATAAAGATTACAAGAAAAGGACATTATTACATTATTAATTTCTATTTGCATGTTATGGATAGTATTTATAGATTCATTAGAACTTTCCTTCATGATGAATATATATTTCATGTCATGAAGGTAAGAGAATAGGATGGCCTCTGACACCATTTTATCCTCCATGAGTTTAGTTCCACTAGTATCAATGATGTGGTAGTGACCACAGACATAGATTATAACCTTCATCATCAAGGCCTAGTCACCGTAGTTCTTCTTCATTTAGGTAGAATAAATGATTGATATATGTCCTCTTTCACCACCCGATGTACCATAATAGGGTCGTCACTACTTTCAAAAATTGTTTTGGGATGTTGAGATGATGTCTGAGAGAATCGAAGTGATATGTTATTGGACACCAGAATTTTGAATCAATCAGGCCTTGATTTTTTACCAAATATTACCAATTATCACTATTCAACACACACAAACCTACATTAACACCCAAAACATGATGGATAAATAAAGAACATAAGAGTCATTTTGTGCTATAAAATATGGGAATCATTTCTTGTGGTGTTTCACAGATTTATATACAAAAAAAAGTAAATATAAAATAAGGGATCTGTTAGGATCATTCCAAACCCATTAAAGAATAATAGGGTCAACCAACATTTAGTAATAATTGGAGCATGTGTATTAGTTAAACTGTGTTAAGAGAATAATAAAAAAAATTGATTGAATTTTTTTTAACGCACTATGATTATTAAATAAAAGAATAGAGAGAGGGACTACCTCCTTAAACAAAAGAAATGAATAGGGAGGACCAGAAAAAAGGTTTAAGAAAGGACCCAGTAGGTAGTGATGGGAGTGGAGACACTTCTATACCAGTGGGGACTATATACGAATTGAAAATAATGATACCCAAAGCACAAACAAATTATAAAAATACACATATAAAAATATTTGTATATACAAACATATATTTATACACATACAAGTATAAACATATATGTATGTCTATTATATATATATATATATTTATATTATAATGTGTTCGTGCATGATATTCTCAATTAATGTTCAAATTTATAAATTTATATATTTATAAATGTTTTTATATATAATTATATAAATATTGGTAATTAATTTATATTGTTTTTTATAATTAAATATGTGAGTTAATATATATATATTCATATATATATAATTAATTTATATTTATAATTATATATTTATAAGAAATTTATATTTATATTAAGATTTATATTTATATTTACATATATATTAATAGTTAATTTAAATAATTATATATTTATATATAAATTTGAATATGTATCTCTGTGTATATAAATATATATTTAAAAAGAATCATGAAATTATTCTTCAAATGCATATTCACGACACTTTTTAGAAATTGTCGCTAATTGTATGTTTTATGTAGTAACATGAAATACATCGAGCACTATTAAATACATCAACAATATCAAATGGATTGATGTATAGGGGATCTGACATTCATTGCCTCTTGAGTGGTCGATGTTCCAGCCATAGATACACTCATAAAAATACTCAATATCTAACCATAAACTCCAATGGTTTTCATCACTAGATAATATGAGACTTTTTTTCAAGTCATAGCTATCATTAGTCAGTTATATATAATATGAACATTATCAATCATCATTTATAAAAAAACTATATCCCAATATAGACTTTTTTTTAACAACCATGGTTCTTATAGAATATTTTTTTCATTTTGGAATTAAATACTTTAATTTATTATAAATGTATAAGGAAATAAGTAGTTATTATAGAAATTATGAAAACAATACTAATGGAATAAAAAAAAGGTCATTCGAATAGTAATATGAATGTTAAGAATAGTAATATAGATATTAGAATAATAACCTCACATATGATATTATAAATAAAATATATGTTTCTCATAAATGAAAATATGATATATTTATAACATGGAATAAGTAAATAAATGTTCTAAAAATCATAAATTAACTGTTTGTTTTTTTGTTAAATGTAAATGTTTATTTACAATTTTATAATAAAATAATTTCTTAAAAGAAATTATATCTTCATAAAATAGATTCAAAAATTAATATTTTCTGTCATTATAATTATAACATAATTTATCAAGACATAATAAATTTTTCAAAGTGTCTTAAAATCGGTTATAAGATTAAAATTGGAATCTTTGAATATAGGATGATTTAATAAATAAATTAAATTTATAATATTTAAAAAAATATTTTAACTAATTGAGTCTATTTTTTAAGTATGCATGTTGAAAAATTTTTAGGGTTAATTTCATGGACTTTTTTTGAAATAGTTGAAATTATTATGAATCGTAAAATAAAATAATTTGTGGTATTTAACATTATAAGCTAAATACATTGTTTTTTAGGAAATTAATGATGTAATAAAACTTTAGTTCAAAATTACTTGAAATATTTACAATATATAGTCACAAGAATCAAAACTATTAATAGTCCTGATCCAAAATAATAAACAAATGAATAAAAAAATCAAAAATGCCCCTCTCATCTCTCTTTAAAGACCACCCATCACTGCCTATTCTCTTCACAATGCCAAAGCCTTGTAGATTTTATAAATTATTCACAATAACCTTCCCAAGACTCATCCCAACATTTAGTACCTACTACTGTCCCCAAAAGACCAAAACCATGTTCCTTAAATAGGTTCTCAAAGAGACGATATTCAAGAGGTAAAATACTCCTTCTTTATATTTTAAATTCTTTATTTCTTTAATTTTTTCTACCTAATATATTCATAACCTATCCAAACAAGCATGATAAATCCAATATATATATATATATATAGTTTTATTATGTTAATGGAATATCCATCCTCAAAGCACTTCTCTTCTCCTATTATTTTAAAAAATGAAAACATCATCTCTGAAATGTCGATTCACCACCTTCATGGATGACAATTTTTTATTTTCCATTACCGCCTTCAATTCCGTTCATTGTACCATTATTATAATTAAACAAGATTTTAATATATATATATATATATATATATATATTAATTTTTTAATGTTTTGGAACTAATTTATTAGCATAATGATTTAATAAAATGAAACTAGTTTTTGATGGTTGGAAAATCCACCAAAATACTAACCAAACATTTATCATTAATATTTTATCTAATAAATCATCCTTATATCAGAAAAAATGTTATATAGGATCATATAAAAATATGGAAACATATTAATACCACTAATTCCACTTTTGGAGTTTTTATTCCATTTGATAAAAACTCTCATAATTTTACTGAAGGTCATTGACCATAAATTCCAGAAATAAATGCTCCTAGAATGAACATTTTGATATTTATAAGTCATGAAAATGGCCAAAAATGAACATAATAAAGTGGTAATGAATAAGATATTTATTTAAAAGTTTTTTAGTTTTTTAATTAATGAATATTATTTTATTATCCATCATATTAAGTATAATTTCATAATTCTTTTGGATATAAGGTCGGGGAATTCTTAACCCAACATCCATTATTTGGGGAAACCTTATACTCCATTGATTATATGATGGTTAGATTATTTGTGAACTTAATTTCTATTAATTATATTTAAATTTTATAGAAATAATTAATTCATTTTATTAATTATCAATTCAATTATATGATATTCATAATAGAATATCCATTAAAATCCCATTTGATGTATTTTTTACAATATTTAAAAAAATTAGATATAGGACATGAATGTAATTCCTACTTCCATCATGCTTTAATATTTTTATGTTTATAATTATATTTTCAAATAAATGTTTTTCATTTATAAGTGTTTGTATTTTTAAAAATTAAAATTGATTACAGAATGAAAATTTTACCATCCTTAAGAATGTTTCTTTTATGCCTGATTTATATGGCATGATTATATTATGGTTATTGGGAATTGTTTTGATGATTGATGGTTCCTTGATAAAAATATGGAGTGTGAGTGGGTAATAGATCATCAATACATTTTTTAAAGGCGTATAGTTAACTAATTAGGTTTCTCTTGAGATATTATGGGAATATTTTATGATAGTTATTCCATGTGTAACTATGATGGTCACTCCCTGTGTAGTCGGGGGAGATTCATTATATGAAAAAGTGATATGAAAATGATTCCAAAAGTTACCTTTTATGATTTTTTATGATTTCAATGTTTTTATAGGAAACTTGTGATTTCATAAGGTAAGATAAAGAGCTTGTTTTTTATGTTTAAAATTTTTAACATTGTGAAAGTTTTTCCATTCACAGATTAACAGTTTATTTATTAATTTTTATTTAACTTACTAATCTTTTGGCGATCATCCCATGTTTTAAAAAAATATCACAGGTTTGGTTAATGGGTAAATGAATAGAATAATTCATTTTTAAAATTTTGAAGCATTAATATGGAAGGAAATCATGTTTTGTTTTCAATTATTCTTATTATGATGAAAATGGATATTGATTAGAAGTGACTAATTTGTAATATATGAGTTTCTATATAATAAAACAAATTGTAAAAAACTATGAACCTAAATGATATTTGTGAATGTATGAAATTTAATTCTAGATTAATTAAATATATTATATAATGTTTAAGGTCATGTCCTAATAGTTGGTATCATAGTAATTTTTAGATAACTTTAGGGGTTAATATAATATTAATATAATACCAATAGATGATTTTTAAATTATGGTTAACTTGAAAAGATATTGAATTTAAATATTATCATGCTTATTTTTCTATGATATGTCTATTTATAATGATTTTCTACAGAATAAACAGGGAAGATGATGTAGGATGTAACTTAGAGGAAGATATCATTCTGAATCTATAACCTACATTGGGGGGCATTAGAACCAATAATTTTGTGATGATTATATATTATTTGATGCAAGAAATAAATGGTATCGGGATACATACACAAGATCTTCTAGGGTATCCTCATTGAAATATGTCAGTGGTGGGACATTTTACGTGGAAAGACCCTCTTACATTTAGTGGAACTTCTGACCCATTTGTAGATTAAGAGTGTATTAAATACCTAAAAAATATTTTCAATGCCATGGTATGTTCATACTATAAAACCCTTTGTATTTCTATTTACCATTTTGAAGGTGATGCAGAACTGTGTTGGTTAATGGTAAATAATATCAGGGACTTTAAGGATACTAATGATATGGAATGTGATGGATTCCAAAATATTTTATTTGTGAAATATTTTCCTATGGAAAATTAACATAAGATAGAAAAAAATCTTGGAATTGAGATAGGTGTAGGATTTTATTGATGCATACAAAGAAAAATTCACTCGATTGGATAGGTATGCTCTAAATTTTATTTATGATCTTGATAGTAATATAATTCATTTTTTCTCAAGATTGAATCCAAAATATCCATTGGAATTTGCTTCTCATGAAATCAAAATTTATGAAAAAATATTTCCATGTGTGCTGAAGGTGGAAATGGATATTTCTTATGATCATGTTTTCTTTGACAAATAGTAGAAATATAGGTCATCTCACTGTTGAGGTGTTGTGCTGGATTCATCTAATTTTCTAAGCCCTAATAATATTTAGTTAGAAGATAACCTTTAATTTTAGGAAAATCTTGTTCATTTTTTGGATCATAGAGATAAATTATTGTGGAATAATTTAATTTACCAGCTCAAGATTTTTTAGAGACTGCACATGGTTAATGAAGTAACACGGGAATCTGAAAATTCTATGAGAGAATGGAATCATAAATTGTTTAATAAGAGACTAAAATTGTGACGTTTCACTTTCCAAAATGAGGGAAAATGTTACAACCCATGTAAATATAGAATAATTTATTTTCAATTTGGAATTAAATAGATAAATTCATAATAACTTTATAACGAAATAAGTGGTATTTGTATAAATTAAAGAATTTGTAGTAATGGAATAGTAACTTGACTAATGGAATAGTAATGTGACCATTACAAATAGTAATATGGCCGTTAGAATACTAACCATTCATATTAATGCTTAAATAAAATTTAGGTATCTCATAAATGAAAATATAATATATTTATACCATTAAATAAGTAAATATGATCTTTAAAATTGAAAAATTAAGTGTTGGGTTTTTAATAAAATGTAAATGTTTATTTAAAATTTTATAATTATTTTAATTATTTAAAATAATATTTATTTTCATAAGATAGATTCATAAATTAATTTTCATTTATTATATTTATTAGAAAATATTTTGAGACCTTAATTAATTTTTTCAAAGTTTCATAAAAGCATTTATAATATTTAAATCTTTATTTATCAAATAAATGATACTTTTTATTAAGAATTAAATTTATCATACATAAAAAATTATCTTCAAAACATGGAGTACATTTTTAAAATATAAATATTGAAAAATGGTTTTGGTGAATTATTGGTATTTTTATAAAATAATTGAATTTTTGGTAAATAGTAAAATATAGTAATTTACAATATTTAACATTATAAGTTAATTGCCCAAATTTTTTAGCCATTTTTTATGTAATAACCCATTATTTCAAACTCACATTCACTATTTACTATACATTTTCACAATGAACAACACTATTTTTAGTCATTATAAAAAATTATAAAAAATGTATAAAATAATCAAAAACACCCCCTCCTCTCCCTATAAATAGCACCTCTCGCCAGCTCTTCTCTTAACAACTAAAAAGAAATGTATATCATCTAAATTCTACCTAATTACATTCCCAGTCCTCTTCCTAATTTTAAAGACCTACTGGTATCACCAAACAACCAAAACCAAGGGCCTTAATGATTTTCCCAAGGAGACAATATTCTAAAGGTAAAATCCTCTTTGTCTCTTTTAATTATTTATTACCTTATTTCATTCTACCATATCCCATCCTATCCTATAAAAACTATCATGATAACTCTATTATCATATATATATTTTAATTTTATTGTTTTAATTAAGTATCCATCATTAAACCACTTCTCTTTTCCTCTTATTCTGAAAAATGAGAACATTGCTCATGACGTGTTGATTCAAGGCCTTCATGGATAATGACTTTTTAGTTTACACTACCTCCTTAAATTTTGGTCATAAAACCATTATTATGGTTAGAATATATTTTAATATGTATTTAATATCTTTTTTATGTTCTCTAACTAATTTATAAACATAATTATTATATAAAATGAAACAAATTTGTGATGGTCAAAAAAACAACCAAAAATAAACCAAACATTTATCATTAATGTTTTATCTAATGAATCATCATCATATTAGAAAAAAATATATTTGGGATCATTTAAAATTAATTATAAATATTAAAACCATCTATTTTCACTTGAGGGTTTTTTCTTCCATTTGACAAGAACTCCAATAATTATACTCAAGGGACCCAACCGTAAATACATGAAACAAACACTCCAGTAATGAAGATTCTGTATTTATAACTCAACTAAATACAAATAAATGAACATAATAAAATGTTAATAAAAAATATTTGTGGAAAATGTTTTTAATTTTGTAATTAATTAATCAAATTTTATTATCCACTACATTAAGTACAAGTGTAGAATGCTTTCAGATATAAGGAAAGGGAATTATTATCCCAATTTCCATTCTTGGAATTAACCTTCTACACAATTTATTATGTGGTGCTATTATTTTTTGTGAAATTAAATTTAATTATTTGGATATACATATTATACACATACTAAATTAATTTTATTAATACTCAATTTAATTATATGATATTTATATGGGACTTTCATTTAAAAACCACTTTAATACATTTTTTAAAGTATTTAAAAAGAGTGTTTTTTACATTTACAACATGAATTGAATTTCCCATTTTCATTAAGCTTTAATATTTTGAATTTTACATTACAAGTTTACAATTTTATTTTCAAATAAAATTTTTTAATTTATATGTTCATCACCACTAAAAATGAAATGTGACTTAAAAATGGAAAATTTATTTTCCTCCAGAATATTTATTTTGCAAGATTTATGTATTATGATCATATTATGGTACATTGTAATTGTAATAATTATGGATGTTCCATGATAAAATTAGATTGATTGAGTCTATTATATCCCCCCAATGAATTGGGTAACGGGGTTTAGTTAATAGGCTTGGTTTATCCTAATATATTATAGGAATATATTGTGATGGTTATTCCAAGTGTAACAATTTTGATTACTCCCTATAAAGATGGCAGAGCAACATTTTATGTAATATTGATATTAAAATTATTCCAAAAGTTCATTTTTATTATTTATGTGTGATTTATATGGTTTTATAGGAAAATTATGATTTCATAAGGTAATCTATAGAGCTTATGTTTTGTGTGTAAAATTTATACCATTCAAAAAAATGTATTCATTCTTTGACTAAAAGATTTTTTATTTCTTTTTATGTCCTTTAAATAGCTTCTTGTGCACATAAA
Source organism: Viscum album (assembly GCA_963277665.1). Classification (NCBI taxonomy): domain Eukaryota; kingdom Viridiplantae; phylum Streptophyta; class Magnoliopsida; order Santalales; family Viscaceae; genus Viscum; species Viscum album. The sequence goes on from OY728165.1 coordinate 1,147,830,337, forward strand.
AATATTTAAAATAACTTTATTAGTGTTTTTGTATGGGTAAAGGATTATAAAAAAATCAAGTCTAATTTTATTATGTTTTTTAATGGAAATAATCATGTTTCGTAAGCTTCATATTGTCAAAAAATGGTTATTAAGTAAATGATTCGAATTTATAATACATGAGTTTCTATATATGAGGTAATGTCCTAATTATCTAAAAAAATAAAACCTAACAAATCATTGGGGATGTATAAAAGTTAATTCTAGTAGATTTAACTAGATTATGTAATGTTTAGGGCCAGGTACTTACTGTTGGTATCAAATAAATGTTTAAATAAATTTATGGGTTGGGATAACGTTTATTGAATACCCATAAATTATTATAACATTATGGGTAATTTTAAATGATGAATAATTTAAATAATACTATTTTCCTTCATCTAAGACATGTCTATTCATAATGGTTTTTTATATAATAAATATGGAATATAATTTAGGAAGGCAGAAAGAGGGTGATATCCTTCTGAATCTACAGCTTGGAATGGTGGTAATTGGAAACAAGATGTTTGTGATAGTAATAGATATGTTTATACATGCTATAAATTTAGAAGGAATCCATAAATAATATTTTATAGACCAATCTCATAGGAATCTATCAGGGGTAGAATATTTTATGGGGAAACACAATCCAATATTTAGGGGATATTCTAACCTATTGGAAGCCAAAGTGTAGACTAAATCCTTAGAAATATCATTTTATATCATTCAGTGTTCAGATCATCAAATGTTTAGCCTTTCTATTTACCATTTTGAACCTGAAGTTGACCAGTGGTGTTAAATGTTCAGGAATATAATGGATTGATAAATGATTCATGTATATGAATGGGATAAATTCAAAAATATTTTTCTTCATAAATATTTTCTTATGGAGATTAAAATTTGATTGTAAAAAATAATTCTTTGAATTGAGTTAAGAGGAAGATTATATGGTTGAATATGAATCAAAATTCACTTGGTTGGAGAGGTACACTAGAAATCTTATTCAGAATTGTGAGAGTAAAAATAATCATTTTTACTCTGTATTGAAGTCAAAATATAGATGGAAAGTGGATTATCATGAATTAAAAAATTTTTAAAATCATTTTTGATGTGAGAAGAAGGTCAAAATTTATTTTTTTGAGGATCTTTTTTTACATAACAACCAAAATAAAAAATAGGTCGATATCACTATTGAGGTATTATGATGAAATCATCTCATGATATAAACCATGAGATTGTTCAGTTATATGATAATCATTCATATGAGGAAATTATTTTTCACATTTTGGATCTTAGATAAATTATTAAAGAATAAGGTAATTGACCAGGTTATGGTTTTGGGGAGAAATGACATGGTTTAGGAAGATACATTGGAATCTAAAAATTCATTTAGGGAAAGGTATCCTCACTTGTTTAGTAAGTGGATAAAATTATAATGACGTAATATCCAAAAGGGGGAGAAATTAACAATCCAAGTTCTTATAGATTAATTTGTATCCATTTTTTAATTAAATAGTTAAATTCATTATAAATGTATTATGAAATAATTGGAATTTATAGAAATTATGGAATCTATACTAATGGGATAGTAACTTGACCGTTGAAATAGTAGTATGACTTCTAAAAATAGTAAGCTCTCTATTATATAATACAATCACCTATGAAAGTATAAATTCAATTGTGGTATCTCATAAATGAAAATATGATATATTTATATCATAGAATAAGTAAATAAATGCTTTATAAATTATAAATTAATTGTTCGTAATTTTATAAAATGTAAATGTTTATTTACAATTTTATAATTATGATAATGGTTTAAAATAAAATTTATTTTCATAAAATAGATTCATTAATTAGTTTGTTTGGTAATATAATTATAATATAATTTTTTGTGACCTTATTTAATTTTTCATGGGGTTATAAAATCTGTTATAATATTAAAATCAATATTTTTTAATAAATGAGTATTTTAATAGACAATTAAATTTATCTTATTTAGAAACTTATTTTCAAAAAATTGAATTACAGTTTTTAAATCCACCCCAAAAAAAATATTGTGTTTTTTTTCGATTATTCTTAAATAGTGTAATTTTTATGAATAGTGAAATACAATAATTTATGATATTTAAAATTTTAAGTTAAATACATGAATTTTGGTGTCATTTATAATGTAAGAACCCATTAAATAAAAATAAAAATAATATAATCTTTTAAAATAATCAACACTGTTGATATTTATGAGCCAAAAATAATTAAATTGAATAAAATTATCAAAAACACCCCTCTCCTCTCCCAATAAATACCACCCCTCACTACCTTTTTTCTAACACCTAAAAATACTTTTATATTTTCTATGATCTTACTAATTAAATTTAAAATCCTATTCCCCATTTCAAATACATTACTATCTCAATAAAATACCCAAAAAAAGTTCTCTTAGGAGGTTCTCATGGAGGCAATACTCAAGAGGTAAAATCCTCTTTCTTTCTTTTTTATATCCTTTTTCTCTAAATTTATTTATAAATTATAATGAATTCCCATATCCAAACTGAAATGATAAATCCATTATCTTATATATGTATATAATGTAATTTTATTATATTAATGGAATTTTCATCGTCAAACCTCTTTTCATCTTCAATTATTCTAAAAAATGAAAATATCACATGTGAGGTGTAAATTCACCACCTTTGTGGAAGATGAATTTTAATTTCCCATTACCACATTAAAGGTCAGTCATAAAACATTAATTATGGTTAAACAATATTCTAAAATTTATATTATAAATTTTTTAATGCTCTAGATCTAATTTATAGGCATAATAATTTAATAAAATGAAACTAGTTTATGATGGTCAGAAAAAACACCGAAAACAAACCAAACATTTATCATTAATATTTAATATAAAAAATCAACGTAATGTTAGAAAAAATTGATATATGAAATAATTTAAATTTATATAAATATATTAATACTTTCTATCGATACCTTTGATGTTTTTATTACATTTTACAAGAACTCCCATAATTATACTCAAGGTAAACGACCATGAATCTAGGAATCAAATTCTGCTAGAATGACGATTCTGATATTTATAACTCATCAAACTAGAAATAAATAACATAATAAATGGTAATAAATAAAATATTGGTGGAAAAGGTTATGAACTAATTAATTAATTAATATAATTTTATTATCGATGAAATTACGAATAAGTACATAACACTTTTATAAATAAAGGAATTAGTCACCCATGTTTTATTCTTTGGGTTAACCATCTACTACATTGATAACGTGGTTCTAGGATTATTTGTTAAAAAGGTTATTTATATTTATATTGTATACACTTATTCCATTCATTTTATTAATTCTAAATTCAATGATATGATATATTTAAGTGACTTTCCTTTACAAACCCTCTATAAAGTCTTTTTTACATTATAAAAATAGTTTTTTTACACAAACAACATGAACATAATTTATTTACTTCATGAAAAATTAATATTTTTAATTTTAAATTATAAATTGAAAAGATTATTTTGAAATAAAATTTTTTCATTTATAATTATTTGGATTCTTAAAAAAGGAAAATGATTTCAAAATTAAAGTTTTGATTTCCTCAAGAAAATTTCTTTTTTGCAATATTTATCTGTTATGATATTATTTTGTTTCTTGGGAATTTTTAGGATTATGGGTGGTTATATGATAAAATAAGGGTTAGTGATCCCATTATATCACTCTAATTCATTGGGTAAAGGGAAGGAGTTAAGAACATAGGTTTCTCCTAAGAGATTTTGGGAGTTTATTTTGATGATTACTCCAATTATAACCATGATGGTTACTCCCTTTACAGTTGAGAGAGATACATTATGTGTAATAGTGATATGAAAATGATGAAAAAAATTACCTTTTATGATTTATGTATGATTTATATTATTTTATAGGAAAATTATGATTTTATAAGGCAATCTAAATATCATATGTTTGATGTGTAAAAGAAATAACTTTGTGAAAGACTTTTTATTCATGCACTAACGGTTTCATTATTCATTTTTATGTCTCTTATTGATGTTTTTATTCTCATACCAATTTTTAAAATATTTTTATATGGTTTATGGATGGGTAAATTAATATAATATTTGAAATTTAATGTTTTGAAGAATTATTATGGAAATAAATCATGTTATTAATGATTCATATTGTGAAAAAAGGGATATTGAGTAGAAGTTTCTACTTTGTAATATATGAGTTTCTATGAATTACATTATAACCTAATACACTAAAATTATAAAACTAAAATATCTTTTTGAATGTATTAATGTAAATTATAGTTTATTTAACTATATTATATAATGTTTAAGGATTGGTATGTACAATTTTATCCCAAATAAACCCAAAAAATGGTGATCAACATGGTCTTTTTTGCATATCATAAAATAGATGCATTAAAATTAAAAATTTATATCTATTATTGTAAGAAAACTCCACTTATGTGAGATGATCTTACGATGATCTCCCAAAATCTATAAGAAAATATTGATTCATGTCCTCTAAGGTTTGCATGGTCTGTTCTAATTGTCCATATTTCTAAAGATGATTTAATGTAATCGTCTTTTGTTGAGTGCCCATCACTCTCTATAGTCCTCTCTAAAATAATGAATTATACCATATACTTCTATCTATCACATTAGATGAAATTACTCCCTGATGATTAACTAATACCTCCACATACATCTTGTCTTTTAAGTCACCCTTAGAATATTATAATTCTCATACTCTAGAATGATGTTATTTAATGATCATATGGAATCTTTAAGTTTATTTAATAAGTCATTTAGTGTTTTAGTGTATGAATATTAAATGATATATTTATGAAAAGGATCAATAAATTTTTTCACATACTAATTAGTACACATATTAGAATATAAGAGGAACAAATAATAACAAATGAAAAAATCATTGAACAAGTGATAAATTAATGTAGATAGATGATGTTCTATAGCGTATATCATAAAATTTGCATTATGATCTCTATAAATTCAACCTCATCACTTAAATATATCTAACTAGATTTAGTAGAAAAAGATAAAACTAAAAAAATAATCTATGAGTATCTAATAAAATCCTAAAGTCTAGTAGATACTTCTATTTAACACTACTCTCACCATGCCTTGAAAACATGAAAATTAATCTATGACATAGAAAATTGAGGTCTGGAAAACTATAAGATTTATATAACACCATGAAAATGAATACATTAACAAGTATAATTTCCTAGTTAGAGTATAATTATAATGATTATATTTTAGAAGTCATCTCATCACCTCTTAAATGATAATATTTAATATGATGAGAAGCTATTAGTAGAATCTCCATATTAGCTATTGAGGTTTTTTAAACTAAAGGAAGTAGAATAATCCATAATATTTACAATAATAGAATGATCTATAATTATATGTGTTCCACAAAAAATACCATTGACTATATTAATAAATTTATAGATGGCAAGTATATTTATAAATTCTTAAATAGGGCTCATTTAAAAGTAGGAGGATGATAAAAGTGGAAGTGTTCATATATTTATAGGGATAATTTATACAGAGAAAACAAATCATATAAGAAGGAGCTCATAGATCACGACACATGAATTTGATCTACTTCAATCCCCCATTTGAAAAGTAATATCATTTTATTTTTATATTTCTATTCTTTATCATTAACAGCTTCATTTCTTATCCTTGATTTTATATTTACCTTTAAATTGTATATGGAACCAATCCATTGTATTCATTATATTCAAAATATAATTAAATAATCAAAATATTATTGGGGATAGGGACTTTAACTAATCCAATATCTAATCATCGAATTTATGAGGATAAGAACTTATTTGATATCTATCCAAGGTCCATGAACACTTTATGATAAAGAGTTTTACATCGGATTATAATTTAAGAACTTATTATACTCATTATTGTCTAAATTTTAGCATATTATCCTTCTACTATTTTGGGTTAAAAGTATAATAGTTTCTAGGTATATGAAATTTTACTTAATATATAACAGGGATCATATGTATTTTTAATCCCAACCCTCTTTATCATTTCTAGTTACTTACCCATATAGATTTTTTTTTCATTTATTTTCCCTACAAACTTAACTATGTCATGTCCCCCTATTTACTTGAAATTATATTTCTTTACATGAGTATTTACAAGCCTATATAAAGAACAAACAATGCTAAAAGATATGAATTAGTGTTTTATTCAAAAATTTTACTTATTTCCTTATTATTATTGGATAATTTTATTTAATATATCATATATAATTAGAAGTAATGAATTAAATTCTCAAAAATTCAATTTATTGATACTTATTGAAATATAAATTCCTAGTATTAATTAATATTATTTATTTTTGTTTACAAGATTTTCATTTATTGCTATAAATTATATTTTTAGTCTAATTTTTTGTTTTAAGTATTATTATTTATAAACGTATGTATTAGTGTAAGAATTTTAAATTCAACCCTCTTAAATATTTTTATTATATTATATCACATTTTCCTAGTTCAAGGACCACCTATTGGTATTAGAGCCAGTCATAAAGTTGTTTCATACTATAACAAGTTAATAGAAATGATTTAATTTGAAAATATATCACATTAAGACTTTCATAATCTCACTAATACCAAATTATTGAATTAGAAAAATCTCTTAAATAACATTTTCATTTTATATTTAAAAATTTAGATATTAAAAGATCCATATGAAATATATTTTTATAAATAATTTATGATTTAAAAAGTCATTGAATTTTTTTCAAAGTTTATTTTTTCCTCAACACATGGTATCAAGGGCTGAATATTAAAAACTTATTCCCCATGACTCTTTTTGAAACAAAATATTTCCATGAGAATCCAATGAAAATGGATTTTTTTAATGTAGTTGACTTTTTCTCATTAAATGAAATGTTGTAATCATTTATTATAAATCAATTTCAAGTAGTTTAATTTTTTTATACCATATTTCATTCATATAAAAGAGATAACTTCTTTACTTCATCAAAAACATCAAATTTAAATTTAAAAATTTATGTTTTTATTATTCGTAACTATAACATGAGTGTTTGTGTTTAAAAAATTGTTCAATCACCATATATTATTCATGATATCTATAATTTTCTTGAGAATAACTTTGTAATGAATGAAATGATGATTGAATTCATTAAATATATGGATTATAACAAAATAAAAGTTATATTAGAATCCTTAAAAATAGAAGGTGATGAATGAAATATTAGCCCAATTAAAGTCATCATTACCAACTAGTTAATCACTGAAATATATGAGGAGGGGAATTACGATTCAACATTCATCATTAACTAATCCTTCCTAAAGGAAAAGGTAAGAAAAATTAAAAGGGTTATAATCTAAAAATTAATTCAAAAATATTAGAGGACCATACTTAGAAAAATCATTATATAATTGGATTCAAAATATGGATACTAAAATCTCGACCATATATATATATAGAAGCTTTAAATAGTGGTGATATATTATCAAAGTCATATAATAAAAGAAACATTCCCAAAAGAAGAATATATTGATATCTTATAAAGGATATCTATACAAAGTAGTTATATAATTCAATTTCATTCAGATTGTAAAAAAATAATGGAGAGGAATCACATGATTTTAAAAAGAAAAGTGATCTGAACATTAGAAAATGTTTGTAATTTCAAATCAACAATGTTCAATATTTGTTAGTAATCCTTTATCTTTTTCATAATAATAAAAGTAAATATAAATTATCTATAAACTCTTTTTCTAAATAAATATTTAAGAAAATATACAGATTATTACAAATTGAAATCTAATCAAAACACTAGCTATGTTCATGGAGGGAAGGAGATAATAAAAAAATAATTGGTATAAAGAAATATATATAAATAGTTATATGTAATCAAGTAATACATGAATCAAATAAGATAACACAGCTAATAATTTCACGTCCTAAGTAGGTGATCAAAATAAACTAATAATAATGTTAATCTAGGGGAATATTTTTCATAGTGTCCTAAGCAAGTGATCAAAATAATATGATATGAATGTTTAATGGGGGAGAAAATTTTGGATTATAATGGAATTATATAATAATGAATAAAAATAAAAGAAAATATGGATTCTGAAATCCAACATATCTATCACTAACACTAAATACATTGAATGAATAAAATATATCATTTCTAATACATCGCCATTGGAAACTCATCGAGTAAATTATTTTTAATTTTTTTCATTTTACTCCATTTGATAGAGTAACCAAAAATTATATACATTTAATATATTCCTATAGTTTTAAGAATATTATTTTTATTTTCTAAAAAACTCACATAAACAATAATTGTTCATTTTCACTATTATAGCTCTAATTATTTAATTCAACAGTCGGATCTCATAATTGTTTCAATTTACATTGCAATTATTGAAATTGTTACGATTATCATTCGTCCATACTATTAATATAAATAGATAAATCCCACTTCTTTGAATATAAACCTTTAGATATACTAGTTACATCACTTCTAGGAAATTTAAATTTTAATATTATCTCTCTTATATTCAATTGAAAATACCTCAATAATAATTCCATTAGAGATGAGATTTTGACTTTTTACACTTCTATAGGTGTTACCTATGCTTATTTTTAATTTCATAAGCCATCATAGAATACATATTGAATTCTTATAATTGGTAAATGTATATTTTGGACTTGAAATGTATTTAAACCCTAAAAATAATTTACATCATTAATCATCTTACAATTTTTCTGAAAATTAGTTCTACCCTAATCGTGTTGGCTATAAACATAAAATAATAATTATTTAATCACTCTCTTCGTCAAGTATAAATATCCCCCTCACCGCCCCATTTCTCATAAAATGATATCAATCTCATAAAATATCTTCCAAAACCTCTACTAACAACTCTACCCATGTCCATGTTCTTCCGGTATCACCCAAATACAATTTCTAATGTATATAAGAGATCATTCAAGGAGGTTATTTTCCAGTGGTTATTTTCTGAAAATCACCTCTCTTAATTTTTTATCTTCATCTACCTTCTCCTCACCTTCTTCATCCATAAAGGAATGAAAAATGAATAATAATATATATACTTTTATTTTATATTGATTATGTAATATGTTATACATATATCCATTTTATTACATCCACTTATATGAAGAAACTAAAATCTTTTTCAAATTATTCATGTTAATCGTCTCTATGAATAACGATTTTTTTTATTTTCCATTACCACCTTCATGGATGTTCATAAAAATATTATTATTGTTAAATAAGATTATAATAAGTATATTATAACTTAATTAATTTTATATAACTAATATATAGACATAATATTAATAAAAAAAACTACTTAATGATGTCTAGAAAAATTCGCTAAATAGAAACTCAACATTTATCATTAACATTTTATCCAAAAAATAATCCTCATGTATGAAATAAAAAATTATTAATGGGAATATATAAATTATATAAGAAAATTATTTCTATTTCATTTAATATATGGACATTTATTTAAATTTGACTAGAGGATCCATAATTATACACAAATGAATAGACAAAGAAACCTTGAAACAAACGCACCCGAAACAATGAAAATAATAAAATGTTATTAATTAACGGGTGGTAATATGTTATACAAGGATTATATAAGGTATTATAAATATTAATATAATTATTTAATGAATTAATAAAATTCATTTAACCATTATATGTTAGTTTAATGAATGATACAATAAAAGGAAGTGTGTGGTAAGGGTTTTCTTATCTCACTTTTACATTATTTAGATATATACCTTATTCAATACTTATTTATTTTATGTGTTGTGTATACTGACCATTGAAATATCATATCATGAATCTATTTATATTCATGGTATTTAATGTTTCATTTATTAATAAATAAATTTTGGGGAATATTATTTGACTGATTACAAAGTGGTTAGGTATTTCTAAACTCAATTGTCATTCATTAGGTTAAACTTATATTCCCTTAATTATGAATTATAAGATCATGCGTGAAATAAATTTTTATTATCTTATGTTGTATTTCCAATTTTTTATGTGGATTTATAATGTATATAAATAGTTAGTTCATTTTATTATTTCATAAACTATATACCATTTTTACATATGGTTTTTACATTTAATGTTATTTGAATAATAGGGGAAATAATGTTAAATTTGTATATTTAACTCATTATGGATATTTTTTATAAGGAATATTTTTTATGAATTTAATATATTATTAAATATATATAGAATTATTTTTATATGATATACATGGGTTGGATATCGATTAATGGATGCTCCTCGATGCATCGGTTGTCTCATGAGACTAATTAGTTGGCCAAATCAGATAGGATTCTGCCCACAGACTTAAACTGGAAAGAGGATTAGTCATTACAACAACTATATAAAATATATGTCTTAATAGATTAGATTTACTACATCATTAATTCCATCATTATTTTTATGAAATGGGATTAATGTATTAGTTAGAATATCTATGGTCATGTTCCAAGATCTTGTGATTATTTATATTGAATTATTTGATCATCTTTTATTCCTTCTATATTATTCTAATGTTATAAATTAATGGAAAATTTTCTTAGTTATTTACCTTTCCTTTTTAATTATTATTATTTATTAATTATATTTTCAATTGTATTTAACCCTTACCGAGAATTTGAGCTCACCCCTTTCTTATGTTTTAATTTTTCCCACATGATCAATGTAGTTACCCCAAACAGACTCTACAAAAAAGGGGCAGTCCTAGAGGAGGATTCAGAGCATGTTCACTCACTAAGGAAGGACTAAATGTATTTGAAAGAATGAGAGGGTATGGCTACACCATTGGGAACTGCATGTTCTTTCACAAGAAGCCCAGTCATATGTCTATGCGAAGGTGGAGAGCTACCATCACAATGCAGATGCTGGGGAGGGGCATTTCCTTGTAGTTATGTTCTGGTTAAATTCCATAAGACCTTCGAGTTAGGTAATCTCTTTAGCGTATGTTCCATGTAATCACAAAGCATATGGGACATGTAAGGGTTCCCCTCATCCCTTGAAAGGGGGTTTATAAAAATCCATAAAAATGAACGCTTTTGGGTGATTCGGGTTCGGGATATGCAAGCTTCTACTATGGGGAATAATGATGTTATCAAAGAAAATACTTTTCAAATTTCATTCCAAAAATTGAATTCAAATTTAATATATGTATCTATTTTACCAATAGTAATAATATATTATGTCTTTTTTGTGTGATTTCTTATATCTTATGCAAATTTAAAAAAGGCCCCAGCTACTGGCTACTAGATTCTGGGTATTTACAGTTAGTAATAGAGGAAGTTGAGTAGAATAATTGGGAACTTGATTTTGTAAATAATATATTAGATAAAATTAACCTAATATAGACATTGATGATATGTATAGAAGAGAATTATATAGAAACAAATTTTATGATAATAATATTAGTTATGCCTAAAATGTTCAACTTATGTCAAGTATCTCACTTTTTTGAGATTATACATTATGTTTTATAATATTATGATATAATATAGTATATTCCATCCTTTATAAATGGAACCTATAAAAATTAATTGTAACCACATAAATTTAAAATATCTAAAGAGTAACAATGTAATTTTCAATATGGGGTTAATCCAATCTTTTAAAGGGAATTCATCTCACAACCATTCCTATCCTATCAGGACGTAATATCCTGTTCAAAAAAAGGTGAGAAATAATTATCCATGTATTGCGTATTTAATGGGAATAAAGATAAGATTAGGGTTGTACAATAAATCATAGATATAGGGAAGAAGGGAAAGAATTATTTTCCCACATTTGACAATTATGGACGGAATCAATCTATTAAAATGAATGGATATATTTGTAGTTTGTAATAAGTGTGGAGAAAAGTGTCACCAGGAAAAAGAATAAAAATTGATGAAAGAAAATATTTATATATAGTTTTTAAACTATAGTAAAATGTGGTAGTATGAAAATAAATTCCCCAATAATCAAAAGAATATAACTCCAAATAATCTAACGGATCATGGTCAAGATTATGTTACTACCAAAAAAGTTGACTGATTAATGTGATTTTTTGAATTTAATAATTATTTTATTTTATGTTTTAATAGAAATTGTTTGGGTTATCTGAATTATAAAATATATAAGTATTTTAATACAATACCTTTTCGTTAAGGATTTGAAATATTGTGTTCAATAATAACAGGATAACTGATTCAGTAAAAAGTTTAAATTCATGGAAAATATATGATTGTAGTAAAGGTAACACATAATATAATCCAAATGTTGTGAAAATTGTGTTTCTATAAAGAGATTATTGATGTGGATAATGTAAATTAGATAATAGTGAATACATGAGAACTGGTTATTGATTTATTGATAATGTGGTTTATACCAATATTATTTGTGTTAACAAAATTTTTTCATTTATAGAATATATTCCACAACCTGAGATCTCATTTTTGGAAGCACGATTTCTTTCATTAAGGTTTTAAGGTTATCAGGGTATTCATATATTTGGAATGTGATAATAATAACTTCATTATAATTTTTAGAATCAAATATTAAATTAATTTTTTCAATTTAGTGACCTTCCTCATAAATTATTTGTTCTTTGTATTTGGATTGACATATTTTGGGTATGTTATAACATTAAATACTTATAGAATTGATTAAGTAAAAATTTGGATATTATTTTTTGAGGCTAAAGTATGATTTATCATATTATTTAATATATTCAAACCATTTTTCTTTTGGTAAAAATTTTTTGTCCAAATTAATTTCTTATGGATATTTTGATAAAAGTGCTTCAAGCATTAGAATTCAGCTTTAATATCAATCTCTTGGTTTAAAAAATGAATTCAAAATATATCTAAGAACAACCAACGATTGAGATTATGCTTGTAAAATGGAATGAAATCAGGTAATTTTATTTTCTCAAGTGCTTGTATAGATAGTAAAAGAATCATGTGGAAAAGTATTTTGAAATAAAAATGTTATTTGATTACTTTTATTACTAATAAATCAATGGTATTTTAACACTTAAACAAATGTGGTTTTGTGACAGTTACATTTCTAATGACTATGTCTCCTATCACTCTCCATAAAAACATTATAGTTATATTTCAACTCAAAATACATGTTTTTTCAATCTAATTTTTCCCTATACAAAAGCCTAGTTTTGTAGTGACCATTATATTTATAATTCCCTCTTTTTAATATTATGTTTTATTAACCCTATTTTGTTCTGTGAGTTTCCCATAAAATAATTTTCAAGTATCAACCGTTTGTTTTTTTTTAAATTTTAAGGATAAAATTTATTGAATTAGAGGAGAATGTAACACCCCAATATTTTACAATATAACTCTATTTAAATTTAATATCTTTGATATCTTAGGTTACATAGAACACTGAGCATAAACAAATGATTAAATTTAATTATATAACTGTGATAGTTATCACCTAGCAATTAGAATGAAGATAAATAATGAGATTAACTAAATTATAAAAATATTGTTAAATTTTTTTTAAAAATAATTCATTGGTTACCAATTAATTAGAAATGAAAATTAAAACCCATTGAACAAAAATGATGTGTTTTTTTAAAAACTATTTTTCCACACAATGAAATTTTATATTAGTAAATTAATTTAATAACTATTACTGAAATATTATAATTAAATTTATATTTTTAACATAAAAATGCTTTTTTAATTCATCCAGTAAGATTTATAAACATCAGATATGAAATAAATACAATTTTAAGCATAAAACAAAATATTTTTCTAAAAGGAAATGATGTCACCTTTTAATAGAATACATGTTTTAAAACAAAATATTGAAACTATTATAAATTTTATAAGGAATAAAAAAATTCAATTTTAAAATATTAATTTCAAAATTATCATAGTTTGGTATTTTTCTGAGAAGATTCATTTTTCTGAATAATAGTGAGAAATACAGCATTTTAAATGAAACCTGATTTTTCATTTAAATAATTTATAATTTTAAAGTATGAGTTACATTGGTTTTAAATAAAAATTAGAAAAATTAGAAATATTTTAATATAATTTAGGTTATTTTAATCATTTATTGTTGAATTGGGTATAATCACATTTCAAACTTTTGAACATTTTTAATTTAAAACCCCATTTTCTCGTCTGGTCTGTGGGACTAATTTTAAATTAATGTTTTTAAATCATGTGAATTTAATTTGGTAAAATTGATTATATATTTTTAATAATAAGTTATAAGCTATTTAGTATTTTTCATTTTCACTTTTATGCATAAAATCATACCATTTTAAAAAAGAAATATTTTTGTTGGTATAAGTAAAATAATGTAATAAGTTAAAGTTAAAAGGTAAAAGAATAAAATACCTAAAAATTTAAATATTAAATGGTTGGTTAAAGTTTTTATCATACATAAATATCCTTTAAAATTTAATTAACATAAAAATTATTAGGATTAATTCCACCCAACTATGGATGGCTTCAAGCATAAAATAATCACTTTAACGCACCGCTCTTTTGTATAAATTCCCCCCCCCCATTCTCCTCACAAGACTATAATCTCATAATATATTTGAAACAATCTCTCCCCAAAACTCTCTGCTTGTCCAATTTATGATGGTATCAACCAAATATCATTACCAAGGACTTTAAGGGATCCTTTATAGTTGTAATTTTCAAGGGGTAATTTTCTCAAATGCACCTCTCTTAATTTATTTGGTTCTTCTGCTTTATACTAACCTCTTTCATCCATAAAGGCATGATAAATCTAGAATAATTTATAAATTATAATTTTATATTTATAATGTAATATATATATATATATATATATATATTTTATTAACACCTATTATTCAATGAAATTAATCTATTGTCCAAATTATGTCAGTAAATTGTCTCTGTGAAGCATGATTTTTTTCATTTTCCATTAGTAACTTTATCGATTTTCATAAATCTATTATTATAGGAAAATAAGATTAAAATAACTATATTATACCATATTTCATGATTTGAAACTAATATATAGATATAATATTTAATAAAATGAAAATAGTTCATGAGGATCGGAAAAAATGTAATAAATAAACTAAACATTTATCATTAACATATTGTCAAATTAATAATCCTCATGTATTAATGAAAAATGATAAATGGGGCCATTTAAACTTCTAGAAGTTCAAGAATATAATTAAATTTCACTTCAGGAGTTTTATTTCCTTTTTAAAATAAAATCTATAAATATACACAAATGAACTGACTAAGAAACCATGAAATGAACACACCCCAAACAATGAAAACAATGAAATATTATTAATGAATAGGTAGTAAGATATTATAATAAGATCATATATGGTTTTATAAATATGAATACAGATATGTAATGAATTAATAGTATTCTTTTAACCATTATACATGACATTAAATAATCTTACAATAAAGCAAAGTGTGATGTAAGGGTGTTTATATCTCACTTTTACTTATGTGAGATATACGCCTTATTCATCACTTCTATCTACTGTGTGGTGTGTATACTTGAATTTGATATATAATATCATAAATCAACTTATCTTCGTGGAATTAAATGTTTTATTTTATGATTATTAATTTTTGGGGAATATTATTAGACTAATTAGAAAGTGGTAATGTATTTCTTAACTCAATTTTCATTTATTAGCTAAAACTTATATTCCACTAATTATGTCATTATAAGGTTACGTTTGAAATTTCTTGTGATTATCTTATTCTAAACTTACACTTGTTTTATTTGGAATTATATCAAATATAAATACTCAATTCGTTTGATTATTTCCTAAATCTTATTCCATTTTTACATATGGTGTATAATTTGAACGTTATCTGAATAACTGGGAAAATAATGTTAAATTGGTTCCTTTCAATCAATACGGATATATTTTTGTATGAAATATTTTTTTATGAATTGAATTGATTATTTTATAGATAAGTAATTCTTTGGACATGCAAGACATGGGGTAGAGAATAGTTAATGAAAAACCCTCGATGCACTGACAGTCTCATGAGATGAATCAGTGGGCCCAATCCTATAGTTTTCTACCCACAAAATTATGCTAGAAAGAGGAATGATCTTGAAAGAAACTATATTGACGGTATATCAGGACAGTTCATATGTACTGTATTATTCATTACATTATTATTGTTATTAAATGTTATTAATTGATTAGTTATAATATACATGGTATAGTTCAATGCCCATGTGATTATTTATATAGAATTATTTGATCATCTTTTATTCCGCTAAAATTATTCGCAAGTTATAAATTAATTGCATGTGTTCTCATTTATTTACCTAGAAATATTGGTTATTATTATTTATTCGTGATATCTTACACTATATTTAACCCTTCCTAAGATTCTGATCTCACCCCATTCTTATGTTTTATTTTTCCCCAGGGTCCCAAGAAGTTTATTATGATTGATATATAGGGTTATGTTAAAGGGAATAGTTGTGTTCTGAGAGAAAATAATTTTATAATTTAATGTCCATAATGTAATTTTTAATTTCAAATATTAATTATGTTTACAAAGACTAATAAAGTATTCCATCCTTTGGGAATTTATTTCTTGTATCTTATACCAATGTAATATTATGAGGCACTGACTCTGGGTTACTAGAGTCTCAGTCTTTACAACTCCTATTTCTTATTAGTCTTGGGAATGGGTGGATGAAGTATATGGATGATGAGTGATTTGGGTTATTTTATATATGATAACACAATAATGATAATGATTATATTGATATTTACAATGGAGTTAATAATATGGATAAATAAATTGGTTGGTAAAACAATTATTTTATATCTATTTTTTTCCTTTTATTTTGTTTCTTATACATATTTAATATCTTTTTTATCCTATATATTTACATTAATAGAAACTTTTCTTATTCAATAGTTTTAGTTTTATACATATTTCTTTTGAAAATCATAATATGACTTATAATTACATGGAATAATAATTTTAATATGTAGAAAAAATAATGTATTGATGCAATAGTTATATAAAAATCTTAAATTGGGAATTAAAAAATGATCCTAAACAAATTGTTCAAAATATGTTTAGGAAAATTCATGAAAGCTATAAATAAGAGAACTCAATCATCATATATTCCAAAAACAATTAGTTATAAAATAAAAAATCACTAGGTATAAAATGATAAATAAATATTAATTCTAAAACTAATGTTGATGGTAAAACACTCCCTAATTTTATATTTTTTATAGTGCCTTTACTTTTTAACTAGTTTCATATTCTTTTATGGCCATTCATACTTCTAGATATCACTATTCGTAATATCATTTATTTTATTTTGTTTTAATTTGTATACAACATGGAATTATAAATATCTATATCCTTCACGCTTCTTAAATTACATTTACTGGTGGGTTTAATGCCTTCTGATTTAAAGGCAATATCTATTCTACAAGTACTGAGTCATTATTTTCTATTCAAAGGGGGAGAATTTAATTTATATTATTAATTTCCAAAAGAATAATTCTATTATATTAAAATATCTGTATTTGAATATATTGTCCCTATTTTTTTATAATCACTCAAGGATGAGAGTTTAGTTACAACTAGCTTTTGTTAATAATCAAAGGATATAACACGTTTATCTTCCACATTTAAACTAATGTAAAAGTTATTTAATCAAACCCCATGATATCTAATGTTTTTATACATTAATATATTTAATTTCATTGGTAATAAAATTATAGGCCATGGATATCTTCTTGGTTTTCATAAATACATAATGATATTTATTCAAACTCTATGAGCCCAAATGTGGGTTTTTATACTTTAATGTTTTGTATCTTTTGGTCATAAAAATAGAAATATTTTTTGGTTATCCACCATATAAAACCCTTTTTTGTCTTCTATATTTTCATGTTTTAATAATAATAATTCAATAAACCTTCAACAATGTTCTTTAATTGGTTATATATCATTAGAAAATGGGGGATATTGTTGAGTCATCTTCTACATACCACCCTTCTCCATACTCAAGATTCAAAAATCTTAACGACTATAAGAAACTAATACATTTACTCTCTACTTTAATTTATCATGGATCATCATCATAATTAAGGATGATATTGTTGGGCCATTATTCAAATTCAATAATTTTCATCCTCATGAATGGTGTGTTTTAAAGATAATAATGTACGCAACTTTTTATCTAACAATTAAATCTAGGTTTTCATTAAAATAATATGGAATATAGGATGTAGAAATGTATTGTCTAAATGATTACATTGATTACTAATTACAATGATTAACAAGAAATAAAATATATTAATAAACAAAGGATAAAAGGACATCATGTAAATACATAATGTTGTAAATAACCAATTCATAATTTGATTGGATAACATTACTTGTAGAAAAAAATAGGAGTATATAAAGAACTAAACATGTGAAAAATCAGTGTAAAAAAGATAAATTGATAAAGAAAATAAGAAATTAGTTGCATGAAAATACATATAATTCCAACCTCATTATAAAAACATATATTACCAAAAAATGAACCAATACAATGATTAGTGGAAGATGATCAAAGAATTTTAGAAAATCATTAGGGAAAAAATTATAATTTTATTCACTATTACATAAAAAAACTTGGTAACTATAATATTAATCAAACAAAAATTTATTAAATCCTTAATAATAAAAATATTGGTAAAATTTTGATAATATTGAGACCTTCAAAATTAGGCTTTGAAAACTACATTATAAATACAGTAACAATATTTTATCCATCTCATCATCACATATTCATTGATCATATTTAATATGATAATAATTTAATAGAATAATATCAATGTTAGCTATAACAATCAAAAAATGGATGGTAATAGAGGAAGAAATAACAACTACAACTATCAAGTTATTTATGGTTGTATAAGAATCCATGACAAGTTCTAATGTATATATTTATCAATTTTTATATTCAAACTTTATATGAAAGAATTGGGTGGAGTAATTTAAGAAGGGGTGACCAATGAATAGACACATATCATGTAGTAAAAGGGATAATACATTGAAATAATTGGATCAATTGAGAATAAACTATTGTGTCATAACAATTCCCTTTGATCTACTTATCATGTCCTTTTTGAAAAAAAAATTCCAAGTATTTATAGTCTCTATCATTACCTCCATTTTTCTTATACTTAAAAATAGAACCAGGAACCCCATAAATGTATTCATTCCATGTTTATTATGATTCATTGATCAAATATTTCTCATGTACACATACTTTCTTTCACTTTTCAATCATTTATTGAATAAGTTCTAAGTATAGGAACTTTTTGTCTATTGATCATCTATCAATGAATTCCTAGGGATGAATTCCTAGGGGGAAAGTACATTCCAATATAATTGGAAAGTGGGAACTATATGTACTCAGTTTTCTCTAGATCTCATCATAAGTTAATTATATCTATTTAGGATAAAAAAGAAAATTCTAAGGATTGAATAATTTACTTTATATAAAATTAGGGATATAGGAATTTCTAATATGAAACATCTTTTACAGTTATTATGTCATATCCATTCATAATTTATGTATTTATTTTCACATCTAATCATCTCTAGAATGTCTCTCTATTTACCTTATATTAAATATCGTTATTAATGCATGAATATCCCTGATACTAATACTAGAATACTGACCATGATACTCTAAAGATTATTTGGTATTCATTTTCCATATTTCCTTATAATTATAATATATTTTTATTGCATGTACCATATAGAATTCAGAGGAATTTATCAAAATGTTAGAAAATTAAATTTTTATAGAACTATTTTCTAATTAATTCATAATATTAATTTATATTCTCTATTTACAATTTAATTATTTTATTTTTCATCTAAATGGAGTGGTTTTACTCTAATTTATATTTTTAAGGATAATTGTTTTTAAAATAGTATATTTTATAGTGTTTTTGAAATATATTTTTCAATTCACCCCATCTTGAATTTCCCTATTGTATTAAATCTCTTCTTATTAATCTATGGACCACTATTACCATGTTTTTTCAATGATAACATCTATAAAATAGGAAGTAACTGATTCAACGTCATGATATGATCCATAATTTCCCAAATATATTTAGTATTCCATAGTGATCATGTTAAAAAAAAGTTTAATCATTATATCCTATCATTTTCAAGTTAGTATAGTAAAATGTTGTAAAATTACTATAGTCTATTGATGTTATACCTTCTCTAATTAAAAATTAAGACACTAAGAGATATAATCATTTATATCTCTCTTAATTACCACCATAAGAATTTGTATCTAATTTCATGATAAATCCTTATCTATCCATGATGAACTACATAAGTAAAATTAGGATACAAATTCAAAACATCCTCTTTAAAACCCAAGGGATTTGCAAATATTTTAAATAAATAGATCATTGAGTTAGTGGATAATGATCACTTATCATTTTCACCTACAATTTTAATGTTCTATTAATATTATTTATTTTGACATCAAATTCTTGTCTCTCTTTTACATAGTTTGTAAGTATATTAATGATATCAATATTATATCACACCATATAATCTCTCTCCTAAAGAGAATCTTGATGAAAGTATTCCATCATTCTTATCAACTACCACTAACCTTTGGATTCATTCATCAATTTAGTTTTCCTAATCAATTTATCAACTATAATATATCCATTTCTTATTGTTAAGATAACTAGAAGGGAAATTTCTAAAGACACAACACCCATCTTAATTCCACTCATAGTCCACACCCTTCCAAATCAGAATCTTTATTGGTGACTCTAACATCAAGAAGTATTAAATGGTGCTTCATTAGTATGCATATTATCTTTGGAAACTCTAAGCCTCTAAAATGTTCTTGTTCTACTGTGAAGACATCATTAACAAAAATTACCCCACATCAAAAAAATTACCAATCTTAGAGACACCATATCCCAATAAATTCACTTCCTAAATCCAAAATTTGTATTTGGGTATATTTTTATATATTATATTCTCCCTTATATTCTCTAGAATAATCATCAAATTCCTTTAAATATTGTCATCTAATCCTGAGTAATTTGGTATATAATTTAAAAACACCAAAACAAATGTGTTAAGGTAGTTATAGAAGATATGATTCATTGGGGATATGGAAATTGCATAAAAATAGTATCCTTAGATAAGATTACCAAGAACTCATAATGTATATACATTCTCTTGATTTTTAAATTCAAAATTTATATCTCCTCTTCCATCAATTTTTTTATCCCATCCTCAAATAGAATTTTAAAAAACACTAAGATTTAATTATCAAGTTTTATATATCATTAGTACAAGGTAATGTTTATTCGTTCATAATTATCATGGAATTAAATATATGCTATAAAATTTATATTCACAAACTACCATAAATATTCTTGGAAAAGATAATTTGAGCCACCCAAGGATGCACATCCAAAAAATTAAATCTCTTTTCCAAAAAATCCTATAACTAGATTGTTAGGGCCAATAGGGGCCTATATACCCTGAAAGGGGGGTGAATCAGGGTATGGATATTCTTTTTAGAAATACTTCCTGCCCCACTGGATCTTGACCACTTTATTACAAGGGTCACTTTGTTTTCTCTTGTTCAATTGTTATGATCAGTTCGTCTCTAGTTTGCCTGATGATGATGCTTTAAATGCAACTCAGGGAAGTAAGTAGGAAGACACAAAGATTTTTACTTGGTTCACCCGCACTTGGCTACGTCCAAGGAGCATACGCCGACAAGTTTCCGGTCATACCAAATTCCACTAATCTTCACTAGCTGTGGATTACAAGGTTCGTGCTAGATCACTTCTATGCCCAGGCTCACTGCCTTTACAAATTTAGGGTCAGCTCACTGCTTTCCCAAGGTTCACTCCCTGTTTCTCTCTCTCTGGCTCACTGCTAGTGGAGAGGATCACCTTCTTCCTCTTCCTAAGCTCACTTCTCTTGGAAGGAATCCACTCACAGTTTATAGACCTGTAGGTCTCTTCATTTGCATGAATGAATGCATCTTTCTCTGTGTGTAGATGCTCTGTTGAAGTACAACTTTCACCCGAAGATGAATATCTCTTTGCACCGAAGGTATCGGGAAAACTTCCAGCTTCCACACAGTCTGAAAAACACTGCTGGAACAAACCTTACTTGGCGCGCAAGTCTACCTCGACGCGCAAGTATCGGCGTGCAAGTCACAACGGGCGCGCAAGTCCTCCTCTGACACTTGCGCGACACAAGCTTCCTCAACTCCAAACTTGCGCGACTCTCTTCCTTTTACGTCCAAACCAATATTGCCGCGCAACTGCCAACTGGCGCACAACTTCTAACACCGGCGCACAACTTCATCCTCTGGCACGCAAGTCCCACCTGCGCGACCACACACACCACTTGCGCGACTACCACACCTGCGCGACGGGAGCTCTGATTTCTCAAAGTGTTGAACTCCGGTACAGAATGAGGAGGGGTGTTCCAGTATTTATAGGCAATCTGACCACCCTGCGCGACGGCGCGCAAGTCACCTGCACAACCCAGTTTCGGCGCGCAAGTCTTCTGTCCTTTTGGACACTTGCGCGACCAACTCCCAAACTTGCGCGAACCTACTTCCTTTGCCATATTTTGATCTTCTGATCTTGAAAAACATATGGCGCGCAAGTTTCCTCTTCTCCAAGTCCTCGCCGCACAAGTCCCTTTGCCACAAACACTTTTATTCATCTGCCGATTTTCAGGCCCAAAAATTTGGCAAACACTGGAAAACGGCGCCACCTTGTATCTGTTCTTTTGTACCGCCTCCAGATCATCCATTTCTTTTATCGATGTTCTTGAATCAAACATGGATCGTTGAGCTCAGCTCTTGAACTCGACATTCCACCATGAAATCCTCTTTGTCAACAAATTTGTATGTCATCATTTTGCTTTGTCAACAATCACAACTCAGATGTCCACTTTGTCAACAAACACAATCACCTCAAAAATGCTTCAATGATACCTTGAGGGATTTTTGTCCAACAATCTCCCCCTTTGGGTTTGTTGACAACTCTTCCAAAAACAAAGATTCGTCGTTGATTCTTCAGCCTCCATTATCCACATTGCGATTCTGATAGCGATCAAGGATGTACTCAACACATACTCTAAGCCCACATGAGAAATGCTCAGCATGAGAAACAAGAGTAAATGAAAAGCTCATCAATGAATCACTTTATCTCTGACATCCACTGTTGACACCAAACTGATACCAATTTGTACTAAACTGATACCAATTGTTGATGGATTTGTTGGAAGGACAATGTTTGGTTTGGAAATAGTCTTACCACTTTCCAACACCACTCTTCTGTTTTTATCACGATCCTCAGCTGTCGTGATATCTATTCTTTGATCGATCACTTCTAGCATCGTCAGATTTAATACACTCCCCCTTTCTCATTGCTCCCCCTTTCTGGCTGCTCCACCTGTCAGCTTCTCCCCGTATCAATTATGATTTATCAAATCTCCACACTGTCTCCCCCTTTAACAATCACTATTTTCTCCCCCTTTGTCAACGAACCCAAAGGTCACTCCTTTGTAGTCTGTAACATAGTAGAGAACACAAATCAGCATATTAGGGAAAAACACATCATACCTTGGGGAGAGGGGGGTGAGTCCCATATCCACACTATTTCAAGTGCAGGGAATCAACTGAACTCCCAGAGCCAGTCGATGCCTCTAAAAAGCTTCCTTGGGTAAGGCCTTTGTCATAATGTCTGCAACCTGTAGCTCTGTAGGCACATACTCTAACTTCATGATTCCCTGCTCAACCTTCTCCTTGATAAAATGATACTTAATCTCAATGTGCTTTGTCCTAGAGTGATGGACGGGATTTTTGATGAGATTTATAGCAATTGAGTTGTCACACTGGATTCCTATAGGAGACTTCACTTCAACTCCCATATCTTCAAGCTGCTGCTCCATCCACAATAATTGTGTGCATGCTTGAGTGGCTGCAATATACTCAGCTTCTGCGGTGCTTAATGAAATGAAATCCTTCTTCTTTCTCAACCAAGAAATACATAGTCCGCCAAGATAAAATGCACCTCCAGATGTTGATTTCCTGTCATCTGCTGAACCGGCCCAGTCTGCATCAGTATATCCCAATAACTCTGTCTGAGACTTGTCGTTATATGTCAGCCTGAAGTCCACTGTGCCCTTGATATACCGAAGTATTCTTTTCACTGTGAGCATGTGACTTTCCTTGGGATTACTTTGATATCTCACTGCTTGGCATGTGGAAAAAACAATATCAGGCCTTGTAGAGGTCAAGTACAACAGACTTCTGATAATTTGCCTATATTCTGTGATATTAACTGCCTTGTCATCCTCATCTTTTGATAATCTCATCCGGGTAGCAACCCGATTCTTCTTTTCTTTGGAATTCTCCATTCCAAATCTTTCCTAAACCCCATTGACATATTCAGATTGAGAAATTAATGTTCCATTCCTTCCCTGTGTCACCTTTATACCAAGGAAAAACAACAACTCACCAATCATAGACATTTGGAAATCATGTTTCATGGATTCAGAAAAATGTTTTGCACTACGCATCATCTGATCCGCCAAATATTATGACTTCTTCATAGACCAGCCTCATCATCCTTTGATTACTATTGTGGTTGAGATAGATATTTTAAGAAACTCCACCACACTGGAAACCAAGTTTCTTCAAATACTGATATAGCCTTCAGTTCTATACTCTTGGTGCTTGTTTCAGCCCATACAATGCCTTCTACAGTCAACAAACTGTATTCTCATATTCATGAATGAGAAAACCATATGGCTGCTTAATATACACCTCCTCTTCCAGAACACCATTCAAGAATGTGGATTTGACATCCATCTGGAACACTTTGAACATTCTTTGCACTGCTACGACCAAAAATAATCTGATTGTATCCAGCCATGAAACCGGTGCAAATGTCTCGTCAACATCTATTCCCTCTATCTGGGAGTATCCCTTTCACACTAGTCGTGCTTTGTTTTGAATCATTGTGTCATATTCATTCATCTGGTTGTGATAAACCCATTTAGTTCCGATGACATTCTTGTCTGCTGGCCTCGAAACAATCTCCCATGTCTGGTTCTTTTCTGAATCGACATCAATCACTTTTGCTCCCCTTTAATGCTTTCCTCCTCAACACGTTTATCAGGAAATTTCTCACTATTTCATTGATCAGTTGAATCATTCCTTTCAACTACTTCTCGCAGCTT
The DNA here is from genome assembly GCA_963277665.1 of Viscum album. Lineage (NCBI taxonomy): Eukaryota > Viridiplantae > Streptophyta > Magnoliopsida > Santalales > Viscaceae > Viscum > Viscum album. The sequence continues at coordinate 1,147,855,788 of OY728165.1, forward strand.
CTTGGTATCCTGAAAATAGTCAGCTGATACCACAATGTTAGATCAAAATAAATAAGCATGAAATGCTTGATCATTGCTGCTTCTCCCACAGTATGTATTATCTCGATAGACAACACCTGAGCTGGGTCATCCAATTATTTCCTTGATGGATCTGGCATCTGATTTTGTTATTGAATGCTCCCCCTATGTTATGCAACACTTACTGGGGTTTGACCCACTGTTTAGACTCATAAACACCATTCCTCTCCTACATCATTTATTCTCATCTTCCACCTGTATGATTTATGCCAATCTAGCACTCATCATTGAGCCATTAACCAAATCTCTAAGCCTACTGAGTTGGAACTCGATGTAGGAAACAAGAGATAGAGTTAAAAACACAATCACTTCCTATTGTGATCTATTACTCCCTTTCTTCTTCAACTCTTGTACCTGATTTGAATCAATTGAAACTCTAGAGAATATCACTTCTCCACATTGCATCCTTAGATGCCACTACCCCTTGGATTGTATCTCCCTAAAACCTGAAACACACGGATCATCAGTTAATAGCATTTATATACATAGGGAGAGGGGTTTATTTCTCGAATCCTCAAAACGAGGATAGTGGTTGATCCTGACGGGTCAACCCTTTGATTCGTTCTTGCAGATCATCACACTCCTTCCTTGCTTCTTCTACATGCCTAGCCAACTTTACCTGCTCTGGCCATATGACTAAGCATTTATTACTCACATGCTGATCCTTTTTCTGATATGTAAATTCTACAGGCTTGGCCTTTCTCACCATTTGGGGTTTAAAGCCACTAGTATACATTTCCTTCTTTGAGGTTCTTCCAAAATTCCATTTTCCTTGATTATTTCTCTGAATAGGAATCTCCTTGCTTGTCATCTTCCCTTGCTTCTTCAACCATTTCAAGGGTCTTTCACCTTCCTCCAATTTTCGTTGTGGAACACGACATGAAAATTTTTCAATACGTTCTTTTCTCATCTTTCTTTTATCAGATGTCTGAGTCACCACCCTATTTTGCATTGGTGGTGGGTCCCCCACTGAACGTCCATTCATCTTACTCACAGCTGTAACTTTTCCTCCCTTTTTCTTCCAGATTTTTTGATGTTCTTTCTTAGGGGGCGGTTGTGAGTGTGACAGAGGAGGTGACTGATACCCCTTTCGTTCAACTCTATATGATTCCCCTGAGGCTCTAAGCCTATTCTCAAACTTACTACATTGTCTCCCAGTGTAGAATTTCTCATTATGCATCACTGGGGATGAGAATTTCCTTTCAAGTCCCTTTTCATTTCTTGCTTTCTTCTTGTTGAAATGTCTTGCCAAATGCCCATAATTAGAACATATAAAACAATTTCCATCAAAGGCATACCTCATTTCATCATCTCTTAGCCAAGATGTTGATGCAGCTTGAGTTCTTCCACTGACATTGAGCTCTTGAGCTTCCTGACACATATTCATGGTGTGTCCCATTCTTCCACAGTAATAGCATCTTATGAATGCTTTCCTATGAGATATTTTTCTCTCTGATTTCCCATGATACTTCTTCTTATCCTCAGATTTATCAAAGTTCATATTTTCACAGCCTGAAATGTATTCTAGAGCATCTGGACAGAAGCTAGATGTGTGGTCGTGAATCCCACAGAAATAGCACATGCTATCATTTCTTCCTGTAAAATCCCTTTTAGGTCTATCTACAGCACCTGCAAGGTTTTCTCTACTTCTAAAACTATTCACTGCTCTCTTTCTGTCATGCATGGGAGGGGATTCATCAAATCCAATACCAGCTTTTCTGAAACTTGCTGGTCTTTGAGATGAGAAAATATTCTGTTGTTTCTCTTATGAAATAGCATATCTGTTCTTCATTTTATCATCACTTGTCGAAGGATGATCAAATAGCAAGTTTAAGGCATCCTTCATTTTGGTCTTTCCTTTAGCATTGGATTTCTCCAATTCCTTCTTTATTGATTCTAGCTCTTCTTCCAACTTTTGAATCTCCATATCCCTTGATTCAAGTTGGACATCAAGTTCTCCCTTGAGAAGCTTCCCTCTACTCATCTCATCTTCCAATTCACGTGTCAGCTTATCCACCATGTCACTCTGCTCATTTACTTTCAATTTTTCTTGAGCAACAGAATCAGAACAACATGCATTTTCTTGTTGTAGTCTTTGATTCTTCTGAACTAGCTCAGATAGCTGTGTAGCAAGATCAACATTTATAGATTTCAGATTCTGAACTTCATCTGACTTTTGACTCTCTTCATAATCACCAGCCTTTTGTTTTCCTTTTATTTTAGCCAGCTTTTGTAGTTCCTCACCTTGAGAATCATTCTTCTCCTTTAGGTCAGTTTCCACACCAATAAGCCTTTCATTTAATCCTCTTATCTTGTTAACCTCAATCTCCAATACTTTGATCCGGATATCTTTAGATTTGGCTTCTTCAGTGTTTCCAACGTCACTTGGAATATTAGGTTCTTCGATGCTCTTGAATTGATCTTTCACTTTTCTATTCAAACCATCGATCTCTTTTTTCTGTTCTTCAATCTTAAGCTTATACTCACTAACTGATTCTGAGTTCTCTGGTGCGGATAACTTGAGTTTCTCAATTTTATTTATCAACTCAGACTTCTCTTCTTCCTGCTGCTGCATATAGAGTTTGGCATCGCGAACAACTTTGTTAGCATTCTTGGTTTTGGCTCTCCAAACATCTATCTCTTCCAGAGCAGCCTCTAACTCAGCTCGCATATCTATTCTTCCTTCAATTTCTTCTTCTATTTCCGTATCACTCTAATGCTCATGTACTTTACTCATTCCAACATCATGATTGAGTGAATCAATCTTTTCCCTTTCTGATTCATCCAAGCCTTCCTTCAGCAAGCTGTTTGATTCCTTTAGTTGAATCACACATTTTCCATATACACTTCCACAATGAGGAGTACCACCTGACTTCTGCTTATTCTTGGATGTTTTTCCCTTTGCCATGGCAGATTGAGATAAGAGCAGACTGATTATTTATCCACACAGATCGACTACACCAAGTTGGAGCAAACAAATCTGATAACAACAACCTTCCCTCTGATACCAATTGTTAGGGCCAATAGGGGCCTATATACCCTGAGAGGGGGGTGAATCAGGGTATGGATATTCTTTTTAGAAATACTTCCTACCCCACTGGATCTTGACCACTTTATTACAAGGGTCACTTTGTTTGCTCTTGTTCAATTGTTATGATCAGTTCGTCTCTAGTTTGCCTGATGATGATGCTTTAAATGCAACTCAGGGAAGTAAGTAGGAAGACACAAAGATTTTTACATGGTTCACCCGCATTGGGCTACATCCAAGGAGCATACGCCGACAAGTTGTCGGTCATACCAAATTCCACTAATCTTCACTAGCTGTGGATTACAAGGTTCGGGCTAGATCACTTCTATGCCCAGGCTCACTGCCTTTACAAATTTAGGGTCAGCTCACTGCTTTCCCAAGGGTCACTCCCTGTTTCTCTCTCTCTGGCTCACTGCCGGTGGAGAGGATCACCTTCTTCCTCTTCCTAAGCTCACTACTCTTGGAAGGAATCCACTCACAGTTTATAGACCTGTAGGTCTCTTCATTTGCATGAATGAATGCATCTTTCTCTGTGTGTAGATGCTCTGTTGAAGTACAACTTTCACCCGAAGATGAATATCTCTTTGCACCGAAGGTATCGGGCAAACTTCCAGCTTCCATGCAGTCCGAAAAACACTGCTGGAACAAACCTTACTTGGCACGCAAGTCTACCTCGACGCGCAAGTATCGGCGCGCAAGTCACAACGGGCGCGCAAGTCCTCCTCTGACACTTGCGTGACACAAGCTTCCTCAACTCCAAACTTGCGCGACTCTCTTCCTTTTACGCCCAAACCAATATTGGCGCGCAACTGCCAACTGGCGCGCAACTTCTAACACCGGCGCACAACTTCAACCTCTGGCGCGCAAGTCCCACCTGCGCGACCACACACACCACTTGCGTGACTACCACACCTGCGCGATGGGAGCACTGATTTCTCAAAGTGTTGAACTCCGGTACAGAATGAGGAGGGGTGGTCCAGTATTTATAGGCAATCTGACCACCCTGCGCGACGGCGCACAAGTCACCTGCGCGACCCAGTTTCGGCGTGCAAGTCTTCTGTCCTTTTGGACACTTGCGCGACCAACTCTCAAACTTGCGCGAACCTACTTCCTTTGCCATATTTTGATCTTCTGATCTTGAAAAACATATGGCGCGCAAGTTTCCTCTTCTCCAAGTCCTCGGCGCGCAAGTCCCTTTGCCAAAAACACTTTTCTTCATCTGCCGATTTTTAGGCCCAAAAATTTGGCAAACACTGGAAAACGGCGCCACCTTGTATCTGTTCTTTTGTACCGCCTCCAGATCATTCATTCCTTTTATCGATGTTCTTGAATCAAACATGGATCGTTGAACTCAGCTCTTGAACTCGACATTCCACCATGAAATCCTCTTTGTCAACAAAGTTGTATGTCATCGTTTTGCTTTGTCAACAATCACAACTCAGATGTCCACTTTGTCAACAAACACAATCACCTCAAAAATGTTTCAATGATACCTTGAGAGATTTTTGTCCAACATAGATCTTAAACTCTTAAAACCCTTAAGAAATTGTCTGATATGAAGGGAATGATATTAGAATCAATTCCGAAGAAATACATTATAGAACTCCAAATCTCAATCTTGTATTATTCTTTATAAATTTTTGGGAATCATTTATTATAGCACCTCTAGATCTTAATTTATGATTTCTATTAAATAAGTGAATGTATTTGATGTGGAAGTGTATTTACACTCTTTGCCACATCCTTTTTGTATTTTCGATTGACTTTTTTATAATAAAAAGTATTTTTTTATTAAATAATTGATAATTGTTTTGTTTTTGTACTTTGGTGTGTAAAATAATCAATTTTAGTTTAAAACAAGTGTTTTAATGTGAATTAGTGTCATTTTAAATAATTCTTAAATTAAATGAGTCGTGCGTATTAGAATTTTATATATTTATTCTTTTATTTTTATTATAGTTAGTTTATTAATTCATTTATTAAATTAATTAATCCCTTATTCTTTAAATTGTAAATAAATAACTCTTTTTGGTTTTGTAGTTTTGTTTAATAATTTAATTAGTTTTAACCATTTAATTTTATTTGTTTAATATTTTTTTATTCTTTAATTTAATAAGTTATTTAATTAATTAGTATATTGATTTAGGCAAGTAATTGTAAATATTTCAATTTCTTCATTAATTATGTATGTTCATAAATTTTACCCCAAATTAATTCATTCTTTTAAAAAAAGTTTTATTAATTTTATTATTTTTCTTTATGTTTTTAGTTCCATTCTATTTAATTTAATTTATTAATTGATTTATTTATTTATTTTAGTTTTATAAAATTATTTTAAATAATTTAATTTTATTTGTTTTATTTGATTCGTAGGTGTTGCGGTCGCACGTTGACCCGTCCTTATCAGTAGCCTTGCCACTGATACACTTCTCTAGTACACTGTTACTGCTTTGTCTCCAAACCTCACTGTTACCCAGCTTTGTCTTTCCCTACCGTTACACTACTCCAGCTACCGATACACTATTCCAGCCAATGTTGGCCCCACAAATCCTCACTGTTACTAAAGCTACCGATACACCTCACCGTTCCATCTCACCTCACCCGTAGACTTTTCCTCACCGTTACCATACTAGTAGCTGCAAACCCTCAACAATTACCAGTAACTGCAAATCCCATAACAGTAGCTCTAAATCCTCACTGTTACCTACTTTCCTCACCGATACTCCATTTCCTCACCATTACCCCTCCACTCAATTTCCAGCTACCGATACACCCGTCCTCACGATGCACAGCCTACTGATAACCAATCCTCACCGCTCCTCCTACTGTTATCCCTGCTCATCCTCACCGATACCACCACCATCTCGTCCACCCTTCCTGCTCCTCTTCACCGCTCATTCACACACCATTCCACCAGCAGCCAAATTCACTCGCAACAGAAAATTCTGAATCCTCACAGCAGCAACGTACAAACCAAAATCTCAGCAGCAAAACAATCAAAATTTCAGCATTTTCAGTGGGATTTCAAACAAGAAAAAAATGTAAAACCCTCACCTCACCTCAGCTCTTCTGTTCATCAAAATGTCGCGGACCAAAAACCGTGCAATTCCTAGCCGCATTCTCCTGCCAGCCGTTCCCCTGCGCTGGCTCAACTCACCGCACCACCCCTTGCCACGGCCTGAACCTACATCGCACGAAGTCCCGGCAAAACCATCTGAACCCCCCTGGCCCTGCTTCCATCTCCACCACTCTCCATTCTTCTCAAGCCGAGCCACCGCAACTGCCTTCCCACCGCACAACCCAAAGCCACTGCCGCCTTCTTCCTCAATCACACCGTAAGCGCTATCCCCCGCTTGCCCTACCTCCATCTCTGCAACACCCGAATGTCGGCCCCCCTACCTTCATCGCCCCGCTGCTTCCCTGCGCCGACACCACTTTTCCATTTCTCCCCTCCTCATGCCGCGACACTGCCCCCAAGCCGCCGATGCCTCCTTGCCGCACCGTCGACCCCTGCTAGAACTCCCTGCGCCGCGTTTCACTTCGCAGGCCAAACAATTGAAGCCCACACCAGCAGCCGCCAGCGAACCCACAGAATCCCCTGACCTCGCTGTCGGCCCTATATTCCTCGGCCTTCATCTCCACCAGCACCTCACCGCGGCCCGCCCCAAATCGAACCCCTCTACCTTGCGCACCATCCGCAGCGGTCCGACCCCATCCCCATGCCTCTCTAAGCTGAAGCCACTGCTTCTCCTTTCATCCCCACGAACCCTCCTCCCCCCTTTTCAATTGTCTCTTTTATTTTTTAGTTTTTATTTTATTATATCATATAATATCATATACATATATTATGTATTATATAATACACAATACTACAATAATTAGAGGTATATTAATAAAGTGTAAAAGCTTATATATGTAATATTAATTTTCCATAATAATATATGTTATTGAATAAATAAATATTATATTTACAATATTTATAATAGTAATAATAATATTAAGTATTTAATATATATTTCTTAATAAGTATTTTCGTTAACTAATTTAAATATTAATATTAATATAAAGTTATTTAATTTTAGTTTCATTTTATTTGTTTTAATTGTTTTGGTTTTCCGGTATTTCATGCAGGGGTACTCATAGAAGCGGGGATATTAAAAAGAAGAAGAAGTATTTGGCTGGAAAGGTGTGAGACGATTCTCGAGTTTGTTGCAGGGGAACTGGGTACACTCACTGGGAGTGCACAAAAAAGCTGGTGATGAGCGCACTCAAAGATGGGCCACGCGGATAGACACTGTCTGTTTAGTTTAGTTTTCTTTTTTCGTCTCTAAATAGGAGGATGCACAACTCCTCTCTGGGAAAGTAGGCGGGAGGGAAGCGAGGGGGAGGAACAGAGTACCCGGGGGGTCATCATTCAGCAGTGGTGGAGAAGACTCCACCACCGTTCATTCACCATTCCATACCACTTCACTGGACTGGAACTCGTCTTCGACCTGAAGATGGGTTCCCGCTCCTCCATTTCATCCATCCTCTCTACTCTGTGTTTGGTGTTTTGTTGAGTCAGTAAATAATCCAATAGTGTTTCATGTTTAGTTAATTGAATTGTGATGTTAGTTTCATTTATCTTGTGTCGTTCATTCATTCTCGTCTCGCGTTGGGATCTAGAATCTCCAGAAATGGTGATCTAATTTGTGTGGCTAGATCAAGTTTATGAAACCAAACACGATATGGAGATCCGCACATTAATATAATCACATTCTTTTTATTCGCCTTGGTAGATCGCGTCTGCGAGTTAGATTTAGCAAGATCGAGACATTCCATAGGATGATTTGCTACTTTCTTGTTTAATTTCTTCACCCCTTCCTGTCTTGATTTCTGGAACTGAGAATAATGATTGGTTGTGTGATGTGATGATCTTAGTGGAATCATTATATATTGTGAGAAATTCTTTCCAGAATGACTTTGCGGGGTGAGTCATCTTACAGTTCGAAGGAACTCTTGAGTATTGAAGGACTTCGATACTTGAGTGTTGAATTTATAGGCGAGATTGGTATGTGATCCGAGACACGGGTCATGCACTGAGCGATTTCGAGAATTGTTGATCAATTACTTAAGCTGATCTAGGATAGGGGGTAGGGGTGAATTAACCTGGTTCTGGCCTTGTTCTCACTATGTTTTGTCTTCTGTGTTTTGGTGTCCTTTTCTTTGTTCTGTGTTGTGTCTGCGCCTATTTTCATTTCTTGGTTTTGTCCTATGTCTCTTTGTTTTTCCACTTATCCATCTCTGTTTCTCATCTTTTCATCACTGTTCCACATCCACTTTACTCTTCATCACTGATTTGTGATTCCTTAGGAGTCTGTTTTTATGTTTTCAAAGTATTTAAAAATACAAAAATATTTTCGGAATAGACCACTTAGGCTCTCGACACTGCTTCCTTGAGAGCAACCCCGAGGTTAGCCATTGTTCTATATCTTGGGTCTTTATAAATGTAAGCTTGACCGTCCTCACGACAAGGACGCATGTCAAATTTTGGCGTCTTTGTCAGGGAAGCAACGACTATCTCAGTGGTATTTCCAATTATTATTATTTAAAAAAAACATAAAAAAAAAAAAAAAAAACACACACACACAGTGATGAACTCTAACGAATCTGATATAGTGTCACTGTTTGACCCGGTTCAAGAGCTTGAGGAGGCTGTTGCTAAGTTTCAAAGTTGGATGCATGAAAGATAGCATCGAGACCTTACTGATGAGGAGACAACTTATTCTCACGAGATCATGCAGTTGATGAAACAAGCCATGGATAGGGTCAAGGGATACCAAGAAGATAGTGCAGTACCGCCACCTCCCATTGAAGCCCATCATTCTGGAAAAAAATTGAGAAAGAAATAAAAAAGAAACAGAAGAAAAAAGCTGGAGTTTCCCAACTTGAGTATGGATTTGTTCCTGGATTCAAAGCTGGAAATTCCAGAAACAATTTCTGTGAATGTTTTCAAGTGATCGCAGGATATAGAAATTGCAAAGATTTATGATGCTGGACATTTCATTGATAATCATTTTTCCCTGATTTCCATGCTAATGATTTTTCTTGCAATAACAGTTTTAATGATTTCTCAATGCTTCAATAGGTGGAGCCAGCACATGACATTATATCATTCTCCATAGAAGATTCAACAATTCAGTTGGTGTGTTTTGAAGAGATGTTGGAGGAGGTTGACTGCCTCGCTCTTACCCTGGACCCTCTCAAAGGATCACTATTCCATCACAAGGAGGAACAAGCATCGCTGATAAAGGGAGTTGATAATATTATGGAAGAAGCTATATTTTTATTCAACTTGAATTACATCAAAGCTAATTTTAATTTTGTTTCTCCCTATGTAGGTATTGAAGATGTTGTACAATTTTGGGATTTTCTGGAGAGTGAGGAAGTTGAGTTTGAACCTGCTGAAGAGTTTATTGAACTTCCAATTCTGGATGACACTTCAATATTGGGAGTTATTTTTGAAGATGAATTATTGGAGTTGTGCACTAGAACAATAGTGGATGATGACATAATAATTGTTGCTAGAGAAAATGTATTATTGTAATGAACTAGAATACAAGTCATGTCCAAGTTTTCCAACATCAGAACTTGAGCATCCTCAGCCTCAAGATGCAGAAGAGGGGCAGTACCCCTTCCATTTGTATTCCCCTCCACTATTCAACATGAAGTACTTAACTGCCAATGAGGGGGCTGTGGTTGAAGCTGCACATGGGGTACACCAAAGATGGAACAACAATGAAGTTGGAAGGAATCACACCTGGTGGTTCTTGAGAAAGAAACCAAATCCCCCATCAGACTGGGGTTGATCTGAGGACTGTCCAGCTGTGGATAGTCAAACTACAGCACCCCCTGGGAGGTTATCCCAGGATTATCCCTTTTCATTTCCTGCTTTAGTTTCTTTTTTCATGTTGTTTTTAATTTGAATGTTGTTTTCTTAGGGAAATAAACTGGCAGTAGATTCCACATGGCTATCATTCAAGTCCCAGAGGAAGAGTACACTGAAGATCATGCATAACACTCCCTAACTCACACTCTGCGGTTGCTTTTTATTTGAGCTTTAAATCTTGAACACTAATGTTAAATTGTTTCATCATGTATGTGAAAAACTGGAGCAGCCATAGTTTATGCACATGGAAATCAAAGGGGGACTTTCGTAAATTTTAGAAGCTTCACATTCAGGGTAGTATTGTTTTACGTTGCAATGTTTTATTGTTCACATTCTTATTGCATGCTGCTGTGAACTAAGTGTGGGGGTCTTCCCTCTGATTTTTAAAACTCATGGACACTATTTTATACTTGAGTGTTAGCTTCAAATATCTACTTAGTTGAAAATGTATTTTGATCTGATTTTTGAAACATGCTACACCCACTACTTTTATTTTCATTATGTTGCTGCTGCACGTCACTGTTAATCATGCTACTCTTTAAAGTAAATTGTTACAATGTTTTGTCTGCTCACAATGATTCAAGCATGAACATTTTAGGAATAGAACTGCACTTGGTTGCTGGTGATGGTTAGTGGGGTTGGGATCTTCTATGTTCTTTTGTTTTTCTTTTTATTTTCATTTACATTTTGTGTGGAAAAGAAAATTTTTGATCTTCATTGATACCCCTCCATATCCTTTTTATCTGAAATATCTATTTGGATTAAACATAAACGGTCTCTCACCTTGAGATACAACATTGGGGACAATGTTGGGTTTTAAGTGTGGGGGAGAGGGGTCATTCTAGTGTCATGTCGAATTCCCCCTTTTTGAACCTGAGTTTGTTTAAAAAATGGTCACAATTTTTTTTCATAAAAAGGTTCAAAATTCTTTCCAAACTTTTTGTAATTCCATCATCACATGATGGTCATTGGATGTTCACTGGTACTTTAATTATGTCCAATTTAGTGGATAAGTGTTTTTTGGATGTTGAAAGTGGCACTTATTCAGAAACTATTATGTATGAATCATTGCTGAGGGGAATTGTTCACTGTCTCTATGGATCTGTCTGTTTAGGAACTGAGGATGAGAGTGTGACAGGATAGGTTTTGTGGAGTAAGGATCACGATTTAGGGTAACTTGATGTTCTCACTAGAACCTAGTTGACTCACATTTTTATACTATAATATTCAATCACTCTAGGAAGTCAATCTGAATGCATATTAATTTAGTCCTTTGTAACTGGAGTAAAATGGGAAAATGGGATCCCACGGTGAGTATCTAAGACAAGGTGCATTGGGTGCGTTTATGTGAATAAATAAAGCCAATTTCAATCTTAATAAGTGCTATTCACAGTGCTCTGCACATGGAATATGGCTATGGAAAAAGTAAAATAAAGAGCCATTATAAAATATGAACTCATTATGGTGAGTGGAATTTTGAACCCAGTTGAAGAAGGAAGCAATTGACTTGGTTAATTTTCATTTGTGTAGAAACAATAAAGTGATCAATTTAATGGACATTAATTTCTGGAACCTGGAAAAAGGTGAGAATGGTAGGTGCCCTTTGTTAAGTTCTGAGTTCCACTTCATCTAACGAGTCAACACTCTTTGAATTAGAACTTGAATTGGAAGGTGAAGTAGGACAGTTAATGCTTACATATAATAGGCATGACATACATGACTGTGTATGAGTCTGTGAATCTTTTGACATCTAGTGGGATTTTGAAGTGAGACAGGACAACATTTTTGAATACCCTTGAAAAACCTGACTCACTATTGGTCTTGATCCTCTGGGTGTTAAAGTTTAGTCATCCACATTGTTTTGAACTTAACTTCACAAATCATATTTCTGTTTTAATGTCTAAGGAATGTATTTTTTTGATGAAAAACAAGGCTTTAAGTGTGGGGGAGTTTGATGTGGCAGTGTTTTTACACTTTTCCACATCCGTTTTGTATTTTCAATTGACTTTTTTATAATAAAATGTAGTATTTTAATAAATAATTGATAATTGTTTTGTTTTTGTACTTTGCAATGTAAAATAATAATTTCAGTTTAAAACAAGTTTTTTAATGTGCATTAGTGTCATTTTAAATAGTTCTTAAATTAAATGAGTCGTGCGTATTAGACTTTTTTTTATTTATTCTTTTATTTTTATTCTAGTTAGTTTATTAATTCATTTATTAAATAAATTAACGTCTTATTCTTTAAATTGTAAATAAATAACTCTTTATGGTTTTGTATTTTATTTAATAATTTAATTAGATTTAAAAATTTAATTCTATTCATTTAATATTTTTTTAATTCTTAAATTAAATTAGTTCTTTAATTAATTGGTTTATTGATTTAAGAAAGTAATTGTAAATTTTTCAATTTTTTCTTTAATTATGTATGTTCATAAATTTTAACCCAAATTAATTCATTCTTTTAAATAAAGTTTTATTAATTTTATTATTTTTCTTTGGGTTTTTAGTTCCGTTATATTTAATTTAATTTATTTATTGATTTATATATTTTTTAGTTTTATTAAATTATTTTAATTAATTTAATTTTCTTTGTTTTATTTGATTCGTTGGTGTTGCACTCACAGGTTGACCCGTCCTTATCAGTAGCCTTGCCACCGATACACTTCTCCAGTCCACTGTTACTGCTTTGTCTCCAAACCTCATCGTTTCCTAGCTTTTCCTTTCCCTACTGTTACACTACTCCAGCTACCAATACACTATTCCATCCAATGTTGGCCCCGCAAATCCTCACCATTACTGAAGGTACCGATACACCTCACCGTTCCATCTCACCTCACCAGTAGACTTTTCCTCACCATTACCATAGCAGTAGCTGCAAACCCTCTACAGCTACTAGAACCAGCAAATCCCATACAATTAGCTGCAAATCCTCACCGTTACCTACATTCCTCACCGATACTCCATTTCCTCACCGTTACCCCTCCACTCGATTTCCAACTACAGATACACCCATCCACACTACGCACAGCCTACTGATACCCAATCCTCACCGCTACTCCTACTATTATCCCCGCTCATCCACACCGATACAGCCACCGTATCGAACCCTTCATGCTCCTCTTCACCGCTCATTCACACACCATTCCAGAAGTATCCAAATTCACTCGCAACAGAAAATTCTGAATCCTCACAGTAGCGACGTACAAACCAAAATGACTGCAGCGAAACAATCACAATTTCAGCATTTTCGGAGGGATTTCGCACAAGAAAAAAATGGTAAACCCTCACTTCGACTCTACTCTACTATCCATTACAATGCCTCAGACCGTAAACCATGCAATCCCTAGCCGCTTACTCCTGCCAGCCGATCCCCTGTGCTGGCTCAGCTCACCGTACCACCCCTTGTCGTGGCCTGAACCTGCATCGACCGAAGACCCGGCCAGACCATCCGAACCCCTTGGCCCTACTTCCATCTCCACCACACTCCATTCTTCTCATGATAATCCATCACCACTGCCTTCCCATCGCACAACCCCAAGCCACTGCCACCTTCTTCCTTAATCACACCGCAAGCGCTACCCCCTGCCGACCCTACCTCCGTCTCCGCAACACCCGAACACCGGCGCCACTGCCTTCATCGCCCCGCTGCTTCCCTGCGCCGACACCACTTTTCCATTTCTCCCCTCCTCATATCGTGGCACCGCCCCCAACCTACTGATGCCTCCTTGCCGCACTGTCGGCCCCTGCTAAAACTCCCTCCGCTGCGCTTCACTTCGCCGGCCAAACACTTGAAGCCCACACTAGCAGCCGCCGGTGAACCCACCAAATCCCCTGACCTCGTCGTCGGCCCTCTCTTCCTCGGCCTTCATCTCCACCAGCACCTCACCGCGTCCAGCCCCAAATCGAACCCCTCTTCCATGCGCACCATCCGTAGAGGTCCAACCCCATCCCCTACCTCTCTAAGCCGAAGCCGCCGCATCCCCTTTCATCCGCACGGACCCTCCTCCCCCCTTCTTCTATTGTTTCTTTTCTTTTTTAGTTATTATTTTATTATATCATATAATATCATATATAAATATATTATGTATTATATAATATACAATACTACAACAATTAGAGGTATATTAATAAAAGTGTAAAAGCTTATATATATAATATTAATTTTCTATAATAATATATGTTATTGAATAAATAAATATTATATTTACAATAGTTATAATAGTAATAATAATATTAAGTATTATATATATATATATATATTAATAAGTATTTTTGTTAACTAATTTAAATATTAATATTAATATATAGTTATTTAATTTTAGTTTCATTTTATTTGTTTTACTTGTTTTGGTTTTCCTGTGTTTTGTGTATGGGTACTCATAGAAGTGGGGATATTAAAAAAAATGAGGAAGAAACAGTTGGCAGGAATGGTGCGAGAAGATTCTCGAGCTCGTTGTAGGGGAACTGGTTACACTCAATGGGAGTGCACAAAAAGGCTGGTGACGAGCGCTCTCAAAGATGGGCCACGCGGATAGACACTGCCTGTTTAGTTTAGTTTTTTTTTTCATCTCTAAATAAGAGGACACACAACTCCTCTCCGGGCAAGTAGGCGGGAGGGAAGCTAGGGGGAGCAGAGTACCCAGGGGGGGGCATCATTTAGCAGTGGTGGATGAGACTCCACCACTATTCACGCACCATTCCATACGACTTCATCGGACTGGACCTGAAGACGGGTTCCCGCTCCACCATTTTATCCGTCCTCCCTACTCTGTTTTTGGTGTTTTGTGAGTCTGTAAATAATCCTGTAGTGTTTCATGTTTTGTTAATTGAATTGTGATGTTAGATTCATTTATCTTGTGTCGTTCATTCATTCTCGTCTCGTGTTGTGATCTAGAATCTCCAGAAATGGTAATCTAATTTGTGGGGCTTGATCCAGTTTATGAAACCCAACACGATCTGGAGATCCTCACATTAATGTGATTATGTTCTTTTTATTCGCCTTGGTAGACAGCGCCTGCGAGTTAGATTTAGCGAGAGCGAGATCTTGCATAAGACGATTTGCTACATTCTAGTTTAATTTCTTCTCCCCTTCCTGTCTTGATTTCTCAAACAGAGAATCAAGATTGGTTGTGTGATGTGACGATCTTAGTGGAATCATTATGGATTGTGAGAAATTCTTTCCAGAATGACTTTTCTGGGTGAGTCACCTTGCAGTTCGAAGGAATGCTTGATTTTTTAAGGACTTCGATGCTTGAGTGTTCAATTTATAGGCGAGATTGGTATGTGATCTGTGACACCGGTCATGCACTGAGCCAGTTCGAGAATTGTTGAGCAATTACTTACACTGATCTAGGATAGGGAGTAGAGGGTGAATTAACCTGGGTCCGGCCTTGTTCTCACTAACTTTTGTCTTCTGTGTTTTGGTGTCCTTTTCTTTGTTCTGTGTTGTGTCTGCGCATGTTTTCTTTTCTTGGTTTTGTCCTATGTCTCTTTGTTTTTCCACTTCTCCATCTCTGTTTCTCATCTGTTCATCACTGTTCCACATCCACTGTGCTCTTCATCACTGATTTGTGATTCCTTAGGAGTGTGTTTTTATGTTTTCAAAGTATTTAAAAATACAGAATGATTTTCGGAACAAACCACTTAGGCTCTCGACACTGCTTCCTTGAGAGCGACCCCGAGGTTAGCCACTGTGATATATCTTGGGTCTTTATAAATGTAAGCTTGACCACCCTCGTGACAAGGATGCACGTCAAAATTTGGCGTCATTGCCATGGAAACAATGAGTGTCTCAGTGGGTTTTCAAATATTTATCTTATTTTAAAAAAAAAACATAAAAAAAAGAAACACACACACATAGTAATGAACTCTAATGAATCTGATATAGTGTCACTATTTGACCCGGTTCAAGAGCTTGAGGTGGCTGTTACTAAGTTTCAAAGTTAGATGCATGAAAGACAACATCGAGACCTTACTGATGAGGAGAGAACTTATTCTCATGAGATCATGCAGTTGATACAACAAGAAATGGATAGGGACAAGGGATACCAAGAATATAGTGTAGTGCTGCCACCTCCCATTTAAGCCCAACATTCTGGAAAACAATTGAGAATGAAAGAAAAAAGAAACAGAAGAAAGAAAAAGATGGAGTTTCCCAACATGGATATGGATTTGTTCCTGGAGTCAAAGATGAAAATTCTAGAACCAAATTCATGAGGATGTTTTCAAGTGCTGGCAAGAGATGGAAATTTCAAAGATTCATGATTCTGGACATTTCTTTGATAATCATTTTTCCCTGATTTCCATGCTAATGATTTTTCTTGCAATAACTATTTTAATGATTTCTCAATGCTTCAACAGGTGGAGCCAGCACATGATATTATATCATTCTCCTTATAAGATTCAGCAAGTGATGTGGTGTGTTTAGAAGAGAGGTTGGAGGAGGTTGACTACCTCACTCTTACCCTAGACCCTCTCCCATGATCACTATTCCATCACGAGGAGGAGCAAGCATCACTGATAAAGGCAGTTGACAATTTTATGGAAGAAGCTGTATTTTTATTCATCTTGGATTACATCGAAGCTAATTTTAATTGTGTTGCTCCCTGTGTAGGTATTGAAGATGTTGTACATCTTTGTGATTTTCTGGAGAGTGAGGACATTGAGGTTGAACCTGCTGAAGAGTTTATTGAACTTCCAATTCTGGATGACAGTTCCATATTGGGAGTTATTTTTGAAGATGAATTATTGGAGTTGTGCACTAGAACAGAAGTGGATGATGACACAATAATTGTTTTCCAAGAGAAAATGTTTTATTGGAATGAACCAGAATACAAGTCATGTCCATGTTTTCCAACATCACAACTTGAGCATCCTCATCCTCAAGATGCATAAGAGGGGCAGTACCCCTTTCTTTTGTATTCCCCTCCACCATTCAACATGAAGTACTTCACTGCCCATGAGGGGACTGCGGTTGAAGCTGCACATGGGGTACGCCAAAGATGGAACAACACTGATGTTGGAAGGAATCACACCTAGTGTTTCCTGAGAAAGAAACCCAATCCCCCATCAGACTGGGGATGATATGAGGACTGTCCAGCTGTGGACAGTCAAACAACAGCACACCCTGGGGGGTTATCCTAGGATTATCCCTTTTCATTTCCTGCTTTAGTTTCTTTTTATTGGTTGTTTTTAATTTGAGTGTTGTTTTCTTAGGACAATAAACATGCTGTAGATTCCACATGGCTATCATTCAAGTCCTAGAGGAAGTGTACACAAAAGATCATGCATAACACTCCCTAACTCATACTCTGCGGTTTCTTTTTTTTTGAGCTTTAAATCTTGAACACTAATGTTAAATTGTTTCATCATGTATGTGAAAAACTGGAGCAGCCAGAGTTCATGCACTTGGAAATGAAAGGGTGACTTTCGTAAATTTGGGAAGCTTTACATTTAGGGGAGTATTGTTTTATGTTGCAATGTTTTACTCTTCACATTCTTATTGCATGCTGTTGTGAACTATGTGTGGGGGTCTTCCTAATGATTTTTCAAACTCTTGGACTCTATTTTATGATTGGGTGTTAGCTGCTAATATCTACTTCGTTGAAAATTTATTTTGAGCTGATTTGTGAAACATGATACACCCACTACTTTTATTTTCATTATGCTGCTACTGCACGTCACTGTTAATCATGCTACTCTTTGAAGTAAATTGTTGCAATCTTTTGTCTACTCCCAATGATTCAAACATAAACATTTTAGTAATAGAACTACACTTGGTTGCTGGTGATGGTTGGTGGGGTTTGTCTCTTCTGTGTTCTTTTGTTTTTGTTTTTGTTTTCATTTACATTTTGTGCGGGAAAGAAAATTTTTGAACTCCATTGATACCCCTACATATCTTTTATTAGCTGAAATATCTATTTGTTTTAAACTTAAACTATCTCTCACCATGAGATACATCATTGGGGACAATGTTGGGTTTTAAGTGTGGGGGAGAGGGGTCATTCTAGTTTCATGTTGAATTCCCCCTTCTTGAAACTGAGTTTGTTTAAAAAATGGTCACACATATTTTTTCAAGAAAACAAGGTTCAAAAAAGGTTAAAAATTCCTTCAAAAATTTTCATAATTCTTTCATCACATGATGGTCATTGGATGTTCACTGGTACTTTAATTATATCCTATTTAGTTGATAAGTGTTTGCTGGATGTTGAAAGTGGCACTTATTCAGAAACTGTTAAGTATGAATGATTGCTGAGTGCAATTGTTCACTGTCTCTATGGATCGGTCTGTTTAGGAACTGAGGATGAGAGTGTGACAGGATAGGTTTTTTTGTGTAAGGATCATGATTTATGATAACTTGATGTTCTCACTAGAACCTAGGGGACTCACATTTTTATACTATAATATTCAATCACTTTAGGAAGTCAATCCGAATGATTATTAATTTACTCCTTTGTAACTGAAGTAAAATGGACAAATGAGATCCCACGGTGAGTATCTGAGAGAAGGTTCATCGGGTGCGTATCTGTGAATAAATAAAGCCAATTTCAATCTTAATAAGTGCTATGCACAATGCTCTGCACATGGAATATGGCTGGGGAAAATGTAAAATCAAGTGCCCTTGTCAAAAATGAACTCATTAAGGTGAGGGGAATTTTGAACCCAGATGAAGAAAGGAGCAATTGACTTGGTTAATTTTCATTTGTGTTAAAAAAATAAAGTGATCAATTTAATGGACTTTAATTTCTAGAACCCGGAGGAAGGTGAGAATGGAAGGCCCCCTTTGTTAAGTTTTGAGTTCAACTTCATCTAACCTGTCAACACTCCTTGAATTAGAACTTGAATTGGAAGGTGAAGTAAGATGGTTAATGATTACATATAGGAGGCATGACATACTTGATTGTGTATGAGTCTGTGAAGCTTTTGACATCTAGTGGGCTTTTTAAGCAAGACAGGACAACATTTTTTAATACCCTTGAAAAACCTAACTCATTGTTGGTCTTGATCCTCTGGGTGTTAATGTTTAGTCATGCACTTTGTTTTGAACTGAACTTCACAAATCATATTTCTGTTTTAAAGTCTAAGGCATGTATTTGTTTGAGGACAAACAAGGCATTAATTGTGGGGGAGTTTGATGTGGTAGTGTTTTTACACTCTTTGCCACATCCTTTTTTCATTTTCGATTGACTTTTTTTATAATAAAATGTAGTTTTTTATTAAATAATTGATAATTGTTTTGTTTTTGTACTTTGCTGTGTAAAATAATCAATTTTAGTTTAAAACAAGTGTTTTAATGTGCATTAGTGTCATTTTAAATAATTCTTAAATTAAATGAGTCATGCATATATGAATTTTATTTATTTATTCTTTATTTTTTATTCTAGTCAGTTTATTAATTCATTTATTAAATTAATTAATGCCTTATTCTTTATATTGTAAATAAATAACTCTTTTTGGTTTTGTAGTTTTTTTAATAATTTAATTAGTTTTAACAATTTAATTTTATTCGTTTAGTAATTTTTTTTTCTTTAATTTAATTAGTTCATTAATTAATTAGTTTATTGATTTAAGCAAGTTATTGTAAATATTTCAATTTGTTCTTTAATTATTTATGTTCATAAATTTTAATCCAAATTAATTCATTCTTTTAAATAATGTTTTATTAATTTTATTATTTTTCTTTGTGTTTTTAGTTCCATTCTATTTAATTTCATTTATTTATTTATTTATTTATTTAGTTTAATTAAATTATTTTAATTAATTTAATTTTCTTTATTTTATTTGATTCGCAGGTGTTGTGGTCGCACGTTGACCCGTCCATATCAGTAGCCTTGCCACCGATACACTTCTCCAGTCCACCGTTACTGCTCTGTCTCCAAACCTTACCGTTACCCAGCTTTTCATTTCTCTACCGTTACACTACTCCTGCTACCGATACACTATTTCAGCCAATGCTAGCCCCACAAATCCTCACCATTACTAAAGCTACCGATAAACCTCACTATTCCATCTCACCTCACTCGTAGACATTTCCTCACCGTTACCATACCAGTAGCTGCAAACCCTCTATAGCTACCAGTAACTGCAAATCCCATACCAGTAGCTACAAATCCTCACCGTTACCTACTTTCCTCACCGATACTCCATTTCCTCACCTTTACCCCTCCACTCCATTTCAAGCTACCGATACACCCATTCTCACTACGCATACCCTACTGATACCCAATCCTCACCGCTACTCCTACTGTTAGCCCCGCTCATCCTCACAGATACAGCCACCGTCTCGTCCACCCTTCCAGCTCCTCTTCACCGCTCATTCACACACCTTTCCAGCAGCATCCAAATTCACTCACAACAGAAAATTCCGAATCCTCACAGCAGCAATGTACAGACCAAAATCACAGCTACAAAACAATCACAATTTCAGCATTTTAAGAGGGATTTCAAACAAGAAAAAAATAGAAAACCCTCACCTCGTCTCAGCTCTGCTATCCATCACCACACTGTGGGACGCAAACCGTGCAATCCCTAGACTCTTCCTTCTGCTAGCCGATCCCCTGTGCTGGCTCAACTCACCGCACCACCCCTTGCCGCGGCCTGAACCTGCGTCGCCCGAAGTCCCGACCAGACCATCCGAACCCCCCTGGCCCTGCTTCCATCTCTGTCGCACTCCATTCTTCACATGCTGAGCAACCACCACTACCTTCCCACCGCACAACCCAAAGTCATTGCCACCTTCTTCATCAATCACACCGCAAGAACTACCCCGCTCCGGCTCTGCCTCCATCTCCGCAACACCTGAATGTCGGCGCCCCTGCCTTCATCGCCCCGCTGCTTCCCTGCGCCGACACCACTTTTCCATTTCTCCCCTCCTCATGTTGCGACACCGCCCCCAAGCCGCAGCTACCGCCTTGCCGCATCGTCGGTCCCTGCTAGAACTCCTTGCGCCACGCTTCACTTCGCCGGTCAACCCCATAAAGCCCACACCAGTAGCCGCCGGCGAACCCACCAAATCCCATGACCTCGCCGTCGGCCCTCTCTTCATCGGCCTTCGTCTCCACCAGCACCTCACCGTGGCCAGCCCCAAATCGAACCCTTCTTCCTTGCGTACCATCCGCAGCCGTCCGACCCCATCCCCTGCCTCTCTAAGCCAAAGCCGCCGCTTCCCCTTTCAACCGCACGAACCCTCCTCTCCCCTTCTTCAATTGTCCCTTTTCTTTTTTAGTTTATATTTTATTATATCATATAATTTAATATATATATTATGTATTATATTATATACAATACTAAAATAATTATAGGTATATTTATAAAAGTGTAAAAGCTTATATAAATAATATTAGTTTGCTATAATAATATATTTATTGAATAAATAAATATTATATTTACCATAGTTATAATAGTAATAATTATATTAAGTATTATATATATATGCATATATTAATAAATATTATCATTAACTAATTTAAATATAAAAATTAATGTATAGTTATTTAATTGTAGTTTCATTTTATTGGTTTTACTTGTTTTGGTTTTCTTGTGTTTCGTGCAGTGGTACTCATAGAAGTAGGGATATTAAAAAAAGCAGATGGCAGGAAAGGTGCGAAAAGATTCTCGAGTTCATTGCAGGGGAACTGGGTACACTCACTGGGAGTGCACAAAAATGCTGGTGACGAGCGCACTCAAAGACGGGTCATGCGGATAGACACTACCTGTTTAGTTTAGTTTTCTTTTTTTTTGTCCCTAAATAAAAGGACACACAACTCCTCTCCGAGAAAGTAGGCGGGAGGGAAGCCAAGGGAGGAACAGAGTACCCGGGGGGCATCATTCAGCAGTGGTGGAGGAGACTCCACCACCGTTCACGCACCATTCCATACAACTGTTGAGGTTCAGCCCGCATCTTGGTGTTTCCAGATTTGAGATAAGATATGTTTTTGAATAAAAGATATCTTTTATCATATCACACAGATAAGGCTGCATGTGTATCTCATGGGGAGATATATCTTATCTATTTAGATGAGATAAGTGTTTGAATCTTAACATGGCAGATACATGGTAATTTAGAGATATAAGATATAATATTTCATATCTTATCTGCATTTTGAAAAAGGAAACAGTGGAGCCTATTAAAGGGGGAGCAGCGAATCGAGAAAGGGTGTGCCAGCAATTTTCGGCCCGGATTCGGGATTATCCCCCAACAAGTGGTATCAAAGGTGATGGTTTGGGCTTGCAATTTGTGGTGAGATTTTTTTTGGAAGATTCAAAGAGGATCGATGACGCGTGCGTGAGACAGAATAAGGTTTCGAAAGCAGGTTGAAGGAGGTGTTCCAGATCTTACACCTAATTCTTTTCTTCAGTGCGACTAAGTGAAGAATTAAAATTTGAAGATCGAGGTGATGCGCTAGGTGCTCGAGATTTTGAGCAGGGGGAGCAAGTAATTCCTGCAGGTGCTCCAGATTTTGTGGCGATCACGATTTTGAGGGAACCAAATATTGTTGATTCTGGTATTGGCGGTGCAGACACGGGTATGACGAAGACTTCGGCATTTGAGTTTCTTTTGCAGGGGGAGCAGTCAGGTTTCTGCCAAAGTTGCATAAGGGAGTCGTCATTTTTCTGCAGAGGATGGTGGTTGGTGCGATACCAACAAGTTTTTTTGGTCCAACTGAGTTTGTTGGATGGTATCTCCATTGACGGGCTGAAGGGGGAGATTGTTGAGGTTCAGCCCGCATCTTGGTGTTTCCAGATTTGAGATAAGATATGTTTTTGAATAATAGATATCTTTTATCATATCACACAGATAAGGCTGCATGTGTCTCTCATGGGGAGATATATCTTATCTATTTAGATGAGATAAGTGTTTAAATCTTAACATGGCAGATACATGGTGATTTGGAGATATAAGATATAATATTTCATATCTTATCTGCATTATGAAAAAGGAAACATCAAAGGCTTTAAAAGGGGAAGCGGCTGGTGGCAAAAAAAGGTGTGCCAACAAGATGTAGCCGACAAGGGAGACCCGGGAAGGGGTTGCCGCGTTTGCGGTGGCCCGTGTGGCACGACGACGATGATGCGTCGGCGTTTGAAAGGTGCAGAGCAGCGACTACGGAATTGATGATCATGGCCACGTATCGAAAGTCTTCCTGATAGCGGTGATCAGGTGGCGTGTCCCGATTGTAGATCGGCGGTACATTATGATGGCGAGATCATTCGGGGGTTGCAAGCTGGTGCGAGGTTGACGCGTGTTCGGGTGAAGATCTCCGAGGTAGTGGCGTTTCGTCGACAGAAGGGTGACGTTTTGTCACAGATTGATCTTCCGATACATGGCGTCAGCGGTATGTTTATCAGAGAGATGGAAGAGACGTATCAGGGTGTGGTTTTCACACAGGTTTTCTACGCTCTCTCATTTGTAATTCAAGTTCGGGCATTACTTGGATTCTTGTATTCTCTGATTCATAGTGGATATTTTGGGAATTGCCCCGTGGTTTTTTAATCCTTTGCATGGGAGGGTTTTTCCACGTTAAAAAATCTTGCGTGTTGACATCTTCATTCTTCTTATATCGCTTCCATATTTCGACGAGTTTCTCACGAATTTTTGGCAAGCAATTTTCGGCCCGGATTCGGGATTATCCCCCAACAACAACTTCATCAGATTGGAACTCGTCTTTGACCTAAAGATGGGTTCCCGCTCCTCCATTTCATCCATCCTCCCTGCTCTGTTTTTGATGTTTTGTTGAGTCTGTAAATAATCCTGTAGTGTTTCATGTTTTGTTAATTGAATTTTGATGTTTGTTCCATTTATCTTGTGTCATTCATTCATTCTCGTCTCGCGTTGTGATCTAGAATCTCAAGAAATGGTGATCTAATTTGCGGGGCTAGATCCATTTTATGAAACCCAACACGATCTGGAGATCTGCACATTAATGCGATCACGTTCTTTTTATTCGCCTTGGTAGATCGCGTCAGCGAGTTAGATTTAGCGAGAGCAAGATCATGCATTGAACGATTTGCTTCTTTCTTGTTTAATTTCTTCTCCCCTTCCTGTCTTCATTTCTCAAACTGAGAATCCAGATTGGTTGTGTGATGTGACGATCTTAGTGGAATCATTATGGATTGTGAGAAATTATTTCTAGAATGACTTTGCTGGGTGAGTAACCTTGCAGTTCAGAGGAACACTTGAGTATTGAAGGACTTAGAAGCTTGAGTGTTCAATTTATAGGCGAGATTGGTATGTGATCTGAGACACCAGTCATGCATTGAGTGAATTCAAGAATTTTTGATCAATTACAGAAGCTGATCTAGGATAGGGAGTAGAGGGTGAATTAACCTGGGTCCGGCCCTGTTCTCACTAACTTTTGTCTTCTGTGTTTTGGTGTCCTTTTCTTTATTCTGTGTTGTGTCTGCACCTGTTTTATTTTCATGGTTTTGTCATGTGTCTCTTTGTTTTTCCACTTCACCATCTCTGTTTATCATCTGTTCATCACTGTTCCACATCCACCGTGCTCTTCAACATTGATTAGTGATTCCTTAGGAGTGTGTTTTTATGTTTTCAAAGTATTTAAAAATACGAAAAGATTTTCGGAACAGACCACATAGGCTCTCGACACTGCTTCCTTGAGAGCGACCCTGAGGTTAGCCACTGTGCTATATCTTGGGTCTTTATTAATGTAAGCTTGACCGTCCTCATGACAAGGATTCACGTTAGTATTCAATATCATTCTTTACATGAAACAAAAAAAAAGAACCCATGTTATTTTTAGGTCTTTAAAAACATATCCTTTGAATTATATGTTATGAAAAGGAGTAATATAATTTTAAATTATATTTATATAGAAAAAAAATCAACTTTTAATATGAATGAAATTCAATTATTTTGGTTAAGATGACTAATAATATTTTTAATTGTTCAAAAATGAGTTTTTTTCAAAAAAAATCCTTTTATGTTATTCCAATTTATATTTTAAAAAACATGTGATTAATTATAAATTATGTTTGATTTTAAAACTTGGTGAACCCCAATTTAATTGTTAAATGATATGAATAATAATAATAACAATTAATCATTGAAAATTTCATTCTCCAATAAAAACATGTTTTAATTATATTTTATGATTTTATTCAAAAAATAAATTTTGTAATTTTGTAATTTTAAATTATTAAAAACTAAATTTATTTTTAAATTACCCATATAAAAATTTAATTATTATGATTTTTTTATCTTTTTCTAAAAATGTTAGTTTTTTTAATCAAAAAATATTGTTTTCAAGAATCTTGTAATTTTTATTACTTTATATTTATATAATAATGGTATTTAGGAATAAAAAACCATTCAAATGATAAAATAAGAATCATGGAAATAACATATTAATTTTTTAATATTCTTTATGGTTATAAATCCGATGTCTATCGTTATTAGAACTAATTAGAAGTTACTTTAATAGAAATATTATTTTCCATATTTTCGTTGAAGAAATTATTTTCAACTAATATATAGTAATGGATTTCCTTGATGTCCTTATGAAAATTATTTTTATTATTATAAACTAATTTATTTTATTAAAATAAATTTCAACGATAATTTTATTTCATATTTAAATTTAAAGTATAAAAAATTTTATTTCTTGAAATATGTTTTTATTCGATTAATTGTGTTAATTATAATGTTA
This sequence comes from Viscum album, assembly GCA_963277665.1. Taxonomy (NCBI): domain Eukaryota; kingdom Viridiplantae; phylum Streptophyta; class Magnoliopsida; order Santalales; family Viscaceae; genus Viscum; species Viscum album. The sequence continues at coordinate 1,147,881,490 of OY728165.1, forward strand.
ACTTCTCACAAAATTGAAAATTTAATTACATAAAATTATTTTAAAATTAAATAACATAATTATGTAATTAGCTAAAAGTTTAATTCATAAGAATTATCATTATAATTAATTACTAGGGTTTGAAATAAATTATCAAGTTAAAAGTAAATTATGATAATAGTCAAAATCTAAAATAAATCCCTAAAATAATTAATGTTTTCAAAAAATGAGTGGTTGAGTTTATTTTAGACCCTAAATATCTATACTAACCTCTATTATACATTTTTTTGGCTATTTACCCTTGGATATTGATATTACATTGTCGAAAATATAAGGGTTGCTCCCAAAACCATCATTGTCCTCACTCATAAAAGGGTAACATCAATACCACCTCAAGACTCAACAATACTTCAAATTTACACTTGAATATTTGAAATATCTATCATTATATAACCCTATACCACATTCAAAATATTTTTTTAACTATTATTTCTCATTATTCTGTTGTTTCCATGGTGACCACTGAGGAAAATCCAAGTACCAGATATTGGTTTTATCAACTACTTAGAATTTCTTCTTAACTATATTTATTAAAATTATTAATATAAAAATGAATATAATGATATTAGTATAATTTATATAAAATAATGTTACAATGATATGGGCATTAATGTAATATTTTAATTTATCTCACATATTAAGAATAATGAAATCGTTGTTCGTGTGAACTTGAAAACGACCAGCACTATAAGGAACAACATTCATTTTTCAACACTACTAATAAATAATGATTCTTTGAGTTTTTTAATACAAAAAATATATTTTATTATATCAATAATGTTTTTTGTATGAAAAATTTTAGAACCTATTAATTATATCATCAATAAAGTATCATTGTTAATTTAGCCCTTTATAGTGTGCTGAGAGGAAAATAATTTATTTAAATTATGTAATATTTTCATATCCATTACTTATTCTTCTGATTGTATTTTAAATCTGATATAGCGCACAAATAAAAACAAAATTATATAATTATTTATCTATTTTAATGTTATTATAACTAAATCATCTCATAATCATCCATTAGATATGGGAGGTCCATGTTTGGGTCGAGTTAACCACCTACTTGAACAATACTATAAATTTATTTCATGGACTACTATGAGAACGTTTTTACTATTATAATATTATATAAATTTGTAAATAATTTTTTATGGTGCGTTTGTTTGAAAAATTAATTTATTAATTAATAAAATAAACTTCGATCAATAAGAATCATCAAAACATGCTTGTTTTCAATTTCATCTTCAAGATAAAAGACTAAAACACTCAAAAAATGGTTCAAAATATCAAATATTATTATAATTCATTCATAATAGTAATATTAATGACCTATTAATGATTATAATTTGAATAATAATGAATATTTACACTAATATTATGGGACTAGTACAAATAATAAAAATTACAAACACCTGATGTGAACGATCAAAAGAATCCATGTAAAGAATGACTATTTATTCAAAGTGAGAATGAAAAAATGGATATTATTAAGGTTGTAAATTAGGTTCTTAATATAAATATTATTTTTATTCACATGCTTCTCATGAATTCATGAAATCCATGAAATTAAGTAAGGGTTTTCGTCTTAAATCTCACTCTATCATACATGTTTGGTATTATGCTCTTAATTTCATTTATATAGACTATAGACTTCCTATTTGAGATATAATATAATTAATTCTATTTTAATAATTGTATTTGATGTTAATTATTAAGCCCCATATTTCAAGGGGTTTTGATTTGAATGTTTCTAAAGTCATTAGGGTCTTCTTGACCATAATTCTAATTCTTTAATATATAATACATTTTACGCACCATGTGTCCTTTATATGGTTTATTTACATTAATGGACATATATTTATCACACTAATTTTATTTATTGGGATTTACTATCAATCTCAATTTCCCTTATTCAGGTGGATATTGACTATGTTTTTTTTCAATTGTGAGGATTTTTAGTTACTAAATTTTTATTAATTGAGTTATGATCATTCTATAAACTTATTATTTATAATTTGGGTGAATTTTCCCTGATGATTTTATTATGTGATATTATATATTTTTTATATATGTGTGTATATTCCTTCCACCTAAACCCTTTTTTAAATATTCCCATTTTCTTGGGTTCTGTTCTTTAGAAACCATCCTCCATTTTAATTAGATGGATTATTATTATATTATTAATGTGTTTACATAGATGTATACCTATTCTTATATAAGGTGTGAACATAACGTTTTATATAATTAAAATTCAATTATGTTCCCCTAGAAATCCTTTTATTTTATTCGCATGGGGAAATTATTGGGATATTGTATATTATTATTCCAATAAATATGATTATTGGAAAGTTGACTATGTATTTTTGGAATATCAAACTTATTTATCAGGATGGGTTATGATCATGTTATACCTTTTATTTTCCTGGGGAAATGTATTGATAATGTTGATGACTATTGACAAAAAATATAGGCTGATCATTAATTGAGATTATGTATCCTTCATTTTATGAATAACAAGGTTTTTATTCTTCCAATGTTTCCTTAGGTAATGGTATGAAAATTATTTTTGACTCATGGTGAATGTAATGGACTTAAACATGTGATGAGTGGTTTAAAAATTATACATCCCATCAATGAATTTATAAGTCTCATAAGAAAAAACATTTTTGGTTATTGTATGAATACCTTCCCAATTCAGCAAGATGTCTTGATTATGGTCTCAATGACAAAAAAATTTATTGAGTAATGGATTTTAAATCATGTTTTTTATGTCTAAAATTATTTATTTCATTAGTATGAGATTATTATTATTGATATCTATGACCTACAAGAATATCACATGTGATTTAATTTATATTTGATGTTCAAGATTCGTTATGGATTGAATAGTTTTGTTTATAATTGAAAAAATTATTTATTTGATAAAAATAGAAGAGGTTTTGTAAGTTATTTTTCCAAATTTTATAAATATTTAAACCTAAAAATATCATCATAATATAGGATATGAAATAATAACTTTGATTTTTTTATTGAGGATGATTATATCCATGATCTTATAGATTTCATCAATGTGAGTATATAAAGAATGGGTCTATGAAACAAAATCTGGGACTAAAGGTATGGGTCATCACACATCCATGAAATCATCACCATAATCCAAAACTAAAAATGATTTATTGATTTGGTCGATTGAAGAACCAATATAGAAAACATTCATGTTAAAAATATAAATTCATAAAAAATACTACTTTAATTCCATTAATGTCTCACTCCCCTTTAAATACATGAATACTCCCATTAGGTGATGTAAAATAAACTATATGTTTATAGAATTCAAAATAGTCCTTATACACTACCATCCAATCTAGACCAATTATGATTTTGAATGTGTTTATATAAAAAACATAGATGTATCTATATCTCTATGCTACTAATCATAATTTAATTACCACAATACTTAAATATCTAGTTTATCCTTTCGATGAGATATTTGATGATCTCCAAGGAATAGGAAATCAATTCCACACATAAATTACACTATTTTACTACTCGTGTATACATAAATGAATGATATGAACCTGTATCAATCATAGAAACCATATTAAAATAAATGAGTAGAGTATCTCACATCATCCCAACTACTACTTCATATTCTTATGATATAACCTCTGTAATTAATTTTTGTCTTTGATTCTTTCAAACAGAACCCTGCCATGGATTTCTATTATTGATTTTTAAAATGTCATTATATATTACATTAAATTATAAACATTCACATTATATCCTTTAATCTAGTGGGAACTTTCAATACTATAATCTAAAGATAACTAACTAAAAAACTTATTTAAATGGAAAATATTACCACATTGGTGATAAACCATTGGAATGTTATGACTATCCTTCTTCAGGTGTGCTATGTTACCACAATTGTATCGCACAATCTATCTCCTCCACTGAGATTAACATGAGATTTTTATCTATACCACTAATGGAAACTAAGGCTTAACCAATGGTTTAAAACCGCTATTAAAGGTTTCCAACCCATTGGTATACTATATACCAACGGTTTGGAAAACCATTGGCAATTAAGGCGTAGGGATAGCCCATTACCAACGGTTTTAGTTTAACCATTTGGAAAGGCAGTGTAATCCTAGAGGTTCCTAACATTTTAAAATACTGTTTGTATATAGGAGTATTCCCAATGGTTTGTAAAACTGTTGGAAATACTGGCAGTGTATAGGAGTATTCCCAACGGTTTCTAAAACCATTGGCAATACTATAATTTTCATGTTTTACCAACAGTTTACTAAAACCATTGGTCAAAATATGTATAGCAGTATACCAATGGTTTTTGTAAACCATTGGTATAGTGTATTACCAGAATTTTGCAGACTAGCCACCTAAAATCTTTTCTCCTCCACTGCAAATACATCTACACATACACTTAACAGAAACAATACCACTACACACACTCTTAACAGCAACAAAACCTCTACCCAAACTCTTAAAAGAAACAAAACCATTGCACACTCAACTACATAAACAAGCATACACTCTTAACAAAAACAAACACCTACTATAAAACACAAAAGCACATTAAAATATGATACTCTTATAACAATGGAATGTACCAGAATTATGATTATTTATATGAACCCAATTACTCTATAGAATATAGAATTCATAATTGAATACATGCAGAATGAATTATGTAATGAATTATGATTTATTAATAAATAACACATACAAAATGAAATATGTGGCATAAAAAATTCTTAATATAATATAACACATATATAATAAGACATACAAGTGGTTGAGGGTGTCCTGGGGGGTGGGGGTGTCCAGGTGTGAGGGGCTGTCCATGGGGGTGGGGTTGTCTTGGGGGTGCGTTATACAGAATTAATAATACATAAAAAATTGCATTTTCTATTACACATACATGATTGAATTCAGAAATTAGAAGCTAATAACCCCCAAAATAAAGTATCAACAGAATCCAAATACATTAGGTCAGTTTTTCGTATACCAATTGTTTTTACTTAAAATGAAGTCCATTTAAAAAAAGAGACATACACTTGGAGTGATACCGACCAGACCGTGACCCAAATTGAGTCAAGGTTGACTCGTACACATCATAGATGACTCATGAATAATTTTCATAAAGTATCAACAGAATCTGAAGGCTTTTGGTCAGTTTCTGTATGCCAGATGTTGTTTTCACTTAAAATTTTTTCCATTACAAATAAAGGTGAGACACTTAGAGTGGTTTCGGCCACACCGCACCTCATATTGAGAGAGGGTATAATCATAAATGTCACATACAACCCATGTATCGTTGTGCTAAAGTATCAACACAATCTGAATATGTTTGGTCAGTTTTCTATATGCCAGTTCTTTTTACTTAAAATGATATCCATTTTAAACAAAAGAGTTATAGTTAGAGTGATACCAGCCACACTACATGTCAAATTGAGGTAGGGATGAATCTTACATGAAACATGTGACCCATGGATCATTTTTCTAATGTTTCAACAGAATCTGAAAGCATTTGGTTGGGTTTCCGTAGGTCAGTTATTGTTTTCACTAAAAATGATGTCCATTTTCAAAAAAAGAGAGACACTTTGAGTGGTGTCGGCCACACCGTACATCGTATTGAGGCGAGGTTGACTCGTAAACGTCACATATGACCCATGGATCTTTTTCCTAAATTTTCAACAGAAACTGAATGCATTTTATCATTTTTCCATATGTCAATTGTTGTTTTCACATAAAATGATGTTAATTTTAAACAAAATCGAGACACTTTGAGTGGTGCCGGCCACACCGTGCTTCAAATTGAGGCGGGTTGACACATAAACATCCCAAATGATCTATGGATCATTGTACAAATGTTTAAATAGAATTTGAATGCATTTGGTTAGTTTTCCGTATGTCAGTTGTGGTTTCCACTTAAAATAATGTCCATTTTAAACAAAATAGAGACACTTTGAATGGTGTCGGCCACACCAAACCTTAGATTGAGGCATGGTTGACTCGTACATGTCACAAATGGATAATATATCATTTTCCAAAAGTATCAACACAATCTGAATGCGTTTGGTCAGTTTTCTCTGTACTAGTTGTAACTTTCAAATAAAATCATGTCCATTTCAAATAAAAGTTAGACAGTTTGAGTGGTGCCGGTCACACCGGCCCTCGGATTGAGTCGGGGTTGAATCATACATGTCACATATGACCCATGGATCGTTTTCTAAAGTTTCATCATATTCTGAAAGCATTGGTCACTTTTCCATATGTCAGTTGTTGTTTTCACATTAAATGATGTCCATTTTAAACAAAAGAGAGGCATTTTGAGTGGTTCCGGCCACACCGCACCTCTTATTGAGGAGAGGTTGACTCGTAAACGTAAAAAATGACCCATGTATCATTTTACTAAAGTATCAACACAATTTGAATGTCTTTGGTCAGTTTTCGGTATGCAAGTTTTTGTTTTAACTTAAATTCTGTACATTTCAAATAAAAGTGAGACAATTTGAGTGGTGTCGGCCACACTGGCTCTCAAATTGAGGCAGGGTAGACTCATACACGTCAAAAATGACCCATTGATAATTTTCCTAAGGTTTTAAAAGAATCCAAATTCCTTTGTTTGGTTTTCCGTATGTCAGTTGTTGTATTCACTTAAAATGATGTCCTTTTGAAACAAAAGAGAGACACTTTGAGTTTTTTCGGCTACACCATGCCTTGTATTGAGGAGATATTGACTCGTTAATGTCAAAAATGATCCATTTATCATTTTCCTAAAGTATAAACACAATCCGAATTCATGTGTCAGTTTTCCGTATGCCAGTTGTTTTTACTTAAAAGAGTATCAATTTTAAACAAAAGAAATACACTTTGAGTGGTACCGGCCCCACCGTGAATCTAATTGAGGAAAGTTTGACACATACATGTCAAAAATAAACTATGGATCCTTTTCCTAATGAATTAATAGAATCTGAATGCATTTGGTCAGTTTTCCATATGCCATTTGTTTTTTTCACTTAAAATGTTGTCCATTTCAAAGAAAAGTGAGATACTTGGAGTGGTGTCGGCCACCCCGAACCTCGGATTGATATGGGGTTTACTCATACACATAAAAAATGACCCATTGATCATTTTTATAATGTATCAACACAATATGAATTTTTTTGGTTGGTTTTCCGTATGTTAGTTGTTGTTTTCACTTAAAATGTTGTCTATTTTAAACAAAAGAGAGACACTCTAAGTTGTGTTGTCCACACCATGACTCAGATTGAGGCAGGGTTGACTCTAACACATCATTAATGACCCATAAATCGTTTTAATAATGTATCAACACAATATGAATGTGTTTGATCAGTTTTTGGTAGGTCACTTTTTGTTTTCACTTAAAGTGTTGTCCATTTTAAACAAAAGTGAGACACTTTGAGTGGTGTCAGCCGCACCGTGCCTCGGATTGAGGCGGGTTTGACTCGTACATGTCAAAGATGAACCATGTTTCATTTTACTAATGTATCAACATAATCTGAATGCGTTTGGTCAATTTTCCATATGCCTGTTGTTGTTTTTACTTAAAATGTTGACCATTTCAATGAAAAGGGAGACACTTTGAGTGGTGCCGGCCACACCGCATGTCGAATTGAGGAGGTTTTGACTCGTACACATAAAAATGTCCCTTGAATAGTTTCCCTAATGTATAAACACAATCCGAATGCATTTGGTCAGTTTTTCATATGTCATTTGTTGTTTTCACATTACATGTTGTCCATTTTAAACACAAGAGAGGCACTTTGAGTAGTGTCTACCACATCGTGCTTCGTATCGAGGAAGGGTTGACTCATACACATCAAAAATGACCCATGGATCGTTTTCCTAAAGTACCAACACAATCCGAATGTGTTTGGTTGGTTTTCCGTATTCTAAGTGTTGTTTTTACTTAAAATCATGTCCATTTCAAATAAAAGTGAGACAGTTTGAGTGGTGTCAGCCACACCGGCCCTTGAATTGAGGCAGGGTTTACTTTTACACATCACATATGACCCATGGATTGTTGTCCTAAAGTTTCAACCAAATCGGAATGCCTTTGGTTGGTTTTCCGTATGTCAATTGTTGTATTCACTTAAAATGATTTCCTTTTGAAACAAAAGAGAGATACATTGAGTTGTGCTGGCCACACCGTGCCTTAGATTGAGGCAGGGTTGACTCATACATGTCAAAAATGACTCATGGATTGTTTTATATATATACTTGGGCACACCTATCCCCATTCGTGTGTAATCACTTCCATGGGAACACCTAGCCCCATACGTGCGTAATCACCTGCGTATTAATTTATATATATATACATGGGCACACCTAGCCCCATACGTGCGTAATCACTTCCATGGGTGACTATACACATAACGAGGGAACCCACATACATATACTTACTTACCTTTTCACACGAAGGCGAGTTGACCAAGACATGGAAACTCGAAACCGACGAGCAGGGATCAACGCACTACAGAAAGGATATTAAGAACCTTAAAACACATGAAGGACGCTATATAACCAGTGAGAAACCAAATAATGGAATTTAAGCCGAACCTAGATTGGCAGCGGAGAACCAAATCCACCCGAACCAACAGGAAATGATCCAATTTCCTACCGAAAACATAATATGGAGTCAAAAACAATAAATCTATAAATACATGAGGTACGAGACAAGTATTAACCATATAATCTTACCTCAGATCAAAGCTAGTGGACTGAATCAATCTGAACTCCTTCTGGCACCCTTTGAATAATATAACTACCCTCTGTCCATAGAAAGAATTCAAAGATCTTTGTGACCAATGCAATAAAAATAATAATCACTAAACTAAAACATACCCTTCTCCTGTGGCTATACCTATCACCGCCCAACATATAAGTACCACAGCAGCCCATGGGTCAAATCATGTTCCTGCAAGCAAAGGTGAAATAGATCAATGTTTCAAAATGATACTATCAAATTGTAAATTACTATTAATTAATAACTTTTTTTATTAATGGTCTATAATCAATTTTGAATGAGTTTCAAATTAGTTTGGTTTTGTTCGATACAATGGATGAGGACTTATTATTCTTGGTTTTTCTGTTTAAACATGAGATATTTATTTAAAAATGATGTATGTATTTGGAAATATTATTTATGGTTTTAGTTCTTAACCTATTTCTATGGGGCATTTCCACATGAATAATTCTTGGAATATAAGGTTTAGTTGAATTTTATGCGGTTTAATGTGATTGGTGTCACTAACGATGAGTATTTACATCAAGTAAAATATTCCTATGAGAATTGGGCCTTATACTGATTGGTGTGTCTATTGTATATCTAGTGTTTGACAAGGAAATACTTATGAGGATGAATTAGAATCTTGGTTGGTTTTTAGAGTGGGATGGTCCCTTTGAGTATAAAAAATGTATTATGAAGGGTTTTAATCCATTTAATGATTCCAAAGTTCAACTAAAGTGATGAAGTATGAGATGCTAGTGTGGGTATTGGGTATTGTCAGACAGATTTGCATTATAATTCAAAGAGGATTGGTGTGATTTAGTTTAGGATGGAACCTGATTAGTTGTTCTGGGTTATAATAAATGATTTTGATGAGGTTCTTGACCAGATTATTGATAATATAATGTAGATGGGTTTGATATTGTGTGGTTTTCTGACTAGGACAAGCATAAGGTGAATAGTCCTCTCTGTCTAGTTGGATGATGAGATGTGAATCGAGGCATAGGATAATCCTTGAGAGATGAGTCTAGACTATGTTACTATGAGGATATACAAGGATAAGTTTTATAGTATTGGGTGAGTGGCCATCCCATACGAGGATGATACGATATATGGAGACACTTGGACACACTTGGGATTATTTATGCTATCTCATAGAGACACTTGGGGTTATTTCAGGACTCCAACATACTCCAAAAATGTTCCCACATAATGTTTTAGAAAAAAAATTCCATCTCATGGAATACCCCAAGGCCCCTCTATCTTCCAATGTTTCCTCACAATCACACCTCATGTAATTACAATATAAAAGTGATCTACATCAACTAGTCAGGATTTTATCACTACCCTACGTCCGTAGAAAAAAGTAAAATACTTAAGGGGCCAATGTGATAAATAAAATAAAATAAAAAATAAACAAAAACATACCTGTATTGTGTGACTATACAAGTCAACACCCAAACTATTTAAGAACCACACCATCCCAAGGGTCAAATCATGTTCCTGCATGCAAGGGGGAAACAGTTTCATTTAATAATCTCTTCATTTTTCATTATGTTCTTTATATAGAACACTGTTGGAAACACCATACTAGCACACTTAGCCATTGAATATACACCTATTCTACATTAGTTGAGTTGAATATTGTGCACAAAACACTGCTAGAACCCCAAAACATCGTACCATGATCCAAGATTGACTACTATGGTGAATAATAACTGATGCATAATAAAATAAAATTTGGCATAGATTGCCCTTGTGTCTTAAATAGCACTCCTGCTAGCATCCACCATTCCCCGGTCAATTGTGAAAACATTATATAATGCATTCAAACAATATTAATACATATATCAATCCAAGAATTATCTCTCTCAACACCTCGTCTTACTTGCATGTTGAGTGGTTATAAGGTAAAATAATTGTAGAGAAAGTGGTTGCGGTTTTGGGGATTGGAAAAACTGTAACATCGCAATGTTTATTTAAGTAAAAGTTCTATTTAAAGTAACATGAATGCAATAACACAATGTTTATAATCCAAAAACACTCTTGATTGTAAAAAACCATAACATAATAACTTTTTTGTTAAACTCCATTGGTGTGTAAAATTGGCTTGATGTCTGGCGTGGACCTGGACAGTCTGTGAGACATATTTCATACATTGGGCCCATCCCAAGTAGTGTTTAGGGAATGACTCATACTAGTGAAGGCCCAAAAAATCTAGACTAATCCCAAGCCTAGACCAAGCCTTGCCCTGCCCAATTGATAATTTTGTTCAATCTTATTTTAGTTTAATGAATTGTACATTTACTATATTTAATATTATTAATTTATGTTTTTTATACATTTTACATTTTTTAAAAGACTTAGAATGGGACCCAGTCCAAACTATTGATATGTACCATGCCTTATTTCATACCAATTCAAAAATTTGTACAACACTAGACTTCACAACCGACCCCTTTCCATTTATCCCTCCAATTGGATTGATGTCATTGGAATTTCATCCCCCTCCCCTCTCCCAGCACACCAAACTGTCTCATTTCATTCTTATTCCCTGTAATGAGTGACAATGATTCATTTTCCATGCCTTTGGATTTCTGATCTATAAAATATAATCAAACTACAAAAATTTTCATTTTTTAAAACCAATAGAATCCTAAAAATAGGCCCCTAATAACTCATTATGTTGATTTTTGAACCAATTTTTTACACATTTTATAATGCCTAATGATTAAAAAGACATTTTTTCCATTTACAATCCAATAGATTCCCCTACTTCTATACCTCCCATCACATGCAGTATCCATGATCCAAATATTTCAATTAAAAGCATCATGGGAATAACTAAACCATTAATCGCACATTTGAACGAACAAAAATATAACATGGTTGAGCTAGAGCTATGAGGAATTAACAGATGATAAATTTTGGCCATTCGGACTGTACAAACAAATGAAAAAAATGGAAAATTAGGATTACACCTAAACCATAAGAAAATCATCAACTAAATATCCACAAACATGGAAACCAATATATTAGACGTCAGGAGAGGTCAGGTCTACCTCAGATGGGAAGTCCAACTCATTAATTTGGAAAATATTTACCTCTAGATCTTGGGGGGAAGGGGTGGGCCCTGACAATATTATTTCCCAAGAGGGATGTGAGGGAGACGAGATAGGGGGATGTCCCGTAGGGTGTTCGGCCATGGTGGGTCTCATGCGCGACTGGAGAGGGGGCCGGGGGACGTCAGAGGAGAAGATTGAGCCAAGAGGGGAGTGGGATGTCGCCAAGAGAGGGTGACAAGAGAGGAGGGGGGAACGTTACAGGGATCTGAGAGCTTATGGGGACATTATCATTGGTGACAGAGCCAAGAGGGGAAGGGGAACATCACCGGAGGAGAGGGAGGGGGGCTGGGAGTCAGAGGCGGAGGTGGAGGCCGGAAGGCGGAGGCAGAGGCTGTGAGGAGGTTGAGGTCGGGTAGGGGTGGAGTGCATGGAGATGAAATTTCGCAAGGGAGGGAGCCCTAAATTGGGTATAATTTTTACCAATGGTCAATAAAAACCATGGGTAATAGTTCCCTTTCCCAACAGTTTTCTTAAACCGTTGGGAAAACCCAACATAAAACAACCTATGACAATGGTTTACGAGAACCACTGGTATAGGTTCTTTTTCCCAATGGGTTTTCTAAACTGTTGGGAACAAAGTGTTGGTATAGGCTCTATTTCCAATAGTGTTCTTACCAGCTATCTTCTGGGATTTATCCCACTTCATTTTCTATCCAATATAAAAATTATTTCCTCCCCAGGGTTAAGGAATAAAATAATTCATGTCTTTAATATCCATCATGTTTTCCTTTTCCATGGAATTATTATTTAATAAAATTTCATAATTGGATAAATCAAGTAGAATTATCCTTGACCAAATTTATATCGAAGTGTTGCCTCAATCATTCATGGATTGAAATTTTCATTAGTGATTAGATATAGTTATCCCACCTCAAGACTCGAGTAGAGTAACCATATGAAATTAAGTATGTTTCATTATAATTATTGTTACTAATATTATAACATGGGAAAAATAATTAATGAATTATTCTCCCTCAAAGTAAATTAACACACTTAATTTAAAAAAATATATTTTTTATTTTAAATTAAAATAATAATAATAATAATAAAACTATTTAAATTAAGAAAAAAAACTAAACAAATCATCCCAAGGATACTTATCCTTAGTGGATCATACATCTCCTCCAATCATTTATGATAAAACACCAATTCATCCACCATGAATATAGCTACAAATTTCCATATCTAAAAAACAGTGATGCTTTTTCCTTTACTATGTAATAATAAAGTATATATACATGGAAACTAAAGTGTGTATGTAGTGTTGAATATGTGAAAACCTAGTAGGATTTTCTAATATGAAACCTATGCATTTTCATATATAATAAGTTCCCAACCATATCAATGGAAATGAAAATAATTTACAATAACAAAAAAAATATCACACAATTCCAGATAAATACAATTCAACACATAAATACAACTCACACCAATGTTTTCCTAAGATAAGAGAAATACTTATCACTTTACCCCACAAACCAAAACTATGGATAGTTATTAAAATTGAAGTATATATGATTAAGACATAATTTATTTATAAATACATACCAGTGGTTATAAAATAAACCCATAGTGTAATCTCACCCATACGATTGTTTCCTAAATCAAAAACCTAAGTGATTACCATTATCCACAAGTCTTAATACTACTAATCTACTTTACAGTATTAATTGTCACAAATCCCATGATTTTATCAAATTAAATATTTCAATTAAATAAAATAACTAAAGACCATCTAGAATTTTATCCACATTGATTCCTTAGTAAAATTTTCTTCCAAAATGATCTCCCACAACTTATTAGTTTCTCCCTCATTCGTGTAGGAGAAACAAATCTACCATCAATATGTCAACAATATAATGAAACTAGATAATTTAGATGGTACTTTATAACCAATCAATCTATAATTATACTTCAAAATCAACATAAAAGGTTATATTATTCTACATCTAGAATTTTAAGTATTAATCTATTATCATAAGTCACACATGATCTATCCCTTTTCCATGAACATAGATCACTTGGATCAACCAAATAAAGAGTTCAGAAACACCTTCCATGTACCTATATCCTTCCCCGCTAATAGTTTCTCTACATATATGCATTAATATAATTCTATGAAACTAAATTTCCAAATAAAAACAGAATATAATTACCATATACCAAGATTATATGGTTCCTAAAACTCAAAACATGAAATCCCAAACTAGTTCTAAGTTTTTCAATTCATATTTTGATGATTCATTCATTTTATAATTCATGCCTCACATAAGAAATCAAAAATAATTTCAAACAAATTATTTTCAAAAATAAATATTTTAAAAAATATTTGAAATCACTTTTAAAAATAATTCAATGTAATAAAATTATTTTCATAATAATAATGATCATTCATGTCATCTATAGGTATTCGTTTCATGATGAATGAACACAATTCCCCTCAAAACACATCTCGGTTGTGGTAATACTAGGGTAACAACTAACAAATATTCTATAATGGATTATACAATCACTTATCTTACCCAAACCCACTACTAACTCAAATAATGCCATAATGTGGTTAAATGTACTATTTTAATAATACCTCTTGAGTTTTGACCATCCTAAATTACATGCCTTATAATCGTTCAAATAATTAACATATATGTGTATCACTAACATTATCTAAATAATAATCACACTATACATCTAGACATTGAAATATCCCTTTCTGATCACAATCAATGCTCCACCATCTTTCAGATGAACTCTCCCAAACCTTCCTGGTACATTGTTTATCATGCATTTGGGATCAACCATTGTGTGGAAGGATTCACCAAAGTTAACCACTGAGTCATCCAAAATATTTTCAATAGTCAATAGTATATAACTACTATAATACATTTCATTGATGTATTTTGAACTTTTGACTTCCATTTATCGAGTGCATTCTTTGGAATATCTATAATTCCTCTAGATATATCCTCACTGGCCATAATTCTAATAGGTAAGGCATAGAATAGCCAATGCACCATGAAAATTCTATATATAATTTTCTTAAGGTTTTTTATGATTATTTTGATAAGTTAATCACCCCATTCAATTAGTATTTAATTCACTACAATAAGTTACTTGAATCTCTTTTCATATGAGGTCCTCATTGAGGATCAAATTTTGGATGTGCACAAATACTTGATTAGTCATTCCAAATGAATTAAAAACCATTACTTCTATTATATATAATGATTTTTATATAGATAAAAGAATTATAATTTCCCTTAAATCATCCAAAAAATTTACTTTCATTGACTTGAGTTATATTCTAATTGTGTTGAGGTCTTTTACATGAAATGTCATTGATCTTCCTACCAATAGCCTCAATTTAAAAATGCGAGTTACCATAATCCCATTTTTTAAAGATATTATTTTTTCATAGATCTAATTTCGGGCCTCTATTAGTGTATTTTTATTCTTATTCTACTAAATGTTGTAGGCTGCATTTCATTCCATCATAATCCTCACCAATTCTATCACTTTTATAACTTATCTCATTTTCCTTTATCCGTATTTTTAGAGTTCTCACCAAACATAGTTTGAAGATCCTTCAATGCGATATAAACCTATATTTAAAATTTTTATGAAATAAATATTTTTCCATTAAACTAGTAGATTTTCTCCTTTATTTCTTGACCCGAATGGACCGAAGGCCTTCATTTTTTATTGATTTTCTATAACCCCCCTTCCATGGGATGAGTGAGAACCCTTACAAGGCCCATAGGCTTAATGATAAAATATCCCATAGGATTAAGAGATTACATGACCCGGAGGTCATAGGGAATTAAACTAAACTATAACTACAAGGAACTACCCCTCCCCCGCATCTACATCATGATGGTAGCTCTCCACATTCACATATTCGTTTGGTTAAGCTTCCCGTGTAAGAACAGGATGGTCCTGATGGTGTATCCATACCCTATTACTATTCCAAATCCATTGGTTCTAATCTGGTGAGTGTGCATGCTCTAGATCCACCTCTAGGGATGATCCTTTTTGTAGAGCCTTTCTGGGTAAATTGCACATTTCCCAAAATCCATGAGATGGATCGAAGGCCTTAAAGGTGGCCTGAAAACCCTACGAATCTGAAGGCCTGGGTTGCCAAAAGGCCTTAAGGACTCAAATCCCAAACTGGTGGCCAAAGTTGAATAGTTCTAGTTGCTACAGTACCGAACAGTTCCTATTATACTACCTACTATAGTACCCATACAGTGACTGCTATAGTACTGCTATAGAATCTGGGAAATATACCTCTTCGTTGTTTCGAACCTCGGTCTCCTAGATGAATTTATGGATACCTCATCTACTGGGATGAGGCCCATGTTCTCACCCTTCCTTATTCCATTTTCATATCTCCCAAAAATTATATTACCAATTAAAATAAATATTTCTTAAGAAAAGTGAGAAATTGACATTAGTTTCTGAGTGTTTCAAACCAACTACACTTTTATACCACTTGTTTAAGACAAGGAGTTTGAGAAACTGATACAAATAATAGATGGTTGAACCTTGAGTTCACCAAAATTAATATCCCTCTATATTTCAATACTATAGAAAAAAAACTATCAATTTATTCTTATTTTTTTTCTGTTATTGGAATTAGGGTTTATTTTTGAAACCTGGTCACCGCATTATAAGTGAATCATTAAAAATCTCTATATAATTGAAAAAATATAACAATAAGAAAAGGTAAATGGGACACACAAGATTTTAATTGGTTCAAAATTTCATATTACATACACTATAAAACATTATAAACCCTTTATATTATTATAATTACAAGAATTATAAAAACTATAGATAATTATATGGTGGTACTTTTTTATTGTTTAGTATAGTACAATATAGAATAGTATAGTAATATCATATCAGAATTTGGTACCAATTTTTTATTGAGTTTCATTTTTATTCAAACATTTTTCATTGACTTTTGACATTTTTTTGTAAGCCATACATTGTCACTACAACTCAACAAAACCTTATGTTTACTCAACCATCTTATTAAATACTATATTCACAACCCCGATTCTGTAAAATTAGACTAGTATGTACAACCAATGGAGGTATGTGAACATCTAGTAATATTACCCCTATAATTGAATGTTCTTAATGTCATTTATATGATTAGGCTGAGATAGACTACTTGTTATCCTATGGAATGTAAAATATTGGTGACTTGACCAAAGATTCGTAATCCCAATAGGGCACTGGAGGGGCTAGGAAACTAGACCAATGATGTTTTATCATCCCATAATGTACCAAAATAATTTACATGGATCTTCATGTGAACATAAAAGAGGAGAGGAAACTAGGGATATCTAGTGTCTTTTGATTTTATAGGTACACCCATGCCTGATGTGTGATTCAATATGAAAATCTATGTCTATAAATTTAATTATCTATTAAGTGGTATCCTAACAAAATGTCCACCATATTGCCATAGATCATCTTTTTCTGGAATTGAATGTCCTTCCCCGCACTCATATGGTGATGATGAGGGAACCACTTGGATGAGACCATATATAAGCGGGTATAATTTTTTGTGAAAGTGTATTAACATGTCCTCAATACATTAACGGGTCCATAAATTAAAAAATTACATATGGATCCCTAGGTGGTGCACCCAAACTGCTTCCAAGGGAGAATACATTCCATTTTTAAGAGTTTATAAAGATATAAAATTCTATGATAGGTGGATAATACATGAAAAATTAAGTGATAAGGTTCCACTTTTGATATGAATACATGGTCTGAAATCAAAATAGAGGATGAGAAAATAAATGATTTTAATGAAATGATTACATTGAAATAGGTTAGATCTAACTGATAACGATATATGGAATATTAGTGGAAATAATGAGATATTATTAATTATTGTATTTCAAGACACATAAACTCAACTGAACACCTAAAACATAAAGGATAGAGAAATGACATATGGGTTATTTTTTATATAAAATATGGGTATTTTTTCTGGTTTTCATTCCTTGATTTATATATATATACAAAATATAAAATTTGGATTCCATGTGGAATAGTGAAATAATTTTATATAATAATGAGGGAAAAATATATTAAGGAATAGTGGGGCATCTTGAAGAGTAAAGCATCATAGAAGAAATAATGAATGAAAAGAGAAAAACGGATAAATTCCCTACAATTATTCAATATTATCACCCCCTGTGTTATATCATGTTCACAATATCTTAACCAAACAAATATTTATGTATATATATTTGAACGTTTTAGGCCCAAATAGATTTATGAGAATATTTTTTTGAGCTACTACTCAATATGAGTGTACTTGAGGATGGGCATATATGAATCAATGCACACCATGATTAAATGGAATTTGGTGTTGATGTTATTGATCTTGTAATGGAATATGGGGTTCTTTATTTCGGTAATGGGGTAATTATTATCCAACTTGGGAATTAATGCACTAATTTAAATGAAGATAAATTATCCTAATAGTCAAACCATTTGGATACCCTATAATGTCATAGATAATGAAGAAATAAACTCTTCTTCGCATGAAGACAGTTTCACAACATTAAACATTTGTGGTTTCTTGGTGATAGGGTTGTTTATGAGGAATAAGAAGACCCCAACAGTTCTCTTATGATCAACAACATCACCATAAATGTCACTATCACTGAATCCTTACATGATTGACAATTTATATAGCTTTATTTTATAGTGGACATCGTAGTTTCATATCCTAGTGATTTACTTCAATAGGTGCTTGATTACAGCTAAGTAATCTATGTGTATTTTATCAACAAAT
The DNA here is from genome assembly GCA_963277665.1 of Viscum album. Taxonomy (NCBI): domain Eukaryota; kingdom Viridiplantae; phylum Streptophyta; class Magnoliopsida; order Santalales; family Viscaceae; genus Viscum; species Viscum album. Next base: position 1,147,900,253 of record OY728165.1, read on the forward strand.
TTCTTTATATAAATAACAATGTAGCTCGTGTGTACTTGGTAACATATAATATGGATGATTATATGGTTCAACTGTCATTAAACTAAAGGCATTTTATTTCATTGATTATCTTCAAATGGGAATCCACAGTCACTTGACTAACGTTTCACTCACACATTATTATATTCTATAGAAATATAGAAATATAAGAGTATTTCTAATGGGAAATGTCACATGTACCATGGATAAAATCTATTCCAAGGTAGAAGGATGGAAAACCTAGGTTACTAATTTAAAATAGATACATTATCTCAACCATGAATGGGATGATGTAATCGAAATCGGTTTCAGTGGTGACCAATTCAATAATATTATCCTCAACGGTTATAAGAGACACATGATTTACATGAGGGTACATAGTGTTCTTAGATCCACACATGTGAAATCCTTTCATTATAATTCAATTTTAAATTTTCGATTGAATGCTTTGGTGTCTTCGAATAGGTTATAGTTTTCATTCTAGAGTCATCACATCTTTTACTCATGATTTTCCGTGGAAATTATAGGTGGTTGGTCAACATATACCTCCTCTTTAAGGTCTCCATTGATGAATTCTAATTTGACATCATTATGATGTACCACATACCCTTCATGGTACACCACAATGATAATGATCCCCAATAATTTCAAGAATGACATATGGTAAATACCTCCTTAATGTCAATCTCCTACCACTGGATATAGCCCTTTGTGACAAGACTCACCTTTTTCTTTTCCACCATGACATGCCAATAGTTTCTCATATTTATGATCGAAATAAGAATAATTAGATTATACCAATTTTTGGTATCAATGATATCTCATATTCCATTATCCTTGATTGATTTCCTCTCCTCAAGCATAGCCTTATGCAGGAATCACTACTTTTCTTCTTTAATAAAGTAGGTTGCTTGGTTGACCATAGTGAAATGTGGATTACCAAAGTTACGATCGTAATGGGAAAACCTAGGGGTGTTTCTAGAATGATGATTTTTATGATATAAATCCAATATGGGATTTCTTCATGATTACTTTCAAGTTATTATTCCATTTTTGATGATATTGATGTGAACTCCACTATGGCCAATTTGATTCAAATCCTCACATAAATATATGGAGTTTCAAAGCCTATAAATCATGTGTCAGTGGGTATTACTAATGATCCTAGATATTTGGTAGTGTTTTTGGTATTTAATATCACTGATATATAAACCAAAGTTTACTCAATTTTGAATAGTTCCTCACTACCCAACATAACTTATTTTTATGAGAAATTCATTCCTACTATGATGGCTCATCAAATATCACAACATTCATTACAGGCTTTTGATTTTATGTGGGGTCATAGATGTGGTATGAATTTGACTCAGATTCATACCGAATTAATATAATTGGAGTAATCTTTTAACCCTTCTTCTTTTGGTGATGATATATGATATTAACATGAATAATCTGACCAAAGGTGTGAGAAAAGGGAACCATCAGCTGCATAGTTTATTGTGAAAATGGTGGGGGGAGACATACTCACCTCAAAATATTTAGGGAGACCCTTTTCCATTAGAATCCTGTAATCCACAACAACAATGGTTTGGTTTTCATGTTCAATGACCTAATACTACCATGGTTAATAGGAATATATGAACTACCATTGTATATCACACTCAGTGTAGTTGTCATTGAATTCCAATACAGTGAAAATGTCTCTGTAATGGGGTTGGAGGAAAATCATCTTATACCCAATCTCCACCTTCATCATGGCCAGAAATCACTTGATCACCACTAGATCATGGATCATTCTCATGGATAGACTAAGAAACATGTGGGGTGTTATCTCATTCATGATAAGTATAAAGTATTAGTTATATCTCACCATCATTCTTTTGATACCTCCATATATCTCATCATAGACAAGATTAAGGACGTGCTTCATGCTATGTTTCACTTAGTCAGGGAAAGTAGCTATTCATTTCTACCTAGTGAGGTAGTTTTTCTGTAACCGGTCCACCTAATCAATTGATATCTAACCCCCCCCCACACCATATCATTTTGATAATGGTTGTGTGATTTATGGAAACATAGATTTCTATATGTCTTTTCCCAGCACCATGCCCCCTATAACACACTTTTTGACAAGCATAGAGGCTGTGAAATATCTAGTATGATCTTGTAAATTTGACTAGTTGGGTTCTTTACCATGTCTGTTGGTGGTCACTGATCCTCAATATATTTTCACTGTTTAATTCTCGGAATCCATTCTCATTAAAATTCTATATGTTGATGATGTTTATGGTGGTCCTTGGGATGATTTACACCCTCATGAGCACAGGTTCCCATTATTGTTTTATGAAAACATGATCATCCTACACCCATTTATGTTGACAATTGATCCATCACCAAACCTTCTAATCACATATATCCCATATTCAATCCCATATAATAAATCATGGGACCAAGTAAAATAGTTTTTGGTAACAATGTCGATGTAAAAAAATCTTTAATCATGTACATCCTTAAAATATAGTTGTGAAAAGCTATTATACTTGACCTCCGAGAGAGGTCTATATCATGATGTTGCAAAATTGGGATCCTTGGATTATGGTTGGGTGTAAAAACTCACTATGGTGTTTGATATTACCAAAAAGAGTGTGGTATCTTCAACATCACCCTATATTAGAAGGCCCCTTTCCTATTTCATCCAACTATTGAAATATTTTGGCTAATAAAGCATTTTTCCATTGTTTTGGCATTTATCCCTCAATAAATAAAGAATACCATATTATAATTCAACCCTTGCATTCCCATTATCACCTCTTTGATTATTTCATCTCCAAGGTTAGTGAAATGAGTTTTTAAACATTGTGTCTTTGAAGGATCCCCTCCCCCCGCCCCCACTACTACTCTATCATATGTGTGACCAACTCCTCCATAAAAGGGAGTGGCTTACATCTTGAATTAGTGGTGGCAACTGGCTCAAAACATTACTAGGACTTTATGAGTCTCCCTATTACCACCATTATAGAGAGAATCAAGTGGTTGAGTAGAATCTAAATTCAATGAGAAGTTTGGGAAAACCTAGAGGGTATCAAGCACAATTACTTCTCAATGTCATTATGTGGATTCTCTATATTGGAAAGTATTGTGAGCATGTGGACTATCCAAGTGTGCCACATCATGAAGTCATCCACTGATTCAATGTTGATGAAATAAAATCCTTCATATTCTTTATAGATTATACGAGCATTGGAATTTCACACATTATTAATTACTATGTAAATGTTGATCATAGTATTTTTTGACTCCTTCGTTCTTTCAATGAAGATGAATATGAAGATCATCTTAGGTAGGTCAACAAATAGGATGTCCTCTAGAATAAATTTATCCTTTATGAATTTAGTTCCACTAGTATCAATGATGTTCTAGTTACCACACAACTAAATTATAAACTTCATTATCAATGCACAATAACCATATTTATACTTCTTTATGGTTAGAAAAATCATTGATAATTGACCTCCTTCACCACCTGATTCACCAAAAGAGGTTCTTCGCTACATTTAACAATGGTTTTGGGATGTGGAGATGACTTCTGGGAGCATTGAAGGACTATGGTATTATACACGATAATTTTTTGTCATTCAAGCTTTTTTTTTAAATTTTTTTTAGTAATTATCACTAGTAAACACTCAAAAACTTACATGAACACATGAAACATCAAGGATAAAGAATGGACATTGGTGAAATTTTATGCTATAAAAATTGGGAATCTTTTTTATTCGTGTTTCTCAACTTTATATACAAAAAAATAAATATAAAATAAGGAATCCATATGGATCAGTAAAACCCATTTAGGAATAATAAGGTCAATCCACATTGAAGAATAATGGCTGCATCTGGATTAGTGAAACAATGTTAAGATAACAATAAGAAACGGGAGTTAATTTTTTTTTAAATTCACTATATATATTAAATAATAGATTTGAGAGAGAGTGAACCTCTTTGAAAAAATGAAATGAATAGGGAAGACCAAACAAAAGGGGCAAGAAAGGACCCAATAGGTAGTGATGGGAGTGGATGCATTGTTATACCATTGAGGACCATAAATGAATTAATAATAAACATACCAGAAGCACAAACAATATATAAATATATACATATATAACTATGTATGTATAAACACACATATTTATACACATATAAGTATATATGCATATGTATGTCTATATCTATATATATATATATTTATATATTAATGGGTTAGTGTGTGATTTGTTAAATAAATTTTTAAATTTACATATTTATATATGTTTCTATATTTAATTATATTAATATTTATAATTAATTTATATTGTTTTGTTTTGACATATATATGTTGGTGTATATATATATATATATTTATCAATATATATATCTATAATTTATTTATATTTATGTTTATATATTTAGTAATAATATATTTTTATATTTATATTAAGAATTATGTTTATATTTACATATATATATATATGTATATCAATGTTTATAAATATATTTTTAAAAGGCATCATGAAATGATTCTTGAAATGCATATTAAAATAAAATTTGACAATTGTTGATAATTTTATGTTTTTAGGGACATGAAATACATAAATCACTATAACATATATTGGAGTGAATTCCAAATAAAAATTCCTATCACAAATTATCTCAATAATCTCAAATGGATCGATGTATAGTGCATCCTTATTTCCTGTCCTCTTGAGTCATCGATGTCCTACTCATATGGACACACATAAAAATACTCAATCTCAAACCTTTAACTTCAACGGTTATTATCAATGGTCAATATGAAGCTTCCTTCAACTCTTAGCTATCATTAATCACATATATGTTAGATGAACTTGATCAATCAAATTTTGTACCAAACTAGATCCCAATAGAGACTTTTGGTAATAACCAAGGTATTTATAGAATATTTTATTCATTTGGGAATTAGATAGTTAAAATCATTAATAATGTATAATGAAATAAGTTTAATTTATAGAAAATAATAAAACTATACTAATGGCATAGTAACATCACCATTCAAATAGTGATGTGACTGTTAGGAATATTAATATAGCCATTAAAATAAAAACACCACCTATGAAAGAATAAATAAAATTTTTGTATCTCATAAATGAAAATATGATATATATATATATAAAATGAAATAAGGAAATAATTTTTTTAATAAAATGATGACATAATTGTTGGAATTTTTAGGAAATAAAAATGTTCATTTTAAAATTATTAATTAATATAACGACTTAAAATAAAATTTATTTTCATAAAATAGATTAAAAAATTAATAGTATATTTCATTATAATTATATGATAATTTTTTGAGATCATAATAAATCTTTTAATGTTTCATAAAATCAGTTTTAATATTAAAATCATTATTTTTTGAATAAATGATGATTTTAATAAAAAATTAAAATTTTCACATTTAGAAAATTATTTTTCAAAAATGGGGATCATTGTTGAAATCAAAATGTTGAAAATTTGTTAGGGTGTGTTTGTGGGATTTTTTAGAAATAGAATATTTTTTATGGATAGTGAAATATATTAATTTATAGTATTTAACATTATAAGTTAATTACATAAATTTTTAAGAAATTTATGATGTAAGAACCCTTTAGTTATAACTTACATGCACTAGTTACTATAAATAGTCACATTAATCAAAACTATTGATATTTTTGAGCCAAAATAATAAAAAATGAATAAAATATTCAAAAACACCTCTCTCCTCTCCCTATAATGACCACCCCTCACCTCCTCTTCTCATAACACAATCAAATCCTTATAGATTGTCTAAATTATTCCCAATTACCATTTTAATTATAATTTCATGACCCCCTCCCCACAATGTGTACCCCTCTGGGGTCGGCAATGTGTGAAGGGAGGTAATGACCCCTAAGTCCCGCCTCCAGTAGGCCCCGGGTTGGTGACTAGCACTGGGGGTATAGTAAACAAACAAAAGGGAGGCATTACCCTCTAAGAGAAGACATGCAGAAGAGAGAGATAAGATAGACACCAACCAAATACAAATCAGAACTGAAATATAAAATAAAACCAATGATCACATTTGTAATGTCATGCTAAATGACTACAACTGGAAGGGGAAAATAGAAAGTACCCAAAAGAAAGTAAAAATAGCAACAACCACAACACCGAACAGCTCCTGCAACCCCAAGCTAGTAGAAACCATATTGATCTCCAAATTGCTCCAGTGATCTAAAAAACAGTTTATATATACATAGGGTGAGTATAATAGTATACTCAGTGGTATCCTCCCCGAACCCTCTCATGCAAAAGTAAAGGAAGCATGCTATAGCATAGTGAACAAAAAGTGAAACTAACTCATCACCTAAATAGATATACTATGTTTTCAGCCTCAACATGGATACTCTCACCATGTAATGCATACAAGAGTCTATAATATAGTAAATAATATCAAGGTTACCCTTCTAATACTTCCCCACTGGTTTTGTCACTTTTCCCCAACATCGCACATCCTAAGCATCTCTCTTCAAAATGGCTTGCCCGCAAACACCTGGGTGAAGAACCATGACATGCACCTCTGGCAAAAAAACCACCAGGTCCATGTAAGAGAAGTAACCGGGTAGTTTCTAGGAGACACCATAGCCGACATAACGTGTATCATAGGTTGGGTATAATACCTTAAGCCATTACATCCCACACACTGAGTAAAGATCCTCATGCGTTCATAGCCTATATATGTTACACCTATAATAGTACTTAGGATACTACATCAAGAATAAATGTTTGTGAATAACCACAATCCATTACAGCCCTCTACACACATATATGGGGGAAACTAAACACTGTGCATAATAGAAAAATTATTTACCAAGAGAAGAGAGAGGGGCCAAAGGCGGTAGTTAGTCACTCATCCTCCAACCAGAATGTTTGGGAAACACCCCCAGGGCTCAGAATCCCCGGGGTGTCAGTTGCCTTTTCTGATAGGGTGGAGTATCGTTTAGAAACACAGAATGTATAGAATATAATATATATCTCAACCCCACATTGAGAATAACCTAATCTAAGATTCATCTGCAGCTAATGTCTCTCAGACTCCGGGCTAGCACTTCTAAGACTAGGTATCCTTTAAGTAGAAAACCATTTAAAGAGCATTATTAGATTACTTCATTCCATTCTTATTAGTTCCACTTTACATTAATTAATTATTTAAACATTAATTAACCATTTATAATTCCACATTAAACTTCATTAGCATCACAACCAAAGTCTATTGTCAATTTAAAATTACAACCTCATCATTATATTGTAGCAACACCAACCCCAAGGGTTAACATCATTTATTCAATTATTCATTATAGAATTACTTCTCCATATTCCCAAGCATTATAGAAAAACATTCTAGGCTACTAAACACAAGGGGGCTCAACAGGGTAATTAGATGTACTACCTATCGAATCTTTTCCGCCAATAGCAAGAGTGTAGACCCATCTTCCCTTGAGAAACTAAACACAGAAATCATGTGGCATACCCCACACGTCATTTCTTCTTTCTAAAGAAGGGTAAGCAAGGCCAACTGCCTTGAGTAGTGGGGAAAAGTAAAGCAGATAATAAAAAAATAAGAATGAGCAAGAATCCAATAATCACATCCATCCCATTCCATCATCCCCGGTGTCCTCCCTAACACCAACATGCATAAACTGATGCATCCTGCCACTCTAGGCATCATCTAATACCATATCCAAAGGTCTCTATGCCCCACATACCACAACTGCCATCTAGGATCACATTACAACACAAGCAGTAGAAAAAAAAACAACTTAAAAATTGGGCTCTTTGACCTTTAATAATCAAGAGGGTAACTCCGAACCCTTCAAGGAATTATTAAACAACCAGTTCTTTAATCCATCTGGAATTAACCTATTTATTATTCATAGGTTCCCAATTCAGGAATCCAAATCATTAAGCTATCAAAAATAATTAAACATGCTTACTGTGCCAATTTTATTAACATAAATTACAACAAGGGGAACTAGATTCATTTACATGCATCTTTATCTTTATCCAGACCAATATCAATTAATTCCATCTTTATGTTCTTTACCAATTTCTACATGAAAAAAGTGCTAAACACACCAAACATTGATATCACACTATCTAGAAAAACAATAGGCAATATCATACGACCGATATTAATTTATTTATTTGGTTTTAATATTTATTAGGTAAATTCCATTATGATCCAGTGTGTTAAATCATGATACCAATACAGTTGCTTGTAAAAGAAGAGAGAAGAAACTAATACCCTACCTCAAATGGCTTATGATGTTCTTTATATGAGAACAGTCCATACAACGGGTCATCAACCTCCTCTCGCGACAACTTATATCAATGTTTGATCGATACAACTTGGTTGCATCAAAACAGAGCGGAGAAAATACCAGGAGGAATGTTTTATTGTGAAAATCCTATGAGAAGGAATGGGATATTTGTGCATCTCACACCAGAGAACAAGGATAAAGAATTACGGAGGAAGATTTCCCATCCCTTTAGAAGATTTAATGGAGCGATGATTTAAAATACACTTAATTTTACTTTAAAAGAAAATTGAATTAAACCCCATAGTTTGACCAAGTAAAAACATCCTGAGCCATAGGGATAATTAATATAGTATTTATGGCCTTTGAATCAGCCTTTGAGTCCTTAAAATGTGGCTTTAAATGAATTTTACGTCAAAGGAAATGTCAATGGGGTGAAATAGTGGGAAGCTGGATACACTGTTCACAGTTGGAACCTCACCATTCTAGAAACACTCTTGATGATCCTCAATTTTGGAACATCACTGTTCCTGAAACAATATTTATGAACCTCACCCTTGGATCCTCACTGTTCTGGAAACACTGTTCATGAACCTCACCATTGGAACATCACCATTCAGGAACACTATTCATGAACCTCACCCTTGGAACCTCACAATTCTGGAAAAACTGTTCATGAACCTAACTGTTGGAACCTCACTATTCTGGAACACTATTCATGAACCTCACCAATGGAACCTCACTATTATGGAATCACTGTTCATGAACCTCATTGTTCTAGAAACACTATTCATGAACATCACCGTTGCACCTTTCACAATGGTCTACCATTGGAACTGTTCACCTAAGGATAACCTTGCACTATTCACAACGGTCTACCATTGGAACAGTTCACATAAGGTTAATATTGCAATGTTCAGAATAGTCTACCATTGGAACTATTCACAAAATGTTACCATTGCACTATTCACAATGGTCTACAGTTGGAAATGTGCACAGAAGGTCACCGTTGCACTATTCACAGCAGTCTACCATTGGAACTGTTCACCTAAGGTTACCATTGCACTAGACATAATGGTCTGCCTTTAGAACTGTTCATAGAAGTTCAACATTGCACTGTTCACAATGGTCTACAACAGGAACTCTTCACCTAATGTTACCATTGCACTGTTCATAATGGTCAACCGTTGGAACTGTTCACCTAATGTTATCGTTGCACTGTTCACAACGGTCTATCATTAGAACTGTTCATAGAAGGTCACTGTTACACTGTTCGCAATGGTCTACCATTAGAACTATTCACTAAACTGTTAATTTGGAAAAGTGTTGGGGATAAGTCACCTTGACCTCCCGAAGCACCTCAAACACAATATTTTCACAATGGAATGGGACAGAGAGGTCCGAGCCATTACATCAAATACCTATCAAAACATTCTCATACTCGAGAACACAAAACCCACCTAAAGGGGAAACTAAATGGGTTCCAAACAAACACCCATCGATTTACCACTTAAAAGAGAGAAATCCACAAGAAGAATCAAAAGAAATCCATCTAAAATACATGAATGGTTTATAACAACAAAGAAAAAGTCGTTACATGAAAAGAGTTAAACATAAAACAACTCTGGGTACTGGGCACGTATCTACAACTCAAATTCCCATGTACTCTCCTCTATTCCACTGTGTCACCAAAATACATGAACCAAGGGAATAGAATGCCTGGGAAACACCTTCTCCTTGCGGTCTTGGATCTCCACAAGTCGCTCCTCAAAGGTCGAATCCTCATCAACATCGATCTATACCCAATCGATGACATGAGATTCATCTGGAAGATAATGACATAGATGTGATAAATGGAAAACAACATTTATTCGAATCATTTATGGGGGAAGTAATACTCGATACTCCACATATCCAACATGAGATAAAACCTTGAAAGGCCCAACAAAGCGGGGGGAAATTTTACTCCCACGACCAAACCTTTGCTACCCACGATGGGGAGTCACATTTAGAAACACATTATCCCCAATATTAAACTCTAAGGTTCTACTAATTTGATTAGTATATGATTTATGATGATCTTGAACTATCTTCATCCTCTCACAAATCACCTAAACCATCTCTGTTGTATTCTGCACTAGTTCGTGTCTGAGAATTGCTGACTCTCCGACCCTAGTCTGACACAACAAAGAACGGAAAGGTCAGCCATACATGGATTATAATGGCACCATACCGATGGTGGAGTGAAAACTATTATTGTAAGTGAACTCCACTAAGGGTAAGTGCATCATCCATGAACCTCCAAAATAAAAAACACCAGAGATTAACATGTCTTCAAGAATCTGGATGGTTCGCTCTGTCTGACCATCCGTTTGAGCATGAAATGAAGTGCGAAGGAATAGTTGTGAACCGAAATCTTATTGGAGACCTCTCCAAACCCTGGACATAAAACTAGGATCTCGATCAGAAATTATCTTCTTTGGGACTCCATGATGTCTCACCACCTCTTCTAGATACACCCTTGACAAAACATCCACTTAACTTGACTCCATGATCGCTTTGAAGGGGGATGATTTTAAAAAACAATCCACTACCACCCAAATAGCATCATGCCCTCCTGGAGCTCAAGGGAAACCAGTAACAATGTCCATTGTGATGTCCTCCCACATCCATTGATGAATCTCTAATGGTTGGAGAAGACCACATGGAACACGGTGTTCATCCATCACCATCTGGCAATCCAAACATCAAGACACAAACTCCGAAACTGCACGCATTAGCCTCGACCACCAAAACTGGATCCTCAAGGCTTAGTATATATTTTTCATTCCAGGATGCACCGCTAAAGTAGAACTATGAAACTCTCTGTGAACTATCTTGTGCAACATCAAAGGAACGAAAATCCTTCTGTGATACAATGCTCGGTGTTGTTCATCCTCTGACCAACCATCAGGGGCCTCGCTACAAAAAAATCAGTCTCTACAGAACTCCACCTCTAGATCCCCCAACCGAGACTCTTCCACCTATTGAATTAGGGATGATTATACCATCATCTAAAAAATACCACCTCTTCCCCCAACATCTCCCATATCATGTTGTAATGCTGACAGTTCTTCCATTACTCTCTAGGAATCACTGGATTCTTGCACAACATCACTACGTGACTTTCGACTCAGCGCATCAGCTATAACATTCCCCATTACAGGTGTATACGATATTTTTAATTTTTATTCATATAATAACTCCATCCACCGATGATGTTGTAAGTTCAAGTCACGTTGGGTGAAAACATACATGAAACTCTTTTGATCGGTGAAAACGACAAAGCGCTCACCAATGAGGTAATGTTTCCACAACATCAGAGAAAACACCACGGATGCCAACTCAAGATAATGGGTGGCATAGTTACGTTCATGGGGACGTAACTACAGATACCCACAAGAAATAACTAACCTCTTCTAGATGATAAAATAGCCTAACCACAGATGTGAAGTGTCATAGAAAACATAAAACTGAACTCCCTCAGTTAGAAGACAAAGAACTGGAGCACATACTACCTTCTCCTTAAGATACTCAATAGTTTCCTGACACTGATCATCCCATATTAATTCCTGATCCTTCTTGGTCAAAGCTGTCAGAGGAGTCACAACTCATGAGAAATTGGTTATGAACCTCTTATAGTAGCCTGTGATACCACGGAAACTTCGCACCTCTAACACTGTCTTGGGGGCTACCAAATACAAAATTACTTCTATCATAGATGGATCTGCAACTACCCCATGTTGGGACATAATGTGCCCCAAGAAATGGACTTCCTGAGCCCAATACTCACACTTCGACAACTTCCCAAATAGCTGATGTTGATGATGAACTCTTAAAACGGCATGTATATGCTCTACATGCTCCTCTGCATATGTGTAGTACACATGGATGTCATCAATTCAAACCACCACGAACTTTTCTAGGAACTCACAGAACAAAGAAGTCATCAATCCAATGAACATATCTGGATCATTCATCACACCGAACAACATTACAATGAACTCATAATGCCTATAACGACAATAGAAAGCAGTCTTCAGGATATCCTCATCCTTCACATGCATCGGATGATATCCTGACTGAAAGTTGATCTTTGAGAACCAACTTTCACCCTTCAGTTGATCGAATAAATCATAAATCCATGGAATAGGATAGAAATTATTTTTTGTCACTTTGTTCAAGCGATGTTAATCGATAGAAAACAACAAAATGTTGTCAGACTTCTTCACGAACAAAACTAGTGCACCCCACGGTGACACACTTGGCCGAACAAAACTGCACTATAACAGACCATCAATCTGTAAATGTATCTCTTGTAACTCAGAAGGGGTCATCCTATATGGAGAGATAGAGATAGGAGATGATCTTGGTTGTAGTTCAATCCCAATCTCGATCTCTCATCGACGGTGTAATTCTTCAACATCTTCGGGGAAGATATCAGGGTACTCTTATACCACCCTAGGAAATGGCCAACTGCTAAACCTATAAAGAACTCAACATCATCATAGCCATCATGGATGATAAGGATGGAACACACCTCTGATCTATCTGAGGGTCTCGCTCTCCAACAAAGCCCCCCAGATCCCCATCCATACCAATGAAAACGACCTTCTTCCTGAAGCAATCCATGTCGAGTATGAAAACATAAGGTTGTATTCATAAACATAGGAAATCTCCCTAAGAGTGTTATTCCCCCAACACTAGCTCACAGACTCTACATACTTCAAACTGGTCACCTCGGCCTCTAACTAGCGTAGTCAACCACAAGGGCACAGGAAGCCTCTCTAAAACAAGTCACAAAGATTGGACATGGGTAGTTTATATGATGGAGTGTGTGGCTTTTGAATCAAATAAGGAATTCAACAAGGTATAAAACAATACAAGGGTACCTGGAACGATGTTTAGCTCACCTCGAGCTGGAAATGCTAGAGCATGAAGCAGGCCGTGACCTCCTCCACGGACTCTCTCAACCAAATTCCAACAATCACCATGTTAGTGCTCTACTCTTGGAGGATCGGGGGTGTCAGGGTGTTTTCCTCTACCTGCCCCATCTTCCCTCTGTTGGTCTAATGCTGGTGCAACCTGCTACTACTGCCTTGGCTGGAACTACCTCAATGTGTAAACCTAGAGCATAGCACCTGGTGCACGTTGACTTCTCTGAAAGGTCAGGCACTCCCACTACTGATGACCATGACCACCACAGGAAAAACTAGTGATTGATCCATTAGCATAGGCCTGAGGGTTGCTGACTCTGGAGAAACAAGATGCAAAGGGCTGGGTCAAATCCCTGGCTGAACAGAAACTCTTCTGCCCTAAAAACCAGGAACCCCAGAACACATCTCTACATCATGAGGAATCATGACGATTCCCCTCTCGTGATGATTTGTTCCTGGCCAAAGTCCTCTCGAAACCTCTACACTCTCCAGCACCTCAAGATATGTTTTTTGCATAAATGGTGTGACCTGGTGTTGGATCTCTGGACACAAAACTTCCTCAAAATTCCTTGCCCTGGCCTCCTCATCTGGAAATAGGTCCGAAGCATATTGTAAAAGGTTCCTAAAACAGATTCCAAACTCTCACACACTGGAGCTCCCATGTCAAAGGGTAAATATTTCATGTCCACTGGATGCCTTCGTAGTTGAAGAAGGAAACTCAACTCTAAACTGGTCTCAGAAATCCTCTCATGAGATTGCTGACTCCTCATGATCCAAAAGTAATAAGAATAGCCACTCCCTCGCTAATCCGTGCAGTATCATCACAACCAAAGACCCCTAGTGCTCCCTCTGAGCACAAATCAAACTAAAGCCTATCTTGGCCTCCTCTAACTAGTCTTTTGTGACCGCATCTGAAATGGGACCCTCGTACTTCTGCAGACTCTGGCATAGAAACTCTCAGAGTTTCGTCCTCTAAGTTTCATCTTCATTAACCTATATAATGAGGTGATCTTCTAGAACAGCCTGATGGAGATTTTGTGCACAAACCTAATGAGGGCGTCGACCTGGAGCCATAACTTTAAAATAAAAAACTTTTAGATCTCCTAAACCTAGAATATGGAAGAATCAACATTAATTAATTAATTTTTTTCAATCATTGATTTTAGGTTAACCAAACCCAAGGTCTACTCATTCAAACGTAGGCACAAGGAATAATGATCCATGATCGTTTCCTAGGTCTCTACCCTGAAACTAGTATCACCTTGTTTAGTAGCCATTATAGACATAAAGGCCCGTACATCAGTTAATATGGGTTCCTAAAGGATTATGTCTTATTCAGTCTCCAGTGTTTACATCACTTTCTAAACATGAATGACACTGTCCCCCAACCAACCCGTGCAACCTCACCTATGCCTAACTCCAAACTCCATCCTATCCCTCATCCAGAGCTCTAATACCACTATGTCACGACCCCCTCCCCACAAAGTGTACCCCTCCTGGGTGGCAATGTGAGAAGGGAGACAATGACCCTTGATTCCCACCTCCAGTAGGCCTCGAGTTGGTGACTAGCACCATGGGTATAGTAAACACACAAATGGGAGGCATTACCCTCTAAGAGAACACATACGGAAGAGAGAGATAAGATAGACACTAAGAAACTCCAACTCAGAACATAAATATAAATTAAAACCCAAGTTCACATATGTAATGTCATGAGAAAACCCTAAAAATGGAAGGGGAAAATTGAAAGTGCCCAAAATAATGTAAAAACAGCAACAACTACAAGCTCAAACAGCTCCTGCAACCCCAATATAGTTGAAACTAGCTTGATCTCTAACCTACTCCAAGTGACCTGAAAAACAGTTTATATATACATAGGGTGAGTATAAGTGTATAATCAGTAGAATCCTCCCTAAAGACTCTCATGCAAAAGTAAAGGAAGCATGCTAAAGCCCAGTTAACAACAGGTGAAACTAACTCATCACCTAAATAGGTATACTATGTTTCCAAAATCACCATGCCTACTCTCACAAAGTAACTCATACAAGAGTATATAATATAATAAATAATATTAAGGGTATCCCACTACTACATCCCCATTGGTTTTCCACTTTTCTCTAAAATCGAACGTCGTAAGAATATCTCTCCAAATAGGCTTGCCCGCATACACCTGGGCGAAGCACCAAAACATGCACCTCATGCCACAAACCCCCCACGTCCTTGTAATAGAAGTTACCAGGTAGTTTATAGGATCCACCATAGCTCGAATAACGTTTATCATATGTCGGGTATTATACATCAAGCCATCATATCCCATACACCGAGTAAGGATCCTCAAGCCATCACAACCTATACAAGTTACATCTATAGTAGTCCATAGGATACTATATCCAGAATATATGTGTGTGAGTAACAACAAGCAAATATATCCCTCTACACACATATATGGGGAGAACTAACTATTGTGCCTACCAGCACAAGTATCTACCAAGAGAAGAGAGCGGGGCCAAAGGGGGTAGTCAGCTATTCATCCTCCCACCAGAATGTTCGAGAAAACACCCCCTAGGTCTTAGAATTCCTGGGGTATCATTTTCCCTTACTGATAAGGTGGATTAGAGTATAGAAACACAAAATGTACAGAATATACTATATATCACAACCACACTATGGGAATAACCTAGTCTTAGAATCAACTGAAGCTAACGTCCCTCGGACTCCAGGCTGCCACATCTAAGACTAGGTATCATATATGCACACAACTATTTAAAGGGCTTTATTAGATTACTTCATTCCCTTTTTATCAGTTCCAGTTTACGTTAATTAATTCTTTAAACATAAATTAACCATTTACAATTCCACATTAAATATCATTAGCATCACACCCAAAGTCCACTGTCCCTTTAAAATTATAACCTCATCATTATATTCCAAAAACTCCAACCCAAATGGTTTACATCATTTATTCAATTATTCATTAAATAATTGCTTTCAAATATTCACAGGCATTCTAGAAAAACATTCTATGCTACTAAACACAAGGGGGCTCAACCCAGTGAGTATATGTACTACCCGCCGAGTCTTTTCCACCTATAGAAAGAGTGTTGACCTATCCTCCCTTGAGAATCTAAACACAAAAATCAAGTGGCATACCCCACACGTTATCGCTTCTTTTAGAAGAAAAGTAAGCAAGACCAGATTCCTTGAGAAGTTGGGAAAAATAAAGCAGATAATAAACCAATAAGAATGATAAAGAATCCAATAATCACATCCATCCCATTCCATCATCCCTGGTGTCCTTCGAGACAACCACCTGCATAAACCGATTCATATCGCTACACTAGGCATCATATACTGCCACAACCAAAGGTCTCCATGCCCCACATACCACACCTACCATCCAGGCTCGCATCACAACATAAGCAATAGGAAAACAAACATCTTAACAATTGGGATCTTGTCCCTTTAATAATCAAGAGGGTAACTCAGAACCCTTCAAGGAATTATTAAACAATCAGTTCTTTAATCCATCCAGAATTAACCAATTTTTATTCATAGGTTCCCAATTCAGGAAACCTAATTAGTAAGCTATCAAAAATAACTAATCATGATTACTATGCCAATTTTATTAACATAAAATTACAACAAGGAGAACTAGATTCATTTACATAGATCATTATCTTTATCCAAACCATTATCAAATTAATTTTGGATTTATGTTTTTCCAAATTTCTATCAAGAACAAAATGCTAAACATAGCAAGAATTCATATCACACTGTCTAGAAAAACAAGAGGCAATATCATTCGACCGATATCAATTTTTTTGTCCAGATCAAATATTTATTAGTTCAGTTCCATTGTGATCTAGTGGGATAAATCATGCTAACAATATATTTTAATGTAAAATATTAGAGAACAAATGAATCCCCTACCTCAAATGGATATTGACGTTCTTTATACGAGAACAGTCCCCACAATGGGTCACGATCCTCCTCTCGCAACAACATATATCGAAGATTGATCAATACAGTTTTGTTGCAACAAAACAAAGCAGAACAAATCTGAGGAGGATAGTTTGATTGGGATACTCCTATGATATGGAATGTGATGTACGAGCGTCTCACACCTAAGAACAAGTAGAATGAATTATGGATGAAGATATCCCATCCCTTTAAAATATTTAATGGAGAAACGGTTTAAGATACGCTTAATTTTCCATTAAATGTGGATCACATTAAACCATGTGGTTTGAACAAGAAAAAACATCCAGAGCCTTTGGGATAATTAATATAGGAGTTATGGAATTTGAATAGGCCTTAGAGTCCTTAAAATGAGGATTCAAATTCATTTTACATCAATGGAAATGTCAAAGGGGTGAAACAAGATGAAGCAGGAAACATTATTCACCATTGGAACCTCACCATTCTGGAAACACTGTTCATGAACCTCACCGTTGGAACCTCACCATTCTGGAAACACTATTCATTAACCTCACCATTTAATCCTCACAATTAGAACCACACCATTCTGTAAACACAGTTCATGAACCTCACCATTGGAACCTCACTGTTATGGAAACACTATTCAAGGACCTCACCGTTGGAACCACACCGTTAGAACCTCACTATTCTGGAAGCACTGTTCATGAACCTCACCATTGCACTATTCACAATGGCCTACCTTTGGAATTGTTCACCTAAGGACACTGTTGAACTATTCACAATTGTCTACCATTGGAACTGTTCACCTAAGGTTACCGTTGCACTGTTCACAACGGTCTACTGTTGGAATTGGTCACAGAAGGTCACCGTTCCACTGTTCACAATGGTTTACCGTTGGAACTCTTTACAGAAGGTCACCATTTCACTATTCACAATGGTATACCATTTGAACTATTCACCTAAGGTTACCATTTCACTATTCATAATGGTCTACCATTGGAACTTTTCACAAAAGGTCACCATCGCACTGTTCACTATGGTCTACCGTTGGAACTGTTCACCTAAGGTTACAGTTTCACTGTTCACAACATTCTACGGTTGGAACTATTCACCTAAGGTTACCGTTGCACTGTTCATAATGGTCCACCAATGGAACTATTCACAAAAGGTCACCATTTCACTATTCACAATGGTCTACCATTGGAACTGTTCAACGAACTATAAATTTGGCAAAGTGTTGGGGATAAGTCACCTTGACCTCCCGAAACACCTCAAACACCATATTTTAACAATTGAATAGACCAGAGAGGTCTGGGCCATTACACCTATTCCCCACATCCAATACCTATTATTCTCATCAAAAGACCAAAATCAGGTTCATTAAATAGGTTATTAAGGGAATGATATTCAAGAGATAATATCCCCCTTCTTTCTCATTTAAATTCATTCATTCTTTTTTTATACCTTATCATCAACTACCCTATAAAAACTACCATGATAACACCAATATCCTATGTATACTATAATATTATTATTTTAAATCAATTTTTATCCTAAAACCTCTTCTATTATCTTTTTAAATTAAAAAATGAAATCACCGTCTCTAACATGTCGATTCACTACCTTCGTGGATGATGATTTTTCAATTTCTATTACCACCTCCAATTATGGTCAATAAAACAATTTTTTGTTAAAGTATATTTTAATAAGTATATTATTAATTTTTTAATGTTTTGAAACAAATTTATACAAATATGGATTATCTAAAATGAAACTAGTTTTTACTGGTCAGAAAACCCAAAAAAACAAACCAAACATTTATCATTAATGTTTTGTTTAAAGAATCATAATCATAATAGAAAAAGTGATATATAGATCATTTAAAATTATAGAATCATATTAATATCATTTTATTCCACTTATAGAGTTCTTCTTTCATTTAATAATAACTCTTATAATTATACATAAGAGAACCAACCATTAATCCATGAAACAAACGCTCATGGGATGACGATTCTGATATTTATAACATATAATAATGGCCACAAATGAAATTAAAAAAAATCATGATAAATAAAATAAGTTTTTAAAATAATTTTAAATAAGTAATTAATGAATCAAATTAGATTATCCATGATATTAAATACAGTTTCAAGATGCTTTCAAACATATGCTAAGAGAATTATTAACCCAATTTCCAATCTTTGGGTTATCCTTATACATAAATGATCATGTGGTGGTAGTAATAATTGTGAAATGAATTTTTATTATGTATATTTATAGTTTATAATCATAATCCATTCATTTTATTAATTCTCACTTAATTAATATGATATTTTTAAGGGAAGTTTCCTTAAAAAACCACTTTAATATATTTTTTACAATATTTTAGCAGAATGTTTTTACATATATGACAAGAACATAATTTCCAACATTAATTAATCTTTAATATATTTCTGTTTAAATTTCATGTTTATAATTTTAATTTCAAATAAAATATTTTCATTTATATGTGTTTGGATTCTTAAAATGAAAAGTGATTTCCAAATGGAAAATTTATCTTCCTTAAGAATGTTTCTTTTATTTATGATTTATGGTTTATAATAATATTATTTTTCTTGGAAATTTTTATGATGATGGATGGTTCTATGTAACACCAAAAAAGGGTGAGACTATTATATATCTTCAATGCATTGGTTAAATGGAAAGAGTTAACTAGTTAGGTTTCTCTTAAGAGATAATGGGAAAATGTTGTGATGGTTATCCCATGTGTAACCATGATGCCTAATCCACACTTATTTATGAGAGATACATTATATGAATGATTTATATGAAAATGATTCCACAATTTACCATTTATTTTGTATTATTTATATGGTTTTCCTGAAACTTATGATTTTATAAGGTAATCTATAGAGCTTATAATTTATATAAAAAATTTATAACTTTGTGAAAAAACTTTCATTCATGGAAAAAAGGTTTCTTTCCTTATTTTTTATGTCCCTTACTGAGTTTTTTTTGCTCATCCTATGTTTTAAAAAAATCATAAGATTTTTTTATGGGTAAAGGATAATATTAATTCATGTTTAAAGTTGTGATGTTTTATTATGGAAGTAAATCATGTTCTGTTTTAAATGTTTCATATTGTAAGAAAAATTGATTTTGTTTAGACGTGAATAATTTGAAATATATGAGTTTTTGTTTAATTTTTTATGACCAAATAGTATAAAAATATAAACCTATATGATATTTGGAATATATGAATGTGAATTCTAGATAAATTAACTAGATTATTTAATGTTTAAAGTTGGGAACTTATATTTGGTATCTGAGTAAGGTTTAGATAACATTACGGGTTAGGATAATGTTAATAGAATGGTTTTATACAAAATAAAGTGAAATTTTGGGGTAGGAGGGTATCTAGAGGAAGAAATCATTCTGAATATATAAGCTGGAGTGGTTGGAATTAGAACTGAGACATTTGTGAGAGTAATGTATTAGTTCATATAGGCTATAAATGGTAGTAGGATCCATACATAATATTATTTAGATCAACCTCATAAAAATATTTCCGATGTGAAATTTTTTTTATGGAAAAACCATCCAACATTTAGTGGAACTTTTGATCCAATTGTAGATGAAGGGTGGATTAAATCCATAAAAAAAATTTCAATGGAATGTTCAAAACATAAAATAGTTAGTCTTTTTATTTACCATTTTAAAGGTGATGTTGAATAATGTTTGTGTATAGTAAATAATATCCAGGATAATGAGGATAATGATACTTTAGAATGTGATGGATTCTAAAATATTTTCTTTTAGAAATATTTTCCTAAGGATACATAGCTTAGGATGGATAAAATCTTGAAATTGCGACAGTTGGAGGATTTTTTTTGCTGTATACAATGAATAATTAACTCGATTGAAATGGTATGCCCTAAATTTTATTTAGGATATTGATAGTAAAATCATTCATTTTAATTTATTATTGAATCCAAAATATCCAATTGGAATTAGCTTCTGAAGAATTAAATATATATGAAAAACTTTTTTAATGTGTGGAGAAGATTGAAATGGATTTTGCTAATGATCATGTTTTCTTTGATGACCAGTAAAAAATAGTTCAAGATCACTATTGAGGTATTGTGTTGGAATAATATGATGTTCTAAGCCCTGATGTTTTTTAGTTAGAAGATAACCTTCCATAGGAGGAAAATCCTATTCATTTCTTGGATCATAGAGAGAATTAATTTTGGAATAAGTTAATTCACCAACTTAATATTTTTTAGAAAAACCACATGGTTAAAGAAGAAACATTATAATCTGAAAATTCTTTGAGGGAAAGGTATCCACACTTATATAATAAGGGACTAAAATTTTTGAGGTTTCAATTTCCAAAATGGCGGAGAATATAATAACACATGTATATATATAATAATATATTTTCATTTGAGAATTAAATATTTATATTCATTGTAAATGTATAATGAAATTAGTGGAATTTGTAGAAAATAAGAAATCTATAATAATAGAATACTAACTTGACTATTGTGATAGTAATGTGGCTATTACAAATAGTAATATAGCCAATAGAATAATAACCACACCTAAGAAAATATAAATAAAATTTAGGAATCTTATAAATGAAAATAAGATATATTTATACCTAAAAATAAGTAAGTGTTTCAAAAATGAAAAATTAAGTATTTTTTTTTGTGAAACGTAAATGTTTATTTCCATTTTTATAATGAATATAATTATTTAAAATAAAATTTATTTTCATAAGATAGATTCACAAATAAATATTTTTTTATTACAATTAGATGATAATTTTGTGAGACTTTAATTAATTTTTCATTGTTTAATAAAACCAGTTATAATATTTAAATCGATATTTTTAGAATAAATGATGATTCATATTAAAAGTTAAATTTCCCATAAAACCTATATTACTAAATTAAGCATTTTAATTGTCTTTATATGTTTCCCATATCGTAAGTTTAATATTTGACATCATGTTTTTTTTAATTTAAAAGTGAAATATATAAAACATTGTATGATTTCAAACTTAGGTATGTATTCAAAATACATTTCAAATGTTTTAAATGTAGTATGATGATACTTTAATGATATTTTAAAATAATAGTATTCAATTTTATAAGTCAACATTCTATGGTTATATTAAAATTTCCTTTTAAACAAAAGAAATAATGTTCATACTATGTATTTTAAGCATCTTGAATGTTTTGAGTATTTGTGCACTTTACCTCTCAAAATATTAAATTAAGAAGGGATCACGTTTTATAAAATTAAACATATGAAGTTGATTATATTTATTTTCTATGATTTTATAGTGTATTCTGAAAGTAAGTTTAATAAAAAAATATACCCCTTATGGGCCAACCCTATAGTCGGGCAGAAGAGGTAGCACACACTACTATAGGAGTAGGCTACCGAACCTAGGCCTTCAGCCTTAACACAGGCTAGCCAGAGGGTGTGTGCGTGCACCTTAAAGCACGCATGAAGGAACCAAGTAGCGTGCCACCGTGCATTCCAGCACAACAGCAAGGGTGGGTGTAGAGTGCGCCCACAGAACCGGATATGGGGCGGTATTGTGAGGGGCAAAATAGTAATCTGAGCATTGGCAGGGACCACCGGGCTTATAAGGGAGCTTGGAAAGCATTGCTATTTAGATATGGGATGGAGATTACTAGCTGAAATGCAATATGAAGCATCAGATCTCACCATGTGGGCTTTGAGCTGTCCGTTTTGGTTTGGTCCTCAATCCAAAATAGCCACAGATTATCCTTTATGTTTTTACCATCCATCTGATCGATCATGATCTAATCGTAACCTTTTAAATATTTTTAAATCTCCACATCGCTCCATATTCATATGATCGAGTATAGATTTAATATCGACCAATCATTTCTTTTTAAAACCCCACAGATGTGCCTCAAACATCGGATCAAGGCATGATCAAATCCCAACCATCCATTTCATTTCTGTTTTTCTCCCTCATCGCCTTCTTCTTCTACCTCCTGTGTTCATTATACCACTAGCCATGATACTCCTTATTTTCATTTTTTTCACACCTATGACTACATGGCCCCTCCTTTCACTCGTCTTCCACAATGACCGAAACCCTTGGTCTTATTTCAAACTGAGGGGTCTCGGTTTTCCATACCAGTTGCTTCAAAATATATTATATATTTTATATATACAACTCTCTTTGCACCCAAACCCTATGGTGTTCATCCTATCTAGTGCTACCTTTGAAATTCCCTAGACCTATACTCCTCCTTCAAAACATGTAAGGGTCCTAAGTTTTTCTACATTGTTTCGGCTTGGATTTTTATATGCATATTGAAGTATATACATGTACATATATATATATAGTTAAGTATAGGACCTATTGGTTCTTCCTAAGATGGTGAATTTTTTGTCTTAAATATGTTCTTAATCCTTTACTGAACAAGGGTTTGAGTTTTTATGTCATTGATAAATATATATGGGTGTGTGTGTGTGTGTGTCGATTATCCATAATCATATATATATGTATTTGTTTCATAACTGAACCCTTTATATCTTATGGAACGATTTGAAATTCATAAAACCCTTTTTAACTAATGATACTCATTTGTTCAAAACAAGTAAGAGTCGTTAAATTTTTTGTGTAAGACCCTTATATACAACCTGTATATTCTTTTATACATATTTATATTTATATATTCATAAATAAACTTGGATCCTAAATCTAATTTAGAGATTCCAAATATTTTACGGAATGAATGTTAAATGTGGATTTTGAAATATAATGATTTTTATTTAAAAACATAATTTTTTATATACAACCTTGTATATAAATGGATTTACACACCACTAAAACCTATATAATTTTGGATTTTCCATATGTTATACTTTTTATGCGTTTAGTAATTATGGAGAATTCATGAGTATAATTTTTGGATTTTTCTACTCTTATACACATAAGTATGATTCAGAAATTTTCGAAAATATTAAATGGTATTAGTTATGGTCGGTTTTCATGCTTTTCATTCTTAACTTTGGGTAATGTTAATTGAGAGTACCCTTATGATATGTTATACATAAGCATACAGATAATAAATATTTGGAAATATATGTGTTTTAAAGCATGCCTGAAATATCTTTCACCTTGAAATTAGTTATTCATCCAATAAATTGAGAATTTAAAATATGTATTTTATTAATAAGATGTTAGAATTTAGGGTTATTATTTTATGTGACAAAACCTTTATTTCCTTTAGTTCATTAGTTTTCATCACATATGTTATAATTTGCCTATAATACTATTCATTTATTACCATCTCTATGAATTTTTTAATATTTTTATTAACACACATATGCATGACTCACTTTGTATATGTAAATGCTATAGAAAGTAATCCAACAAATGACCTTTTATAGAATAATGGAAAAAATTATTCAAAGTGGTATGGGACACTTTGAATAATATTAAATGAGAAATTAAATGTTCAAAGTGGTATGGGAATCTTTGAACATACGACCATACTAGCCATATGAGGAATGTATTGGTCATAGAAAGTGTCAGGTGGGGCATGGTATAGCCCCTCAGTGCATTGGTAGGTCTCATGAGAGAATTCATAGTCTTGGAAAAAGGCCTTGAAAAAATGATTATTTATGGTCTTAGTACAAGGCCTTGATGGTATGGTTATGTTGTCCTGCATTATGCATTCCATCAGTATGATTATGATAATTAATTAACCAAGTGAATATTCGATTAGTTGAATATTCATGGGTAAGAGCATGTAATTATGAGTAATAGAAGGAGTAAATGCTTAAGGAATAATGTTTATTCCGCACTCAGAGATTTATCATCCAGTTTATAAATAATAGTTTTTAAGAATGGAAATTGATGTTTTTATTTTTATGCGCAACTATTGTCATGTATTACTCTCAATTTTAAATTTGATCCAAACATTTATTTAGGTCACATTTATTAATGTTAACATGATTCTTACTTATTTTTTTTCACACCCAATATTTGGTATGAGCATGCTTATGATTAGAACATGTTTTGTTGTAAACCTATTAATATTCCTATAATAGTTCACTTCTTTTTTTTAATCAATATGTTATGTTATGATTTCCTTATAATAATTTTTAGTAAATAATTTTAATAGAATATTTTAAAGAGGTTTTAATTGAAAAATTATTTTTTTTAAAACCCCTCATTGGAAATTATTTTGCTCACCATATGTTTTTTATTTAATTTTATCGGTTTAGTAGATTTGAGTTACTCTGTTTAGTGGCGGTATTGTAGAGACTCTTGCTCTTTCAGTTTTCAAAAATTTGTAATAGTTGAATCTGATTCTCGAGGACCTCAAGAAAAAATTTCCTCTTTATTAGAACATGATGATTGTTTTCATCATTCATTATTTTATATAAAAATCACACACATGTTTTATGTGAAACATTACCGGCTTCGGGGCAGTCCGGGGCTAAGGAATGACTTGTAACCATGATGGTTACGCCCTATGTAGCCTAGAGAGATACATTATATGTAAGAGTGATATAAAAATGATTCTACATATTAAATTTTATTATTTATGTATGATTTATAGTTTTTTTACAAGAAAAATATGATTTCATAAGGTAATTTAAGAGCGTAACTTATATGTGTAATAGAAATAAATTTGGGAAAATGTTTTCATTCATGCACAAATGGTTTCATTCTTAATTTTTATGTCCATTACTATTATTATTGTTCTCATACCATATTTTATAAAAATCATAGGGTTTTTGGAAGGTTAAAGGAACATAATAATTCACGTTTAAAGTTGTAATGTTTTATTATGGAAATAAATCATATCTTTTTAATGTTTCACATTGTGAAAAAATGGATATTGAATATAAGTGTCTACTTTGTAATTTATGAGTTTATATGAATGATTTAATGACTCAATTGTATAAAATTATAAACATAAAATATAATTTAGAATGTATGAATAGTAATTCAAGATGAATTAACTAGATTATGTAATGTTTAAGTCTAGGTCCGTACACTTTTATCCCACATAAACCAAAAAAATAGCGATTAACATGGTCTTTTTTTAATCACCTAAAATATATCCATTAAAATAAAACAATGATATCTATTATTCTAAATGAACTCCACTTAAATCCAAAGATCTTATGATGATCTCCCAAAATCTATAACATGGGACTAAAGCATGTATTATAAGGTATTAATGGTCCATTCTAATTATACATATTTATATATATGATATAATGTACTCATACTCAGTTGAGTAACCATCACTCTTTAATGTCCTCTCTGAAATTCTGAATTATGCCATATATTTCTATCTAGCTCAATATATAAAAGAACTTTGTGATGAATAACTGCTTCCTTCACATGTATCTTGTCTGTTGGGTCACCCTTAGAATACACTAATTCTCATCCTCAAGAATCATGTTATATAATGATCATAAAGAACACATAATTTTATTTAATAATTATTTATATATTATAGTGTAATAATATTTAATTATATATTTATGATAATAATCAATAATGGATTACAAATATTAATGAGTTCACATATTTTCCTATAAGAATAAAAAATCATAATAAACAAAAAATGAATTCAACATGTGATAAATCAATGAAAACAGATGATTTGTTGTAACATATATCAAACTATTTGCATTATGACCTCTATAAATTCAACCCCATCATATATAGATCTCTTAATATAATGAAGGACAAAAGAGAAAACTAAAAAATAATCTATGAGCATCTAAATAAATATTGAAGTTCAATAGAGACGTCTATTTAACACTACTCTTACCAAGTCATAAAAACAAATGATTAATAAAATACATAGAAAATTGAGGTCTTGAAACTTATAATATTAATCCAAGAACAAGATAATTGAGACCTTAACAACAATAATTTGAAGATTATAGTATAAGTATAATGTGTTGAGAAGTTAAGAGTAGAAGTTTCATATTATCTTATAGCATTTTGGAAAATTATTGGCATCCGAATAATCCATGATAGCTAAAATAATCGAATGATCGATAATTATATGAGATCCACATAAAACACCAATGACTATATTGATCAATTTATAAATCCAAAAAATATTCATAAACTCTTAAATAGAGATCATTTAAAAGAATGAGGATGATAGAAGAATAATTAATCATATATTAATAAGGATAAATTAAAGAGAGAAAATGGAGAATATGAAAAGGGGATCATATATCACGGAACATCCATTTGATTTACTTCAAACCTCCATTTGCAATGTAATATAATTTTCTTTTGATATTTCTAGTCTTTATATTTAACAACATTATTTATTATCATTCATTTTATATTTACATTAAAATTTTAAAGGTAACTAGTCCATTGTATTGACTATACCCAAAATCCAATTCATTAATTAGAAAATTATTAGGAATAGGGACTTTCACTCATCCAATATCTAATAAATGAATTTGTGAGTATAATAACATCTCATATACCTATACTAGGTCCATTAACACCTGAGAATAAATATTTTTTACATCTAATTATAATTCAATAACTTCTTATACTCATTGTTATCTAGATTTGAGAATATTATCCTCTTACTTTTTTGTTAATAAACTAAAACATTTCTAGGGATATGAACTTGTACTTAATATATAATAGGGATCATATGGATTATTAATCCCAACCCTCTTTATCATTTTGAACAACCTACCTATATATAATTTTATTCATTTATTTTATCTATCTACATAACTATGTCATGTCCCCCTATTTACATTAAATTATATGTCTTTACTTGAGTATTTACATGTCTAGATAAAGATCCAAGAACACTAATAGTTATTCATTCTTGTTTTATTTAATAGTTTAACTTATTTTATTATCATTATTGGATAATTTATGTAAATATATCATATTGAATTAGAAGGAATGAGTTATATTCTCAAAAATTAAATTTATTTATACTTATTTAACAATAGATTCCTATGATTAATTTTTATTCTCTATTTATGTTTACAAACATTTATTTTATTTCTATATACTATAATTTTACTCTAATTAGTTGTTGTAAATATATATGTTTATAAAACGGTGTTTTGTGTAAGGATTTTAAATTCAACCCTCGTAAATATTTCTATTGAATTGTATCACATTACCGTAATTCATGGACCAACTATTGGTATCAAAGCTAGTCTTAAAGTTGTTTTATATTATAGTAGGTTAAGATAAATGATCCAATTGGTAAATATATGACTTCAATCCTTCAATAATCTAAAAAATACCAAAATAATTTATTTGATCTATCTCTTTAATAGTATTTTCAATTTGTATTTATCAATAAAGAGATTAAAATATCAATATGAAATATATTTTCATAAAAAATTATGATATAAGAAGTCTTTTAATTGTTTTAAAAGTTTTTTTAGTTCTAGAAACTTGGTATTAAGGGACTAGTCTTAAAGACTTATTCTCAAAGACTGTTTTTGGAAACCCATTTTTCCTCGAAAATCCATTTCATATGGAATTTTTAATGTAAGTAAATTTTCTTTATTAAATGATATTATGAAATAATTTATTATAACTAAATGTATAGTTTTTATACCATTATTAGACATTAGTGCGTTCCAATAAAGGAGATAACTTCTTTACTCAAGAGGAGATTTCTAATTTTAATTTAAATATTTATGTTTGTAATATTATTACCTATGACATGATTATTGGTGTTTAAAAACATGTTTCATCACATTAAATTGTTCAGGATATATTAAATCATATTTAGAAAACCATTAGAAGGAATATAAAGATGATTCAATCCAGTAAAAATATTAATGATCAAAAAAATAAAAAAATTATATTATAATGATTAACAATAGAAGGTGGTGAAGACAATATTATCACAATTAAAGTCATCATTTACAACTAATAAATAATAGGAATAAATTAATCAGGAATTTAAAATAAATCATTCCTCATTAACTTAACCTTTCCAAAGTAAACAAGAAGAAAAATGAAAATGGTGGGTTATCTAACCATTAATTCCAAAAGATTAAATAAAAGATCATCCTATAAAAATCTATTTAAATAATTAGATTAAAAATGTGTATACTAGAAGCTCCACTATATATATATGTATATATTTATAATTTTGAAAAAGTGGTGATATATTATTATAATCCTCAAACAAATACACATTCTCCAAAGAAGAATATAGAGATATATTTTCAATTATAACTAAACAAAGTAGTTATATAATTCAATTTGAGTCAGATTATAAAAAATTAATGGATAGAAATCTCATTACTTTAAAAGAAATGTAATAGAAACATTATAAAATTTAATTAATTTATAATCAACCAAGTTCAAACATTGTTAGTAAACCATTAACTTTTTAGAAGGATAAAAGTAAAATAATTTTTCAATAAAACCTTCCTCTAAATAAAAATAAAAGAAAAAATATATATGTTTACAAATTAAAATCTAAAGAAAACTCTTTGTACATTTATGGAAGGATAGAGATACTCTTAAATATCATGGGTATAAAAATATCGACACAAATACTGATATTTAATCAAGTAAACCATGAATAAAAGAACAAAACACTACAAAAATTTTAGATTCCTAAATATGTGATAAAAAGAACCTGATAAGAATAGTGAATGGAGGGAAAAAATTTGGATTCTACATGATTTATATAATAAAACTTAAAAATCAAAGAAAATATGCATTCTAAAATATAATCTATATAAAAATCAAACTAAATATATTTAATGGAGAAAATATATCACTTCCAACACATCATTATTGAAAACTCATTGAGTAAATTATATTTAATTTTTTTCTTGTTACTCCAATTGATAGAGAAACATAAATTAACCTACGTTTAATATTTTCAAAATGGATTTATGAAAATAATTTTTTATCCTAAAAAACTCACATCTAAACACAAATTTTTCATTTTCACTATTATATCTTTAAAAATTGAATTAAATATTCAAATATCATCATTTTTTCTATTTTATATACAATCATTGATATTGTTATAATTGTCGTGCTACATTAATATTCATATAAATTGAGTAATCCCTCTTTATTTGAATATACACATTTATAAATTCTATTAAAATCACTTCTATGAAATTTATCTATGGATATTTTATCTCTCTCAATATCTTGAAAGTCTCTCAATAATAATTCTATTAGAGATTATATTTAAACTTTTTACCTTTCAATAAGTGTTACCAACACTTATTTATAATTTCATAATTCTTCATTTTTTTTAACGAAGCCTCATTTTTATTAATAAAGCAAAGCAAAGACCTCTTTTAACTGGGTAGAGGGAGACCCATTACATAGACCGAAGGCCCAGTGGGCTTGAAGCCCATTACATAGCCCGTAGGCCCAAATTTTTGGCCAAATTCCTATTCTGTGAATAGTAACCCGGCTGCTACAGTACCCACTACAGTACCGCCACCGCTACAGTGCCCTGCCACCGCTACAGTACCTGCGCCCAATGGGTTTTGAACCCCCATTTTTCATGTAGTATTAAAGGGTGGAATTTGTAAATTTATATTGATGACTTGATCAACAAACATCATAAAAATTTCAATGAGGATAGCTATAAAGATAAACAATGTCATCTCGTCTTTATCTACAATGTTAATCTATGACATATTCAGGGTTTATTTTTCTACTAAAACCGCATCTCTTGCTAATGAACATGAGTATTAAGATGGTTAAATTACATATTTGTAGGTATAATTAATTAGAAAACCCATATTCACTTTAACTCCTTTAATAAACCAATATTTTATGTTATTCATCATTTTAAATTTATTCTCTTTGATATCTTTTGTTACATAGAACACCGAGTTTAAACAAATGATTAAATATAATAATTTAATAGTAATAGTTATTAAATAATATTTTGAATGGTTGGAATGAATGATATTAACTTAATTATGAAAATTTATTTCACACATTTTTATAAAATGAATTCTTTTTTGTAAAATTAATTATAAATGTAAATAAAAACCAATTGAATATAAAATACGTGTTTTCATAAAAAAAACTATTTGTTTCAAACATTTGACATTTATATTTATAAATTTAATTAATCATTATTATTGATATATAATAATTAAATATTTATGTTTTATATCCAATAAATTTTTTTTAAATTCAAACATTATGTTTTATATGATTAAGAAAAGAAATATATCCATTTTAGCAAAAAAAGAAATATTTTTCTAAAAGATATATTTGAAGCCTTTTAATGGTTAACCTATTTAATAAAAAAATTATGAAAATTTTATAAATTTTATATTAAAAATACACTTCATTTTTTAAATTTTAAAACATAAAATTAGATTAATATCAATTTTTTTGTATTTTTCTAAAAAGTTTTTTTGGATAAATAGAGAAAAATTATTATTTTTAATTAAAAATTAACTTCTTATCTAAATAATTTATAGTATTAATTTATATTTCAAGTTTATTTTTAAGTAAAATTAGATAAATTACACATCTATTAAATCAATTTATGTCGTTATAATTTTTTAATTTGGAATTTGGATATAAAAACATTGCAAACTTTTGAACATTTTTACTTTAAAACCTCACTTTATCATCTCGTCTATGTGAATAATTTGAAATTAAAATTTTCAAGTATTGTGAATTTAATTTAGTAAATTGGATTCCATATTTTCAATAATAAGGTATGAATTAGGTAGTGATAAAATTTTCATTTTTATGCATTAAAAATTTACATTTCTAAAAATAAATATGTTCCATGGTATTGGAAAAATAATGAAACTTGTTAAAGTTAAAAGGTAAAAGAATAAAATACCAAAAAACTAAATAATTAAATGGATTTTTGAAGTTTATTAACATGATAAATATAATTTAAAAGATTAATTATCATCCAAATTTTTTTATGTTAATTCTACCCTATTGAGGATGGCTTTAAACATAAAATAATCTTTATTTAATCACTCTCCTCCTCAAGTATAAATATCTACCCTCACAACCCAATTTCTTCTCACAGGACATTAATATCTTAATATATCTTTCAAAACCTATACTAATAACACTCCCCACCCCCATGTTCGTATGTTCTCACCCAAATAAAATTTCTAAGTTATTTTAGAGATCCTTTAAGGACATGATATTCACGTGGTAATTTTTTAGAAAGAACATCGCTTAATTTTTTATCTTCTTCAACCAAATCCTCACCTCCTTCATCCATAAAAGAATGATAACTCCAAAATAAATCATATACTGTAATTTTATATCTCCAATGGAATATATTATATCAATCCCTTTTATTACATCTCTTTATTCAAAGAAACAAAACTACTTTACAAATTATGACGATTAATCATCTTTATGAATAATGATTTCGTTTATTTTCCAATACCACCTTCATGGAAGATCATAAAACAATTATTATTGTTAAATGCTATTGTAATAATTATTTTATAAAATACTAAATGTAATATAAATAATATATATAATTAATATTAATTAAAAATAAACTAGTTTAATATGTTCCGAAAAAACCACTAAAAATAAACTAAACATTTTTCATTAATCTTTTATCAAATGAATCATCCTCATGTATAAAATAAAAATGATAAATGGTACCATATAACTTATATAAGTACATTAATACCATTTTATTTCACTTCAAGATATTTATTTTCATTTAACTATAGGATCTATAATTTCACGCAAAAAGAAGGACTAAGAAACCATAAAACGAACACACCCAAAATAATGAAAATAATTAAATATTATTTATTAATGTGTTGTAATATGTTATAAAATGATTATATTAGTTATTATAAATATAAATAAAATTAATTTAACATTTATATAAGAGTTGAAATTATTTTACCCTAAATGGAAGTGTGAGTTAAGGTTTTCCGCATCTCACATTTACTTTTTTCAGATATATGCCTTATTCACCACTTATTTCATTTATGTTGTGTGTATACTGAACATTGATATAACATATCATAAATATATTTATATTCATGGAATTTAATGTTTTATTTAGTGTTAATTAATTTATGGGTCATATGATTTTACTTATTACAAAGTGGTATGGGATTTCTAAACTCCATTATCATTCATTAGGTTAAACATCTATTACATTAATTATAAATTCTAATGTCATATGTGAAATGATTTTTTATTTTATTTTATTTTATTTCAATTTTTTTATGTTGATTAATAGTGGTTTTATAGTAGATATACATTATTAATTTATTTTCTTATTTCTTAAACTACTTTCCATTTTTGCATATGGCGTTTACATTGAATATTATTTGAATAATTGGGGAAATAATATTAAATCTGTATCTTTCACTAAATATGGATATTTTTTATAAGAAATATATTTTTTCAATTTAATTGAGTATTAAATATTTTAATACTGATTTTTAAATGAAATACATGGGTTGAGGACCGGTTAATGCAATCCCCTTGATGCATTGGTAGTCTCATGAGATGAATTAATTGGCCAAATCAGATGGGTTTCTACCCAAAGACATAAACTATAAATTGGATTGATCTTTAAAATATATATTTTGAAGATATGTCTTTATAGTTATGATTTTATAAATTATTCATTCCTTCATTATTTTTATTACTTGAGATTATTTAATTAGTTATAATATCTATGGTTAAGTTCCAAGATCATGAGATTATTTATATGGCATTAGTAGGTCATCCTTTAATCATTGCATATTATTCCCAAGTTATTGATTAATGGAATATGTTCTTAGTTATTTACCTTTTCATGTTGATTATTCTTATTTATTGATGATATTTTCTCTTTTATATAACCCTTACTGAGAATTTGAGCTCACCCCTTTATTATGTTTTATTTGTTTTCTAGATTTCCAAGAAGTTTATTATGATTGATATAAATGTTTATGATATGGAGAATAATGATGTTATCAGTGAAAATTATTTTTTAAATTTATAACCAAATTGTAATTTGAATTTAAATTATTTATAATGTTTACCAATACTATTAAACTATTCAGTCTTTTTGGATGTTATTTCTTATATCTTATGCTAATGTAATAAAGTGAGGAACCGGCTCTGGGATACAAGAGTCCAGGTCATTATAGTTGATATTAGTGGATTTTACATAGAATATTTAGAAACTAGACTTTGAAAATCATATTTTAGGGACCATAACCCTAATGTAGACTTTGAGGATATGTGTATAGGAATATCCCAAATTAACAAATTAACAAATTTTATGATATGATATCATTTGTACATACATTTGTCAATTTATTTCAAGTATTTCACTTATTTGGAGATTATACATTATGTTTCCTAATGTTATGAAATAATATAGTATATTACATCATTTAGAAATGGAACCTAGAATAAGGAATATAAACCACATAAATTTATGTAATTCAAAGAGTATGAATGTTCATTTTCATTATGGGATTAAGCTAGTCTTTTGAATGGAATTACTCTCACAAACATTATCATCATATAGTAACATAATATCATGTTCTAAAAAGATATATAATGAAATATCCAAGTCTTTTAGGCTTCCATGGGAAGCAATATATGAATGAGAAATATATTAAATCATAAATAATGGGAGTAAGGGAATGAATGATTTTCCCACTTATGAAAACTATGGAAAAAATCATTCAAGAAATAATTTAATATTTTTGTCCTTTATTATAATTGTGGAGAAAAGGGTCAAAAAGAAAAATAATGAAAAAGGAAGAATGAAAAGATTGATATAAAGTGTTTAAACTATAGTGAAATGGGGTCCTATTCAAATAAATTCCCTAAGAATGAAAGGAATATAGGTCAAAAGAAGCTAATGGATCACATTCAAGTTTATGTTCTTAATAAAAAAAGATGAATGATTAATGTTCTTGTTTTTAGATTCAAGAATTATATTATTTTATTATTTAACAAATGATTTCAGGGTTATCTGAATGATAACATTCATAACGATTTTACTATAGTGATTTTTCACTAAGGATTTCAAATAATGAGTTTAATAGTTCCAAGATAAGTGATTCAGTAAAAATTTTAAATTCTAGGAAAATATGTTATTGAGGGAAAGATAACACTTAATTTAATCTTGATGCTGTAAAAATTGTGCTGTTATAAAGATATGATTGATATGAATAATATAAATTGGATAGTATTGAAGACCTGGGAACTAATTATTGATTTATTGAGAATGTTTTTTATACCCTCATTAGTGGAGTTAATAACAATTTTTAATTTATATAATATATTCAACATCATGAAATATTATATTTGGACGCATTATTTCTTTTATTAAGGTTTCAAAGTGATCAAGGTATTCATATATTTGGTATGTTACAATAAGAGCTACATTATGGTTTTATAATATAATTTTATGTTTATTTATTAAATTTAGTGACCTTCCTTATAAATTATTTTGTCTCTGAATTTAGATAGATATATTTTTTATAATTCTTAATATTAACTACTTATAGAATAGATTTAGTTGAAATTTCGATAGTATTTCCTGAGGTTAAAGTATGATTTATCATATTTTTTAACATGTTCCAACAATTTACATTTTTTAGAATATTTAAAGGCTGAAGGAATGACTTATGGATCTTTTGATAAAAGTGCCTTAGGCATTAAATTCCATTTTGAATATCCATTACTTGGATTAAAAAAATTAATTAAAAATAGATCGATGCACAACCAAAGAATGATATTATTCTTGTGACATAGAAAGAAATCGACTATTTATATTTTATAAAGTTCATATCTTGATTGAAAAATAATCTATAGGAAAATAATTTTGAAACAAAAAGGTTATCTATTTAATTTTCATAAAAATAAATCAATGGAATTTTAACACATCAATTTTTTTTGTGACGGTTAAATTTCTAATGATCATGTCTCCTATCACTCTCCATCAAAAATTAATAGTTAGATTTCTCCTCCATATACATGTTTTGACTTCCTACTAGTGTTCTCATATAAGGAAACTTATTTTTGTGGTGAACTTCACATTTCCCTTTCCACTGATTAATAGGTTATTTTACTAACCCTAATTATGACCTGAGTTTTCCATAAAAGAATTTTAAAGTATCAACCATTATTTTTTTCAAATTTTTAGGAACCGATTTGTAGAATGAGGGGGTAATGTAACACCCAAGGATTTTATAGTATGCCTTTATTTAAATTCAATCTGTTTGATATCTTACATTAAAGAGAACACTGAGCAAAACTAAATGATTAAATATTATTATTTAATTATGATAGTTTTCACCTTGCCAATAGAATAGTGAGAAATAATTATATTAAACAATTTTTGAAAATTTAGTTTTAAAATGCTTATAAAATGAAATCATTGGTAACAAATTAATTATAAATGAAAATTAGAAACAATTGTACAAAAAGGATGTGTTTTTATAAAAAAACTATTTTTCCCACAATAAAATTTTATATTAATAAATTAAATTAATCACTATTAGTGAAATATAATAATTAATTTATATATTTTATATAAAATAGAATGTTTTAAAATTTATCCACTCATTTTTCTTGTCATAATATATGAAAAAAATATAATTTTAAGCATAAAAACAATATTTTCCTAAAATACAATTTTGTCACCATATAATGGCGCACCTATTTTAAAACTAAAATTTGAAACTATTATAAATTTTATAAATTTTATATGAAATAATAATTTTTCATTTTTTAAATATTAATATCAAAATTATATTATTGTGAAATTTTTGTATTTTTCTGAGAAGTTTTATTTTTTTATGAATGGGGAAAATACTTCCTTTTAATTGAAACCTGAATTTTCATCTAAATATTTTATTATATTAAAGTATGTATTAAATTTATATTAAATTAAAATTAGATAAATTATACATATATAAATTCAATTTAGGTTATTGGAATCATTTTCATAATGAATTTGGGTTTAAACACATTTCTAACATTTGAACATTTTCACCTAAAAACACCATTTTTTCATCTTGTTTGTTGGAATAATTTTAAATTAATTTTTTTAAATCATTTGAATTTAATTTGGTATAATTTATTCCATATTTTTAATATTAAGGTCCAAATTAGTTATTATTTATATTTTCATTTTTATGTATAAAAAATTTTAGTTGTATAAAAAGCCAGATTTAACACGGTATAGGAAAAATAATGTTACAAGTTAATGTTAAAGTTTAAAGCTTAAAATACCTAAAAATAATAAATTAAATGGTTCATTATAGTGTTTATAAGCCCTATAAATCCTTTAAAACATTAATTATCAACCCAAGTCAACTGAATTAATGCCTCCATATTGTGGATGGCTTCCAACATAAAATAATCATTATTTAACCACATAAAACTACCTCTCATGAAGTATAAATACCACCCCAATTACCCTCACTAGAATTGAAAATCTTAAAATAAATAAAATTACCTCTCCATCCCACTCTCCTCACTTTCAATTTCTGATGGTCTCACCCAAATTCCATTTCCATGGTCATTAAGGGATCCTTTAAAGGGGTGATATTCAAGAGGTAATTTTCTCAAAAGAACCTCTGTTAATTTATTTTCTTCTTCTACTTTTTATTCACCTCCTTCATCCATAATGTAATTATGACCGATGAATAATTTATATACTGTAATTTTATTTTATATAATGGAATATCTTATATATATCCCTTTTATTACCTTCTCTTATTCAGTGAAACGAAACTATTATCCAAATTATGTTAGTTAAACATCTCTATGAAGAATGAATTTGTTCATTTTACATTATTTCCTTCATTGATAGTCATAAAAATATTATTCTAGATAAATAAGATTTTAATAAGTAAATTGTAATGTCCCGGTTCTGGAAGCCAGCCAGAGGTGCCCCGTACCCGGTTTGCCACATGGCCTCAAGCGCATTTCCATAAATGACAAAGGATGCTGACTAGAAGCGAGGGCCTTGAGTGTGATAGTGGTGAAACTATGCCTTCATTGGCATAGTAACACGGTGGAAAGGAAACAAATACAAAATAGAAGAAGCAGTAAATATACACTCAATGGTAATAGCGGATGACTAGAATAACAAACAACTGAATAAAAAATATAAATGATTCATGGTATACGTGTCTAGGAAAGAAGACAAACATTTCAGCATGCTGGAATAAAAACAGCACTAAACCAAAGTACTAAAAAAAAATAGCTCTTCATCATCGCATGCCTATGCTTGGACGCATTCTCTCTAGTTCCATAGCTAGTCAAGTACCTGAAATAGAAGGGTGCTTTCCCTTGTCTATACCTGCATCAATATAACCTATTTGGGCCCAATATAATAGCCCAAAAAGGTGTGAGACTAAATCATAGTAGGCAACCACCCAATGATCTGTGCCTAACACTAAGTAATTATTTGGCAGGTAAAAGTATAGAAGCAGTAAACAAGAAATTACTCAACAGAAAACAATTCCACATATCAAAAGTAACTAATCATGCATGGTAACCCTCTAGGAAGTGCACACAGCCTATCCCCACTAGATCAGTTATAATAATATATAAAGACTCTCTGAGGAAAAACTCATAATAAATTCCCCTTATAGTCAAAAGTATTTCAAGACTCTCGGAGGAAACTCACATGGTCAATTCCCTTTACAGTCTAAGGTAAGTCAAGGACTCTTTGAAGAAACTCACACAATCAATTCCCCTTATAGCCCCAAGGTTAAGGAATCTTTAAGGAATCTCATTTTTCAATTCCCCTTATAGCCCCAAGTGGTTCAATGATTCTTTAAGGAAGCTCACTCGGTCAATTACCCTTATAGTCTAAAGTACTCGATGACTTTCTGAGAAATCTCACTCAGTCAATTCCCCTAATATCCCTATGTATTTCTAGTCACTCTAGGGATGCTCATTTGGTAAATCCCCCTTATAGCCAAAAGTTCTCAAAGACTCTCTGAGGAAGCTCACCCTGTCAATTCCCCTTAAAGTCTACTAAACCAGGTTCTCACGGACCTGTGTAGGTCAATGATCATAGGAGTGTAATATGGACAAGTAAACCAATAGAACTACTTGGATAAACAGTCTACATCATTAAAAGTATGTTAGAATAAAACTCTCCATCCTATAACAATAGGAATGGAAAATAGGAAAAGCATGAAAACTGGCTAAACAGGACAAAACGGTCGTAAATAGAACATGCATGGGAAATACATCCAAAGCATTGAAATCAACCCTATTCAAATCCAAATTTCCTCTACAGAGGTATACAAGCATGGTTGGAAAACAACAGGGGTAAAACAACAAACACCCAATACCCCGTTCAAGGGTATTGGTGGAATTTGGACATAATATTCAATGAATTTGAACGGAAAGGCACAAACCACCTACCTCAGGGTTTGGAGATCGCTATATGTGAACCTCACATCTTGAATATCCTTATAAAAACATAGATCTACAAAAAAATATAAAATATTCAATCCATGATAAAATGTAAAAGAAGAGGAATTGGAAAACGATTCTCTAGGAGAAGGAAGAACTCACTAATGCGAGTCCAATGCAACCGACAATGTTTAATTTGGAGGACGGATAGAGGCTCAAGGTCTCATTGATGATCCGTGGCCGTACAGACTCTCTCAGATGAATGTGACCTAGAAGAAGGGTGTTTTGTCCATCAGACACGACCCGATAGTGAATAAAATAAACAGTATGTACTTTTAGAGTACATGGAATGTACCTTTTGTTTTCATAATCCTCATTAGGTGGCCTCCAAGTCACTCCCACACGGCCATGTGTGTGGATACTACACAACCATCACATGGCCTCCTGTGGTAAGGTAATACATGGGGTGTACTCATAATGTACACAGTGTGTACTACGAATATTTCCAAAAAACCCTCTTATTCCCAAAAATGATCACAAAAGGAAAACATACTTGAAAAGATGGTCCAAGTTCGTACAAATTTCCCCCCTTGAATAATAGATTCCCCGACCTTCCCCAGTGCATCATAGAAGAAGGAACCCCAAACAGTTCATGCCACTGTGCTCCTACATCGGCCTCCCTCTCCCAAGTCTCATCCTGTACCCGCCTGTGCTGCCATAGCTCTCATACCAAGGGAACAGAACGACAATGGAGAACATTTTTACTATGATCCTCAATTCTAATAGGATGCTCCTCATATGATGCATCCACTTAGACCTCAACCTCCTAGGGTTGAAAGACATGAGATGGGTCTGAGAAGTAACGTTGAAGCTAAGAAACGTGGAAGACATCGTGCATAGCGCGGTACCTCTGAGCTAACTACAACCGATAGGCAACCGGCCCAACTCTCTCCAAAAACCCAAAAAGCCCCACGTACCTCGGTGAAAGATTACCTTGTATCCTAATCCTCTTGTGTCTCATCCTTAGTGTGACACACATGAAAACTTGATCCATAACCTCCAACTCTAGAGGTCGTCTTCGTGGATCAGCATAAGACTACCATCGAGACTGTGCAGTATCCATCCTCTTCCGAATCAACTCTATCTACTCTGTGGTCTCTTGAACAAGATGAGGTACCAACAAATCTGCATCTGCTACCTCTAGCCAACATCAGGGTGATTGGCATGGCCTACTGTACAGAGTCTCGTAAGGTGGAATCTGAATAGTCATTTTAAATATAATATTATAGGAAAACTACACAATAGATATATTCTTCTCCCAAGAACCTCCAAAATCCAGGATATATTCTTGGATCATGTCCTTAGCACCTGAATCGTATGCTCAGAATAGCCATCTATCTAGTGGTGGTAAGATATAATCAAAAGTATCTATGTACCCAAAGCCTTATAAAGCCCCTGCTGGACCCAAGAAGTAAAAGTTTCATCCCTGTCTGAAAAAATGGTGTGTGGAACTCCATAAAGACGTGAAAACTCTCAAATGTACAATAATCCCAACTCATCAACACTTAAGGTCTCCTTGATTGGAAAGAAGTGAGTGTCCTTCATGAGTCTGTCAATGACAACCCAAACTGTGTCATTCCCTCAAGGCGACCTCGACAAGTTGTTCATAAATTCAATCACGATGTCATTCCACTTCCACTTGGGAATTGGTAACTATTGTAAAATCCCTGATGGTCA
The DNA here is from genome assembly GCA_963277665.1 of Viscum album. NCBI lineage: Eukaryota > Viridiplantae > Streptophyta > Magnoliopsida > Santalales > Viscaceae > Viscum > Viscum album. Next base: position 1,147,941,703 of record OY728165.1, read on the forward strand.
CTGATGCTCTTCTTTCACCTTCTGACAAGTGGAACACCTCATGACGAAACCAGCAACATCTCTCTTCATACCTAGACACCAATACTACTGGTGTAGATCATGATACATATTGGCAACGCCATGATGAACTGCCCAAACTGAGGAATGAAAATCTCACATCATCTTCCTGTGTATGTCTACTGGCACCCATACACGCCTCTAGAAATGCAAGATCTCATCCTCACCTATATTTCATCTCGGAATAGGGTCCTCTCCTGACATGCTCTCCCTTAATACTAGTATTTCTGAATATGATTGTTTCCTCATTCTAACTCGATCAAGAAGTGTAGAGGTAACAACTAAAGAATATAGAAAAGTCTGCCCATGTCTGTCGTGCACCTCCAGATGCATCTCAGAGAACAGATCCATAAGGTTCCACTCACTGATTGGCTCCTGAACTACATGTATCTGAGTCCTCCTTCTCAACGCATCATCTATCGTGTTTCCCTTCCCAGGTATATAGGAAAGCTCAAGTCAAATGATTGTAGGTACTAAACCAACCTTTGCTGCCTCATATTCAGATCACACTAAGTGAATATGTACTTGAGACTCTTGTGATCAGTGAAAACCACAATGTGATCTCCCAAAAGATAATATATCCAATAATGTAAGGCATGAACCAATGCTGCCAACTCCAGATCGTGTGTCAGGTAATTCTTCTCGTGTGGCCTCAACTGCAGAGACCCGTACGCAATGACTCCATATCCCTTCATAAGCGTAGCTCCTAGCCCAATACCTAACACATCACAGTAAATAGTATAGAACTTTCCTAGATCTGGAAGGACTAGTATTGGTGTTGAAGTTAACATCTCTTTCAGCTCTTGAAAGGCCGACTCACAAGAATCTGACCATAAAAAACTTTTCACCCTTCTTAGTCAGACCTGTCAGCGATGCGGCTAAGCATGAAAAGTCCTGTATGAAGATCCTGTCATAACCAACTACCCCTAGAAAACATCATACCTTAAAACAAATTCTTCGGCTACTCCTAGGAAACTGTTGATCTCACTTTCTCTGGGTATACTGATACTCTTGTCTTTGAGATAACATGACCCAGGATGTGAATCTGATCCATCCAAAAGTGGCACTTTGAGAGCTTATCATATAACTGATTCTCCCTCAATGTATTCAAAATGATCTCAATATTGGTAGCATGGTCATGTTTAGTGTGAGAGTACACCAAGATATCATCCATGAAAACCACCACAAATGAATCCCAGTATTGATGGAACACTGGGTTCATCAGTGACATGAAAACTGTAGGCATGTTCGTGTGACCGAACGACATAACCGTATACTCATATAGACCATACCTGCTCCAAAAGGCTGTGAGAGTTATATCAGATGGTCTAACATTCAAATGATGATAACTGGACCTCGTGTCAATCATCAAGAACATCCAGGCTCCTCGAAGCTGATCAAAGAGATCATCAAAGCTAGGAAAGGGATATCGGTTCTTGACTGTCAACTGGTTCAGCTTCTGATAATCCACATAAAGCCTGAGGGTGTTGCTGCCTTCTTTGTAAATAGGATAAGAGAAACCCAAGGTGAAGTACTGGGTCAGATGAAACCCTTTGCTTGAAACTCCTCCAACTGTATCTTTAGCTCCTACAACTATGTTGTAGCCATCCTATAAGGAGGAATAGACACAGGTGCTTCTCTTGGCACAATCTCAATGGAAAATAATACCTCAATCTCCAGAGGGAAACCTACAATGTCCTTTAAAAAGACTTCTCTGAAACAATCCACCAATGGAGGAAATTCAAACAGTGAAGTCCCCTATTCATCCACATATATACTTGAAATATGTGTTGTAACCACTCCTAAAACATGCTTATCGGGTCCCACTCTGCTCCCCTGGACATCCCATTCACCCTTATGAAGAAAAGATTCACCTTATGGTGATGTGAAACTCACCCTGTGGTGATAATAGTCGAAGACTACCTGGAAAGGAACTAACCAGTCCATCCTATGAATGACATCATAGCATGTCATCTCTAGGAAATAGAGGTCCCATAAAAAATTGACACGCACTAACCCATAGAGGGAACTCCCTGCACAAACGTACACTAGTCGTTCTAGTCCCCAATGGAGTGTCTAGCATCAAGATATCAGTAGAGGAAAAGATTCAAAGACCAAGGCTCTCCACAACAGAAACATATATAATGCTATGGGAAGCCCCTGTATCGAACAGATAAAAAGATAAAACAGAGGCTAGTAAGATCGTACCTTGAACTGTAGAGGTTCTAGGATCCTGCTCCTACTGGGTCCACTCCACTGCAAAAGTCTTGCCTGTACCGTGGCTCTGTGACCCTGCTTGACAACTCTGATTTGATCCACCCTAATGTACAAAAATCCCAGTGACTGACTGCCATGGCCAAAACCTCCACCTCAGCCTGAATAGCAGTAATAAATCTAGTTCCCCAACTAGTGAGAAACTGGTGGCACTTCTCCTAAACGTGGAGTCATAGAAGAGCCCATGTCACTAGCTGCTGGTGAGAAGATATGACAGAAGCACTAAAGGTGACCCATCTATCCACAAGATCAGCATTCCACTAGGACTATTGGGAAACATGGCCTCATATGACCACTCTTCCCACACTGGTAGCACACCATCTGGCTACCAGAAGATGCATCCCACCTACTCTGATCTCCTCGTGCAGTCTCCTTGCGGCGCTTCCTGGTATCAGTAGGAGGAGTACTAACTCTGGATGTCGAACCGCCTAGGCTCATAGATCTAGAATCCCTCAGACTACACTGTGTGATCAGTTCCTCGTTGATGATAGAGGATATCAAAGTCAACCTAAAGATGTTCACCAGTGATCGGATGGGGTGCTTCAGACCATCCCCAAACTCTCGTGCAAGGAATAACTCATCTCCCTGTATAATAGGTGTAAAGCACTACAGCTTCGTGATGCAAGATGAATACTCCATAACAGTGAGAGTACCCTTCTCTGGACTCATGAACTCTCAGGCTTGATCAGACCTTAAGGTCTCCGGATAGAAGTAATGGTAGAAGATTCCCCAAAACTTATCCCAAGACATATTCTTTTGGCGTCCCGCCTGTGAGACCACATCCCACCACCACTTGGAGGAGTCACGATTCATGTAGGTAGTGAGCTTCACCCTCTTCTCTGGAGGTATATCCAGATGCTCAAAAATCATCAGTGTGGATTCTAGCCATGACTCTGCAGCCTGGGGTCCTCCATCCCCTGAGAAAGTAGGAGCATGCTGCTTGGAGACCCGCGTCATATCAACCATCGATGGGGTAGGAGACGATGCTCCTTGAAAAGTATGCATCATACTCAGAAAGCCTTCCCTAAACTGTGAATATGCACCTATGTCAGGTAAAACTATTGGTTCCAAGGTTGGAACAACTGGAGGATCTGCAGGTAGTTTCTAATCAGCCATGTCTGGTGTCTGATCACAGTGTGGAAACTGGTGCACAACCGGAGGACGTCTTGGTGGCATGATTCTGCAAGGTCAAGCACACCTTAGATCATGATTATCAAGGATTGAAAACAAGGAGTGTAATAAGGGAAAAGGAGAAAGAAAGCATTCAAGTGTCACAAAACATGACTACACGGCATGCACAATTCCTACACAACATGTTACATGAAGCCATTTACATGGGTGTGTACTCTTGCCTATACGGGACGTGTAACACCCCAGACACACGACGTGTTGTCTAAACACATGGAGTGTACTTGAATCCCCTTTCCCTGCTCGATTCCTTATATATGGTTAATTCACACAGCTGTCCTAAGGAAAGAATACACGGCGTGTTCAAGATAGACACGATGTGTACTAGAGAAGCTTCACCTGGCCTGTGTTGTTAGTTACATGGCATGTGTACCCAAATTACACTACACGGCTTTCTCCGGACGGACATGGTGTGTACTAAGAATTCCCAACAGAACATGTGGTTAGATACATGGCCGACGACAAGTCTAACAATAAACGGTGTGTTCCAGATGGACATGGTGTGTATGAGAAAGGATAACACCGACCCGTGTTGTTCATGACAAGGTCGGGTACCTGGGTCAGAATACATGGAGTATTCAATGTGAACACATCGTGTATAGATTAAGTTCTTATCCATCTATGTTGTTGGTTACATAGATGGACATAGGGTCGAAACTACATAGTGTGTTCAAACAGTACATGACATGTTCCTACCAGACATCCCCCATCCAATTTCTCTGCCCACATGGCCTATGACACGGTTAGAGACTACCAGTCATGTAAATAAAGTACACGACATGTACTAAAGAAAAATCATTTCTTCCTGAATTGAAGAACATATGGAGTGTACATAACACTACACAACCATTATTCTAGGTTTTTTCAGACATTAAGCCTCAGAAATGACTCCAGAACCCAGAAAAACTCTTAAACAGACATTTAAAGTGCCGAATTTCAATCTGTGAGGGCCCATACTCCCCGTGAATCAAATCTAATCATTTTATACACATTATAAACAAGGTAAACTACACAATTATTCACTATTTTTTCCCATGAGGGCCCATAACACCTCAAGAACCAAAATTTGGCATTCATTCAAATGAAAACTTATACAAACAATACCTTATCAAATAGCTGGTATTTTTATTAAGGAATATTTCACAACATCATGCATATTCGACACAACATCTGTCACAACAACATAAAATCACTAATGCATCCTTGATGGCATGGAAAGAATGCATGACATGTGATTTATAGCAAGTGGCTATATGATGCATGAGATGGCATACCCCCATCTCATTAGGTTGAGACACAAATAGAACCTCAATGACATCAACACTAATAGAAAAAAACATGTGTATCACCCTACGGTGAAATTCAAATTAACCGTAAAGTTATAAAACCCAAAAAATTGCATTAAACGAGGTAGATTGTCTTTTCCCTATTCATGGGTTAGCTACTCCCGGGCACAACATATTACCAAGTACCTATTCCTTCATATCCCAGGCTAAAGGCTCCAAACAGTAAGTCAAGGGAAAAGGTATATCCACTGATACCACTTTGTAATGTCCCGATTCCGGTAGCAACCCAGAGGCGCTCCGTACTCGGTTGGTCACATGGCCTCAAGCACTTTTCCCCAAATGCTAGAGGATACCGAATAGCAGCGAGGGCCTTGGGTGTGATAGTGGGGAAACTATTCCCTCATTGGAAGAGTAACACAACAGAAAGGAAACAAATACACAATAGGGGAAGCAATAAATATACCAACAACAGTAATAGCAGAAGACTGGAATAACAGACAACTGAAGTCCATATATTAATGTTTAAAGGTACATGTGTCTAGGAAAGTATCAATACAAGTCACAATGATGGAATAAAAACAGTAATAATCCATTGTACAAAAGAAACAAATAAACAGCTCCTCAACATCGAAAACCTATGCTTTGTCTCATGCTGTCCAGTTTCACAGCAAGTCAAGTACATGACGTAGAAGGGCACCTTCCCTTGTCTATACCTGCATCAATATTATCTATTTGGGATAAAAAGCATGGACCAAACAAGGTGTTAGACTAAATACCAGTAGGAAACCACCCAAATATCTATTCCTAATAGTCAATGAATATTGGGAAGGTAAAAGTATAGAAGTAATAAACAAGAATGTAATCAGTAGAAAACAATTCCACATATCAAAAGCATATAATAAAGAATATATAAAGAATCTATGAGGAAGTACTCAAAGTCAATTCCCCTTATAGTCAAAAGTAATTTAAGACACTCTGAGGAATCTCACACGGTCAATTCCCCTTATAGTCTAAGGTAAGTCAAGGACTCTCTGAGGAAACTCACATGGTCAATTCCACTTATACCCTTAATTTCATGGACTCTATATGGAATCTCACTCGGTCAATTCCCCTTATAGCCCCATGTGGTTCAAAGACTCTATGAGGAAGCTCACTTGGCCAATTCCCCTTATAGTCTAAAGAAATCAAGGAATATCTAAGGAAGCTCACTCGGTCAATTCCCTTTATATCCCCACGTGGTGCTAGGCTCTCTGAAGATGCTCACTTGATCAATCTCCCTTATTTCCAAAAGTGCTCCAAGACTCTCTGAGAAAGCTCACCCGGTCCATTCCCCTTATAGTATACTACAATAGGTTCTCATGGCCCTGTGTTGGTCAACGAGCATAGTAGTGTAATATGGCTAAGTGAACCTATAGAAATACTTTTCCAAACAGTCTACAGTAAAACAAGCATGTCAGAATACAACACTACATCCTACAACAACAGGCATGGAAAACAGGAAAGGCTGCCAAACTGGCTAAACCAGACCAAAAAGTCATAAACAGAATGTGCAAGGGAAATAAATCCAATTAATTGCAATCAACCCTAGTCATATTCAAGTTACCTCTACATAAGAATACAATAATGGATGGAAAACAATAGGGGTAAAACGGTAAACACCAAATACCCCGTTCAATGGTATGGGTGGAATTTGCCAATAATACTCAAAGACTTTGAATGGAAAGGCACCAACCACCTACCCCGGGGTTACGAGATCACTATATGTGAACCTCATAGCTTGAATCTCCCTAGAACGTTGAAGATCTACAAAAAAATATAAAACGTTCAATCCACGATAACTTAGAAAAGAGGAGGAAATGGAAAACGATGCTCTAGGAGAAGGAAGAACTCACTGATGTGATTCCTACACAACCAACTGTGTTTGATTATGAGGAATGATGGAGGCTTGGGGGATCATTAAAGATCTACGGCCATATGGAATCTCTCTGATGAACGAGGACTAGAAGATGGGTTTTTGTCCGTTAGACATGACCTCAGTGCATTTAATGAAAAAAAACAAAATATATAGCATTTACTTTTGGAGTAAATGGAGTGTAATTATCGTGTTTGTACTCTACGTTAGGCATTTACAAGTAACTCCCACAAGACCATGTGTGTGGAAACTACCCGCCCAACACATGGCCTCATACAATAAGGATGTACAATGTGTGTACTCATAAAGTACACGGCGTGTTCTTAGAAAATTTCCAGAAAACCCTCTTTTTCCCTAATACAAACATAAAAGGAAAACATACCTGAAAGAATGGTCTGGGATCTTCCATATATTATAAATTATTTCATGTTATTTAACTAATATATAGAAATAATATTAAGTAATATAAAACTAGTTTGTGATGTTGGGAAAAAACGATAAAAATAAACTAAACATTTATCATTAACATTTTATCAAATTAATAATATTCATGTATTAAACAAAAACAATAAATAGGGCCATTTAATCTTATGTAAGTTCCTGAATATATTTTAATTTCACTTTTGTAGTTTTATTTTCTATTGAAAATAAAATATATAATTATACACAAATGAACTGACTAATAAACCATGAAAATAAAGCACCTGAAATAACGAAAATAATGAAATACTATTAATAGAAAGATGGTAATATTTTATAATAGGATCATATATGGTTTTTTAAATATGAATATAATTATATAATGAATTAGTAATATTTTTTTATCCATTATAAAGGTGATTAAATAATGTTACACTAAAGGGAAGAATGGGGTAAGGGTTTTCACAACTCACTTCTACTTTATTGAGATATTTGCTATATTCTCTTCGTATTTATACTTTGTAGTGTGTATACATATATTTGATATATAATATCATAAATCTATTAATATTCTTGGTATTAAATCTTTCATTTAATAATTATTAATTTTTGGGGGTGCATGATTCGATTGAGTATGAAGTGGTAATGGATTTCTTAACTCAATTTTCAATTATTTGGTTGAACTTCTATTCCATTAATTATGTCAAGATGATGTTATGTATGCAACAAAAAGTAATTATATTATGTTTTATTTATACTTGTTTTATTTGTATTTATAAAATATATACATAATCTATTAATTTGATTATTTTCTAAATCATATTTCATGTTTATATACGGTATTTAATTTGATAGTTATCTGATTAACTGGGGAAATAATGTTAAATTGATACCTTTCACTCAATAAGGATATTTTTTATAGTAATTTTTTTTGTGAATAAAATATAATATTTTAAATATGAGGAATGTTATGTACATGCATGATATGGGTTAGGGAACAATTAATGCAATCCCCTCAATGCATCTATATTCTCATGAGATGAGTCTGATGGCCATACCGGATAGGTTTCTACCCACATACATAATCTAGAAAGAGGATTGATCTTGATAGAAACAATATAGATGATATATCTTTATATTTTATAAGTACTACATTATTAATTCCATAATTATTGTTATTCATTACGATTAATTGATTGGTTATAATATCCACGGTCCAGTTGCATGCTCATGTGATTATTTATATGGAATTATTTGATCATCTTTCATTCCTCCAAAATTATGCGCATGTTATTAATTAATGGAACGTTTCCTCAATTATTTACCTTTAAATTATTATAATTATTATTTATTCTTGATAAATACTGCCATATTTAACCCTTAATGAGTATTCGAGCTCACCCTATTCTTATATTTTATTTTTCCCCAGGTTCTCATGAAATTAAATATTTTGGATTTTCATGGTTATGATAATGGGAATAATTGTTTTCCAAGAGATAATAATTTTTAAATTTGATGTATGAAATGTAACTTGAATTTCTAAAATGTATCAAGTTTACCAAGACAAATAAGCTATTCGGTCCTTTGGTATGTGGTTTCATGTATCTTATTTTTAAGTTATAATGTATGGCACTGACTCTAGGATACTGGAGTCTGGGTCTTTAAAACTCCTATTTCATCCATGTCTGGGGAATGAGTAAATGATTTATATGTTTGATAAGGGATTCGGGTTATTTTACAGTAGATATATCACTAAATATAATGACTAGAGTTATATTGATAAAAGACATAATAATATGTATAAATAAATTAGTATACAAAAAATTTATTTTTGTTTCCAGTTATTAACTTTGAATTTTGTTTCACATAAATATTTTATATATTTTTTATATTATAGATTTACATTAGTAAAAACATTTTTATTCAATAATTTTTATTTTCTTCATATTTTTTGTACAAATCATAAAATGACATATAAGTACATAGAATAAGAATTTTAATACATAGAATCAATACTGTATCAACACAATAGTTATATAAAAATTTTAAATTGGGAATTCCAAATGATCCAAAAAATATTATGAAAATTATTTCAAGGAAAAATCAGAAAATCTATAATATAATATCATTGAATCATAAATATTTTCCAAAACAATTGGTTATAAAATACTAAAATAAACTTGTTATAAATTGATTGAAAAAATTTAATACTAAAACTAAGGTCGACGTTAAAATGCTATATTATTTTATATTTTTTATAGTGATTTTACTTTTTAATTCATTTTAAATTCTCTCATAGTTATTCAGGCTTCTATCTAGGGCTATTTGTAATATCAATTATTTGATTTTATTTTAATTTGAATCCATTAGGAATTGATAACTATCTATTTCCTTCACACTTCTTAAATTAATTTTACTTGGGGGTTTAACACCTTCTGATTTAAAGGCACCATCTATTCTCTTTGGCACTTCTACAATACCCCTTTTATCAGCGCTAAAACCCCTATTTTATTAGCTCTAGAAAAGAGATCTTAAATTCGGAGAAGATAAATGGGGGTCCCCTTTATCTGAACTCCAAAAAGTGCTGATAATGACACCTTTTATCTGCGCTAAAAAAGCACTGATAAAAGGGGTCTTTTATCAGCGCTAAAACAAAGCGCTGATAAAAGGGTCCCTTATCAGCACTTTGTTTTAGCACTGATAAAAGGGTCATTTAACTGTGCTTCCATTATCAGACTTTCCTTTTTAGCGCTGATAAAGGAACCCTTTTATCATCTTTTTTTAAAAGTGCTGATAAAAGTTTAAAAAAATAAAAAAATAAACAAAATTAAAAAAAATTAAAAAATCCTTCCAATCGGGGGGCTTTTATAGTGCTTGAGCCCCCCATTTTAAGCCACTTTTCCGCCGCCCTCCAGTGCCCACACACACCCCCCTCCTCCCTTTATCAGCGCTAGCTTTCATATACCCCCATGCGCCCACTCCCCTGCCTCCACCAGGTTTTGAACTTGAGACCTCCCCCCTGCGCGCCTAAGCCCTTACCACTCCTCTATTTTGATTTGTTTTACATTTCATGATATATATATATATATATAGTTATATTTATTCATATAGTAATATATATATATATAGTATATTAATATATATATATAGTTATATTAATATATAACTATATTTATGTATATATATACATTTTTAGTTATATTTATTCATATAGAAATATATATTAATATTAATATACATATAGTTATATTTATATATATATATAGTTATATTAATATATATATGTAGTTATATTAGTATATCTATATATATATATATAGTTATATTTATTCTAATATAGTAATATATATTTATATTAATATATACAGATATATAGTTATATTAATATATATATATAGTTACATTAATATATATAGTTATATTAATATATATATATATATATATATTTATAGTGATATTAATATATATGTTTATAGTGATATTAATATATATATTTATAGTAATATTAATATATATATGCAGTTATATTAATATGTTTATATAGTTAGATTAAAATATATATATATAGTTAGATTAATATATATGTATATAAATAGTCATATATTTGTATTTTAAATAAAATGGATATTATTTATTATTTAGATAATTATAATATATTTTATATGTAAATATATTTTATTAATTATATTTATAATTAAATTTTTATGTGTGCATATATAAAAAATATGTATTTATTGTTATATATTTGATTATAAATAGCAGTTTATTTTAAAAAAAGATAAAATTTCAAAGACATAATATCAATATTAATGTAATACCTAGTAATAAATTCAGTCCCCACAAAAAAAATCCAATAATAGCGCCTTAAACGAGGCTGGAAATCCACAAAAGTTTTAAAAATCAGGGTACCTCAACTAAAAACTCAGTTTTATAGGACTTCTGGGCCTTTTATGGCCTTGAAAAAACCTTTACCAGGGTTCCCCTGGTCACAATGACGTATATCTCATCGTAGGCTTTGATTTGAAATGTGTTAGAGCTCAAACGGACACCCAGATCAAAAGTTATGGTCATTTGATGTTCGAGTTATGTTTTCAACATATTTGGGATCTTTTATTTTTTATTTTTTTACTCTTCAAATTGTTATTAAATGACTATTACTCCATAATAATTAGCAAATTTCTAATTAAAAATATTTTTTAATTTTTTATAGCCATTTTCACTAAATGTCTTATATATTCAGTGTAAATGTATATTTATACTTATCTAAAATATATTTAAAATTTTATTTAAAAAATATATATTATATTGATATCAATATAACTATATCTACATATTTAAATATTATTATACTTTTTTTAATGAATTTTTATGGAAGTAGACCCCTTATCAGTGCTTTTAGAAAAAGGGCTGATAACAACCCCCCTTTATCAGTACAAACGAAAAATCGCTGATAAAGGGGGGTACCTTTAACAGCGCTAAAAAAAGTGCTGTTAAAGGGGGTACCATTATCAAATGGAAAAAAAGCACTGAAAAAGGGTAATTTTATCAGAATATTTTTTAGCATTGATAAAGGCACTCCTTTATCAGGGCTTTTTTGTTAGCGCAGATAAAATTGTGGCGCTGGGAAAAACTATTTTTGTGGTAGTGTGGGGAGAGACTTTATTTTCTTTGAATAGGGGGAGTCTAATTTAAATTATTGATATTATAAAAGGTCAATTCTATTATATATAAATATCTATATTTTTATAAATATTTCATATCTTTATTACAATCATGATGATAGTTTTGTTAAAAAAATATTTTATTGTTAATAAAAGGATATAACATTTTTATCTACCTCTTTTAAACTAATATATAAATATATTTAATCAAAATCCATGATATGAAATTTGTGTGTTTATAATTTAATAAATTTTATTTCATTTTTAATAAAATTATTGTATTTGGGTATCTTCTTTGTTTCACTAATACATAAATTTATTTAATCAAAATCCATGAGCCCGAATGTGGGTTTTTATAAATGTATTATATATTTTGATCATAAAAATGTGGAGGCTTTTGGATGATCCTCCATATAAAACCCTTTATTATCCACAATATTTTTATGTTTTAATAATCAAAATTTATTGACCCTTCAAATTTTTTACTTTGATTTGTCATGCGTCATGAGGAAAAGGGGGTATTTTGGGGTCACCATATGTATCATCAATATAATTAATAAAGATATATTTGGTTCATCCTTCCAATACCATAATTTTCAACACCATGAATGGTCTATTTTAATAACAATAATGTACCTAACATTTTATCTAACCATTTAATATGGGTTTTCATTAAAATAATGTTCAATAGATAATGTGTGAAAGGATTAACTAAATGATTACATTGATTAGTAAGTCAAAATATTAATATAAAATCAAATAAAATAATAAACAAAGGATAAAGGACGTCTAGTAAATATATAAGGTAGTAAAAACCCATTTCATAGTTAGATTAGATAAATTTTTATTTATAAAACTAAATTATATAGAAAGAAGTAAAAAAAAGTGAAAAATCAATGTAAATAGATGATGTAATAAAAAAAATATCAAATGAGTTGTATGATAATATATATAATGTCAACCTCATTATACAAAAACCTATTACAAAAACAAATGACCCTATCCAATGTGTAATGGAATACAGTCATAACATTTAAGAAAAATATAAAGTAAAACAAATAAGAATTGTATCCATCATTACATCTACCAGGACTTGGTACCAAGAATATTAATCAAACCCAAAAATATTAAATCCTTAAAAACCAAAATATTTGTAAAACTATTCCAAGATTAAGACCTTCAAAACCTGACTCTGATGACAAGAATATAAATATAATGACTCTATTTTATCCATCTCACCATCACATATTCAATGAACATATTTAATATGATGATAATTTGGTAGAAGAACCTCTATGTTAGCTATAAAAATAAAAAAAATGAAGGTGATAGAGGATGAAATAATAACTAAATCTATCAAATTATTAATTGTTGTACAAGAAAACCAGCCAAGCTCTAAAGTATATATTTATCAATTTTTAGATTCAAACTCGATATAAAGGCCTTATGAGTAGTTATTTAAGAAGTTTTTACTAGATATTTGGAACAAAACATGTAGTTAAAGAGATAAGTAATATAAAGAAAATTGTGCATTTGAGAATGAACTAATGTGTCACAATAATTACCTTTAATCTATTTATCTTCTCCTTTTAGAATAAAATAACATTTTTCCTTATATTTCTAGTCTCTCTAATTACCTCCCTTTTTTATTATACATAAAAATAGAATAAGGAATACCTTAAATTTATTCATTCAATGACTACTATGATTCATTGATCAAATATTTCCTATAGATACACACTTACTTTCACTTTTTCAATCATTTATTGAACAAGTTCTAAGTAGATGAATTTTCCTTCCATTGATCGTTGATCAAATATGTCTTGGATAAAAGGAAATTTCTATCTAATTGTAAATCGAGAACTATGTGTAATCAGTGTTCCCTAGATCTAATAATAATACTGTTCTATCACTTTAAGTTAAAAAAGGATAATTCTAGGTATTTTATCTTTTACTTAATATAAAATAATGTATATAGGAATTTATTATTTGAAACATCATTGACATTTTACTGTCATATCCATTCAAATATTATTTATTTATTTTCTCATCTAATCAACTCTAAAAGGTCTCCTTATTTACCGTAAATTCAATATTATTATTTATTCATGAATAAGTACTGATAAAAATACTATAATAGTAACCCTGACACTCTAAAGATTTCTTTAATATTAATTTACATTATTACAATATAATTATCATATATTTTTCTTGAATGAATTATATAGAATTGGAAGGAATTGATTCAATTATTTGAAAATTAAATTTTTATACAATTATTTCCTAAATGATTCCTAATATTAATTAACATTCCCTATTTACATTTTAGTGCTTTAATTTTATCACTACATGTAATAGTTTTACTCTAATTTTTTTAAGTATAATTGTTTTTAAAATAGTATTTTTGAAAAAGATTTCTCATTCACCCCCTCTTCATTTTCCAATTGCAATGAATCTATTCTCTCTGATTTAGGGACCAACATTACATATTTTTTCCATTAATAACATCTCCGAAATGTGAAGTAAGTGATTCAACATCAAGATATGAACCATAATTTCCCAAATAGATTTAGGATTCCATGGTGATCATGGTAAACAAACCAAAATTTTAATCATTATATCCTTCTATATTCAAGTTAGTTTTGTAAAATGTAGTAAAAGTAATATAACCTGCTGATGTTATACCTTCTCTAATTTACAATTTAGACATTAAGATTGATAATTAGTTATATTTATATTTATTCCCACCAACTAGAGTTTCCATCTGATTACATGATAAATATTTTTAAATACATGATGAACTACCCAACTAAAATTAGGATAAATTTCTTAACATCCTATTTTAAACCCTTGGTAAAGACAAATATTTTATATTAATATAGAATTGAGAAATATAATAGTGATCACATATTAATGGTATCCTCAAAATTTAATGTTTTATTAATTAAATTTCATTCGACACCAAATGACTGTCTATACTTTACAAGGTTCATAAGTATAGTAATGATGTCATTATCCTGTAACACCGTATAATCTCTCTCTTTATGAGCCTCTGGATGAAAATCTTCCATCATTCATATCAAAAACCACTAACATTTTGATTCATTAAACAATTTAGTTTTCCTACTCAATGCATTGACTATAATATTTCCATTTCTTATAGTTAAGATAACTAGAGTTTAAAAATCCTAAATACACTACACTCATCATTATCCCACTCATATTCCACCCCTTACAAGTCAAAATATTCATTAGTTATGATAACATCAAGAAGTATTAAATAGAACTTCCATAGTATCCATCCAATCTATGGAAAATCCATGCATTAAAAATGTTCTTGTTCTAATGTGAAGATAACACTAACCAATATTTCTCCATGTCAACTAAAATACCCATATTATTGAAATCATATGCAAATAAATTCACATCCTAAATAAAAAATTGGAAATTTCTATATCTTCCTATATATTATATTCTCCATTATAGTCTCTAGAAAAATCATAAAATTCCTTTTATGATCATATTCTAATCCTGAGTAATGTATTATATCATTTTCAAAAAACCCAAACAAATTAGTTAAGGTATTTGTAGAAGATACAATTCATTTGGGATATGATAATAGCATTAAAATAGTATCCTTATATAACATTACCATGAAATAAAAATGTATATACCTTATCCAGAATTTCAACTTCAAAATTTCTATCTCCTCCTCCATAAATTTTTGATATCCCAACCTCAAATTGATCTTTTAAAAACAATATGATTCCTTTTTTTCAATTAAATAGATCATTAGTACAAGGCAAAGTTTATTTATTCTTCACGGTAATTGAATTAAACATATGTTATGAATTTTATATTCACAAAATACAATCAATATTCTGGGAAAAAAATAATTATTCCCACCCAAGGATAAACACCCAATCTAATAAATCCCTTTTCCTCCAAATCCTCAAACAAGATCTTCAACTCTTACAACTCTTCAAAAATTCTACGATATGAAGGAAATGAGATTAGACTCAATTTTGGATGCAATCCATTATAAAACTCAACATCTCTATCTAGGTTTATTCCTTATAATTTTTTATGAAAACAATTCATGTGACACACTGAGATCCTAATATATTATTGTCTTTTAAATAAGCCAATGTATTAAATACCATTCTTGAAATAAAAAAACCAACTAAAATGAACCAATGATATTTTTAGTTCATTAAAAACCTAGACTATTAATTATAGGTAATTAATTGGAGTAACCTCTTTATTTTTTTTAAAAGGTAATGCTTTGGTCAAGGACCAAAGCACAAATTATTATTAAAAAAAGACAAGAAAGTTACAAGAGTCTGAAATAGGGGATTTTTTTACAATCTCTATCAAAGAGTTCAAATAAATCAGCGGGCAGGGAGTCCATCCAAGTCATCTGCTGGTGAACTCCTTTATTGGCAAGAGCATCAGCGACAGAGTTCGCCTCACGGTAAGTATGGGTGGCGATAAAATCAATCTTGTGGAGCAAGGTAAGGCAGTTCATCCAACGTGAAGTGTGCTTCCAGGCCAGATGAGTGCTGCCATTCCAAATGGCATGAATGACGGTGGATGAATCACTCTCAATCCATAATTTCCTCCAGCCTCTTTGAAGAGCAAAATCAACAGCATGGATGACACCCAGCAGTTCTGCCTCCAGCGATGACGAGTGACCGCATCCAACAAAGAAACAGCCCTGGCACTGTCCAGCAGAATCTCTGAAAATAGCACCGCAACTGGCAGGACCTGGATTTCCTTTTGATGCACCATCAACATTAACCTTGATCCAACCCTGCAGTGGAGCCTGCCAGAAAACCTCGAAGGTGCGTTTGGGCTTTGGATAATTTCCAGGAACACGAAGACGATGAAGGATCTCAAAATCTCCAACTGAGTTGTTGCAACAATCTTTTTGAATAAAAGCAGCCTCTTGGATTGCCACAAGGATCCGAGATTTTCCTGCATTGAGGTTAAAAGAATGATTATTATGAATAAGATCATTTCTAACATACCAGACTTCATGAATGAGCTCTGCTACTGCCGCCAACCAGATGTTGTTGATCTGCAAAGAAAAGTCAGATCTAGTGCAGTTTATTAGAAACATAGAAATAGAATCAGTAAAAGAGCATCTGAAATTGAAAAGATCAGAGACAAAATGCCATAATGCAGTGGCTGTCGCACAAGATAGGAAAAGATGATCCGCATCCTCCCTGTGTTGGTTACATAAGCGGCATTTAGAACAAAGATGGATCCCAAAATTTTGGAGAATAATATCAGTAGGAAATCTATTATGGGAAATACGCCATATAAGGGTAAGCCTGGAGGGTTTAATCCAAGGTTTATTGAAATGACTTACCCAGCTATAACTAGAATCAAAGTGAGAGAAATTCTGCTTATAAAAGCCTTTGGAGTCTAGGACACCATTAGGGGCAAGTTCCCAAACCAAGAAATCACCATCGGGAGAGAAAGAATGATTATCAATGATTTCCATAATATTATCCGGGAGATCATGACGATGGAAATGAAGAACATCTTTTATAGATTGATTAGTGTCCACCGGAGTATGACTAGAAGGAAGCAAAGTTATCAAGGGGTTATCATACCATTTACCACACCAAAAGTTAATAGAAGAGTTAACACTAATCATCCATCTAGAGTTTTCCATGATCTTATGATAAGAGTCCCTGATAGATGGCCAGATGGAAGAATTAATGAAATTGAGATTCCCTTTTAAAAGCTTAGAAAGGAATCTGTGATACAGAAAGTTAGTGGCTTTAGAAGGGGAATTAATGATATGCCAAGTAAGATGAGCTTGGAGAGCGTCATTGAAAAGCTTTAAATTTTTTATGCCAATCCCACCTTTATCAATAGGTCTACAACAAGAATTCCAAGGAATGGTGACAAGATTCCTTTCAAGAAGACTTCCAGTCCAGATAAAATTTTTTATAAGGGTGTTAATTTTCTTGAAAATGCCAGCAGGCCATTTATAAATCATGAGGGAGTAAACCATTTTAGAAACAATGGTTGATTTGACCAAGAAAATTCTCCCCGCCATGGAGAGAGATTTCCCTTTCCAATTGGAGAGGAGTAACCTCTTTATGAATTATTTGTATATAGAAAAAAAAAATCAAATTTAAATATGAAGTAAATTCAATTAGTTGGCCTAAAATGACTAATGAGGTCACTAATTGTTCAATAAGGTATTTTTTAAAAAAATCCTTTAATGTTATAAAAATTTCTATATCATGAAACATATGATTAATTATAAATTATTTTTTTTACTCAAATATTTTTAACACAAATTTAATTGGTAAATTATATGAAAAATAATAAAAACAACTAATCATTGAAAGTGTCATCTTCCAATAAAAATGGGATTTTAATATATTTTATGATTTTGTTCAAATCAAAAAAAATTTTAAAAAAATTTTAAATTAATAAAAACTAAATACATTTTTAAATTTTCCATATCAAATTTTCTTAGTAAATTTCTTTTATCTTTTTCTAAAAAGGTTGGTTTTTAGAAGAAAAAAACCGTTTTCACAAAACTAGTAATTTTTATGAATTTTTCATTGTATAAGAATGATGTATATAAATATATATAAATAAAAGACCTTTAATGTGATAAAATATGAATATATGAAAAAAAAATATTCATTTTTAAATATTATTTGAGCTTATAGATCCTATTTCTAACATTATTAAAACTAATTAGAAGCTACATTAATAAACATACTATTTTTGGTCATTTTTTTGAAGCAATTATTTTCATCTAATATCTGGTTTTGGATTTCCTTTAAAGCCTCATACAATTTTTTTATTATTATAAATTAATTTATGTTTTTAAAATCATTTTCTAAGATAATTTTGTATTATATTTAAATTTAAATTATAAAAATTTGGTTTTCCTAAAAACTATTTTTTATTATGTGTGTTAATTTTAAAATTAACATTTCACACAATTTTAAATTTTAATTGATAAAATTATTTTCAAATTATATTTCATAATTATAAAATTTGTTGAAAGTTTCAATCTTAATCTTCATCATTATAGTTATTTACTATGTTTAGAAATAAATTATTAAGGCAAAAGTAAATTGGGTAAAATGTTTAAAGTTAAAAAAAATCCTAAAATAATCAAGGTTTTATAAAAAATGAGTGGTTAAGGTTATTATAGACCCACAATATCTATACCAACATTTTTTTACATACTGTGACTATTGACCCTTGAATAGTGAACTTACATTGTTGAAAATATAAGGGTTACTCCCAAAACTATCATTCTCCTCACTCCTAAAAGGGTAACATCTCTACCACTTAAAGTCTCAACTATCTTTCATATTTACACTTCATTATCAGAAATTTATATCATCCTATAACCCACTACCACATCCAAAATATTTTTTTACTATTATTTTTCCCAGGTTTTTCATTTCCAAGGTGACTTCCAAGGAAAATTCAAGTCCCTATTATATGTTTAATCAACTACTTAGAATTTATTCTAAATTAAAATCATTACAATTTCTTATTCAAACACTAATATTATGATATGAGTATATTTTATATACTATAATGTTACCATATAAATTATATTAATGTTATCATTTCATTTATCTGATACACAAATAAAAAATAAATTGACCCTCATGTGAATGTGCAGACTACCCCCCCATCAAGAAAAAAAATTCATTTTTCATCACCAAAAATAATTGATGGTTATTTGAATGTTTTAATGATAAAATATAATTTTATTATATCATTAAGGTTTGGTTATAGAAAATTTTTGAACCTATTAATGATATGATCAATAATCACTCATTGTTAATTCAGCATTTTAAAGTGCTCTTAGAGGAAATTCTTTTATTCAAATAATGTGATAATTTAGTATCCATTAATTATTATTATAATTAATTTTTAATTATGATATATAACACTAATAAACACTAAATAATACAATTATTCATTTATTTTAATGATATTAAAACTAAATTATCTCGTAGTCATCCATTAATCATGGGAGGTTCATTATTTGGTCGATTTAACCACCTAATTGAACAATACTATAAATTTGTTTCATTTAAGACTATGAGTAATTTTTTACTCATATAATAATATATAAATGTTAAAATAATGTTTCTTTTTGTAATTATTTATAAAAAAATTAGCTTATCAATTAATAAAATACTCTTCAATCGATAAGAATCTACATAACATGCTTATTATCGATTTCATCTTCAAGATAAAGACTAAAACACTCATAAAAGGAATTTGAAAATTAAAACATTATTATAAATCATTCCTAAATGTAACATTAATGACCTAGTAATGATTAACGTTGTGATAATAATGAATATAGACACTAATATTATGAAATAAGTACAAATAATCAAAATTACAAACACCTGATGTGGAAAATCAAAATAATTCATGTATATAACGACTATTTATAAAAATTATGAATGAAAAATAGATTTTATTAAGGTTATAATTTATTTTATTAAAATAAATAATCATTTTATTCATGAGGTAATCATGAATTCAAGAAATCCATGAAATGAGGTAAGGGTTTTCATCTCAAATTTCACTCCATGAGACATGTTTGATTTTATTCCTCTAATTTCAGTTATGTGGGGTATATACTACCTATTTGAAATATAATATCATGAATTATATTTTAATAATTTTATTTGAAGTTAAATTTCAATCCCCCTATTTTCTGGGGTTTTATTTTAATGTTTCTAAAGTTATAAGGGTCTTCTTGAACTCAATTCTAATTCTTTTGGAAATAATACATTTTTTTGTACCATGTTTCCTTTATATGGTGTATTTACTCTCCATGGATGTTTCTTTATCATAATAATTGTATTAAATAGGATTTAATATCAAAATAATGTTCCCAGTTTCAATTTTCTATTGATTATTATTTTCCCCAATAGTGATGATTTTTAGGAACTCAATTTTTATTAATTGAGTTATGATCATTCTTTGAACATATTTTATATAAGTTGGGTGCATATTACCCTTTGATTTTATTATGTGGTATTATATCATTTTTATATATGGGTATTCATTCCTTCTACCTAAACCTTTTTATGAGTATTCCTCTCTTCTTAGGTTGTGTTCTTTTGAAATCATCCACCTTTTCCTCTAGATGAATAATGATTACGTCATTGAAATATTGAATTAGTGATGTACACATTCATCCATACTCTGTGAACACCACATTTTATATAAATCATATTTGATTATGTTCCCCTAAAAAAATTTATTCTATTCACATGGGTAAATTATTGTGATACTGTATATTATTATTCCAATAACGATGATTATTAGAAAGTTAACTATGAATTTTTTGAACATACAACTTCTTTAGTGAGATGAGTTATGATCATTTTATCCATTTTATTATCATGGGGAAAATTATTGAGAATTTTTATGATTATCTACTAAAATCATAGGTTGATATCGTATTGATATTATTTATCCTTCATTATATGGATAACAATGTTTTTACTCATCAAAATGTTCATTAGGGAATGGTATGAAAAATATTGTTGACTCGTATGGTGAATTAATTATACTTAATAATGAGATGATTGAAATCAATATTTATACATCCAATCAATGCATCAATAAGTCTCATGAGACAAAACATGTTTGGGTATTGTACGAATGCCTTCCCAATTCAAGAAATATTTCATTATTGTGGTCTCACAAACAAGTAAATGTCCTGGGTAAAGGATTTGAAATCACGTTTTTATTGTTTATCATTCTGTATTCCACTAGTATAAGATTATTATTATTTATATCCATGTATTATAGGGATATCACATGTGAAATAATTTGTGGGTGATGTTCAGGATTCTTTATAAATTTAGTAGTTTCATATATATTGTAAAAAAATATATTTACATGATAAAAATAGAATAGATTTTTTATATTATTTTACCTCATTATCTAAATCATTAAAACTAAAAAAGATCCTCATAATATAAGAGATGAAATAATAACATTCATTTTGTAATTATGGATAGTTATATATATGATCTTATATATGGAATCAATGTGACTCTGTAAATTATCGGTTTATGGAACTAAATCTGAGACTACAGGTATGGGGTATCCAACATCCATGAAATCATCACCCCAATCAGAAACTAAAATTTATTTCTTTATTTGTTTAATCGAAGAACCAATCTAGAAAACTGGTATGCTAAAACTATAAAGTATTTAACAAATAATCTTACTTTAATTCCATGATTTTCTTATACCCATTGAAATATGGGAATACTCCAATCAGGAGATATAAAAGAAACTCTATGTTCATAGCATTCATCATGGTTCTTAAACATTACCATCCAATCATCCCTAATTATTATTTCTAATGTTTTTATATCAAAAATATATATGTATCCAGATCACTATGATAATAATAATAATAGAATAATTTGGATAGATAAATATCTATTTTATCCTTTCTGTAAGGTATTTCTAGATCTCCAAGGAATAAAAAATAAATTCCACACAAAAAATGAACTATTTTACTATTTGTGTATACCTAAATTAATGAGATACACCTGTATCAAGCATAGAAAACACTGTATTAAAATAAACTAGTAGAGTATCTCACATAGTCACAAGTCCAACGTCAGATTCCTCTGATACATGCTCTATTGTAATTTTTTTCTTTGATTCCTTTGAAAAAAACACTGCCATGGATTTCTATGGATGTTTATTTATAATTTCTTCCCACCTTGCATTAAATTATACACATTCATACGATATCCTTACATCTATTATCAAACTTCAATACTATAATCCAAAGATAAATAACTAAAAAACTTATTTAAATGACAAATATTACCACATGGGTTATAAACCTTAATTATGTTATGACAATCATGTCTTAGGTGTTCTATGTTACCACACTCATATCACATAATCTATCTCCTCCCCTAATATGAATGTAACATTTTGATCTCATCTGACTACCTATCTTCTTAGAATCATCCCACTTCCTTTTCTATCCACTAAAAAAATATTTCCATCATCAAGTTGAGGAATAAAATAATTCTTGCTTTTAATATCGATCATGTTCATCTTTTTCATATATTTCTTATTTACTAAAATTGCATAAGTTGGTAAATCAAGTAAAATCCCAAAATTTATTAAAAATATAGTTTTCATTTAAAATTATAACTAAAAATTTATAATAATAATATTTAATGTAAATATAAAACTAATCAGATCATAGTGGAAATAAAATAATCACATGTCTAAAAAGGCATGACCAACTAAACCCAAATATACTTATCTGTAGTGGATCATCCATATCCTCCAATAACATATGATCAAACACCAATACATCCACCATGAACTTAGATACAAATATCTATATCTAAAAATATTGATTCCTTTACCTATTCAGTATAATGATAAAATATATCTACACTCACAGAAAATTGTGTATGTAGGGGTCAATATGTGAAAAAGATATTTTGACTTTCCAACATGACACCCATGCATTCTCATATATGTTCTAAACCATATCAATTGCCTTGAAAATAATTTAATATAATTAAAAAACATTTTATAACAAAATTCTAGATGCTTATTATTCAATACATAAATACAACCCACACCAATGTTTTCCTAAGATAAGATAAACCCTTATCAAATTACCCTAGCTATGCAAAATATGGATAAAAATTAATATTTAGAGAGACATGATTAAGACATAATTTGCCTATGAAAACCTACATATAGTCAAAGCATAAACCCAAAGTGTAATAACACCCATACGATTGTTTCCAAAAACAAAATCCTACCTCATCAATATCATATAAAAGTATTAATACTACTAATAAAATTTCAAGTATTAATTGTCTTAAATCCCAGGTTTTCCTCAATTTTAATATTTCTAGTTAAAAGTAATAAATAAAAATCTTCTAGAATCTGATCCACATTGATTTATTGGGCTAATTTTATTCCACTATGATCTCCCAACACTTATTATTTTCTCCCTCTTTATTGTAAGAAAAAAATATACCCTCAATGTCTCAGGAGTATAAAGAAACTAGACAATTTAATTAGTTTTTTTAAACCAATTAATGTATTATTTTACTCCAAAATAACCCTAAATAGTTAGAATATTCTACATCAATAATTTCAAGTATTAATCCATTTTTGTAAGTCACACATGATATATCCCTTTTCCACATACATGGATCACTTGGAACAATAAACTCAATTGTTCAAAAACACTTTCCATGTATATAGATCCTTCCTCTCTATTAGGATCTCCATATAGAGACATTACTATAATTCTATAAAACTAAATCTCAAAATATGAACAACATATAATTTCTATCTACTTTGATTATAAGGTCCCAAAAAAACATGAAGTCTCAACCTAGTTCTAAGTTTCTCTATCCAACATTTGATGATTCATTCCTTTCAGAATTTAAGTCTCACACAAGAAATAGAAAATAATTTTAAACAAATTATTTACAAAAAAATATATTGTAAAAAATATTTTAAAACACTTTCAATAATAAGTCATTGTAATAATGTTATTTTTGTAATCATAATGCTCATGCATGTAATCAATATGTATTCCTTCCAATATGAAGGAATATAATTCACATCCGAACACATATTGGTTGTGGTTATATTTAGGTAATATCTAATCAATATTATATACGGGATTATCCGGTCACCTGTCTTACCTAAAACCACTACTAAGATAATTTATGGAATAATGTGGTTAAATGTACCTTTTTAATAATAACTCTTGATTTTTGACCATCCTGATTTATATTCCTTCTAATCGTTCAAAGACATAACATTCAAATAGTTCTCAAAAACCATTCTATGATGATCTAGAATCATAAGCCCACCATTGGATCTAGGAAAAGCTTTCACTAGGCCTTAAGAACATTCAATGATATCTAGATGATATAAAATAGTGTATAGTGATATAGTAGAATCATTGGAGACTGATTTTCCCTCAAAATAAAAGAACAAACAACATGTAATGTGAATTTAGGTTTATTTTAAAATCCAAAACCAAAAATTAATAATGAAACCATTTAAATTGAATGAAAAACCAAAAATGGTGCAATTAAAGTAAAATGATTTCATCTCAAAATGACATAGTTATCTAAACTAGATGAAACATATTTTTAGTGAATATTCCAACTCCTCTAATCATGTACATCCAAACACCATTACATGCACAATTACAATTAATCCTAAGATACATCACCAGTAAAAATTTATGACTTTCCCATTTCTACTTCATAAGAAAATCCATCTACATACATGTTGAGATGTGCATATATGGGTGAGTTCACGAATAACTATTTATATTTTCCCATATAACACCCATTCATTAACATGTATGGTCTCTTTCAAACTAGGTGATCAATTCCATTGAAAATATTTCAACGTAATTTTAATCTAAATAGTTTATAAAATTATTCCAAATAATGAAAAATCAACACATGAAAATAATTCACAATGATGTTTTCCTAAGATAATATAAACCCTTCCTCAATCACCCCAAATAACAAAACCATTGTTAGTGATAATAATTCTAGAAACCTGATCAATATTGAACTTATTTTGTGTAAAAATAGCTACCTATGATCATATAATGCATCCACTATGTCTCTTAAGAAACCTTATTTATTCCCAAGACAATATCTATTATTTTTCATATTATACAAAAATATCAATACTCTAAATTGATTTCCTAATCTTTATATTTATTTCTAATACATTGTAATTATTACCTCTACTAGAATTTGTTCAATTTCCAAAACTATTTTTCTTCTAGAAAATTGATTTCCAATTCGATCCAGCAAAGTCCATTATCTTAAATTTAATCCAATTTAACATAAAAATCCCATGATTTTCAAAAAATGCTTGATTTAATCTAGTACCCTTAATTTTATGAAAAATTACTAAATCTATATTTTCACAACTAGTAAACCTAAATTCCCATTTTATTAAATAAATTTCAATAAATATATCTACAAAATATTAACAATAGATAAATATTTGAAATGGAAATAACCACATAATGAATAACATAATTTATTAAGGATTGAATATGATATGATACCCTTAGATGGTGAATGTATGAATAATTAAAAAAACCCTTGATCTGATATAAAAGATCATCATATGATCCTATAAAATATAGAAACACAATTTGGCCACCATAAATCAGTCAATCCTAGACATATTTTCTACAATATAATCACCCTAGATTGAATTAGTGTGATAGATCTATCTATAGATATTGGAGGTAGATGGATCCAAGATATAATTAAGTCATAAAAACATAAATTTTTATCTAATGAAGATCTATTTGATCCCCAAAATTAATTACATTGTTTTATAGTGTAGAATATTAAATATCACTCCCAATGAAAGATATTTTAATCTTAGATAAGGATATTATTACCAAGATTCTCAAGAGGTTAAATGAGGGGGTAAAAATCAATTCTTTAAACCCTTTCTTGACCACATGGTTGGGTCTCATAGTCCAGGGTGTAAGATCCTGACATTTTTTAGATATTATTTGAGATTTTATAGGAATTATTTATTATTATTTTTTAGGAAAATCTTGTTTGTGTTTTACCTTGGATGAGTTTGAGTGATACTTTGAGAAACTTTGAAGAAATAAAGATAGTGAATGGTTGACACATGATTTACCAAAATATACACCCAGACCCAAGAATCCTTGAAACCCCTTAGAGAGTAGGATTGGAAATACGGTAAATGGTTTGTCAAACTGTGTACCCTATTAGGAGAAACTATGTACCCCCATTCCCCCACCCTATAAGAGGATCATAGTTTTGAAAACCTAGCACCCCTTCAAAGGAAACATTGCACAAGTTTTTAATTAACACGAAAAATTATTTGAAAATTCTAAAACCCCCATATTAACCCTTAATTGGCCCTATCTCAACCCTCAGTAAATTGTATTATTTTTTAGGCTTCCAGATGAATTCCTAGGGATTTCTACCTCCATTATTCATGATTCAAAGGATGGATTGTTATATATGCACCCATCTGGGTATGTGTTTTCCTCCCATTTAGATATATATATATATCTCTCTCATTACTCTTCTCGAATAATGGAGTATTATTTTACTTCATTAGGTTCTGTATTTAGATCTAGGTTTGTTAGATCTTTATTTGTTTGATATTTGATAAAGGATTCAAATCTTGATCTCATTCTTCACTATGATCTTTATCGATCCTCTTCAAATTTTGGATTTCTATTTGACAGTGTTCGTCATTGATTTTGAGGTAGGTATTCTATTATTCAAATCATAATGTCTTCAATTTAATTATGTGTATGTAATTGTAGAATTGATATTTTATGATTATAAATTATTTTTTTAAATTAAATTAATTAATTCTGTCGATTAATTAATTAAGGTAGTGTGAATTGAATAATTAATTATTGAATTCATTATAGGATATTGACCTTGTGAACAGAATAATTAATTATTTAATTAATTATGGGATATTGTGATTGTGAATTGATTAATTAATTTTTAATTAATTAGTGAATATTGATGTGTTTACACAAATACTGGAATTATATTAATTAATTATTTAAGATATTGATTGAAATTATTTTGTTTATACAATTGATTGAATGGTATTAATTAATTATTGAATTAATTAATATATTATTGTTATGTGAAATGAGATAAGGAGGTTAATGATGATTAATATTGATTGATGTGATATCAATTAAAATGAAATGGAAATGAAATACCATGTGTTATAATGATTTTTAATTAAATATGTTTTATGGTTAGGACTGTGGAACAATCCATATCAAGTATTTATTGGTTTGGGTGTCCTTAGGAACATTAGGGTTATGTGGTTAAATAAATAGTAATTGAATAAATGTAAACTGTTTAATTTATTTCTCTTTATTATTATTTATACAACAGAATGCAAAATTTGACTAGATATTTATTTAGATGTCATTGATGATGGCCTACTAAGTTGTACTCACACCCTACATGGGTTTCTTGATCAGTACCTGAATAGATTTAATAGTTGTGGATATGTTAAGGGAAAAATATATATGTTTCATGGGTGAGTCAGGATGGAGCATTGACGTGGGAATCAGACATGGTTTGGGACCTACCCGGGAGTTGTTAGCCATTGGATTTTTTAAATTCTCAAATGACACATTCTTTGGAATAGAATATCTATTTTTCAGTTTTGAGATTGTATTTCTAGTTTGGTAATCATGTGATACCGATATTATTCTAGTTATGGTTATATCATTTTGCTATACTTTATTTATTTTAGATGGTTTATTACATTGATAAAAAGGTTATAGTATCCCCATGATTGATATTTGACCCTCACTACTTTTTGATAGTCTCTTACATATAGGTAGGTGCGCTTGAGGTCATATAGCAGTTCGACTCAAGGCATCGGTGTGTGGCACCCAAGTCGGGACATTACAACTTGCTTTCAAAGAAGCTTTCATTTCTTTTGATTTTGTATTTCTATTTATGGAATGGAATATAGAAGACTAGGATGATTAAATCCATGTACATGAGCTCATGCATGGTAGTTGATAACCCATGTATAGGGAAAAAACCTATTACCTAGGGTGGGATTGATGTTATTGATATGTGTTGTTATAATTGGATGTTATTTCACCTTCAGTGATGTAATTATTGTGTAATGTGATTATTGATTATGATTTTTCTAATATTTTAATCATAGCCTGATATGGAATGAGAGTTGGATATAAATCGATCATTATAGGAACTCAATATTATTTTTTGGGATCCATCATTTTAGGCATCAATGGGGAAAAAGGTTTTGGGTATGTGGCTGAAAATTGAAATGTTTTCCTCGATTTAGAAATTTATATAGAAAAAGGTTCCTAATGTTAAATTGAAATTGAAAAAATGATACATAATATAAATAAATTTAGGTATAATGTGAAACTAGAATAGTGAAGTATTTTTCCCTTTTTTAACCATAACATAGATTTTGGAAGGTTACAGGTAGTGATAATGCCTTTGTGTTGACCATGTGGTGGAAAAAGTTGGAATGAGTTGTTATGAAATTGTGTAAATCCCTATTACATAAATTTATTATTTTTCCTAAGAAGTGTGTTTAGGATTTTAGGGATATTCCTCCATGATGATGCTTGTTGAGAGGCTGACATGAGGAATTGGCTGGAGATGCTCCACTAGTAATGGTACTTGAGGCACCAGTAGTATCGGGTGGGGATGTCAGAGACTAGTTCTAAGATAACATTTCTTGCTTCATACAGTTTATGGAATGATACCCAGGGTGGGTTACAAAAATATTGTCCGATATGACATGGGAGTTATAGAAATAGTTCCCTCCGACATTTACTAGAGAGGGTGTACCTGATGTAGCTGATTTTTGGATAGAGTAAAACTAGACTATACTTGAAAACATGGAGACTTCTACTTATAAGAGAGTCAAATTAGTTGCATACATGTTGTGTGTTCAGGAAAAGCATTGGTGATACATCCAGAATCAGGATGTACTTCTATATGATAATTTATGTAATGAATTATAGGAGATTTCCTTGGAGAACTTTTATCCAGAGAAAATCAGGATGGAGGGAGAGTCAAAGATTATTATACTAGCTCATAAGAGTATGTCCAAGATGGACTATATCAGTTTCATTAAATATATTTAGTGATTTTTTATAGCATTGGAAGGATATGAGGATACCATGGAAAAGTGGTTTTGGGATGGGCTTAATTTTGAAATTATGTTCCATGTGAATATATTCATGATGAAGATTTTTTCAGAAGTGGTGAAACATGATCACATATAAGAGGGGAACTCAAAGGAGGAATCAAGTGGAGGACAATTGGTTTCTAGTAGATGATCTATAGGTACAACTTCAGAGATTAGGAAGAGTCTTTCTAATAATGTTAACTAGAGTGATAGTAAGATGATTAGCCAGGGGAAGGGTCTGTAACAAAGGATCTTACCAGAATGCTTTTCCACCAGTGCGGTAGCTAGTCCACCTTTATAAACTGTGTTCCTGACCACTTTTAGACTATCAAGGCTATGTCTGGATGGGACACCTACATAGGTTTTTCAGAAACCCTTGACAAACAAGTAGTGATGGAGAAGCTATACAATGTTAGAGTGTAATAAGGGTATCTTACATCACATATCTGTTAGGCAGTTTGAGTTCTACTAGCCATAGTAGTGGAGGTAGTGGATGTGGGGCTTTAGTAAAAGAGTTCCCATATCTATAGACTGGTGCAACTCAGTGAACATAAATTGCATTACAAGGAATAGGGGAATGAAATTTACATGTCATTCAGTGTACTCTTTTGGATAGCAAGGATGGATCGTCGTTAGTAAGAGGTACCATTGTTGTGGATTACAAGCTATATAGTGCCTTATTTGATACGTCTGCCTCTCATTCCATTGTCTATGAAAAAAAATTGAATGTTTTGATCATGTAATTAGTGTTCTTGAGTGCAGTGTTAACGATAGATACACCATTAGTATTACAATCCAGATACATCTATTTGTGCAAACGGTGTTATCTCGAGGATGGGGAGTATCATTTTATTGAGTATATTTACATTATTGACATGTTAGGAATTGAAATAATTTGGGGAATAGACTATCTATTATCATACCAAGACCACATAAATATTTACCATAGAAGAATGAATTTTACATCTCCTAAGGGTGACAACTATATTCACCAAGGAAAATGGGATATCAAGGAAGACCGTGCAGGGATAGTTCATCAGCAACTATGGAAGATCACAACCCATGTCTCTCATCTATTTTTAGATTATATTGAGTAAAATATGATTTCATTCCCCCATAGTTGATAGGTTTCAGGATTTATTTTCTAAGACTTATTCGGGCTTCCATCTAAGGGGGATGTAGAATTTAAGATTGAGATCATGCTAAGAGGTGACTAGTATCCATTCAACTATATATAATATCATCAACAGAGCATAAATAGATTCAAGATAAACTAGAGAAGTTTATGGATATGGTGTTTATTCATCTGAGTATGTTTCCTTGGGTTTTAGGGGTTTATTTCTAATAAGGATTACTAGACTCTGCACATGTGTGTTGATTATTAGAAGTTGAACAAGATTACTGTGATGAACTGGTATCCTCTTCCACATATCGATGATCTCTTGGACCAGAGGATGGGAGCTTGGGTTTTCTCAAAGTTTGATTTGAGAACAAGGTATCTTCAGTTGAGAGTTAAGTCTTCTTATATAATGGGGATATCATTTAAGAGTAGGTATGGACCATATGTGTTCATTGTGATTTTTTTTGGTTTGAAAAACATACCAGTAGTGTTTATGGCTTTGATGAATATAATATTCCACCTATACCTAGATTATTTGGTTTTAGTTTTTTGGTAGACATCTTGGTGTACTCCATGACTCATGAGGATCATTCCCAACATCTTGACATCATTCTATGTACACTGAGATAGAATCAACTATATGACAAGATATGTTAGTTTCAATTTTAGATTGATCATGTACACTTCATGGGTCACATCATCTCAGATGAAGGTGTGTTAGTGGACCCATATAAATTTTAGGTATTTTTATCTTGGGAGTATCCTAAGAAAATTTTTGATATCCACATTTTTCTGAAGCTGGAAAGAGATAATTATATATTAATCCAGGACTATTCCAATTTGGATGCATCACTTTCAAGCTTTACTAAGAAGGGGATAAATTTTGAAGGGTCTGGGTCATGTGATCATGCCATATATAGATTGATAAATCACATGACATTGGAACTGCTCTTGATCTTTCCATGTCCAGATGATGAGTATACAATGTTTTTTTATGCTTCTAGGGTCAATGGTGGAGAAGTGTTGATGCAGGGAGATTTATTAGCCATTAATGGGTATCAGAAATTGATGCCACATGAGCATAAATACCCTATACATGACCTCAATTTATCTATAGTAGTTTACGCTTTGAAATTTTGGGGGAATTATCAATTGAGTGAGAAGTTTATTATGTATACATATCAAATGACTTTGATGTATATCTTTTCAAAGAAAGAATTTAATCTCCAATAGTGGATATGGGTTGATTATATGTATCCATTTGACATTGATCTAGAATATATTCCTTGGATTCTGAATAGTTTGTCTGATGCTTTAATCAATAAAACTCAGACTCAGGAAATTCAAGAGTCTAGTGTTGAGTGTAATATGATGACTTTGTTGATTGAGATGCATATTTTAGTTCAAGAGAGTCAAGAAAAGATGAATATACTTTCTGTTTCAATGGAGTATAAAATTTTGATATAGACTATTGATATGTAGTATAAGGATTTTCAATGTTTGTCCTTGAGGTAAGTACATTAAGGTGGGGATACACCTTCATATTGGAGGACAGATAAGGGCGAGATCATCTATGTCAGAACTAGGTTTTATGATCAAATGAGTATGTAGGAGGAGTTGATGTGGGCATTTCATGCCTTGAAGTGGGTGGTGAATCTAGGTGTGACCAAAATGTAAGGTGAGATATGATGATAGTTTTGGTGTCCATGCATGAAAATGAGAGAGCTGGGGTCATGATAGGATGCTACACCTTTCAATAGGTGAAGGTCAAGCATCAACGACCTGAAGGTTTACTATAATCATTTCCCATTCTAGAATGGAAGCAGGGCAATGTAACCATGGATATTATGGTGGATTAACATAGGAAGCCTCTAAATAATGATGTTATTTGGGTAATTGTGCACCAATTAAAAAAAATTCACCTTTTATGCCTATTTGGGAGACTTTATCAATGGATAACCTGTGAGACTTGTATGATATGGAAATAGTCAATCGGCATGGGGTTATAAGAACTATTGTTTCAGACCAAACCTTTATTTTATATCACACTTTGGTAAAGGCTTTTGGAAGGCACTAGGTACATAGTTTCATAGAGTAAATTTTTTCACTCATAGATAGATAGTACGTCAGAGTGTATTAATTAGGTGTTTGAGGATATGATTTTTGTGTGTGTCATGGAATTAATTGGGTCTTGGGAGAATCACCTAGAATGGGTGTAGTTTGACAATAAAAATAGTATCATATTACTATTCCGGTGGAAGCAAATGAGGATATTTATGTTACTCCATATAGATCACCTCTATAATGGTTATAGGATGTTAGGATGGAGTTGTTGAGACCGAATCTTGTGCAGGAGACATTAGAGTAGTTATAGTTGATTCATAAATGTTTGGATACAAATCATAGAAAAAAAATTTCATATACACATATATATATCTATAAATCTTAGTGTTTTTATAGGGTGATCATGTATTCATTCAGGTGTCATCGAGATTTGGTCACTATAGGATATAGAGACCGGTGATTTTGGATCCAAGGTTGGTAGGACCTTTGACAATTTTTGAGAACGTTTGGATGTTTTCATACTGATTGTCTCTCCCATAGGGATACATAATGATGCATGGAGTTTCACATGTGTCACAAATTCGGTGGTATCACCTAGACTCTTATCACGTAATCGATGTGGATGATTCTAAACTTGAGACTGATGCGTCCTTTCAGGATCATTTGATACATGTGTTGGACTAGTCAAAAATTATTGCAGGGACAAATTGTATTGATTGTTTGTGTATTTTTGAAACATGTGTTTGTGTAGGAGGAAAACTAGGAGTGAGAACAAGATATGTGGTCTTAGTGGCCCAATCTTTTTGACTTGGAATCATAGTGATTCTTTGGAGTATAGCCCATGGATGAGCTATTATAAGGTGGGAATATTGTAAGATATAGACCTTTTTTAGAGATATCTTGAGCATGTTTATAGGAATTATTTTTTTATTGTTTTAATAAAATCGTGTTTGGGTTTTACCTCAGTGTTTTTAGTTAAAATATGAGACATTTGGATGGAAGAAGGATAGTGCATGGTAGGCACATGGTTTTTCAAAATCTTGCACCCTGGCCTAGAAAATTTTCCAACCCATTATAGAGAGGGATTGTACATCTGGCACAATATTTAGAAAACCATGTTCCCTATTAGGAGAAGTAGTCCCCCCTAGAAAAGTGGCATGGTTGAGGAACATGGTTTGGATAACTATGCACCCCTTCCCCGGAAACTGTTTGTGGGTTTTAAATTATCCAAAAAAATTGTTTTAATGTTTCTAAACCCCCCAAATTATCATTTAATTGGACCAAGCTCGACCCTAAGAAACTTTGATCAAATTTTTTACTCTTGGATGGTTTCCTAGGTTACCTGGCCTCCATTCATTGTGATTCAAATGCCATATTATCATATCTTCCCTTATCTGAGTATGTGTTTTCTTCTTGTTAATATCTCTCTCACCCTCTCATGCACCTCTTCTAAGATAAAATATGGATGTATACGCATTTTTTGTTCTATATCTAGATCTCATTTTTTTAGATCTTGATTTTTTTGATATTGGATCTAGGATTCAGATCTAGATATTTTTCTTCATCTCCTTCTTGATTGGTCTGCTTCAAATTGGGGATTTTCATTAGTTCACATTTGTCACCAATTTGTAGGTGGGTGTTATATTATTAAAATCCCAAAGGCTGGATTTAAATTATATATATGTAATTAGAGAACTGAAATTTTAGGACTAGAAATTTAGTTCTTAAATTGAATTAGTTAATTTTGTAAAATAATTTATCGAGGTGTTATGAATTGAATAGTTAATTGTTGAGCTAATAATGGGATATTGATATTTTGAATCGAATGATTAATTTTTGAATTAATTATGGGATATTTTTATTTTGAATATATTAATTAGATTTTTAATTAATTTATTAATATAGATGTTTTATATAATTAGTTTAATGTGATTAATTTTTTTAATAAATTATTGGAAATTATTGTGTTTAAACAATTTATTTAATGTGATTAATTGATTTTTCAATTAATTAATAGATTGTTGTGATGTGAAATATGATAATAGGTAAACATTGATTAACCTTGATTGATGTAATATATGGGAAATGGTGATAAGAATGTTAATGTGAATTAACCTAGAATGATGTGATATTTGTGATATATGTGTTTGATTGAGAAATGGGGTGTGAGACATGGAGAGACACTCCAAATACCCACGGGGTGCTAGACATGGAGTTCTAGACCCAACTGATTGCATACATATAATTATATGGGATAGATACTGATGATCCAAATACACATTGGGTGTGGGATAGGGTTTGATGCTCTAAATACCCATGGGCTTCTAGACATAACATTCTAAAACCATGAGATTTGAATTGGACTATCATTCCAAGTAGTAGTGATGTTAATTGAAATGAAATGTATAATGAAATACTATGTGTTATAATGAATTACGAATTGAATATGTGTTATGGTTCAAACATCAACATATACCTAATTAGGTATTGATTGGTTCAGGTGTCCTCAAGAACCCTGGGGTTATGTGGTTAAATAATGAGTAATTAAATTAATGTAATATTTTTATATTATTTCATTTCATAATTTTTTATATAAATTGATAGATTGTTTTATTTTATTTTTATTTTTACATCATTTTGTTGTGTCTTAAAGAGTGGTACTCTCACCCTACTTGTGCTGCATGATTGGTAACTAAATAGATTTACAAGTTGCATAATAGACTAAGGGAAATATCTCTTTGTTAGGTGGCTCAGTAGGGTTGGATCATGGATTAGGGAACCGACTGTGGTTCTGGAACCAATTGGGAGTTTTTACTGTCTTTATTTCATTTAGAATTTAAATATTTAAAATTTAAATGTACTTTAACAAGGCATATATACTTTTTTTGTTTTGATAATATATTTTTTCTTTGGTAATAAGGTGATACTGGTATTATTTCGGTTATTGTTTTATCATTTGGATATTATTTAATTATTTCTGTTGGTTTATTACTCTAATAATTATGTTATAGTCTCCCCATGATTGATATTTGACCATTGTTACTATTCGATTGTCTTTGGCATACGAGGAGGCACGCTTCACATCACGTAGTAGTCTGGCTCGGGGAATCAGTGTGGGGAACCCAAGTTAGAACATTGCATAGGTGACCATGCAACTAACTATGCTAACCTCCCAATTTATTAAACCTATAAAACATGGTTAAATTCCCCTAATAATGAAAAAATTTCATTCCAAACCTATGTAGACCATAACTATATGGTTTTAGACCCATTTTAGAATCACCTATTTCTAACCATTATATATAGGACATATTTTAAAAGTCTATCCCTTTCCTATCACAGTTTCTGAAAGTTTATTGAAATCCAAATTTTTAATCCAAATGATTATAATTAATGGGTATGTAGATTAACTAACCTATATGTTTGTTGATTTAATTAAAAAAAAATTGATTTATAAGTTAGGGTAATAGATGGAACAAAAGTGAGACTAAGGTGGGAGTGGGGAATGTGAATAAAGAAATATTTTCCTTTTGGAAATATCATAAAAGGTGTGTTATTTTGTCTTTAAAATTAGAGAAGATATTTAATCGGGTTAATTTCCTAAAATCAACTTATGTTTCTAGTCAATTATAATATTATAATCCAAAGTCTGTTTACTACTTTGAAAAATGGACATCCAAGAATTGGTGTCAAGATGTAATATTTTGAATTAGGGAGATTGGGAAGTAGAATTGGATGTATGGGAATATAGGTAATTTTATTGGTGTTGGAATCAAGTGAACTATGTGAAAGATCATGGTCATGAAAGCGATCATCCATGATGCGTGAAATTAAGGAGGGAGGCATGGGTAGAGGAGAGGTATATTGAATTTTATGAGTGATGAAAAGAGATATTGATGATTGAGAAACATTGGAGGTATGAGAGGGGGGATATTTGACTAAGAGGATGAATGCCATAAGGATACAAATAATGTCTTAGGATTAAGGGGTGGGATGTTTAATATATAGGGATAGGGGGTAGGGATGTGGGGGAATGGAGGGTGGAAAGAGGTCATGTGAAGTGATTTGGGATCGAGGGTGGCCTAGAATCTAGGGGGAAGGGTGAATAAATACAAAAAATTAATATAGTGGGTATAGAGGTTTTCCCATGGCCATGAGAGAATATATATATATATATATATATATATGGTCTAAATTTAACATACCAATTTATTCTAATATTAAAAATGGGTAAAAACTAATTTCATCCCATATCATATCCATGTTATAACCTATAAAACACAAAACATATTCTATTTTATTATACCTACGTGTCCCAATCCACCATGTCAAATCGTAAGTGGTCCATTATATAGTCTGGGGAATTGTGCACCAAGAATTTTAATTGGTACTACCTCCTATGAATCATAATGTTTAGTCCCAAAAACCACTAAAACTCAAATGAAATTTACCATCATCATTTTTGGTGTCATAGATTCAATTAGAACCACTATACCTCAACTAGTATAACATTGATACTCCAGTATTGAAAATGGATAGCAATAATAATTCTACCTCCACAAGAACTATAGTTGAGGTTCACTAGATTTTCATTGGTAAGGTTGGTTCTTCACCGCAATCCACCTACTTAATTTCCCTTATAATTAAAAATTCACCTAAAAAATTCATTGTTATCCTATAGTATTTTTCAAGAGCATCCATAATGAATTCTAAAAAATTCAATCCACACAAATCTATGTTCCCCAAAAATATAAAATAAAATCACTTCATTAGTAAAATACAAAATGTAAAAATATTATTCATTTTATATAAACAATATTTATTGATTAAATCTAAAATATTATAAAACATATTCAATAAATAAATTGTATTATAGTAATAATCAAAACTATGGGTAAGAAAGAAATATCCCTTCATATTTTTTTTGATAATGTAATTTAGATATTTATAATAAAATCCATCACATTTATTTCTTTTTTTGAAGATATTATATCATGTTTTTATATAATTACTGAAAATAATCATATTTTTTTTATAAATTTTAAATATTGAGGTAGGATCAATCAAAAAAAATTAATTAATTTTTTTGTTATATTGGATTAAAAACACCCTCTAATATAAAATATTTAATATATATTCTCAATATATTCATTATTACCCACACTATAAAATAGATTTTTTATTCAAATTTCTTTTAATAAATTGGTTGAATTATAATTATAAAAAATCCTTCAAAATTGGAATGTAA
Source organism: Viscum album (assembly GCA_963277665.1). Taxonomy (NCBI): domain Eukaryota; kingdom Viridiplantae; phylum Streptophyta; class Magnoliopsida; order Santalales; family Viscaceae; genus Viscum; species Viscum album. Next base: position 1,147,979,729 of record OY728165.1, read on the forward strand.
TCATTAACATCGGAAGGTTTCAATGATTTATTAATATAAAACTCATTTTTTGGCCTCCCCCTTTTGCCATGAATGTTTATAATGATTCAAACTTGTGTAAATATGTTAATAATAACATGGAAAACATGAATTATAATCAACATAAAAACTAATCAATATCAATATTTTTGAAAAAAAATAAATTAAATAATTCTCTAACCCAAAAACATGAATCTATGTTCATAATACTTAAATTTTCTATAAGGATGATCTATGTTAATGACAGGAATATTATTCTAATGTTTGGAGTATGTAAGAACTATCTTCTTGATGGGTGACCTTTTATGGGGCCCCATAAAATGATATTTTATTTTTATAATGTAATTCTATATTTATACACATGACACTTTTCATCCCAAAGAAGCCACATGACATGGAACAATTATTATAGTCACTTATTTTAATTTTTTTATTTTTTTTATTTTTACATAATAGGGAAATAAGATGTTTGTTTATTTTTTATTTAAAAAATTGAAATCCATATGTAAATGAGTTAGGATAAACTATATATTAGTTCTTGGATGAATCTGGAAATTCAATCCATCATTTTTGTGCTTGATTTCTCATTTTTTTACCCTCACTTAACGAACCCATGCTATAAAATTTCTCTCATTATCACTTTTTTTTGAACCAATGAATTGTAATTTCTTATGTACTAAGCCTTATATGAATTAATATAATTTTTTATACACTTGACTTCATCATATTTTGAGTTCATAGAGTTATTTTATATTTGGTATCCTAAAAAAAGTTGTATATTGGTGTTTTCTAATGTTAAATAGGTCAATACCACATCATAGTGACTATCAATGATGTTATTTATCACCCTAAGATCTTATGAAATATTTATTTAAAATGTAATGTATTTTTTTGATTGCTTTCTTTACGTGAAATGCCCAGTTTAAACAAACCATGACATACAAATAAAATATTATTTTGTTATTGTTATCACCTCATTGTTGGATTAGTAGGTATGAATTTGATAAAATAAATTATGAAAATAATGTGGTTTTATTATGATTAAAATAAATTCATTGGTAATTAATTAATTAAAATTGAAAATAAATATCATTTTAATGTAAAATATATATGTTTTTGAAAAACTATTTTTATGGGAACAATGAATTTCTATTTTAACAAATTAATTTATTCAATTATGATGAATTGTTTTAATTAAATACATATATATAATATGGTTAATCAAATTTTATAAATTTAATTAAATATTTTTCAATTCATGGGACAATAATAAATCAATTTTTCTACATAAAAATGTATTTCATGAAAAACAGTTTTTCCTCTCATGTTGGAATATGATTTCAAATTTAATTTACACCACTTATAGGTATTCAATTTGATAAAATTAATTCGATGTGATGAATAAGTGGGTATAATTTTGTTAAATATTTACCTTTTAGTTTGGGAAAAATATAAATAGTAACCTTAGTAAAATTTATCACCCCGATAAAGGGAAAATCATGTTAAACTACGTTAAAAATGAGTTATATGGAAATAATTTACATTATAACTATTATTAGGTGGATGGAATCCAAAAATTATCACCTTAGTCGAAAATGTTAATTATTTAAGGGACACCTGTCTTTGAAAATGATCTATATAATATTTAATTCAAACAAAGTCACAAAATGTCACTCATTTAGTTTCAAATATCACTTATATGTCTATATGTGGAAAAAATAAAGTTATGAAATTATATATGTATCTATTTAGAGATTGAGTAAATTATATTCATGATATAAATTAATTTCTAATTTTTAGTAATTTTATAATGACCGTAAAATCTTATGCAACACTAATTCTGTATTTCCTCAATTAAAAAAATATAATAAAACATGTATTGCCCCGACCCGAGTTACCCAGAGTCGGTGCTTTATTAAGTAACATTGGCATGATCACAAAAGAGCAGGTCTTGAAAGACCAATTAGTTTAGTAGCCTTGGAAACACTAGATACATTCATAAATGTTACATTACATCATAAGGTGAAAAATCACAATAACATATTCTCCATAGTCCACACTCATATCCCCTTCAGACTATCCCTGTAGGTCAGTCATAAAATATTTCTTCACATCCTGGGAAAAATAAAACATAGAAATGGGTGAGTTCAGATGCTCAGTAAGGATAACAATATAACAGAAACTTTCATAAATAAACATAAATATTTAAGGAAATATATAACTAAAACAAAATACTTTTAAAATTGAACATCAGAATAATATGGAAAGAGTAAAATGAAATAATGTCATTTACTTATTCACATGGATATTCTACTAGTCGAATAATCACATGCAATATCAATAACCACTTTCATAATGATGGAATGCATAATGTCAGACTATCATAACCACGTAGCCAAGGCCTCGTGCCAAGCATAAAAATGAGATTTTGTCATGGCCTCATGCCAAGACACTAGTTTGTCTCATGAGACCTACTGATGCATTGAAGAGCTATAGCGGGCTCCACCCGTCACTTATTAAGTCCAATGCATTCCTTATATGAAAAGGATTAAACATATCATAAACCATAACATTACTGTATCACATAAAACATGCATAAAGGAAACATAACATTTCCACATTTCAATCACACGATATCAATAAAACACATTGATATAATAGAACAATTTTCAAATCAAAAATAAACGAAAAGTAAAACTTGGTATTTATTTATTCATTTAAATAAAGTTATGGCATGTAGTAGAAGCCGAAACTCAAATAGTGGTCACAGCGGTGGAGAAGTCGTTGTTGCTGCATACATATGACAAAAAAACAATTCTTTTTGTCGTTTAGTATAATTCATCATATATAAAATATTCCTCTTGAATAAACGTAAAAGTCAAACGGGTTTATACACCGTATATAAGAAAGTTGTGTATAAAACAAAATATGCCTCAGTGAATGGAGATTGAGACAAAGTCCCTTACAAAGATCATTTTTTAAATAAAATAGATCTATTATGTGTATTCACTATAATTACTCAGAAATAAAGTACAAATACAATATTGGACATAATAATATCATGACATAAACTGAAAGTACGAGATTAACCTAAAGAATGGGAATTGGGTTAAGAAGTTCCCTTACCGCGTGTCCGACATGACTCGATCATTCTTTAACCTCCTGAATAATAAACTAGAGTTAATTTCTAAATTCTTAAGAACTTTTTTCTAGTTCATTATTCCTTTTATATCACTTATTACCGTGTTATGAAAATTATGTAGTCATTTAAGTTAATAACGGTCGTTTTGTCGATCTTTGCTACATGAGTCAACAATAAACTTCTTATAATTACAAGTTGTTTATGTGGTAGAATATAAATTATCTCCAGAATTATATTAATGATGTAGATATCATATATATCATATATATCCAGTATAAACATGCATTTATAATATTACATAACATTTAGAGGTAAGAAATGAAATGCACCGTTCATGGAGACGGTAAGCTGTACGTACGCATGAACGCTACTTTCATTTCTATTTCGTATTTAATGGAATGAAATCATAATGATATAAAGGTATGTTATAATTCCAGTATAATATCATATATAATATAATTTACTCCATCCTTTATACATCCCACATATGGAATTAACGATTAAAGTCACTTTGAGGGGGCGGTAGTCCGCACTTCCTAAAATGAAATTATCGCGTTTACCCATAATGAAAATAATAAAGGTATGCCATAAATGAAAAATACAGAAGCATAAAGAAAACATAAACATAATATATATATCATATATAGAAATAGTGTCATCATAATGGCCACCATGAGAGGTGTTAAAAGAAGATTGAACAATCATCGTTTCGTGAGGCAGTAATTCGCCACCCATAGAAACAGTATGTTCTTTAACCATTCAACGAAGGTGTGTGTAATTGTAAATAAAATCCTTATCATAAAAACATCCTAGTATATTTAATAAACTAGTTTTGTTATAAAATAACAGAATAAAAAGAGTTTAAGGTGTTGGAGAAGCAAAATAATACAAAAGAACATAAGAGAATACATTACCTTAAAATCGGGTAACAATTTTTGTTTGGAGCCAAAGGCTTCCTTGGGAAGAAATCTGCCCAAAGTGAGGCTTCTAGGAGTAATAGAGGGACTTTTAGAGAGTATTTTGGCAGAGGTTATCCAAGCCAAATGGCTTTGATGGTGTGAATAAGGTGGTAGAGGTGGGGTCCTTTTATAAGAGAAGAGGAGGGGAACTCTTGGAAAGTCATGAAATGTCACTTTATTTTAAAATTATTTTCGGATTTTAAAGGTCCCACAATTTTATATTTCTAGTATATAGTGATAGGGGTTCTAAATATACTAATCTAATAGTTTTTTGACAAGTTTAATCTTAGATTTTACATTATCTATTCATTTTATTTAAATCGTTCATTAATGAGGTAATCGCTGCATCATCATGGTGTCGTAAATAAATTAATTTTTTTAATGTCTAAAAATTATAAAAAAATACTATGATATAGGAAATATTTTTATATTTCCAATGACTATTTATATTCAAAAATATGTCTTGTATAACCCCATGTAAAAAATGTTTAAGTAAAACAATACATGTTTGTGACATTTTTATTTTAACTTTAAATAAAATGTTATTAATGTCATTTTCTTACCCAAGTGGCTCCATGGGGTCCCCAAGTTAACCCATGGATTTTTTGGTTCAGCCATGAATCATCCAATAAGGTTAGGACATGTGTCAAGGTAATTTCATATTATTATAACATTATTTTACCTTAAATTACACCAATTACATTTAATCGCGATTAATAAAACTTAAAATTTACTATTCACCAAAAAATTATTTTAATCCCATTGAACAAAATTTTACTTCTTAATGACAACCATGCATGTCAGATTTTGGAAAATCAAATCACAAAAGTGTTAATGTTTCATTTAAACAAAAAATCCGTTTTTTAACTACCACTTAGTGGTTTCACTATTCATCAAAAATTGATATTTTTCAGAATATTACCAAAAATTCACCCTAAGATATATTTGATATTCTGAATTTAAAAATCATGTCTATTTTAAAAAATTCAAAACATATATGTTTCATTAAATAGTTTAATAATTAATTTCCATTGTGAAAACAAATAGCGTGTTTTTAAGAAACAATATCAATCAAAAGATTGACAAATGTTTATGTCCAATTTCGAAGTGAAATTAATTTTAATGACAACCATTTTATAAAATGGTAAAATTAAATTCTAATTATAATTTAAAACCACTAAATAGTATAATTTATCAATATAAATTATTTTGATTAAAATAGTTGTTTTTAAGTATTTTTCACTATTCATCGAAAATTGGATGTTCTCAGAAAAATACCAAAAATTCAACATAGGATAATTTCAATATTCCAAATCCAAAAAGGAATTCCATTTTGAAATATAAAATTTATATAATTTCAAAATTTTGGTATTACTATTCATAACGGCTACTTTGATTGGTCGCGGTGTGTTAAAATCTCGAATTTGTGTACAATGCAAGCTATTGCATTATTGAAAGAGAAGTGTACCATGGAAGCTTGGGGTGTTACGTTCTCCCCTCCTTCAATAAATTTCATCCTCACAATTTGAAAATGTTCTTAGAAAATAAAAGGTTGAAAATAGAAAATACCTTTGTGAAAAAACCCATATCATAAATTATGTTAATAAAATTTAGCCTTAATAAGAGGGAAAACGAAATGAAAAAAGTCACCAATAAATTATGATCTTGATTATGAGAACATTGGTGGAAATTAGAGACATATAATTGGAGGGAAAACATAAATATTTGAAGGTAGTTATTGAGTTCATCAATCACAAACAAGTGTAAAATTGAGGGCCTGAAAGCCATCAATCTATGTTGATTTAAAATATCAACAGTTCAACAAAACATAAGGTCTTAGGATAACACATTTTATGTTTTAATATACATTTCATAAAGTTTAATAATTAATTTATTCATAGAATAAGATATAGGTATATATATGTGCTCGACATGTAGAGTTTCAACCTTCAACTAATTTCTACCACAAACTCATCTTTCACTGAAAAAGATAATAGAACTCCAAAATAATATATTTATCCAAATCGTACAAGGTTCAAAATATTAACACATACCATTTAGATTAGGAAAAATATTTTTTAATAACCAGGGACATCCTGTAGGCTAGTGGTAGGTAATAAATTCATGTCGCACAATGGTTGTGGGTTTGATTCCTACAGCTTTTTCCGACGCGACGGGTAATCCCCCGACATGCAGGTTATCCTTTTCCTAAAACTATAGTATTATAGTATTCCAAAAATAATCTTCAGAATTTTTTTAACCTTAAACAATTCTATCTAAAGTTCAACATAATCCATTCCAACCTTTATATTTATCCAAAATACCTCTGTCCAAACTCACAGTCCAAATTTTATAAGGAAGGTAAACACAATGAAGATCCTTTTTTCCGTGTAATAACATGTGAACACCATCATCATGTATTCTTTTAAAACACTAAAACATACTGAATTACAATAAATCATTATTAATTACATTCATCATCCCTTATTCCTTATAGAATACTAGATATACTCCTTCTATCCAAAAATGTATACCAATCATTAATCAGCTTTAAGGAAGTCAAGAATATTCAATATAATTTATCCAAATCATTCATGTATTATTCCAAAATCACAAGTTCAGTATCAGAACCATATTATGGTTTATCTTTCTCTTAACCATTTATTTTCCCAAAAAATTAACCTTCTATTGAGTCACTTTTCTTGGTTCCACACAATCTCAAGTCCTTAATGAAATAGTACTGCAGTACAATCCTTATATACTCCATAATTATTATAACCAATACATCACTGATACAACACTCAAATGACATAATTCTTTAATAACAACATAATAACTCTAATCATTTCTCCTCATATTTGGTTGTATCATAACTTGATTATTTTCTAATAGCATCATTTGGGGCATACTACGATGATTTGGACATTGGTTTGCATAGTGTCCCCACTCCTTGCAGATGAAGCATTGTACATTTGAAACCTTTTTCATACCCTTGCAGTCACGCACTTGGTGTCCTTTTTCTCCACACTTATAACAAACTACGATTCCCTTAAAGCATGTTCCGAGGTGTTTCTTCCCACAGTCATCATATATTGGAAAATTCTTCTTTTCCCTTGTCCCTTTATCCATCTTTCTCTCTTCCACCCTTTTCTTCTCTTGGTTACCTTCAAATCCATAGGACTCAGAGAATTATTTTCTTATATTATTAACTCATGAAACTATTTCTTCATATGTTGAGAACACAATGGATACTATTTCCCTTCTAAATGTTGGATTAATACCATGAAAGATATGATCCTTCTTACTCTTTGGATCATATGTATTGCTAGAGTTCACATTCCTTCTACTGGGTTCCATTTATAAACAATGTCATAAACTAGATTAGTTTATGAATCTATATACATAATAACAAACTTGAAAAACACGTAACATAAATTGAACTATTTATGGATATAATCCATAATCATAAAAATGTTTTCATTGAGTAATTATATACTCATAAACCCTTCATAATGGTTTGTAAGGAAAATGAGAATTATCCTAAGCATATCCCCCAGGTGTGTCGTAACCAAGAGTTCAGAAAGGCCCATTGTCGTGCACCAGTTCCCATTCGAGTCTAGCTCAAAGTGGTGTTTTAGGGTTTTACCCCTACGTACATTTGTTCCAGAGCTGCCTCTACCTGCTCGTATCCAGACAGGGATGTATTGCTCGGAAAACTCACAAAATCACTATAATACCAAAATTCTAGGATGTTCTTCTATGCTAATACTCAAAGTCTATCTTAGGGCTATGTGCTCTAATAAGAGTTTATCTAAAACTATCTTCCAAGGTTAGTACTAAACTGCCTCTGATATCAACTGTAATTCCCTGACCGCAGTTACCCAGAGTCGGTGAATTATTACATAACATTGGCATGATCACAAAAGATCATGTCTCGAAGGACTGATTAGTTTAGTAGCCTTGGAAACACTAGATGCATTCATAAATGTTACATTACATCATAAAGTGAAAAATCAAAATAACATAGTCTCCATAGTCTACACTCATATCCCCTTTATACTATCTCAGTAGGTCAGTAATAAAATATATCTTCACATCCTGGGAAAAATAAAACATAAAAAGGGGTGAGCTCAGATGCTCAGTAAGGATAACAATATAGTGGAAACTTTCATAAATAAACATAAACATTTAAGGAAATCTATAACTAATACAAAATCCTTTTAAATATGAACTTCATCATAATATGGAAAATGTAAAATGAAATAATTTTATTTACTCATTCACATGGATATTCTACTAGTCGAATAATCATATGCAATATCAACAACCACTTTCATAATGATTGAATGCATAATGCCAGACTATCATAACCACGTAGCCAAGGCCTTGTGCCAAGACTACAAATAAGATTTTTTCAAGGCATCATGCCAAGACACTAGTTTGTCTCATGAGACCTACTGATGCATCAATGAGCTATAGCGGGCTCCACCCGCACTTATTAAGTCCAATGCATTCCTTATATGAAAAGGTTTAAACATATCATAAACCATAACATTATCGAATCACATAAAACATGCATAAACGATGCATAACATTTACAAATTTCAATCACAAGATATCAATAAAACACATTGATATAATAAAACCATTTTCAATACCAAAATAAAATAAAAGTAAAACTTCGTATTTATTTTTTCATTTAAAAAAAGTTATGGCATGTAGTGGAAGCCGAAACTCAAATAATGGTCATGGAAGCGGAGAAGTTGTTGTCTCCACATACATACAACAAAAAACAATTTTTTTTTTCATTTAGTAAAACTCTTCATATAAAAAGGATTCCTTTTGAATAAACATAAAAGTCAAAGGGGTTTACACACTGTCTAAACGAATGTTTTGTATAAAACAAAATATGCGTCAATGAAAGGAGATTGAGACGAAGTCCCTTAAAATGATCATTTTATAAATAAAATAGATCTATTATTTTTATTCACTATAAGTACACATAAAATAATTAAAAATACATGATAGGACATATTAATATCATGACATAATTTGAAAGTAGGAGATTAACCCAAAGAAAGGAAATTGGGTTAAGAAGTTCCCTTTCCTCCTGTCCGACTTGACTCGATCGTTCTTTAACCTCCTGAATAATAAACTACAGTTAATTTATACTTTCTTAAGAACCTTTTTTAATTTTATTATTCCTTTTATATCATTTATTACCATTTTATGAACATTATGTAGTCATTTAAGTTAATAACAGTCGTTTTGTAGATCATTGGTACTTGAGTCAAAACTAAACTTCTTATAATTAAAAGTTATTCATGTGGTAAAATATCCATTATATACAGAATTATATTCATGATTTAGATATCATATAAATCATATATATCCATTAAATACTTGAATTTATAATTTTACATAACATTTAGAGGTAATAAATGAAATGCACTGTTCATGGAGACGGTAAGTCGTACGTACGCATGAATGCTACTTTCATTTCTATTTAATATTTAATGGAATTAAATCATAATGATATAAAGTTATATTAAAATTCCAGTATAATATCATATATAATATCATGTACTACATCCTCTATACATCCCACATATGGCATTTACAATTCAAATCACTTTGAGGGGGCAGTAGTCCGCACTTCCTAAAATGAGATTATCACGTTTACCCATAATGGAAATCATAAAGGTATGCCATAAATGAAAAATAAAGAAGCATAAAAAAAAAATAAACATAATATATATATAATATATAGAAATAGTGTCATCATAATGGCCTCCAAGAGAGGTGTTAAAAGAAGATTGAACAATCATCGTTTCGTGAGGCAGTAATTCACGTCCCACAGAAACAATATGTTCTTTAACCATTCGACGAAGGTGTGTGTAAGTTTAAATGAAATACTTCTCATAAAAACATCCTAGTATATTTAATATACTGGTTTTTTTACAAATTAAATGAATAAAATGAGTTTAAGGTGTTGGAGAAGAAAAATAATACAAAAGAACATAAGAGAATACATAGCCTTAAAATTGGGTAACTCTTTTTGTTTTGAGCCAAAGGCTTCCTTGGGAAGACTTCTGCCCAAAGATAGTATTCTAGGAGTAAGAGAGGGAAGTTGAGAGATTATTTGGGAAGAGTTTGGCTGAGCCAAATGGATTTGATGGTTTGAATAAGGTGGTAGAGGTGGGGTCTTTTATAATAGAAGAGGAGGGGCACTCTTGGAAAGTCATGAAATGTCACTTTATTTTAAAATGATTCTCAGATTTTAAAGGACCCACAATTATATATTTCGAGGATACGGTGAAAAGGGTTCTAAATATACTCATCTAATAGGTTTTTTACAAGTGTATGCCTTATATTTTACCTTATCCTTTCATTTTATTTAAATCGTTCATTAATGAGGTAATCACCACATCATCATGGTGTCATAAATAAATAAATTTATTTAATTTATAAAAATTATAAATAAAATAATATGATGTAGGAAATCCTTTTATCTTTCTAATTACTATTTATTGTCAAAAACATGACATTTATAACCCCATGTAAAAATTATTTTAGTAAAACAATACATGTTGGTGACATTTTTATTTTACCTTTAAATAAAATTTTATTAATGTCATTTTCTTACCCAAGTGGCTCCATGGGGTACCCAATATGACCCATGTATTTTCATGGTCATACATGACTCCTCCAATAATGGCAGGACATGTTTCAAGGTAATTTCATATTATTATAACATTATTATTACCTTAAATTACACTAATTACCTTTAATCGCGATTAATAAAACATAAAAGTTACTATTCACCAAAAAATTATTTTAATCCCATTGAACCATATTTTACTTCTTAATAAAATCCATGTATATCGGATTTTTGAAAATCAAATCATAGAAGTGGTAATGGTTCATTTAAACGAAAAATTTGTTTTTTAACTACCACTTACTGGTTTCACTATTCATCAAAAATTGAAGTTTTTTAGAAAATACCAAAAATTCACCCTAAGCTATATTTGATATTCCGAATTCAAAAGTGATGTATATTTTAAAAAATTTAAAACATATAAGTTTCATTAATTAATTTAATAATTAATTTCAGTTGTCAAAATAAATAACGTGTTTTTAAGAAACAATATCAATCAAAAGATTGACAATTGTTTATGTCCAATTTCAAAGTGAAATTAATTCTAATCACCACCATTGGATAAAATGGTAAAATTATATTCTAATTATACTTTAAAACCACTCAATAGTATAATTTATCAATATAAATTATTTTGATTGAAAATGTTGTTTTTAATTATTTTTCACTATTCATGGAAAATTGGATGTTATCAGAAAAATAACAAAAATTCAACATAGGATAATTTAAATATTCGAAATCCACAAATGATGTCCATTTTGAAATATAAAATTTATATAATTTCAAAAAATGGGTATTACAATTCATAACGTCAACTTTGATTGGTTGAGGTGTATTAGAATCTCGAACTTGCGTACAATGCAAGCTGTTGCATTATTGAAAGAGAAGCATACCATAGAATCTTGGGGTGTTAAAAAACAATTTTAAAATATTAAAAGTTAAATAATTTAATATTTCATGTTTACCAAGAATTTTCTAGATGAATATTAACAATTATTTTTATCGGAAATTATTTTATTTTAATTTCATTTTTTTGTTTATAAATTTTAAGTCATACTTAATGAACAGTGACTGAATTGGAGATAATGATATTTTTTGAAAATAATATTTCATTAAATTACATAAAAAACATAAAAAATATTAAAATAGGATATGGGAGATAATATATGGTCTAAAATTTCATCCCATTCCCATTTATTGGAAATTTTGAACCATTTCTATTGAGAATTACTATTATATATTTTAATCTTTTAAAATATTCAAGAGTACCCCTCCCCTCAATTATAATAGGGCACCCCTAATTTATCATTTTCCCAACACTTTAAGCCCTATAATTTTACAACCATCAATAAAGTAATCTACTCCACTCCCATATCCACATTCAAAGGGAAATGGTTTTCCAAAATATCGAACCCAATTTCCTTAACAGGATATCAAAAGAAGTTGTTTCAAATAAGATATAATAACTTTAACCGATACTTTATTTTTAATTCTTTTTTGAACTCCTATAAATATATTATATTATTTATAACATAATAAATTTGGTATAAGAAATATGATAAAATGTCATTATGATTATGTAACCATAATTATTTACCATGCTTCTAATAAATTGGAGGTGAAATTATCACTCATGTGTATATAGTGCTTAACATCTCCACATAGTGATACAATTCATTTTACATTACCATCTTTCTCAGATGGTTATTAAGATGGGATTATTTTATATATATTATAATGATAAAATAATTATTCATAATTAATGATAATATCATATCTACATTCTTATCTTTCTAATCATTGGAAAAAGACAACGCCTTTCATGTGTATGTGTGGAACACCACCTCTATGTAGAAATGTTATTTGTTTTTTATTTCTATTTTACATGGATGGTAGTAAATATTAATTTAATGAATATATACAATATATATGATATAATAACTATTTTGAAAATGTATTTTACTTATTACATTTCTTTCATACCATCTATCATAATATGGAAACAATGTTCACATATACATACAGCCTACCGCCTCTTTGATTGGTGAAATTCATTTTTCTTTATATTAAATTTATGGAATAATTGAAGTATTTATATAGCAATGTTATATGATATTTATATCATTATTTACATTGTGTAAATAGTTTAACCATGATAAAATAACAACTACCAAAACTACAAAACCAAAAATACATAAATAACGAAACAGTTATCACCTAGGATAGTGATTTTAATAAAGAATTTTTACTGAAGGGGAAATAAAATATTATAAGTAAATAATATATGGTATGATATATATGATTATGGTTATATAATATATTTATAATAAATATATATTTATTATATAGTATTTTTGAACACGTATAAAATAATTAATACCTTAGGTAAGGTATTTTCATCTATGTTTTAATTCTATGGGTCACATGTCATATTCACCACTTATTTATTTTATGTGGTTTATATAAAACCAATGTATAAAATCCTGTTTTATTATTTTTTTAATTCTATATCATTATTCATTTCCCTCATAGTTTGATTGTGTTTTAGGTCTCTCGAGTATGGAGAACATCTGCTTCATAAAATGACCTAGTGTTCAGGGATGTTTGTTTGTTGGAATTTATGGAGTCCAGATATATATGTGTTAATGATTAAGTGATTGTCCATTAGAATATGGAATGTTTCTTTTCTAATTGATTTTTTCACATCATAAATGTTTTACATTATGTGAACACATTATCGGTCATATTTCATGAGTCAGTTCAAGGTGTGAAAGGTTTACATACCATGAATCAGACTCATTCTATGAAATAAAAGAAAATCAAGATTTTTAATCTAAAGTGAAATTTTTTAATTAATAAATTCATATTGTGAAACATTTTCACATCATTAATGTTTTAGTATTGTTTCTTCAACCACACTGAAAAAATCAAATCTTTTCCATTTAGTTGCATCATTTTCCCTCGAGACCTTGAATCTCTCCCAGGTGATTATTTGGATCTCTACTCCTTCAATATAATTTCATTCAACTATTAATATTCATTATTATTACAGTGTTTCATTCCAAGAAATATATCCTTCAAATTATTCATTTTCATTGATCATGGTAGCATCGTTCTGTTATATTTATGGATTATTTGATCTATAATGACAATATTCTTGATCCTATCTAGATCTAATGTGTTATCTTCCTTAAGAGGATTTCATTATGTTAGATGTTGTGTGGGTTTATCATTCTTTTAGTTATGTTATTATCTGTCTTCTCAAATAATTTTTTTTCATATTGAATTTATTTTAAGATGTACGGATTTAATCAAGGGCTTCCATTGATTCCTTTTCATTCTTTCATATCGGTGGATCCTATCGTGGTTGTGAGTGACCTATGTTTGAGGTAGGTGGTTTGGTCTCTTGCCTATGTTGAATAAAATATATTTACACATATTTATAAAATTATTTAATAAATTAAATTTCATGATTGAATTGCATGTGTGGAAATGGGTTTTATTAGAAAATATGGTTTTCTCATGGATTGGTAAAAGAAATAATATTTTCAAATAATTGTGAATTAGTTTTTTCAAATTGTTTTCAAATTGAGGTTTTTATGAAATGGTTGGGAAAATTTAGTACATGGTAACCCTTGTGTACTTAGGTGGATGGTGTCGTAATAGTCCTTGTCTGTTTATACATGTAGGGGTTTACTCTTGAGGTGTTCCTCTGCTCGCCAGCCCAGTTATTATATGAAGTTGTTTGAACTATTGTGAGATTAACTTGATGGAATTCTCCTCTACTCTCCATATTCAATTAATATATCTAGATAATGTATGTGTTAAATATTCTATGTATGGGTCAATTTTCCTGGCTAGGCTGACCTATTATTGTCCTGCACACATATTCTTTTGGTTTGTATTATATTTTTATACAATATTGAATACAAGATTTAATTTTATTTGACTTTTTTGATTTATATGAAATGATTTAAACTATTTTACTTGGATTATTTGGAATTATGGAAAAAAGAAAAAACAATTACCTTAATATCGATATAAAAATTATCGAATAGATTATAAAGAATTTTTTCTTTAAACATGGTCATGTTTGGATTATTGTATTGGGAATTGATGTGGAACACCTTGGTGGGATCCTAATGAGCCTATTTAACTCACACCCTACACACTCATTTCAATAGTTTGTAGACCTTTTTAAGTATTTCAATGTAGGTAAATGTAAGTCAATGAGGTTTCTGTCAACTATGTTTATATATCTTCTTGTGATATAGTGAGAGTTTTTGTATGCTATCAGATGGAGTAGCTGTTTTTGTTTTAGTTGTCCTTGGTTTTTGAACTTGTATCTTGGATATTATTTTAACAAATTTTGAGCTTTATCACTTCTATTGTTTGTTTTTTATATGTAATACATTTCTTACTTACTCTCCCACTATTTTATCTCATCATATATATATATATATATATATCATGTTTTCTACTTCAAGTTAGGTGAAATTATCCCCTCAGGTTGTTGTTTATGCCTAGGTTCTAGTCTCCAAGTCATGGGCATCAAGAACACTCTTTTGGTAAGTGATGGTTTAGGCCATGTATCATTTGAGATGGTATTTTGGTTAAATTAATCATAGTTTGATATCAAAGTGTTAGGTTTTGCTAATTTTTTTGAATTTATTTTATTGGGGATAGGATTTTTGAGACATGAGAGGTAGGTTATAATGAGTGTCTGGTCATCTCTTTCTCTAATGATACTCATGTTACCATGGGATATTGGGATGTGTGTCTCTTTTTTTGAGTTATTGATCTTAACCTAATATTTTTGTTTTCTTTTTTTATTTCGATATTATATTATCTTATTTTCTAATCATTTCAACTATTTCAATGTTTAGGGGTATTCCATGGAGATGTCTTCCACAGCTTCCTTTGGAGGGTTTATTGGATTCTCCTTAAGAGAATCAACCTCTATATTAGAATCTTATCCAGGATATTGTGGGGGAAGTTTGTGATGTCGACCAAAAGTTATCACAATTCCTGAATGTTGTTGTCAATGTATATTCAGGATATGTAGATAAATGGGATTTATCACCACAGTTCTTATATGAGAAACCAATAGCCTTTAAAGGTATGAATGAACCTTAAGAGGCAGAGGACTGGTTAGATAATATTGATCAGATAGTTGACTTCTTGGATAAAATTTTGAATATCATGGTTGAGGTGTGAGGAATTAGTACTTGAGGGTTCTGAAAAGTGGTAGTGGTATTAAGTGGAATAATAATATAGACATGTGGGATTGGAGTGGCTAGTTTTAAGGAAACTCTTTTCTAGTGTTTTTAACAAAGTCACTAATGATGGATAACTCTATAGAGTTCTTATCCTTGTAGTCGGGGGAGTGTTCGGTGCTAGAATACACCAATCAGTTCACGGAGCTAGTCAGTTTTTCTCTATAGGTAGTAAATAATGACTAGATTAAGACTTGTAAGTACCTACAATGTTTGCAACTAGACATAATTTTTCATGTATTTATACTTAATATCTCTAATTATTTGGACATAGAATATATGTATATAATTAAAAATATGAATATGTTAAGAATGGTTAGTTATTCTACCTCTTGTATTCCCCCTAGAAGCTAATTTAGAAGCACAAATGAATAAAATAGGAATTTTTGCGACCATTTTAAAAGTTTTGGGGGTGGTTCACATCAGTAGTAATCCTTTGAACATTCAGTTATAGCCAACATGGTTCCTCTGACCTACTATAAGTGTGGAATAGTTGGGAACATCTGATGTTCTTGTTACGTACATGTGAATATATGTAACAATTGTGGATACAATGTTCATCTGATGTATTTATGTCGGGCTATGTCTATGCCTTTTTATTGTCAAGTATCATCAAATCCAATGGCTACTCTAGTATAGTGAGATGCTTCAAAGACTATAGGACTCCATCCACATGCCTCAGGAGTAAAGAAACTTCATATAGTTGATAAATTTTCAGTATAGGTAGATGCAAGACTGTTAATATAGATAAGTAATATCATTATTATATATTCCGTAGTGACTACTTTAGTTGATACGTGTTATTACCACTCATTTATATCTCATAATTTTTTGGATATTCTTAAACATCCAATGGAACTCTTGACCTTTTTAAATAATAAGTGACAGAACATGGGAGGAGAAAACTATAGAAGTTCTAGTGTCCTTTTTCATTATCAATAGTTGATATAGATTTAGTATAGGATTTAATGGTTCTTGTTCTAGATCTGTTTGACGACATCATCATGATGTATTGTATTATCTCTCATAATGGGTGTTTTATATTATCACCCGAATTCTTTATCCTTTTCTTATGATAGGATCTCTTGGGGTTTTCACGGAGAGTGGGATCTGAGTTTTGATTATAAAGGACCTTCCCGACTGAAGCTAATGTGTTTTCTGTATACTATAGCAGTTTAATCTAAAGATTTTATTTTATTTTCAATCTTCATGTTAATGTTTTGGAGTTTAAATTTTTTTTCCTATATTAATTTCTAGTCTTTTTTAGAGAGGGGGTAGATTTTATGATTAAACTGGTGTCAGGTATATATCCTATTTCAATAACTTCTTATCTTATGGGATAATCAGAGATGAAATATCTCATGATTTAGTTATATGATCTAATGGTGAATATTTTTTTCCACATTGTGTTTTGACTTTGGTATCCCTTATGTTATTTTCCAAGATGAATGTTGTTTCATTTAGGTTGTGTTTGTACTATCAAAAGTTGTACTAGGTAATGGTTAATAATAGGTATATTTTTCTAATGTGTATGATTTCTTGACCAGTCAAATTGTAAAAGTGGTTTTCAATGATTGATCTTCAGTTTCATTATCATTAGCTCAGTGTTCAAGAGTCAGATATACTCATGAAGGGTTTCAGGTGTAGGTGTAGTCATTATAAATATATTTTGACTTTATTTGGTATGACTAATTCCATTGAAGTATTTTATGGATTTGATGAATTAGATATTACATGAGTATCAAGACACTTTTTGGAACAATTCATGGAATATATTTTGGTTTATTTGATATCTGAGTGCGAGAAGGAGCACCATTTGAGTTTGGTTCTATAAATCCTGGGGAGTCATGTTTTTAAGGAAATTGTTCAAAGTACATTTTATAGATTCAAGTATGGAATATCTTGTGAAACTTGATTTCTGTTCTTACCTTATAAGTTAAACCTAATAAGGTGAAGGTTGTCTTGTTATGGTAAGATCCAAAAAATATCTTTATGGTTCAGATATTCCAAGGGAATGTTATATACTATCTATGTTTATTTAAGGATTTCTCAAAGTTGGTGTCAACATAGACTTATCTTAATAATAAATGGTTGAAATTAATATGGGATGAAAAGTTTCGTTCTTATTTTTAAGAGATAAAATGACTTCTAACATCAACTCTTATTTTAATCATACCTGAGCCCGGTATAGGGTATGTGGTTTTTTGTGAATATTATAGTGATGGATTGGGTTTTGTGCTTATGTGGGATGATAATGTGGTGTCTTAAGGATCTCACTATATATTAAAACATGAAAATAATTACCCCACTCATTATTTAGAGATTTTAACTATTATACATGTGGTTAAGTATCGGCGATGCTACCTTTTTAAGAGAGGTTCAAAATCTTTTTTGACCATAAGATTCTGAGCAATATATTTTCTCATAAAAACTTAATTATTAGACAGATATGGTTGGTGGAATACCTTCATAAATTTTTCATCAACGTCACTAACAACCTAGGGAAGGTGAATGTCATCACATATGATCTTAGTTGGAAAGTACCATTGCAGGATGTTCTGTAATTGAAGCAAGAGTAGAAACTTATGAGAATCTTTAATTTGTTGTACTTGGAAGCTCGGTAGGATGTTTCTTGTATATTAATGACTATTGTTCAGTTATCATCATCTATGCTAGAGTCTATTTCATAGGATTAATTGCAGGATGGTGAGTTTATGGTAATTTGAGAGACCTTATATGGTGGGGAGACTGCATCTGGTTGGTCTTTGTCTCTAGATGGTATTCTCTATTTTGGGGATTGGTTTGTCATCCCGTCATCTATGAGGAAATCTTTTTAGTATCATAGTTCTTTATGGGACATTTATTTGGAAACTATGAAGATGAATAATGACATGAGATAGTGATTTCTGTGTCTAGGTGTGAAGCATATGATATCTTGACCCATAAGCCACTAAACAAGTTCCTCGATCTGGTGGGATATATGGCCTCAAGCATGCCTCCCCATATGACAGAGGCTACTAATTAGAAGACATAGCCTAGGGTGTATTTTAGGGTAGACTATACCTTCAAGTTAGAGTATATAATAATGGATTTGTAATAATAGCTAAATAGAATAATCATTATAGTATGTGAATAATATTGGCATCTGAAGTAAGGATAAAAATCCATGCACTAAATAATATTCAATTATAAGAAACTAGATCATATAAAAGATGATAATGTGATGTCATTTCACTATAAACTAGAAAAAGGTATAAATGGATGCAGACAATAAAACCCTTATGAAATAATTGAAAATATACTGAAAACTAGAGAATCATATCGATCACTGGCCTAGTCATTTGCTACTAATCTCCATCCTAAATTAAGCAAGCAAGTAGGGTGTTGAAAGATTGACAGTTGCATGAATTAACACATGTATTGATATAATCTTATTGGGAACCAATGGAAGATCAGATATTGTGTGAGACAAATCTTAGTAGGACACCATCAATGGCATCTAAACAAATCCAATTTGTGAATAAAAACATAGCAGTGTGCATGTAAATATAAATGTAATGAAATTCAAAATAAATAACTCACACACTCTTCATCCTCAGATAGTAATGTCTGCAAATATGAGATCATTTAATTAATTCATTTATGTTCAGTATATATAGATAAGTCGTGTGAGATGTAAACAACATAGAAAATATATCATCATAATAATAAAATGTACCCAAGGTAATAAAAAGGAATTCATGACCATAGGGTTCATCCAACTCAATGTTGTAACTCATGTAGTCTAGAAAATAAGTTTTTTGAGTATAATCCATGGTCCATCACCCAAGGAATTCCACAGTACATGATTCTAACTGAGTATAAGGATCTCATTCAAGGTAATCATGGGATAAGAAGAAATGGGCCCAATGGGGTGAATCCATGGATCCATGTGTCCAAATACATAAATATGGATCTTGGGAGTGTATCATTGGAATCCTAATAATCTATAAATGATATCATGTGAATCATCAACACTACACCGACACATTCATAGACTAGGACAGAGACCAGGTTCCACGACGGGTATCTCCCTTGGAAACTAGCTCAATCAATTGGAAGGGCATCGTCTGATTGATCAAGTAATTCCCTTAGGAATCCATGGTTGGCTCAAGTATTACCATTATTATAAAGATAAGATGGTCCATTTTCAATGGTCACTGTATACATAATACATAATTTAATTCAAACCTTGTAATAGTCATTACTTTTTTATAATATAGTTGGTTCCTTCCATTACCTATCATTAATGTGATAATTTATATCATGGACATGCCACCATTTTAATTTTATATTAAATTATTATGTCCATTACATTATCATTTATAAGCATGACAATGTGGGATAAGGAAATGAAACCATATGCAGTTCAATTATAATTAACTAGGAGAAGTGATATATATAAATATACTTTCCAATTAACATTTTAGAGGTTCATTAATTAATTGGAACACATTCTATAGAAGGATTATGTGACATCTATACATTTTACAGATTTTAGAAAATCATAATTTATTTATTTAAAGAAGTATTACCATTAGTAGGGTCAAGAAACGCACTCGAACGATGCCTCAAATAAACCCACTAGGGTTACCAAATAATATTTAATGAATCACCCGACTTGGGGTGGATAGAGTTAAGGTATCAACCATCAATAATGCAGTGTACATGTCTTTAAATGGATATAAAATATGAGCATAATGATTATAATCATTTAATATAAATTTAATAACAAAACCCCAGTGAAAATGACATGTGAACAATGATGACTTTTTATAAAATGGTGATAAATTGAGGGATGAGTCATAGACCACCTTTCACAAGAATATAACACACTCCTCATCTATTATCATCACTTATTTTTTCTTGGATTGAGAGAAATGGAAGAGCATGTGAATGAAAAATAAATAAATCATATCATATTCCATCAATATAAAATTGTTGATGGAAAGTAAAATGATGAATGAAGCCTGAGGATTGAATAACTTGCCTAAAGGTATCAAAAGAGGCTAACGAAAGCTCGATCAGACTTTGGATGGAGGAGATATCCAAAAATATTGGTTTTTCCAAAGGGGAGCTCCAACAAGATAAATGAATGACTCATTTCTGGTTAATTATAAAATGAGGGGAGGAGTAAGTTACATATATTTACAAGTAAAATGAGTGTTTTAACAAAACATATATAGTATTATAGGGTTTGGCCGCATGTTTTTCCAAATCATCCACTAACCATGCACCTCCCACTGCCTAAGGAGGTACCCTACACAGTTTGTCTATATGGTTTATGAAACCATGTGCCAAATATTCCATATGGATTTTATAAATATTCCAGACCACCCACATTGGAATCCAACCTAGGGAATAGGGTTAGTGAAAGTCGTGCTCCGAGCTTAACCCCTCAAAAACACCCCCACATGTTTAGTAGAAACTGTATGGATCAGGACACCCAGTTTTCAGTAACTATGTGGCCAATGAGTTTCTTCTATCGTCAAGAGTTTTGATCTCCAAAAAAGCCTTAGGCACCCCTTTAAACTAGTATAATCTTATTAAGAATAAAAAAGATTATAATCTAAAGAATTAGACCAAAATTTAAAGGAACCATAGCTCATTGAAAAATTGGGTTCTTACAATATTCCCCCCTTTTAGGAACTCATCCTCAAGGTCACCTTCTAATAGCGATGAAACATAGTTTGAATAAATATTTATCCACTGAGCACGTACGTTGGAATCCTACTACTAAGTCTCTTCTTGTACATGGATATGATACCATATCACCCTCACTAAAGGGATAGACTATACTTAGAGATCCTTCATGCACTAGTAAAAGATGCATATAGGTTACTCCTCAAACAAAGCATCAGCATCTAACACAATGTCCTTGGGATAAAAAATATGAGAAGAGCCATCATGAGAATGGTGAAGCTTTGAAATGTGAAAAACATTGTGCATGAAATGGATCCTATGAGGTAATAACAAATGATAGTCTTCTAGACCGACCCTATACTGAATCTCAATTATCCTGACATAATGAGGTGACAACTTCCTTTGCCTCTGTATCCATCAATTCCCTAGATTTAGTGATACCTGTAAGAAAGCGTGATCCATATCCTTGAACTATATAGGTCATAGGTAGTGATCAACTTAATATTTTTATCTATAATGATCTATATACACACACATTCTTATTAGTTGAACCTTATATAAATTCTCCCACATGATACAAGGCCCATGTATCATAGATTCTCTTTCCTCAAAACATCATAAGGGTGAACGGCTTGGCCGACCATACATGTCCATATAAGTATCCATCTAGATCGTCACTTGAAATCTATTAATATCAGTGAACTTTATGTGATGGATATGATTCATTCAAGAACCGTTGAAATCAAGGACACATTCTCGAAGCATGTCCTCAAACATTGTGTTGTCCTTTCTGATGGGCCATCATTCTGAGAGTGAAAATCTATGCTCCAAAGAACCTATGTTCCAAAATCTCTCTGTAAACTCTTCCAGAGACTTTATTTTAAATTAACTTACCTATCTAAAATGATAGTAAAAGGTCACCCTTTTAACTATATTATCGTGTGAATAGATAATTTTCCTATATCATCAACTAGGAATGTCTTCTAGATAGGAAGGAAGTGGGATACTTTAGTTAGTCGATCTACAACTACCCAAACATTATTTCTACCTCAAAGATATCTCAGTAATACAACTATAAAATCCATAGCAATATCTCCCCCTTTCTATTCCAGGATTGGAAATAATTGTAACAATATAGTAGGTATCAATTATTCTACCTTCACCAACTGAGATGTGGAACACCAAGTGATAAACCTTCTATATATAATTCAATCTCAATCCACCAATACTGTAATCGCATATCTCAAAAAATCATAGAGATTCCTATATGGACTACCCACATGGAATCATGGGACTCTTGCATCAGTTTTTATCTAATATCAGTATGAACCTATATATTCCCATGTATATGTAGGATATCTTCCTCATCAATAGAACAATCTAGAGGTGATTCCTCTCCTGAAATACTCTCTCATATAACCAAGCCTTAAGGATACAAAAATTACCTAATCTCCATCCAATCAAGGAGGGAAGGGGTAACTATTGATGTAGTAATATCAGAAATCTCAGGAATCTCATGAAACTCCATATTCATCTCATAAAATAGGGCTACCAATTACATTCATCACTAGTTTCCTATATGGTATGTGCATAACTTTTCTATCTTAGCACATCAGCTACCTCATTTCCTTATCTAGAAATATATATAAGATCAAATTCAAAGATTTGAATGTATTCAACTCAAATTCGCTATATGATATTAAATTCATGTGGAGAAAAAATATATTTGAGGCTAATTTAGTCCATACACACCACAAAGCACTCGCAAATCTGATAGTGTCTCAAGCAATGCAATTCTTGGACAAATTTTGAGAGACCAAGGTCATTCATCGAGTAATTATTCCCATGAGGTATTAGTTAATGTGACTTCTAAATAGTGATTTCATCTATTTCCATCTATACTACCCCCAAGACAATTACTGAGGCAGTCATAGAACACTATAAATCCTCTCCCAAACTCTGGAAAAATCTGAATATGTGTTGAGATAAGACTTCCTTTCAAACCCTAAAAGGATTTATTTCATGCTGATGACCATAATAACTTCCCACCCTTCTCAATAATACTATAAATAGGTGTATAAAGACATGTGATGTAATTTATGAAACATGTGTAATATCCAAGCATCCATAAGAAACTCATTATATCAAACATGTTCTTGGGATACTCCTTGGAAACCACAACAATCATCTTTTATGGGTTGACTGATACTAATAATTCATAGATAATATGACCAAAGAAGTGAAATGTTTTAGTCTATAAGGGGTTCTTACCAAGAATGGAAAAAATATGATTCTCTATTATTGTATTCCAAACAATATCAACATGATTATCATAGTTTCAATTAGTATGATAATACACCAAGATGTTGTCTATAAATACCACAAGGAAATCAGATATGGGTAAAGAATCATATTCATCAAATCCATGACAATGTAATGAATGTTCATAAAACTGAATGGTTTAAAGATATAATCATATATACCATGCTGAATATGGAAAGTTATTTGTGGAATATCTAAAGTTTTGACTCTCAATTGATGATAGCTCGATCTCAGGTTGATCATTAAGAATAGCCTAGTACCATAGAGTTAGTTAAAGAGATCATATATTCAAGGAAGGGGATTCTGGTTCTTAATCATTGGTCATCAATGCATAAATGAAAGGTCTTATCCACTTTCTTGGAAAAAGAATGTGTGAACACCAAGAATAAGTATTGGGTCTGATAAATCCTTTAGACTCCAGCTCTTCCAACTATCTCTTGAGCTTCTAGAGCTCAGTAGGTTCCATCTTGTATGGGAAAATGGATGCTAGATTTTCTCCTCGAACATGATCAATCATGAACAATTCCACTCTCTCTAGTGGTAATCTAGAAACATCATTGGGAAAAACATCTCTAAAATGATCTTCCATGGGAGAAAAATATGTTAGATTTTTTCCATAATCTACCTTGAAAATACAATCAATATGGAAGATCAATAAACCTATACAATGTTTCTATAGTCTATATCTATTATCATATACATCCCACTCACCCTTGTGGATAGAATGGCTCCCCTATGGTCATGTAAAAGGCACCTTTTGGTGATTGAAGTGCATATAGAAGTGATATGTAACCAGTTAATCCATTCTAAGAATAAAATCAAAGCCCATCATCTCAAGTAAAATGATGTACCATATTATAGGAAAACTACCTACCTCAAGGAGGTTTTCCATTCAATGGTTTATTCTCTCTTAATTAACTCCCAACGGTGTGTCCAATGTCATCAGACCGTAGAATTACTGAATTTCTAACCTGAGACTTTCTATGATCGTTAATGATATAAATGACAGAAAGTAAACTATATGGAATAAATTAGATACAATTGTAGATTATAATTTAATTGTACCTCATACTATAGACGATCTGGGACTCTAATCCTTGGGTATCTGTTATAATGCATGAAATTTGCCGGAACCACAACCATGTGCTATATGTAGACTAACCTATGTAGTTTTGTTCTACTGGTGAAAATAATCATGAACATGGATACCATGGTCATGAACTCCCCCTAAAAATTTCTTTCCAATTTTACTTGAACTCCTCACCTAACACAACATAACTGATAAAGCTCTTGATGGTGGAGCTGGTTCAGATCCTCTTCCCCTAGAAGTAGGTAGATAGGTCTGAAATAATCATTGAATATGTCTCATACAGTTGTAATCATGTTAATCAAGAGGAATCTATCACACTGAGAATTTTATTTCCCCTAACATCCAAATTTATGGAATATAATTGATCTAAAAGTGTGGATTCTATAGACACCACTACACTAATGATAAACCTCAAGGCTATGGTTCTTATTACTGAAAAAACTATTGCCATGTCTCAGCACTGAAACTCTATGATCAGGGCTTTAAACTTCTCCCAGGTTGTTCTTAGTGATAAAATCATGATTAAAGATCATAGAAAAGGTGCTTATCCACAATAAATTCACCTGTGAGTGGATTTCATACTTGATCCCATCCTCAAAACATTGCACACGTGATAGCTCATCACTGTCTAGAATTGGTTCAAGGTGCTTCAAATTATTAAAATTCACTTAATAATCCATAATGGACATAGGACACTCCCACGGGTGCATGAACACTCTAGCTTGTTCATCTCTCAGGATTTGAGGTAAAAATTAATCATAGAATGAATTCTTGAAGTTATCCTAGACCATGCCTAGATGATAACCAACCTGAGTAATCACATCCCACATGTGTTTGGAAAAATCCTGAAGCATATATTCATGAAAATCTTGGACTTTCACTATGGATAGGTCTCAAAACGTTTTAGTATAGAAATACTATCCTCTATACAAGACACAGGAGCCTATGGACTTCCATACACTAATAATATGGGAGGATGTTGCTACAGGAACTCAATAGTCAGATTAGTAATAGTTGGTGCAACTTCTGGAGCACCCCACATAGACTAAATCATATGTATAAAACACTCATGAAACTAAGTGTATCTTCCAAGTAATGGAATAGTGGGATGATCCTTTTGTAAAATTACTAGAGGTGGCAACGATGTCTCAGGGCCCACCACCTCAAGAGCATGGTCGTCGCCACCCTCTTAGCACATGATAAGAGGATGTCTTAGTGGAATGGCTCTAAATATTCCACGCATACACCTGAGAACATGATTTAAGAGTAGACATAATCTTTAAAATATAATAAGGAAAGGGTCTCACTACCCATAATATTACCCCAGTTTTCCAATTAGAATGCTAGAGTATTAGTAAGTGTTCAAATAATAATTTAAAGAGGTTCCAGTAGGTGAAAGGTCAACTGCACTTTGCCTCTTCATTTCTTGGAAACCATATAATTTATAAGTAAAGACTTAAATTTAATGTTTTCATTTTATTGTATATATAAATATATTTCAATGATGGATTAAATAGATTATCATTCCAAGATAATAAAGGCCCATACAATTTATAACTGAAAGTGACACCCATTTTATTTCATTTAACACCCTCTACATTTAGTATCAGAATGTAACAAGTAATATACAATGGATCGACTCTATTAATCACCCCTTACAACTCACGAGGCCCCATAAAACTCATTAATTTAAACTTTTAGTCACTCAATCACATCCAAAGAGTATCTCATGTAACATAAGGTATATAGATCTAATGGTTAGGAACGATCTATTTAAGATTCCACTTTCAACATATACAAGAAAACACTATTTATATTGATATTAACACTTTAGCTACCCAATCCTCCTAACCTGTATAAGATATTAGTTGTATAGGAATATATATAACAACCATGTATCACTCAAAAATCGTTGGAAACACAAGCAATGTGAGTGGTTAAAAGCACCTATATGGAATGGACTATACATGGCATGTGAATTATAGGTTCCTATAATGTTGCATGTTACAATTATATTTACCATACTAGGCCATGGTGAATATTTATATAGCATATCAAAATTCCACAATTCAGGTGCATCACCCAATGGTGAAATTATATCAATTGTAATAGGAGAAATATAGAAAAACATTTTCCTATTTCCAGGAAACTTAGTATTTACCACGAACATGGGTTTGCAACTCCTAGGTACTGATTATAACCAATTTCCAAAATGTTTATATATTCCAATATATTCCCAAAGGTTAAGAAAAACTAATTTAAAAATATGTTATAAAAACACTTTGTGATGTCCCAACATGGAAGCCACTAAATGGGTTCTCAAAGACAGCGGATCACAAGGCCTCAACCATGCCTCCCAATATACCAGAGGCAACCAACTAGCATTGATAGAATATAGTGTGTCTATGGGGAGACTATTCCCTCATATCAGATTGGATCACAATGGATATGCAATAATAGATAAATAAAGAATTTATTTTGACAATTGAATAATACTGGAAGTTGAAATAAGGACAGACATCCAAACACTAAATTATAATCAAAATATGGATACTGAATCATATACAAGAAGATGATGTGATGGAATGTCTCTAAAAACTAGAAATAGGTATACAATGAAGCATGAAATATATGGTCTACAAAAGAATCCAAAAACAATCTATGCATCCTAATCACTGGTCGGGTCATCTGTTACCAAGCTCCATCCAAAAAAAAAGTTTGGTTTCCAAAGTGAGACACTTCCCCTTATCAACACCTACATATATATAATCTTCTCAGATACCAATGGAATCCTAGATAGGGTGTGATATTAATCTCAGTATGCCACTTCCAATCATGTCTATAAAAAATCATCCTATAAATATAAACTGATCTGAGTGAAGGTAAATATAAATGTATTGAAATGAAAAATTAATAACTCATACCTACTTCAGCCTCAATTGTTATTATTTATGAATAAGAGATCATTAAATTAATTCACTTATGTTTTCTTTATATGAAAATTTCACATTTGGTGTTAACCTAACTAAAAATATTTCATGATAGTAATGAAAAAGGATCCAAGGTAATAAAAAGGAATCCTCGACCTCAGGGGTTAGCCAACTCATAGTAGTAACTCATGTAGTCAAGAAAATATGGGGGTCCAAGTGTAATCCATGGGGAATCACTCAAGCCATTCCACTGTAATTGATTCCAATAGATTCCAAGGATCACATTAAGGTAAACACATGCTAGGCATGACTAGGATCAATGGGGTGAATCCATGGCACCATATGTTTGAAGACATCGAGCAAGATCGAAGGAGTGTATCCAAGTCATCATATTAATACATATATGATATCCAGTGAATCTTTAGTATTACACTAAGGAATTCACATACTAAGACAAAGGCCAAGATCTTAGGTGGGTATCTCCCTTACCAACTATCTCCATGAATAAAAATGGAATCCGATGAGTGCTCAAGGAATTCTATCAGGAATCTAAGTCTAGATCAAGTGTGACCATTCCTATAAATATTAAAAGGTCTGTATGAAATGGGAACCTTTACATAATTCATTATGTAATTTAGGACATGTAATAATCTATAATTTTTAATAATTCATTTGGTTAATTACATTACCATTCATTATTCTGACAAGTTATATCAAAATATGAAACCATTTAACACTTTGATTATATATTCAATTATTAGGTTCATTCATTTACATTTCATAAGCATGACATGTTTGGCTAAGGACATGAAACCATATACAGTTCAATTATAATTATTTCGATCAAGTGATATCTGTAAATATACTTTCCATTTAAAATTTTAAATGATCGTTTTTAATCAAAAGAATTACCTCACAATATTCATGTGATAACTTAACTTGTGTTTTCCATTAATAATTCATAATTAATTTAATATAAGTGGGATTACAATTAGATGGTTCAAGAGACATACCTAAATAGTGTCTCTAATGAACCCACTTAAGATACCAATGAATAATTAAGGAATCACCCTACTTGTGGTAGAGGGAATTGAGGTCTCAACCTATAATGGTGTGGTGAACATGTATAGGAAGGGATCTAGAATATGAGCATAATTATTATAATCATGGAATATGGATTTAATAAGAAACAACTAGTGACACCCGAACGTACAAAATGATAAAATCATATAAAATGGTGAGATAATAAGGTATAATCCATAGAACACATACATAGAGCCTATATCACTCTCTTCATCTAGTATTGTCCCTTGCTATGTCCTAGATCGAGGGAAAATGGAGGAATGGGAAAATTACATTGAAATAGGGAATATGATCTTTTATAAAGATATAATTGTTTAGGGGAACAAGAATGATGAATATATTTAAAGGATTGAATCTCTTGTCATGAGGAATTCAATGAGATCCATAGAATCTCATTTTAATTTCAAATGGAAGAGATATCCAAAAAACTAGGTTATGAAAAAGGGGAGTGACAATGAGGGAAATTGAGGCCTCATGTCCACTAGAGGATAAAATAATTGAAGGGGTAAGTTAAATATATTTTTAAGGGAAAGTTTAATTTTAACCAAAACTTACAGGGTCACATGTTTGGAAAAACCATGCACCAAATGTGAACCTCCCATTACCTAGAACGGGACCCCAAAAGGTTTGGCCACATTGTTTGAGAAACTACGTTTCAACCTTGACATAAGGCTCTAATAAATATTTTTTACCACCAGCATTGGCATGAATCTATAAACGCATGGTTAGAATAAGTAATGATCCCTTATTGGACCCTCTGAAACACCCTACATTGTTAAGAGAAACCATGCAGGATGGGAGTCATGGTTTTAACTAATATTCTAGATCATTGGTTTATTCCACTAGTTAGATTTTTGATCTCCAAACAATCCCTAGGATCCCCTAAAAATTCCATTAACTCTTTATGAATCAAGAAAAAGTCCAAGATGAATAATTATACTAAAATTTAAAGGATCTATACCTCAAATAAATATTGGATTCTTACAATGAATTACATTGAATATTTTGTGTGACCCTGTTATGCCTACCAATAACAATGGTGGAGCATATGAAACCATCTAGGTATCTATATCCTATTTTGGTTCTAGTTTTTAAATTTGAAAATGTATCCATAGACCTTTTTGTTGGATTACCATGGACAACATGGGGGAGGAATGCAATTTGGGTGGTGATTGATCAGTTTGAAAATTAGTCTCATTTCATTTTGATCAAGGAAACCACTAAAGTTGATGACTTTGGTGATATGTACATATAAGAAGTTATGAGGATACGTACGGTTACCTATACTATTATTTTATATAGGGGTCCTAGGTTTGCCTCACAGTTCTAGGAGAGTCTCTAGGAGGAAATGGGAGCACCAGTCAGGTTGAGTACATCTCATCATCCATAGATAGATGTCCAGATGGAGTGTTCTCTTTATATCCTAGTTGATATTCTCTAATGCCGCATCATGGATTTTAGTGGTTCAGGTTATATCCATATACGATTGGTTTAGTTTTATTATAAAAACCTTTATCATTTTATATCCAGAATGTCTCCAATCGAGGCCTCATACAGCTTCCCATGCAGGTCAAAGCTTTTTTTGGAAGATGTAGGAAAGGTGTATCTTGTGGGACTACGTCTCTTTTAAGAGATGTTAGTGAGAATTTTGGAAAAAAATTGGAATCTTGTTATAACTCAAAGTCGACAGAAATAATATGTGGATTTTGAACATCATCTTTTTTATTTTTCTATTGGTGGCTGGGTTTTCCTTAAAATTTCTCCTCTTTTGGGTCACCATCAGCTAGGAAAAATTGGGAATATTGGCTCTAAGATATGTTTTATTGTTTAATGCCACTGATCATATTGAGAAGGTTTTATATTATTTGGAATTTCTAGTTCAGTTCAAAGTGATTCTTACTTTTTTCTATATATCTCATCTTAGGAAGTACCAACCTGATCCCTCTCACATTTTGAGTTCTGAATAGATTGATTTGGGGTTATAAATTTATTTTTTGGCCAAAATCCATCTTGTTATTTTATTGATGAGCAAATTTTAGGGTAAGTGGGAACCAACAGAAACATCCAACATCAAGTTACACCCTTACAAAACACCCATTAGAAAATTAAAATTTCAAAATAACCATTCACCCTACCAAGACCATATCATTCAACCTATTTAAAAATTAAAAATATACTAACATCAAAAAAAATTGACCACATCCTATGAGTTGAACTAGGAGCATCAGATGCAATGAGGAAGTCACGTTATGAACACTTCATCTCCATCATACACAACACCTCTCCATTATCACGACACTAGTGTCAACCAACATAAACTGCATCAAACACCACCAAATCAACATAATTGTGCAACATAATCATCATCGACATTGAAGAACCACAACAACATTAATCTAGAGACAACCAAATTCTAGAAACCATAATCACCACCAAGAGAAATCAAAACATAACAACAATACAGTTGATAAAGAAAACCAAATCCACAAAACAAAATCTCTCCAACTCTGGTAGAACCTTCAATCACTTCAAACATTGAAACACAATCCCAAAACAACATAGATGGCATTCTGTGAGACCCAACTAGGAGAGGCGTATAGAAACTTGAGTTCATATCATGTTGAGAAGACAAGGGGATCTTTAGCACATAACCATCATCGGGCTCAAATCCTTTTGAAATCAGCACAAAACCTTCTCCAAACTCAGAATCTTCTCTAATAACGAGACCAACATCACATCCACCAAAATCAAATAAATATCTACAATAAAAACCCTCCATTTAGGGACAAAGTACATATCTTCTGAAGGAGAAAAAAAACCAAAAACAGGGAAAAATCAAAGAGAACCCGATAAAGGGGAAACTAGGGTTGCAGCCCTAAATGGAACAATTTTGAATGAAAATAGCCAATGCTGATGAATGAACAAGAAAGAACGAGGAGAGAGGAAACCAAGGCTGAAAACCTAAAAAGTCAACCAAACTAGAAGAAACAAAACAGCAGATCAAGAGAAGACGGTGGAAGAATCCGCTTATCAGATCGGCTTGTGTTTCATTTACTCCTAACGCCACAATCCCAAAACCACCTAAAAACCAACACACCCGACCAGTATGGGGTCGTGTTTGTTGGACTGCGCCGGTTGAGTAGGGGAGGAAGTGGGTAAACAAGGTAATTCCAAGTAATTAAGGATCAAGGCAAAGAGAAGATGAGAGGGACCCGAGCAGAGAAGAGGTGAAAGAACCAAGAGAATGATGCCAAGGAATCTGAGGAAGGATGGGAGAATAAGTCATTGATGAGGGAGTAGTGGCCCCAACTCTTTCTAGGAATCATGCTTCAATGTGGATTATTAGAAAAAAAAATTTATATTATGGGGATTTTATTACATCTTATTACCTTCTTTCAAGTAATTCTCTCTCAATTTTCATTTAACTCCTTGTTTAATTGCATTTTGGGGCTCCTGAGGACAAAGAATTTTTGGTAGGGAAAATGGCCTAAAGTTAGGGAATATATGTTTGTTAGAATTTATGGAGTACTAGTATAAATGTGCAAAGACAAAATAGGTTTTCATTTAGAATATAGAGTGTTTTTTTCTAATTTAATTTTTAATTTCATAAAATGTTAACATGATTTGAAACCACTTCCAAGAAGATTATATGTTTTGGTTAATGGCATGAATAGTTTACATGTCATGAATTGGTTACAAGTCATGAAATGGGAAAAAATAAGGATTTTTAATCAACAGTGACATGATTTTTATCATATTTTGATAATTGTGAAGTCCACATTATGATTAATTTTCACATGGTGAATATTTTAGGATTTTTACTTTTAACCACATGGCATGAATGATTTATTTTTCATTTGACTGTAGCATTTTACCTTAAGACCTGAGGTCTCTCACATGTGATATTTTGGTTCTTCTTTACTTCTAGATCATTTTATTCTGAAATTGATATTTTTTCATTTGTGGTCTGTCTATTCCAGTAAAATATCCTTTTACTTATTCATTTTCATTGGTTATGATAGAATTATGTTGTTAGCTTTATGTATCCTTTGATCTATGATAACAATCTTTGTGATCCTTTCTAGATATGTTTTGTGATATTCTTTTCGAGGTTGATCCTTATGTTGGTTGTGGTGTGGCGTGAGTATTATTTGATGAATGTCGTGATATATCTTTTCCACCAACCATTTTTCTTATTGAATTGATTCCAATATGTAATAATCGATTCTAGGTCCTTCGTTGTGGCCTTTTCATTATTTCATGTCAGTGGATCCCATTACGGGCATGTGTGAATTTAGTTTATGGTAGGTGGTTTCATATATGGACTATGTTGGATGAAATAAATTTCTCTAATAATTTTTAAAAAAATTATAAATAAATTGGAATGATTAAATTGTGTTTGTAGAAATGAGTTTTGGAGAAAATATGGTTTTCCCCTTGTTTTGGTAAAAGAGATGGTATTTTCATTTCATTTTAAATGGATTTATGAAATGGTTTTAAAATCATGGTTTTTATGAAACAGTTTATAAAATGTAGCACTTTGGAAGCCTTGGGTACTTATTTTAATGGTCGAGTAATATGCTTCATCCCTTTATACTATTGTGGAGTTCAATCATGAGGTTTTACTCTGCTCCATAGTCTATTTGTTCTAGGGACTTGTTAGACCGATTGAGAAGTTCACTTTCTCAGGTGTTCCACTGTTCTCTAGATTTTATATATATATCTAGAGGCATAATACGTGTAAATTTTATGTATGGGTATGAGTGTCTTAGCTCACCCGAGCTATTGTGTTCCTTGGCATGATGTTACTTGTTATTTTGGTTTGTATTGGATTTGATATGATATGTGATACATTCTTTGATTTTATTTGACTGGATTTATGTATATAAAATTAATTGAAACTATTTTACCTAGATTATTTTTATTTGTGGAAAAGGGGGAAATTTTTTACCTTAATTTTGAAATAAGAATTGTTGAATTGATTATCATGCCATGTTTTCTTTAAATTCCATCATGTTTGGATTGTTTTATAGGGAAATGATATAGAACACCTAGGTGGAATCTTATTGAGTGTGTTTATCTCACTCCATGTGCTCCCCTTTGGTGGTGTGTAGACATTTTCATGTATTTCGATGTAGGGAAAGGCTAGGTGTCGTATTTTGGTGGTGAGGTTTCTATCATCTATGTATGTGTCGTTGGTGGTGAGATGGTGTGAGTTTTCTATTCTATCACATGGATTTTTCTTTTTGGTTCTTGATTAACATTTATATTGGACTTGTAAATAAGAGATTGTTTAGCTACTATTGAGTTGTATCGCTTCTATTGTTTATTTTTGGAATGACATATTTATTATTTACTATTACATTGTTTCTTCCCATAAGGTGTGTGTATATATATATGTTATGTTTTCTTCTTTTGGTTGGGTAAAATTGTTCCCTTTAGTTTCTATTAGTATAGGAAATATGGGCATTCGTGATGGGTCATTTGTGATGGGATCCCATCTCAAATTCCCTTTTGCGATAAGGCCCCATTTTAAATGACGTGTTATAGAAAACAACATCGAAAATAGAGTATTTTGTGACGGATCATTGCAAAAAATAAATATTTGCGACAACATACGGCTCCATCGCAAATAATTTCATCGTGGTATTTAAATTTTTTATCATGACGAACCATTGAAAAAAGGTGAAAATAGATTTAAAAAACTATTATTATTAATAAAATATTTTTAATATTAAAGAAATAATAATATTAATATTAGTAAAATAAATTAAATTATAAGATAATAAAATAATATACATATAATAATAATAAAAATAATATTGAAAATATATTAATAATATTATTAATAATATTAATTAAATAATAATATTATTATTACTAATATAATAAAAAATTATAAAATAATGAAAACCAAAATATTCACAAAAAATTAATAAAATCATAAAAAGAAAATAATCTAAAATAATAATTAATAAAATAATAAAAAATTTAAAAAGAAAATATTAAAAAAATGTTAATTAGTAAAATAAGAAAAATAAATAAAATATAAAGTAAAAAAATAATAAATAAATAAAAATTTAATATTCTTAATAATATAAAAAACTCACTATATAAAAATTTATATAGTTAATATTACAAACATAATTTACATTCAAATGTTTGATGATAAAAAATAAATAGATCACTGAGGGACTGGTTCGTTTGGAGGAGATAGTGGAGGAATCTTCATCCCTATACCAAGACTCAGACGTCCCATGTACTCAAACTGCTCCTACTCTTATTGTTTCTATCATCAATGCATCTCCTCCTGCATCTCCTACTACTATTGCTACTAATATAATAGGAACTCTTCATGCTTCTTTTCGGCCATTGACACATCTACTCATGAACCGTACACATACTATCTATAAGATCCTCTGAGCTTATAGCTACTCCTAATACAATATACTAGATGATTAGGAATCTCCCGGATCTCCTCTCGAACTAGATTCTGACATCATAGTGATGTCATAATAATCCAAGAGCATCAATCAAGAGCTGATACCAACAACTTGGCCTTTCTTAAAAGAATACTGGGTTTCTTACAACCATTTTGTCTCATTAAATTGGTGGGAACTCATCTGATATTCGATCTCTACCTAAATCTCACTCTATTTATGAGGTTTCATGGCCTTATATGACTCCTTCAATTGAAATTTAAACGTAAAACTGTTAAAATATTATTTACAGTTATATTTTAAACTCAAAAATAAAAAATACAGACCACGATCTGATGCTGGTGAGTACCTCTAATCTCTCTTGTGGTCAGATGGATATACATCCTACTATAAACAAAGAACTATGAAATATCAGGTTGTTCAACTACCTATATGATTATAAAATAAACTATTTACATTTGGGATTATATAAAATATTAAAAAAGGTACTAACCATATGCTCTGTATGTTTACTAAATGTACGACTATCAGATCGATGTGTCACCCCCTGTCTCCCCAAAAATTTTCAGCCTATAGATGACCTCCCCTTAAAATCACCACCCGGCTAGTGTGAATATAATCCATCCCAAACCTGAGACGAAATGTAATCAGGTAGGTGGGCACATCAAAACTCATCAAACTCTATCACTCCTTCTTTCTCCATACTTTTCCTTCGCAAATTATTCAAAAATTTACTGCATCGCAGACGTATAGTCACCTGTCATGCCTTCCAGATAGCCCCAAGTATGATATCATTAATGGGATACCATAAAAACATGAAATTAATTTAGAATATAAATTTATTAATTAAATTAATTTAAAAATAAAAATTATTTATTTACTGACTATCCAATGATCAAAAAAGCAGTGTTGTACATCAACATGAATCTGATCCCATGAGACACATGCCTGTGAAAAATAATTGGGCTATATAGTACTCCCATATACAGTGGCTATATAAGTAAATTTGTGAAAAAAAGAACAAAAAAATCAAATAATTAGTATATAAATAAATTATTGAAAACTAACAAAAATACATAGGTAAATAAACCTCTGTAGGCATGGATCGAATCCCAAATGTGGATGTTACTTAGGTATTGGGTCATGAATCATCAAACTTACCTGACCACACCACATCTAAGTCCCCCATGAACCACCAATAGCCTATGGTTCAGATGACCCAACATCCTTCTAATCCAATGGTTAATCATCTTCATGCAACAGATGACACATATCCTCATCCATCTAAATCACAAAATGATTGTTGCTAGAAAACAAATGGAAAACAACTATTATATATTGACATATATTATATATGATTATTACGATCATTTTACTATGTCAATGTTCATCCTTATCCTCATATTCACATCTAATGATGTAAATGTCTTCATATTCCTCCTCAGCGTCATCAATTTCCATATAAATTTTAGTTTCATCATCTCTTATCATTTCAAATTCATTTGTAACATCATTAACATCATAATCACCATGAACCATTAATTGTGGGGTGTCATCATTGATATTCATTTTTCTTTGGGAATAAAATTGATTTGGGTAAGTCTCTTGAAAAATTTCAATTCCTTCCACTTCTGAAGAAACACATTCAATTTGAGTAAGCTGATTTCCTTGAGATTTAATTTTTATTATGATTTACCAATCACTCAACTCTCTTAAAGTAGCAGAATATTTTGAATAATAAATATGATGTTTCTGATGAACAAGTAAAAAATAGTTCATTTACAGCAAGAAGACTTTTATATTAAAAATCAACGATTATATGGGTTAGATGAACATGAAATCCTCTCTTAGTATCCAACCACTAACATTTAAAAATCATTATGTAATGTTGTCCAAGATAACATAGTTCAATAATTTCTTCAAGAATTCTGTAAAAGTCAACTTTAGTTTCTCTATGATGAGATCCTTTCAAGAAAACACTAATATTCATTTTTTTTCTGTACCCCCATATACATGTTTATGAAATTTAAAAGTTTTCACCACGTATGTATTATATGATTTAACAATTTTTGATGGTGGGTTACTCAAAACACGCAATCGATAATCAATTTTATCAGTATATTGAGACACCTGAAAATTTGTAAAACCATTATCAATATAATATATAATAAATTGATTATATATGCTAAGCCCAAAAAAATTATGTTAATAGTTTTTTATACCAGTAGCAACAGTATTTTTCCAGACTTTCTTTAAGAGCAGTGATTATAATTTGTAGAAGTTGTTTCTTGATTTGATTTTCATATAAACTACAAATAAAATAAGATTAATTTAATGTAACAAAAATTATTGAATAAGTGATATGATCACTAACTATAGAAATGGTTTCATTTCTTAACAGTTGAGCAGAACATATTTATGAGCTTTGTGATGTTCATCATATGAAATCCATTGTTCATAAACTCAACCGAAGCCAAGTTCAGGCTGATTGAAAACTGATAATTGATTTCCCATTTCGTTGGAAAAATTTTCCTCATTACGGACCATATGGGTTTGTTTTGATATATATTCATATTGAAATTATTTAGAGCCTAAAAAATTAATTTTCTCTTGTAAATAATCTTTTTAATTAAACCTTCAACCAATGCTTTGATACATACTTTTTTCATCAATTTCTGCAAACATCTCTCGAATGGGTACATCCATCAGAACTGTACTGGACCACCACATTTTTCTTTATGTGGAAAATGTAATATCAAATGTTCTATTGATCTATACAAATTCAGCAGGAAGATGTTTTCAAATTTAAATAAACTTAAAACAACCGCTTTTTACAGCTTGCTTAATGTATCATAGTCACTTTTCACTGCACAAATATCTCAGAAAAAATATGAAAAGTCTGTTAGTGCATCAAAAATCATTGAATTTAACATACCTTTTAATTAAATTGGCAGAATTCTTTATATTATAACATGAAATCCAGACTTTTTAATCCAGTAATATGACCATTTCGAAAACATCTACCCAAATTGAAATAATAATCATTTTGAAGTGTCAAATCTGCAATCCACTAACAAAATAATAATCAATTCCCTTTGTAGAGTGTATCTGACACTTTTGGCATCATTAACATATGTGATCTGACATTTTCAAACAATTTATGTTCTAGTCACCTACAAATTTGGTCAAAATATAATCATGCCTTTACATTATATTTGTTCTTACCTGGTGTATCCAAATTTGTATTAAATAAATTATCAAAATAGTTCTTCTCAATATGCATGATATACAACATGTGATGGACCATAAAATCAAACTAATATGGAAGATCCCAAAAAATTCCCTCTTTTATCAAATTGTGTGTAACACCCCATGCTTCCATGGTACACTCCTCTTTGAATAATAGAGCAGCGTGTGTTGTACGCAAGTTCAAGTTATAACACACCGCGACCAATCAAAGTAGCTGTTATGAATTGTAATACCTACTTTTTGAAATTATATAAATTTTATATTTCAAAATGGACTTCATTTTTGGATTCAGAATATCAAAATTAGCCTATGTCGAATTTTTGGTATTTTTCTGAGAACTTCCAATTTTTGATGAATAGTAAAAATACTAAAAAACAACCTTTTTAATAAAAATAAGTAATAGTGATAAATTATAAAATTTAGGGGTTGTAAAGTGTAATTAGAATAAATTTTTTAAATTTTATCCAACGGTGGTCATTAGAATTAATTTCACTTTGAAATTGGACATAAACAATTGTCAATCTTTTGATTGATATTCGTTCTTAAAAACACGCTATTTGTTGTGACAATGGGAATTAATTATTAAATTAATTAATTCAACTTATATGTTTTGAATTTTTTACATCATTTTTGAATTAGGAATATCAAATATAGCTTAGGGTTAATTTTTGGTGTTGTTCTGAAAAACTTCGATTTTTGATGAATAGTGAAACCACTAAGTGGTAGTTAAAAAACTGATTTTTCGTTTAAATGAAAATTTACCTCCTCCGTAATTTGAATTTCCAAAATCCAACATACATA
The DNA here is from genome assembly GCA_963277665.1 of Viscum album. NCBI lineage: Eukaryota > Viridiplantae > Streptophyta > Magnoliopsida > Santalales > Viscaceae > Viscum > Viscum album. The sequence goes on from OY728165.1 coordinate 1,148,019,379, forward strand.
ATTGTCATTAGGAAGTAAAATTTGGTTAAATGGGATTAAAATAATTTTTGGCAAATAGTAACTTTTAAGTTCTATTAATCGCGATTAAAGGTAGTTAGTGAAATTAAATTAAAAATGATATTATAAAAATATGAATATTTCTTGACACTTGTCCTACACTTATTTTATGATTCATGGACGACCAAGAAAATACATGGGTCAACTTGGGGACCCCATGGAGCCACTTGGTTAAGAAAATGGCATTAATAACTTTTTATTTAAAGTAAAAATAAAATTGTCACAAACTTGTGTTGTTTTACTAAAACAATTATTACATGGGATTATATAAGTTATCCTTTCGACTATAAATATTCATTGGAAATATAAAAAAATTTCATACATCATGATAGTTTTTATATAATTTTTTGATATTAAATAAATTAAAATTTTTATGACATCATGATGATGCAGTGATTACCTCATTAATGAACTTTTTAAATAAAAAGAAAAGATAATGTAAAATATAAGACTTACACTTGTCAAAAACCTATTGGATGTGTATATTTCGATCCCTTATCACCTTATCCTAGAAATATATATTTGTGGGACCTCTAAAATCCGAAAAGAATTTCATAATAATGTAATATTTCATGACTTTCCAAGAGTGCCCCTCCTCTCCTCTTATAAAAGGCCCCCACCTCTACCACCTTATTCACACCATCAAAGCCATTTGGCTCGGCCAAAATCTGACCAAATACTCTCTCAACTTCCCTCTCTTACTCCTAAAAGCCTAAATTTGGGCATAATTCTTCCCAAGGAAGCCTTTGGCTCAAATCATAAAGAGTTACCCGATTTTTAGGTAATGTCTTCTCTTATGTTATTTTGTTTTATTTTGCTTCTCCAACCCCTTAAACTCTTTTTATTCATTTATTTTGTAAGAAAAACAGTATCTTCAATATACTATGATTTTGTTATGAGAAGTATTTGATTTAAAATTACACACACCTTCGTCTAATGGTTAAAGAACATAGTGTTTCTATGGTTGGCGAATTTCTGCCTCATGAAACGATGCTTGTTCAATCTTCTTTTAACACCTCCCATGGTGGCCATTAAGATGTCACTATATTTATATATGATATATATTATGTTTATGTTTTCATTATTCTTATGTATTTCTCATTTATGTCATACATTTATGATTTCCATTATGGGTAAATGTGATAATTTCATTTTAGGAAGTGCGGACTACCGCTCCCTCAAATTGATTTGAATCGTTAAGGCCATATGTGGGATGTATAAAGGATGGAGTAAATGATATTATATATGATATTATTCTGGAATTATAATATACCTTTATATCATTTTTATTTCATTCCATTAAATATGAAATAAAAATGAAAGTATCATTCATACCTACGTACGGCTTACCGTCTCCATGAACGGTGCATTTCAATTCTTACCTCTAAATGTTATGTAATATTATGAATGAATGTATATACTGGATATATATGATATATATGATATCTACATCAGGAATACAATTCTGGAGATAATGGATATTCTACCACATAAACAACTTGTAATTATAAAAAGTTTATTTTTGACTCAAGTACGAAAGATCGACAAAACGACTGTTATTAAATTAAATAATTACATAATGTTCATAACATGGTAATAAGTGATATAAAAGGAATAATTAACTTGAAAAGGGTTCTTAATAAATTATAAATTAACTCGAGTTTATTATTCAAGAGGTTAAAGAATGATCGATTCAAGTCAGACATGAGGTAAGGGAACTTCATAACCCAATTTCTATTCTTTGGGTTAATCTCCTACATTCAAATTATGTCATGATATTATTATGTCCTATAGTGTATTTGTACTTTCTTTATATGTACTTATGAATACACATAATAGATTTATTTAAAAAAAAAATTATCTTTGTAAGGGACTTCCTCTCAATCTCCTTTCATTGAGGCATATTTTGTTTTATACACAACTTTCTATTATACGGTGTATAAACCCCTTTGACTTTGACTTTTATTCAAAAGGAATCTTTTTATACGATGCATTTTTACTAAAAAAAAAGGAATGTTTTTTCTTACGTATGCAGTGACAATGACTTCTCGGCCACTGTGACGTTTATTTGAGTTTCAGCTTCCTCTATAAGCCCTAACATTTTTTAAGTGAAAAATAATTACAAAGATTTAATTTTCTTTTATTTTGGTATTGAAAATGGTTTTGAAAGTGTTTTTTTATATCAATGTGTTGTATTGATATCTTGTGATTGAAATGTGGAAATGTTATTTTTCCTTTATGCATGTTTTTTGTGATATGATTATGTTATGTATTATGATATGTTTTAACCTGTTCATATGAGGAATGCATTGGACTTAATAAGTGACGGGTGGAGCCCTCTATAGCTCCTAGAGGTATCAGTAGGTCTCATGAGACAAACTAGTGTCTTGGAACGAGGTCTTGATAAAATATTATTTGTAGTCTTGGCACGAGTCCTTGGATACGTGGTTATGATGGTCTGGCATTATGAATTCCATCATTATGAAAGTGGTTATTGATATTGCATGAGATTATTCGACCAGTAGAATATCCATGTGAATAAGTAAATTGAATTATTTCATTATATTTTTCCATATTATGCTGAAGTTCATGTTTAAAAGGATTTTTTTAGTTATACATTGCCTTAAATGTTTATGTTTAATTATGAAAACATCTGCTATATTATTATACTTACTGAGCATCTGAGCTCACCCCTTTCAATGTTTTAATATTTTCTTGGATGTGAAGAAGTATTTTATGAATGACCAGCAGGGATAGTCAGAAGAGGATATGAGTGTGTACTATGGAGACCATGTTATTTTATTTTTTCACTTTATGATGTAATGTAACATTTATGAATGTATATAGTGTTTCCAAGGCTACTAAACTAATCAGTCTTCTGAGACTTGATCTTTTGTGATCATTCCAATGTTATGCAATAGTGCACTGACTCTGGGTATCTGGGGTTGGGGCGTTACAGTTGGTATCAGAGGTCGTTTAGTACTATCCTTAGAAGCTAGATTTAGATAAACTCTGATTAGAGCACATAGACCTAAGATAAAATTTGAGGATTAGTAAAGAAGAACTTCTATAATTTTGGTGTTATAGAGATTTTGTGTTATTTCCAAGCAATACATCCTTGTCTAGATACGAGCAGGTAGAGGTGGCTCTGGCATAGATGTACCTAGGGGTAAAACCCAAAAACACCGCTTTGAGCTAGAATTGAACGGAAACTGGTGCACAACAACGGTCCTTGCTGCACTCTTGGTTACGACACTCCCGGGGGATAGTCTAGGATAATTCTGATTTTCTTTAAAAACCATTATGAAGGGTTTATGAGTATATAATTATTAAATGAATTTTTTTTATGATTATAGTTCAATTTATGTTAAGTGTTTTTTACAAGTATGGAATTATGTATTTTGATTCATAAACTAAACTAGTTTATGCCATTGTTTTGAAATGGCGCCTAGTGGGAGGAATGGAAACCGTGTCAATACAGGCACTCCATTTACAGATTTCCATCCTGCTGAAGATAATTTTAGTGGAGCGGGAGATACAACTGGTGCTGATCAACTTATCACCATACTTTGACAACTCACTCAGGTTATGAATAATAACCTTACTCGTATCGATCACCCTAATCCACAACATGGAGGATCAATGTTAGATCGCTTCCTGAGGAAGCAACCACCAACATTCAATGGGAGTGAAAATCCATTAGTAGCTGATCAATGTATAAGTTCTCTAGAGAAAATAATCCATGCCATGGGAAATAATGAAAGGGAAAAAGTAATCAAGGTAGTTTATCGCCTCACTGGAGATTCTGATCAGTGGTGGTCATTGATTCAAAACACGAAAGAACATGAAGAAGTATCCAATATAGAATGGAGGGAGTTTAAAGATATTTTCTTAGAAAAATACATTCCTCATGACCATCGAGTAGATATGGAAAGACAATTTTTGAGTCTGAGACAAAAGGAGGATGAGAATGTCGCAAAGTATGAGGCCAACTTTACAAGGTTAGAAAGATATTCTACAGATTATATATGTTACCGAAGAAGTAATATTGAATGTTTCATTGATGTGTTAAAACCATTTCTCCATCGAGCTTTAGTCTCACAATCTTTCTCATAGTACGAAGATATTGTCTCATGTTCTATCTAGACAGAAAAATAATTCTCTAAATCTTATGACAATAATGTAATTCAAGAGAAGAAGAGAACAGTGGAACAAGAGACAGATAAAGGGAAAAAGGGAAAGAAGGATTTTCCATTATGCAATAATTGTGGGAAGAATCGCCCCGGTACTTGCCTAAGAGGAATGGGAGTTTGTTATAAATGTGGAGAAAAAGGTCACCAGGCTCATGATTGCAAGGGAAAGAAAGAGGCTATCAATGTTGAATGATACAATTGTAGGGAAATGGGGAATTATTCCAATGAATGTCCTAATTGTCAGAAAAAATTACCTCAGAAAAGGCCAAGGGATCAAGGACAATCTTATGATGTAACTACAGTTGAAGTAGAATAATTAATGTATTGGTGCTATTGGAGTTAAGGATTATATTCTGGTTATAAGAATAATGTGATATATATAAGGATTTTACATCAGTACTTGTTTTTTTCATTAAGGTTTTAATATGATGAAGGTAATCATATTTTTATATGTGACAATAATAGAAACTTTTCTTTGTTTGAGGAATCTGATGATACAATTGATTTTGGAATTTAGAGACCTTTTAGAGAAAGTCTGGACAGAGGTATTTTGGATAACTATAAAGGTTGGAATGGATTATGTTGAAATTTGGATAGTATTGTTTAAGATAAAAACATTTATGAAGATTATTTTTCGAATATTATAATACTATAGTTTTAGGAAATGGTCAACCTTCAAGTTGGGGGATAACCCGTCGCGTCGGACAAAGCTGTAGGAATCGAACCCACAACCATAGTGTGACATGCCTTTATTACCTACCACTAGCCTACAGGAAGTCCCTGGTTATTACAAAAAAAGTTTTCCTAATCTAAATGGTATGTGATACAATTATGATAAATAGAATATTTTTGAGTTCTATTACCTTTGGGAGTGAAAGATAGGTTTTTGGTAAAAATTTATTAAATAGTGAAAGTCTACATGACAAGTAAGTATATTTCCTTATGTTCTTAGTAAATCTCCTAAATAAATTCCTCAACATTATGAAAGCTAACTTAAAACAAAAATGTTTTCTGTTAACTTTTCCAATTGGGGAATCAATGACCGTTTAATCAATCAGAATTTTGTGATTTTCTTGTAGTTAACTATCACCTAATCCTGTTTTATACAACTCTCCATCAGACCTTGATGGTTTTTTTCCTCCATATCCATATTTTCATGGAATCCTAGTATGGGAAATCTCAAGTGACCTTTGTACTTCTCTTTCTTTCTTTTAAAGTTATATTTTTATTATCCCTATTTCCGATGTCGGTTTTCCACAAAGGTATTTTCTATTTTCAACCATTTATTTTCAAAGAAAAATTTGAAATTGTGAGGATGCAATTTATTTTAGGAGGGGAGAATGTAACACCCCAAGCATCTATGGTACGCTCCTCTTTGAATAATAGAGTAGCGTGTGTTGTACGCAAGTTCGAGTTCTAACACACCGAGACCAATCAAATTAGCCATTATGAATAGTAATACCCATATTTTTGAAATTATATAAATTTTATATTTCAAAATGGACTTCATTTTTGGATTCGGAATATCTAAATTAGCCTATGTTGAATTTTTTGTATTTTTATGAGAACTTCCAATTTTTTATGAATAGTGAAAAATACATAAAAACAACTTTTTTAATCAAAATAAATTATTGTGATAAATTATAAAATTGAGTGGTTATAAAGTTTAATTAGAATATATTTTTACCATTTTATACAATGGTGGTCATTAGAATTAATTTCACTTTGAAATTGGACATAAACAATTGTCAATCTTTTGATTGTTATTCTTTCTTAAAAACACGTTATTTGTTGTGACAGTGGGAATTAATTATTAAATTAATTAATTCAACATAAATGTTTTGAATTTTTTTGTAAAATAGACATCATTTTTGAATTAGGAATATCAAATATAGATTAGGGTTAATTTTGGGTGTTGTTCTGAAAAACATCGATTTTTGATGAATAGTGAAACCACTAAGTGGTAGTTAAAAAACTGATTTTTCTTTTAAATTAAATTTTACCACCACTGTAATTTGAATTTCCAAAATCCTAAATACATCATTGTCATTAGGAAGTAAAATTTGGTTCAATGGGATTAAAATAATTTTTGGTGAATAGTAACTTTTAAGTTCTATTAATCGCGATTAAAGGTAGTTAGTGAAATTAAGGTAAAAATGATATTATAAAAATATGAAAATATATTGACACTTTTCCTACACTTATTTTATCAGTAATGTCTAGAAAATAAAATCCATGGGTCAACTTGGGGACCCCATGGAGCCACTTGGGTCAGAAAATGACATTTATTACTTTTTATTTAAAGTAAAAATAAAATTGTCACAAACATGTGTTGTTTTACTAAAACAATTATTAAATGGGTTTATATACATTATCCTTTAGACTATGAATATTCATTGGAAAGATAAAAATATTTCGTACATCTTGATAGTTTTTATATAATTTTTAGACATTAAATAAATTAAAAATTTTATGACACCATGATGATGCAACGATTACCTCATTAATGATCTTTTTAAATAAAATGAAAATATAATGTAAACTCTAAGACATAAACTTGTAAAAAACCTGTTTTATGAGTGGATTTACATCCCTTATCACATTATAATAGAAATATATAATTGTGGGACATCTAAAATATGAAAAGCATTTCATAATAACGTTATATTTCATGACATTCCAAGAGTGCCCCTCCTCTCCTCTAATAAAAGGCCCCCACCTCTACCACCTTATACACACCGTCAAAGCAATCTGGCTCGGCAAAAATCTACCCAAATACTCTCTCAACTTCCCTCCCTTACTCCTAGAAGCCTCAATTTTGGCAGAATTCTTCCCAAGGAAGCCTTTGGCTCAAATCAAAAAGAGTTACCCGATTTTAAGGTAATGTCTTCTCTTATGTTATATTGTTTTATTTTTCTTCTCAAACCCCATAAACACTTATTATTCCTTTATTTTGTAACAAAACCAGTATATTAAATATACTAGTATGATGTTATGATAAGGATTTTATTTACACTTACACACACCTTCTTCTAATGGTTAAAGAACATATTGTTTCTGTGTTTGGTGAATTTCTACCTCACGAAACGAGGACTGTTCAATCTTCTTTTAACACCTCTCATGGTGGCCATTAAGATTTCACTGTATTTATATATGATATATATTATCTTAATGTTTTCTGTATGATTTTTTATTTCTCATTTATATCATACCTTTATGATTTCCATTATGGGTAAACGCGATAATTTCATTTTAGAAAGTGCGGACTACCGCCCCCTCAAAGTGATTTGAATCGTTAATGCCATATGTGGGATGTTTAAAGGATGGAGTAAATGATATTATATATTATATTATACTGAAATTATAATATACTTTTATATGATTATAATTTTATTCCATTAAATACAAAATATAAATGAAAGTAGCGTTCATGCGTACGTACGACTTACCGTCTCCATGAACGATGCTTTTCATTTCGTACCTCTAAATGTTACGTAATATTATGAATGAATGTATATACTGGATATATATGATATTTATGATATCTAAATCATGAATATAATTCTGGTGATAATGGATATTCTACCACATAAAAAACTTGTAATTATAAGAGTGTTATTTTTTACTCAAGTACCAAAGATCGAAAAAACGACCGTTATTGACTAAAATAATTACATAATGTTCATAACATGGTAATAAGTGATATAAAAGGAATAATGAACTTGAAAATGGTTCTTAATAAATTATAAATTAACTCTAGTTTATTATTCAGGAGGTTAAAGAACGATCGAGTAAAGTTAGACACGAGGTAAGGGAACTTCTTAACCCAATTTCTATTCTTTGGGTTAATCTCTTACTTTCAAATTATGTCATAATATTATTATTTCATATCTTGTATTATTAATTTTTTTTCTGTACTTATAATGAATACACATAATAGATTTATTTTATTTTAAAAAAATGGTCTTTGTAAAGGACTTCATCTCAATCTCCTTTCATTGAGGCATATTTTGTTTTATACACAACATTCTGTTATATGGTGTATGAACCCCTTTGACTTTTACTTTTATTCCAAAGGAATCTTTTTATATGAATCGTTTTTACTAAACTACAAAAGGAATGTTTTGTCTTATGTATGCGGCAATAACGACTTCTCCGCCACCGTGACATTTATTTGAGTTTCAGCTTTCTCAACAAGGCATAACTTGTTTAAAATGAAAAATAATACCAAGATTTAATTTAATTTTATTTTGGTATTGAAAATGGTTTTGAAAGTGTTTTTTATATCAATGTGTTGTATTGATGTCTTGTGATTGAAATGTGGAAATGTTATGTTTCCTTTATGCATTATTTATGTGATATGATTATGTTATGGATTATGATATGTTTAATCCTTTTCATATGAAGAATTCATTGGACTTAATAAGTGACGGGTGGATCCCGCTCTTACTCCTCGATGCATCGGTAGGTCTCATGAGACAAACTAGTGTCTTGGCACAAGGCCTTAACAAAATCTTATTTGTATTCTTGGCACAAGGCCTTGGATACGTGGTTATGATAGTCTGTTATTATGCATTCCATTTTTATGAAAGTGGTTGTTGATATTGCATATGATTATTCGACCAGTAGAATATCCATGTGAATAAGTAAATGGCATTATTTCATTTTATTTTGCTATATTATGCTGAAGTTCATGTTTAAAAGGCTTTTGTTTAGTTATACATTGCCTTAAATGTTTAAGTTTATTTATGAAATCTTCCGCTATATTTTTATCCATACCGAGCATCTGCTCTCAACCATTTCAATGTTTTAATATTTTCCAGGATGTGAAGAAGTATTTTATGAATGACCTGTAGGGATAGTCAGAAGGGGATATGTGTGTGGACTATGGAGACCATGTTATTGTCGTTTTTCACTTTATGATGTAATGTATCTTTTATGAATGTATCTAGTGTTTCAAAGGCTACTAAACAAATAGGTCTTTCGAGACTTGATCTTTTGTGATCATGCAAATGTTACGCAATAATGCACCGACTCTGGGTAACTGGGGTCGGGGCGTTACATTTTGTTCTTTCCTAAATCCATCAATTTTCTATTGGTTTATTGTTTGTCCAAATGTGATGTGTGGTAATAAATAGACAATTGATTTTAACTCTATAATTGAGATCATTGTTGGAGGTCCATCTCTTTCAATTGCGCCATTTGTAAAATGATATTTTTTCTACTTAAATGGATGATCAATTAGAATGAATCTATGATGACTTTAAAAAAATATGGGTTTTTACCACTGACGAGCATAAAACATTTTCTTTCTCTGATACAATACAGTCATGATTTTGTGTCATGTGTACTATAGCCAGATAACATGGCATATGCTGAGAAGTTACTAATTGTCCACATCAATGAAGATTTCATTAAGAAATTTGTTTCACAGCAACATTAAATGTACTGATGTCATTACTTCACAATGAGTTTATCTTAGAAATCAGTGGTTTTAAATAAATATCAACATTATTTTCTTCATCAAAATTCAAGAAAGTAAACTGTATGGAGTTATAAAGACTAATAAGTATGAATACTGACTACCATAAGAACAAAATGGATATAAAATGTCAGTAGAAAGGCACAATCGCATGTTTTTGCCTTCTAAATAATGTGGCAGATTCACTTGGTCAAAATTTTTCCATGAATCGCCATCACAAGGATGATTTAAGGTTTTTCAAATTGGAATGATATATTTGTACCATGAAATCAATGCCATTGTGTTCTGAGACAAAAATAAACACTTCAATTTGGGTGTAAGTGGGAAATATCTCAATTTTTTTACAGGAATCAATCCATACTTCCATTATTGAGATACTTTATACCTTCATTGTCTATATGTGGGAAGACTATGCAATGACTCATATTCACAATAATATAAGATGCAATCAATTGAACATGCGTGAATATTTTGATAACCAAGACCCTGATTTAAAACTAGCCTCTTACTCTAATAAATATTTATAGGCAATACATTTCCTTCAGGTAGCAGTGTTTTTACCAAATGTAATATCTAAGCTATTTGACATTCCATTATTTGATTTAGTAGCCATAAATTTAGAAACTGCATCCAATTTTATTATCTTGCAACCAGGATATAAGGCATCCTCAATGGACATCAACAACTTATAAAAATGAGATGGTTTCAACTCATCTGTTAAATTAATGTCATCTTGTATTTTATATTGCTAAAAGACGGACCTTCCACATCACGTACTAAATTTTGAAACCATGTTGGATTCAGAACCAAATTATTAGTATCTTCTTTGGAACTGCATTCACTATGTTGATAAAAAAAACATAATCTGGTTGAAAAACAAAATTCAATAAATGTCCTCCAATGTTTTCAAATGTATCAAACTTCCTCAGAGCACTTTTTTTACAAGGAAACATAATTGTCCCTTAAAAAACAAATTTTGATTTTGATGATGCAAATGATAAGAAAGCTTCAACACCATCAGTATATAAATGATTTAAACCAGAACTATTTGGATTCTTGAATTTATTTATCCAAGAGAAATAATCTAATAATGTTTTTTTGAATTTTATGTTCTATATTTCTCTAAAATATATAAAATAATTATTTTTTTGTAGAATTTTATATAATAAAAACACAATCCAAAAAAGAGAAGGCAATTAAATTCCATTTTATATGAAATGATATTAATTTCTATTACTCCATATATAGTTATAGTATTTTTTAAAATTTTATACAAATATTCACTAGCTTATAATAATTTATACTATTTACCAATAATTTTTATTAATTACAGCTAATTTATATTAACAATTTTAAATTACTGGTGATACAATTTCTAACAGATTGGTAGGAACTCTTTTTCCTGATGACTCATATTCACTGTCTATGACTGAAATCACTATAAAAAATCTTCTCAGACGTAGTGGTATCCATTTATGTATGCACGGAGATGGAGATGAGTCTTTGGAAAAAAGTACCTCTTTTTTCGATATCTCATCTCCTTGCAATTTTCTATGACTGAAATCAGTATGGAAAATCTACTCTAATGTATGCATATATATATTTTTTATTCATAAGAATGGAGAACTGGAATGCATCGCCCAATTGCTCTCATTATCATGCATACGAAAATGAATATCTGTATATAAGGACAAATTCTTAGTAGTGATTTCAATGGGAAAAAATTTTAAGGAGATAAGGCATTAGAAAAAATGGATCCACCAATCCATTGTAAATTGTGCCAATTTATTACATTTTGTTACATTTTGTTAAAATTTATTATAATTTATTTCAAATTATTAGAATTTATTACTAATTATTATAATTTATTACTAATTATTTGAATTATTATAATTTATTACTAATTATTAAAATTTATTATAAATTATTACTAATTATTAGAATTTATTACTTGTTATTAAAATTTATTACTAATTATTAGAATTTACTACTAATTATTAGAATCTATTACAAATTATTAGAATTTATTTATTAATAATTATTAGAATTTATAATCTATTCTTAATTATTAGAATTTGTAATTTATTACTAATTATTATTAATTTTATACTCTTTGTTAGAATTTGTAGCTAATTATTATATTTTATTGCAAATTATTAGAATTTATTTGTAATTATTAGAATTTATTGCTAATTATTAATAATTATTTCTAATTATTAGTAATTATTACTAATTATAACAAATTGTTAAAAATTAACACAAATTGTTCATAATTATAATAAAGTGTTGAAATTCATTATAAATTATTGCAATTTATTACAATTTTTTTCAATATTTTACTAATTATTAGAATTTATTACAAATTATTAGAATTTATTACAAATTATTAGAATTTATTTTAAATTATTTGAATTTTTAACAAATTATTACAATTTATTTCTAATTTTACTAATTATTACATTTTATTACTAATTAATAAAATTTCTTACTAATTATTGAAATTTATTATAATTATTAGAATTTATGACTAATTTATTACAATTTATTACAAATTAATACAATTTATTAATAATTATCACAATTTATTACTAATTATTCTTAATTATTACAATTTCTTCCAAATTATTACAATTTATTCTTAATTATTACAAATTATTACTAATTATTACAAATTATTACCCATTATTACAATTTATTACTAATTAATACAATTTATTACTAATTATTGCAATTTATTGCTAATTTTTAGAATTTATTACTATTTATTGCTAATTATTGTAATTTATGACTAATTATTACAATTTAATACTAATTATTACAGTATATTACTAATTATTACAATTTATTATTGTTTATTAATATTTATTAATATTTATTACTATTTATTACTTAATATTACTATTTATTCCTAATTATTAATAATTATTCCTAATTATTACAATTCATTCATAATTATTAAAAAAAATTCTTATTATTACAATCTATGACTAATTAATATAATTTATTATTTATTATTATAATTTTTTAATAATTATTACAATTTATTTCTACCTATTAAATTTTATTACTAGTTATTACTAATTGTTACAATTTATAACTAATTATTACAATTTATTCCTAATTATTAAAGTTTATTAATAATTATTACAATTTATTCCTGATCATTACAATTTATTACTAATTATTACTAATTATTACAATTCATTACTATTTATTACTATTGATTACTAATTATTACTAATTATTAAAAATTATTACAAATTATTACTAATTATTACAAATTGTTACAATTTATTAAAATTTATTACTAATTGTTACTAATTATTACAAATTTTTACTAATTATTACAATTTATTTTTAAATATTAAAATTTATTACTAATTATTACAATTTATTACAAATTATTACAATTTATAACTAATTATTACAATATGTTACTAATTATTACAATTTATTACAAATTATTACTAAATATTACAATTTATTACTTATTATTACAATTTATTACTTATTATTCGAATTTAATACTAATTCTCACTAATTATACCTAATTATACCTAATTATACCTAATTATTACTAATTATTCATAATATTTAAGAATTATTACAATTTATTTATAATTATTACAATTTATTAATAATTATTACAATTTATTACAAATTATAACAATTTATTACAAATTATTACAATTTATTAGTAATTATTTCAATTTATTACTAATTATTACTAATTATTACTAATTATTCCTAATTATTATAATTTATTACTAATTATAACAATTTATTCCTAATTATTACAATTTACTGCTAATTATTACAATTTATTACTTATTTTTAATTTTTATTACTAATTATTATAATTTATTACTAATTATTAACATTTATTAATATTTGTTACTAATTATTACTATTTGTGACTAATTATTACAAATTATTAAATTTTATTACTAATTATTACTATTTATTACTAATTGTTACTATTTATTACTAATTATTACAATTTATTTCTAATTATTACAATTTGATACTAATTATCACAATTTATTATTAATTATTACAATTTATTAATAATTATTACAGTTTATTTCTAATTATTACAATTTATTACTAATTATTAGAATTTATTAATAATTATAACTATTTATTACTATTTATTACTATTTATTACTATTTATTACTAATTATTACTATTTATTACTAATTATTAGAATTTATTACTAATTATTTGAATTTATTTGTATGTATTTTAGTTTATTAGAAATCATTTGAATTTACTACGAATTATTCAAATTTTTTTACTAATTATTGCAATTTATTACTAATTGTTGCAATTTATTACTAATTGATGCAATTTATTACTAGTTTTTGCAATTTATTACTATTTTTTGCAATTCACTACTAATTATTGCAATTTATAACTAATTATTGCAATTTATTATTAATTATTGCAATTTTATACAAATTATAGCATTTTAATACTAATTATTTCAATTTAATATTAACTATTACAATTCAATACTAATTAATACCATTTAATTCTAATTATTACTAATTAATATAATAACTGTTAATTAATACTAATTCATACTAATCAAGCATAATTATTTGCAAAAATAAACATAAACAATGATAAAGAAAACTATTAATTTCTAAATTAATTTAACAGAAGCTAATTAATAGTAATTATAACTAAAAAAATAAAATGAATTAAGTAAAAAATAAAAGAAATACATAAATACCATAAAAATGAATATTTTGAGTGATATAGGCTGTGAATAATGCCCCAAATTAAAATTTTAAACAATGAAAAAATTTGAGAAACAAATTCCCACTAGAGAGAGCGGATTAGAGAATTGAGTGGAATGATGGAAAATCGGTGGGGGTTTATATAGGATAGCTAAGTTGGGATGGGACTACCGTCGAAAATAGTACCATTGGTGACGACACCCGTTGCAAATACCCTTTGGTTAAAAAGTATTTTGCGACGGGCTCCATCCCAAAAGACCACCTACCGACATAGTATTTACGACTGGATATATATCTCGTCGCTAATACCGAAAACATCGTCAAGTATCTATGATGGGCTACTATAGCCCATCGCAAATACTCTTTCCTACGTTTTGGTGTGCAACGCACGCCAAAACTTTTGCGATGAGGATCATATTCCCGTCAAAAAAACATTATTATTTGCAACAGTCAGGTTCTCCCTTTGCAAAAACCCTTTTCAAAGGACTATTTGTGATGGGTCATTGACCCTACAAAATTGCCCGATTTTCTCGTAGTGTGTTGTTGTTTAGGAGAAAATTTCCAGCTAGTGGGGATCAGGAATGTGATGAACCAACCCGGGTTGACCCTTAACCGGTCCCCCAAGCCGGTTATCGGCATGGCCCGAAGGGCGTTCCCAATTCCCATGGGCTGACAACTAGTTTTGGGCATCCAAACAAGCAGTTGAGAAGGTTTTAGCCCAGAAATATAAGAGACAGATAAACAGAAATTTACTAGGAAAAATGAGTAGACTAATGGTAGAAAATACAATAAAGATAACCAGCTAGACATACCTCCAAGTGACCACACGGGTCACCACCAAACATAGAACCACGCTCGCCAAAGAGCGATCCAAGACTAGAACCTGAAGCTAAAAATTAAAGTAATCATGAGAACCAAGATTATTAGTAGGAAAGCCAAGGAATAACAACTCCATATTCCCTAGCCTTTAAAAAAAACCCTATCATACTACTTTGAAAATAAGACATATTAAAATAATGTTTTCATTCTTTTAAAAATTAGGTAACAACTTTACATTTTTAAGAAAAACATTTCTATTCCACTGCATTTTCTAAATAGCATCCAAGCATGCATTGAAATTCCAAAATGAAAGGAAACCAACTTAGATTAAGATGTGGTTTTTACAAATGAGACATCATGTGGGATACAACTGAAATAAAAACTCACGTCAAAAGCAACCAATCGAAAATGAGAAACATGGGAAATCCCTACAGGTAACTAGCCCACGTGGGACACTAGAGACCTCGTACCTCAGTGAAAACGTGGCATAAGAGCCACAATGGTCCATGTTCTCATGCACGAGCCACTAGTAGGGAACACCCCATAACCTAGTGGTCTCCAATCATCACAAGTATTTAGTTAATTTTGGAACATCAATCCTGCTAGAAGAAACTGAGCTGAACCACTTACATATCATCTACCACACTAGTCCTTGTTCGGCCACCTAGATTCCTGTGGTTACCAATGTGCTCTATTTCAATAGTAGGAATTTTTATCATCAAATAAAGACACACACACATATATATTTCTTTATCCAAAATCTTTCCAGTTTTCACCACTAACCTCCCCCCTTAAGCATGTCACCCTATTTCTTAAAAAACAGACACCATTTCCCATGTCTCCTCAGTAGGCACATATTATAATTTGTGCATTTAACATACACATCATTTTTTTAAAGTAATAGGGAAATCCTTAAGTGGGGTTTTCCTTTTTCATAAATGATTCTTATTGTGCCAAACATGCTTAATCACTTACAATAGACAATTTTCATCTTAGAAACATAATAACCCAACATTTTTTAGTTTCCAAAATAGTTTGGAAGCATAACTGACATCCAAGGTACAACATGTTTAAAGAAAGCTTATAACAGCACTTAAAATGGAGAAATGATTCTAAAAAACTCAAACCACCCTTTTACATTGAATTAACTCCAAACCCCATTTTGTAAATCACATTAGAACTTCTTTGAAAAAAAAAACATTCCACTACACTTTTATAACAAAATTGTCCAAAATACCACACATCTTTGGAAATACCCATTTCATGTTTAAAATGTCTAAGAAACCACTTTTCATGAACCACAACCATTTATATATATATATACACACACATTTCATATTCATTTCATATAATGGAAGAAGAAACACTTTTAAAAGAATACCAAGTAGTAATGGAAATTCTAATCAAATGTCAGGGCCTAGGTAACCTACCTCAAGGTGGAACCAAGTCATCCACTTTGGCTCTTGGTGATTTCTAACTAAAATTTGTTGCACCCCCTCTAAGAATATTCTGCTTCTCTTACACACAAGAACACATATTCCTTATGTATACATTCTCATGGGTCATGAACATGTGAAAGAGGATCCTTATAGGTATGCTGATATGCATATAAAAGTCTTTACTCACCTGTGTATGCATTTTTATATATACACATAGGCACACCTTTCCCCATACATGTACATTCAATTCCATGAATAAATATACACATAACAGGTGATCCTACATGTATATATTTACTTACCTATGCACATGCAGGCAAGTCAAACCTGGACCCAACGACTCGAAACCACTCTGAGCAGTCCAACGCACTACACAATAATAAGAAGGAACCTTAAAACATCAATATAATTCCATTAAACAAATGTGAAACCAACTAGTGGCATAAAATTCCACACATCAAAACACAAATCTTTTGATGAAGCCAACCCGAGACCGCTCCACCTACACACATATACACTTTCATATATATATATATATATATCCAAGCACATATTCCCCATGCCATGAGGGAACATGCGCAAGGAGGATATGTATATTTACATTCCTACCCTTGTATATACAAATAGGCATTTTCTACAAACCACTAAAACTCATATTACAATGACCAAAACGTACTACAACAACAAAAATGAATCTAATAATTATAAAAGGCTTCAAATAAAAATAAATTAAACAATGTAGCAAGAGAAATCTCACCTCAAATAGTGACTGAAGGACTAAAACTCACTGAAATCACAAAGCAGTGACCAATTCACTAAAAGATAATTACAATGAACCTTAAAACACAAAAAGATCTCAATTTTGTAGGTGCAAAACAAAATAGCAGTATAAAACCCTTACCTCAAATCGAAAAAGGCAGACCGAAATGAAGTGAATCATCTTTACCTTCAGCGGTGAACATCAAACCTCCCACGAAGGGATCGCGAGATATACATTGCACTCCCTATCAATATAAGAAACAACAAAACGAATCAAACCCTAACCAAGGGGGTTCATCTGAACCTAGGAGGAGAAACAAGGAGGAGAAACTGAAACAAAATAGGAAGGAGAGAAGAAGAAGCTCACCTTGTCAGACTGACTGCAGAACTGGAGGATATCTGGTGGTTTATTCAAAGAAAACGAGGGTCAAGGGGGAGGGTCACGCGACTTTAAGGGGAACCACTTTGGGGGTTTTGTGTGATGTGGGATAGATAAAAGAGGTATGAGGGAGATCAGGGTGCAGGTGGTGGCTCACTGGAAGGAAGTCGTCGGAGGGAGAGTGACCAATAAAAGGTGTGGCGGTTCGACATAGGTGAACATGGGGAGGGGTGAGGTGTGATGTGAGGGGATAAGTAGGGGAGAAATAAGGAGAGGAGAAAAGAAGAAAAAATAAAAGGAATGGAAGGGAAAAATACATAAAAAATAAGAATAGAAAAACATAATAATAATAATGTAACTGATAATGATAATAATAATATAATTATTATTAATATTATCCCCAAAAAATGTTATAAAGAAAAATTAAATACAACGTGCCAGGTTGGGGCGTGATAAGGAAATCCCTTCAAGAATGTGACGGTTTAGGTTGGGTATCGATTGAGATGGTATTTGGGTCAGGTTCATCACACCAAGAATGAATATTATTATGATTATTTTTAATTTTATGGGTATTTACAAATCTGTATAAGGTTATATCTTTTATGGGGAAAATGATTGAAATGTTACCAAAGTGGTAATGGTATTAAGTTACAATCTCATTGTTTATTAGGATTGCTTATGGTTATGTTTTGATAATGATATATTATGGTATATCTCTCAATAATTCCATGAATTTTTTTTATCCCTTGGTTAATTTATAAAAATACATGTTTTCCATTAATTTCCCCAACCTTATGTACTCAAGAGAAAGAATATTTATTTTTAAGTAAAAATTAATTATTTCTATCTTCGGTCAAAAAATAATTACCTTCTATATCCATGTTTTGTTAAAATGTTTTAAATGAAGTTTTCACTATTATCATATGAATTTTTAAATTCATTTTCAACCACTATTTCTGTAATATACTAAATTTATGATAATAATAAAATCCAATTTGTAAAAAATTAAAATATATTTCTTTTGAAACTTTTAATTTTTTAATAAGAATCAATTAATAAATTTTTTGAAAACCCTGATAAAGGGTTAAAAAAATTACACTTTGGAATATTCTAAAAATTATATTTGGAGTCAGACGATTACTTATTATGACATTCTAAGAACTATAGAGCCTTAGTGAGAATGGAATAAAAATATTAAATTTACTATATAATACATCTGTGATTTTTTAAAAAAAATGAAATATCTCTCAAATGGTTTCTTATATGAGATATCTGAAACAAATATTAGATCTAAGATGGTGCGTTTACCCTAGGAATGAACTAAAATTTGTGCGTTTATAAAATTTAGTAACATTACATTTTAGGGTAATTTATTTAAAAATATTATTACATATTTTCTAGAAATAATGGAACATCTCTCAAATGGTGTAGCGTGTGATAAATATGAGCCCACCTATTGTTTTGGGATGTGGGGATTACCCTAGGTGCAAAATAATATTTATGTATGGTGGGTGTTTGGTCAAATCAAATATGATGGTAACTTTATAATAATTTTGTAAATTATTTTTAATAATTTAAATAATAAATTCATATTTTATTGTTCATCAATTCCCCCACACGTGTAAAATGCCATTTTCATGCTCATCTTCTCTAAAATCGCGAATTTAATCCCATTTTGATCCAATTAATATCCCTATGCCTTGATGGAATGGATTTAATGAATGTTCCATCAATATTATATTAAATATCAAATTAAAATAGTGTTTTAATTTTTTTCCAAATGCATACGTGGTTTTTGGGTTTTTTATAATTGAATCATGCCCTTCCATTATGGGTGTTGTCAACTGAATCTATAATACACTAGAACTCTCTCTAGTGCAATCGGTGAGGTATCCATTACTCTAATCTAGGTTCCTTCTTGTGATACAAGAAGCATGATGGTTTCCCATTTTCCTACCATGTTTAGCACTTTTAAGGTATTTTTTTAGTTTTGTTTTTATTTTTTATTTTTTTCTTCCATTATTTCCTTCCTTCAAAATATTTGAAAATAATGGTTGAATTTAAATAATACATTTGTACATGAATTATCAAATATAATGTATTAAAATTATCCAAAGATATTTCTTATGAAATTACAATTATATAATTATAAATAATTATGAAATGATGATTTCATTTAATTTTCATGTGTAATTTATAAATAAATTATCATAAATTAATTACTAAGAAATTTCAAAAGGAAAATTATAAATAATTATCAAATTATAATTACATTTAATTATTATGGGTAATCTATAAAAAATTATCTAATGATAGTTTTTCAAAATTACCAATGGGTAATTACAAATAATAATCAAGTGATAATTATAAATATTTATCATTGGATAATTGTGCGATATTTTAAAATATAATTAAAAAAGATAATTTATAATAAAGTATAAAGTGATTTTTATAAAAGTATAATTTATAAAAACTTATCAAAAGATAATTATAAAAGGATAAATTATGAGAAATTTTCAAAATATATTTATAATGGGATAATTTATGAGAAATTATAAAGAGATAATTAAAAAGGATTTATTTTCTTTAATTTTCAATAGAAATTTATAAAAGGATAAATTATGAGAAATTTTCAAGAGATAATTATTACAGTATAATTTATAATAACTTATTGAGAGATATTTATATTATTATGATGAATGAAAAATTATAAAAACTAATTTTAAGAGGATAATTTGTTATAAATTATCAAGATATAATTAGAAAAGGATAATTTATGAGAAATTATCAGCATATAATTTTAAAAGTATAATTTATTCTAAAATATCAATAAATTCTTATAAAATTATAATTTATAAGAAATTATCAAAAAATAATTACTCCTATGGATAATATTGTGAGTCCAGGAACTATCCCAGAACAATAATCCCAAAATTTTCCAAGAGAGGGAAAGTATCATCACATGTGATAGTTTATTTATTTCTAAAATAAATTAGATGGTGTTTGTTCAAGGAACCCTAGATGAACCTCAAGCATTGATGTGTCTTCATCCATGATTATAAGGCCCAGAAGTGTGAATTCTTAACAATTGATGTTTCTAATCTATCTTGAAATCCAGACATGGTGTTTTATCCTTTCTATTGATGTCAATGCATTGGAGGTGGGAAGTTCCTCACCTTTTTGGGATTTTTACATGTTTTTCCTTAATATGATTTATGAGTAGGCAATATTTGATGACTTCAGAAGATTGTGATCATGTATGGGTGTGGGGTGTGTGCAACCATAATAACCCTATGTGAAACTTGTTTTTATTAGTACTTCATGGATTATTATTTTTGTTTAAATTTGATTGCATGTATGTTCTACCTTACATATGATTTTGTGTTATACCTGATTGTATATCCTACAATGTTATGTGTGCTTTTGAGGTATTTTTATTCGAGACCATGGTAGGTGGATGGTCATTACATTTTTATCTCTTATATGGGTAGTGCACACAAAATGTGACGATAGCGATAAGGGAGCTATGCTTGGGTAGGTATATGAATATGCCTTAGAGATGTTGTGTGTTGTAGCTGATTCCTAGTAGATGCCAAAGTGTAAGTTAATCTAATCCTAGTGAATTCTAAGTAGATATTGTTGCCTAAAAATTCCAAGAAACATGAATTACTTGATCCATATTGTATGTCGAGTTTCACAATCACACGATGTCGATAAGCATGACCCATTATCATTTTGGCCAGTTCTTGATACTTATAACATCTTGTTTATATTTATCATATGGGGTTGAAGTAGGCATGCATGGGGGTTTTGGAAGAATGGTTAGTGCATGACTTATTAGTTTTGGAATGTATATTTATACTTGATATATATTTATTATTATTATGGAATACACTATTATACTTGAGAAAATGAGGTTGAGGACGCATTGGTGGTGACCTACTTAGTCTTTTACTCACACACTACTCAATAATTTTAGTGCGGTTATTGATTTATGAAGACATGTGCTAAATGAAATGGATCTATTATGGATAGTTGATCATAGGTGGATGGAGCTAGGAGTAGTCAAATATTGACTCAGGATGAACCATATCCATTTTATTTATTTATCTTATTTTATTAATTTGTTGAGGATAATTGAATTTGGAGAAATATATATATGTAGGTCATCTTTTTAGTTTTTTAATTGTTACTCTGATGTCTTATTTAATATATTTATTAATTTTTTATTGATCATATTACATGATGCTAAGGTTATAGTCTCCCCAATGATGGACTTAGACCCTCTCTTCTAGTTATAATCCTCTTGTATATGGGGAGGTATGCATGATGTCATGTGGAACTTCATGTCAATCCTAGTGGTTTGGGTCAATATATTACAAAATGGTATCAGTGCATCAGGATTAAATAACATTTTCTTCTCTTTTCCTTGGGATGGAATAGTAAAGTCAGGTGATATGATGAATGGGACATGGGTGGGAGAACAATGATAGGGCATGCCCGGTACTATATAGAGGACCGTTGAGCTTCCATAAAGTGGGAAAATTCTGTTCTGTTGTTTACATTGATTAAATTCACCTTAGGTGATTAAAATGATATTGATATGTGATTTATGTGATTATGGGAATTTTATGCATTATGACTAGGGACGTAGGTTCACATTCCACATATATAGTTGTCTTTGTTCTACATAGTTGTTCATTAATTCAATACTTTGATTTGTGAAATTTATTTACGGTAGATCTCTTTGTATTATAAATAAGTGATATAATGTTGTTATGATATATATATTTATTGGAATTTATTAGTTTAATTGAAATTTTTGTGGGTTAGTATAAATCAGATGATAATGAATAACGTGTAGGGATGAAGACCAAGGATATTATTAGGAAGGATATACCTTTGGTTAAGTGTAGACTCATAGAAGAACATCGGTTGATCCCACGTACTACTAAAGAGAACATTATATGATCCTATATACAAGTTAGGATCTATTTATAATCCTAAAATGTATTCATGTTTTAGATAATGTTTCTCAACAAGACCTTGTGGTGCTAGTTGGGAGGTAGGATGGATGGCTTCTTCAAGGGAAGATGTTTCGACTCTACCATTGGATGTGTAAGAGAATGTTTTTAAATTTTCTCCCACAGCTACACTATGGTTCAGGTGGCAGGGTCTCTCCTACCAGAATTCCTTCACATAGTGCCTATACTAGACATAGGTGTTCATAATTACAGTCAAATATGCATTTCCTTTACCACCACAATTCTTCATCCATATAGGGAACATAAGGCCCTTAATATGTTGAATAATGGGTTGAAATATTTTTGAGAGTCCTTGAACGTGGTGAAATTCTAATGGATCAAATGTAAAGCTGATATTGAGCTCATGCAGGATATGTATCCCATTTTGATTCCCCTGTATCACATGGTTCTAATGGACATGATATAGATTAAGGTGCATCTTGAAGAATTATAATGGAAGAGATATACTTCAATAAGTACATAACCATGGGGTGCATCTATGTTGTTCACCATGATCACATATGGTAGTCTTAAACTCTAACATTATTACCGAAAGATGAGATAGATTATGGTGAAGAGAAAATACCCCTTTACCATGATTGATGATCTTTTCAATCAGTTACAAATATCTAGTTGGTTCTATAAGATTGATCATTGATCGTGATATCCCCTATTACGAGTTAGTGATTAGTACTTTCTAATGATGGGTTTTCAGAGCAAGTTTGGTCAATATAAGTACTTGTAAATGTCATTCAAACGAATTAAAATTCTAAAAGATCTCATTTTCCTCATAAAAAATATCTTTCACCCATATTGAGACTCATTCATCATGGTTTCTATCATGTTCATCTACTTTTCGACACAAGGTCAGCATTCTATCCACCTCATAATAGTCCTATGTATGCTTCTAGAACATCAGCTATATTCCATGCTATTGAAGTGTGATATCAAGATGTGATCAGTGATGTTTCTAGGAAATTTGGTGTTTTGGAGGGGTATTTCAAAATTCATTATTAAATTATAGGTAATAATGAAATAGGAACATCCTTGAAACACCTTTGATACCAATATTTTTTATGGTTTAACATGATATTAATGAGGGTTTATCCAGGACATCTCTCAACTATCAGCACCCATGATAGTGATAATAAATAAATGGGCAAAGTTAAAATGCAAAAACAAGTGTGAAGAGGAATTCATTTATCTAATGAGAAGGTTGACTTCATCTCCATCAAGGACACTACCTGAGTCTATGATTGGTTATTTAGTGTATTGTGATGTTTCATGCATTAGAATGGGAGTGGTGTTGATTCAGATAGATCTGGTAGTAGCCTTTGAGTCACATCAGCATAGACCCTAAAAGAGGAACTACCCTATTCATGACTTAGATCTAGTAGTTTTGGTCCATTATCAAATGTTTTATATTAACTATCTCCCCGTCTAGAGATTATTTTTATACACTAACCAAAGAGCCTTTACTATATATTCACACACTAGGACCTAAATCCAATACAAAGGAAGTTTGTTGAATATTTATAGATTTTTTACTCTGAGATGATGTTTTTACTAGGGAAAGGTAATTTTATTGTGGATTATCTTATATGTAAGACACATGAGGATTAACTTCTTGGTGATTGGAATTTAGAAGAGTTCTGACACTTGTTGAGCTTGTTGGATGACTGAAGGATGGATGCTTCCAAGGATTAAGGATCAAGAAAATTTCCCCATTAAGGATCACATCCTCTCTTGTAGATTGGATAATGGATCGATAAGAGACATACCTAGAGTGTGTTTTTATGCAGGAACGTTTATCTATATTATACCTGATACCCTTATGATCAATAGATGACAATGGTGTCATAATGGAACATGGGATATCTACAATCCTTTCATCCATCATGGAAGAGATTAAGTGAGTTTTACATACCACTATATGGGTGGGACATAATGGTGCCAAGAAGATCGACCAAACCTCCTGGAGAAGGTTATGGTTGCAAGGGATGATGAGGAACATCATTTGGGTTTCTATCCCGATTCCTTACTTGTTATAAGAAAAGGCCACGCACCAATATTAGTGTGCTACTCCAGCCACTTCCAATGCCCATATGGATGTGGTAGGATTTCACAATGGATTTTTTATGGTGTTTCCAAGGACCCAGATAGTTCATGAAGTTGTTTTAGGGATTGTCGATCGGATGATGAAAATTTCCTTGTTTTTTCCAATTTGTGACTCACCTAGATTATTAGATAGGAAATATCTACGTCTATGCGATCATACAACTACATGGAGTTCTATTGGTATTTTTTTTGGAAAAAGGAATGAACATTACCTAGATATTTTTTTCGGCTTATAAAATTCCATTGGGACTCATCTAGGATTGAGAACATCATACCAACCCCATACAAATGAACACTCCATGTAGATGATATATATATTGGAGGATATGCTGCATGATTGAACTGTTGACTTCTATGGTGTAAGAACCTGGTTCTTCCTTTGAGGTATGGTTCCTTCCTTTCTTTTTCTTTGAGTTTTTTTGAAGAAAACAAGGGAAATTTGGACAAAGTACTTGAATCAAGGTTTACACACCATGTACTCCCAAGCACACGCCATGTAGTATATTTGTGTATGAAGGGAATACATGGCATGTGGGCATGTTAGTAAGGGAATGTTGACAAACCAACTATACACCATGTACTTCCTAGTATATCTCATGTAGTCATTTCTACAGGCACTAAAAAGTAAGTTGGTGAAATTTAACTGCCAAATGAATTGTTAAATGATATACATGCCGTGTATATGGGCTTAAACGCTGTGTACATTGTGTTTTTTTTCATAAAACGGGAAGTAGCCTCTCCATTTGGAATATTGGAACATGGGATCACTAGGAGGACTCAAGAGGAGCATTAGAAGTTCAACCTCATCCCAATTGATCATCTGATCTCTGAATCAATCATTGTCAGTCTTGTTTAAACCCAATCGGTAAGATCTCAATTACTCTTGAGTTTTACTTGGTGATTTTTTTTCTCCACATTGTTATTTATGGTTGAGTGAATATCCTTATTTCATAGATATGTACCGTTCTTACTAGAATTGGATGTCTACGATGGATGAGGAGAGTCATACTAAGACAAGGTAGGTGGTATCGTTCTTAATGTTTAATGTCAACTGGTTTATATGTGTCGTTGTGCCACGCACTCATGTTTGGGGTGCAATTTGGTTGATAAATTGACCCATATTAATGTATAAGTACTTTTAGGTGATTAATTGTATGAATTTAAGCATATTGAGACTGCTTGTTTTGGTTAAGGGCCACCCTATGGGTGTGTTTGCCTTGGATAACTGTTTTTTGGTCTTTTGTCTTAGGATAACCGTGGTTATACCTTAGTTTTATTTTATTATGGGTTTTTTTGAAATGAATTGGTTGATTAACTGCTTACCAATGGGAATTGTTTCCTTGTTAACCATGTAATAGTGTACAGATTTCATGTGTTCCCTTATGTTGAATTTCTTATATGTTGGGCATAGACTTGTTGAATTATTCTACCTATGGGAAAAGTTTTGTGTGCATGTGGGTTGAATTTTATTATGCCTATGGGAAATTTATAATGGGTAAGGATTTATTATATCTGTGGACTACCTGAGGGAAAAGTTTTTAACTGAGGTTTGATTGTTTTAATGAATTACAACGAGTCTTCCAAACTAAATCACAAGCTTGGATTCGATTGTCATTTTACTTGATAGATTGCATGTTGAGGTATCTGTTGTGTTTTCTTGAATATGGGATTCAGTAGTTGTGTCTAGATCCCAAGAACTTATGATTCAATGTAATTGAATTTCATAATGATCAATAATAGTATAAACAGAACAAGACTTGTAGGTTTGTTTACTTTTGAGTACTCCCTAGTTTAATTCTTTTATTATTATACACTACTACTGCATATACTCACGAACATATTGGAACAGACCATTGGTGGTTTCCTACTGTGATTTGTTTCTCACACCCAATTTGGGTCTTGTTTTTTGGCCCAAACAATCTATATTACTATAGCTGCCGATAGGGGTAAGGCTCCTTATACATTCATTTCATTGATGCTTAGAAGTAGACGAGCATGGGACCAAGCCAAGGCTTGTGATGCTACTGTGTTTCATTGTGTATTATTGTTACTTAGTATCATATTGTTCTTGATAGTAGTCTATCTGGTTTTCTCTCCTTTCTTAGAAGATGTGACAAGCTGGATCATACTAATATTATATGCCTTATGGTTATCTTTACCTTTCAGCCTTTTGTTTTTTACTTCAATTGCCTATTGTTTTTTTCTTCTGCTATTGTTATTATTTATTATGATATGTTACACTATACCAATGAGGGCATAGTTTCCCCACTATCACACCTTAGGCCCTCACTGCTAGTCGGAAGCCTCTATCATTTTGGGAAATGAGCTTAAGTCCCTGTGGCCAACCAGGTACGGGGCACCATTTAGTGGCATTCAGACCAAGGACATCACAAAGTGGTATCATAGGATGTTTTCATTACTAGGAATCATTACTATTTATCAACAATGTAAAGTATTTGGGATTTGGTAATTAGTTTTCCCCTGGAGTAGCTACCCTATGTACAGGGAAAATCAAAATTGGCTCGAATTAAATTGAACTTTTGGATTTGAAGATATTACAGTGGATTAGATTTCACTGTTAGGAGACTCACTTGTTTTTTCCTATTATTATTGATGTTATTGTGGTTCTACTTTATTGAAACCTAATGAGATGAGGGTATGTGATATCATGCATCATATAGGCACTTGTTTGAAATAACATTCCATGCATACTTTCCATACCATTTAAGGAGAATTACGAATTTCATGTTGTTGTGATAGATTTCGTGCTAGAGATGCATGTTGTAATGATAGTACCATGATAGATATGTCTGTTGTTGTGAAAGGTGTATTCATACGTGATATGGTTTGAATTGGATAGATGGAAAACATTCATATCTAAGGTGTATGGGCCCTCTTGGAGTAGAATTTGGTGGATCATGTTTCGGTCTTTTGTATAGAATTGTTTTGTAATATGTTCTTCTTGGGTGCTAAACATTGATTTGTAGGGTGTATGGCCCCCCACAGATCAGAATTTGGCATCCCACTAGTTGGTTTTTCTATATAATTTGTGTTTTAGGGAAATTTGGAGTTTTTATCTTGAAAAACCCCAGTATACACACCATGTAGTTTAAAATAACACACCATGTGTTCTACCTGTTTGGGGAAGGTGATGTTCCAAATTTTAATATGTACACCTCCTGTACTATATGTACATGCCATGTGGTTAGATATCATGTGTCTGTCCATATGATAAGGAACATAGGGTGATGGGTTTCACAAGTACACAGCCATGTACTTTCAGTACATGTCGTAAGGGCTTACTTAGGTAGAACCCATGTAGATCTGGCTATGTGGGAGTTCATGGCCAGTAGAAAGACATGGGCACACACCATGTACTTGTTTGACACACCGTGTACCTAGGGTAGATACACGACCGGGGTGGTAAGAGTACATGGGCATGTGGAGAATTAAGCGTACACATTGTGTATGATTTCTACACACCATGCAGTCCCTTTTCGTAAAACATTGAAGGACTTTTCAGGTTTCATCTTGGAACTCTTGAACTGAAAACCTTGAAAATATTTTGAACTAAGGCATGTTCTTGACCTTTTATACTCATGATGACATGATGAAAATGACTTGTACACAAGGAGAGAGGCGATGATCATACTTCAGATATGGTAGGACATGGGTTACTGATGGAACCTTCAGTTGTTCCAACTGCGGCACTCAATGTTATACCAGACACAAGTGTAGATGCGTAGTTCCATGAAGTTTTTGTGAGGTTCATGTTGAACTTTTAGGGGGCACTACAGGCTGCTACATCAGTGGAAGAGCTAACACATATATTCCAGTAGTAGCATCTGCATACTTTTTTAGGGGATGGAAGACCATAGGCTACGGAATCATGGTTAGAATCAGTAATGACAATCTTCAAGCATCATGATATACCTATCAATAGGAGGGGAAAGCTCATGACATATATGATTCACGATTCTTCCAAGATATGGTTGGATGTTATCACTCATGTAGAGATTCATTGGGATGGGACATGGGAAGAATTTCAAGTGGTCTTATATGATTATAATTTTCCCAAGGCACTGAGGGCTGACCAAGCCTAGGAGTTCATGCACCTAGAGAAGGGCACACTGTCAGTTATGGACTATTCATCCGAGTTTATTGAGATTTATTGATTCAAACCTATTTAGATGGGTAATGAATTATCAATATCTAGAAAATTTGAGGATGGACTCAGGTTGGATATCCAATCATAGCTGAATTCATTCATGTTTCCTTTAGTCTCTTCTATTATTAATCTAGTTCTGATCACTGAGTGCAATCTGCGGGAATCTAGTGGTGTGAGTCATGACAGTTCAACACCAATTTTTGGTACTGTCTCATCCAGTAAGAGGAAGCGTCATGTGTATTTCTCTCACAATGATAGTAGCAGCTTGAATGTTTCCTCTAGTGGCCAGGTGACATGATACCAGTGTGGAAAGGTAGGTCACAAGAGACCTCAGTGCCCATGAGACCTAGCTGGGTGTCGAGCTTGCAGCTGGATGGGCCATCTACAACGCTACCACAGGGCATTTCTACTAGTGGAATGTGAGAGAGGTTCTGTACAGACTCAATGTGCAGGAGTAGTGTTAGTAGATTTCCTCCAGTCTTGAAACTGGAATACGATATGGCGTTCAGGCCAAGGTGGTGGTCGTGGCCATGGTAGTCAGACCCCAGGATCTTAGCAATAGTATGGAGGGTCAGCTCAAGGTAGCCATGTAGTGTCTCTAGGCTGTGGTGAAATTTCTACCTATACAGTGAAACATACCTAGCAGGAGCAGGATCCCAAACCATATACTATCAGAGGTACTATCCTAGACGCCTCTTCTTTATCTTATACACTTTTAGATACTGGTGCTACACATAGTTTTATATATGTGTCCATTGTGAAATGACTAGGGCTCTATTTTTATACTTCTTTTGATGTTATGAAGCTACAAATTCTATTAGGGATTATAATGGTAGGTGTGCATCAGTGTAAGGAGTGCCACCTTAAGATTGGTGGGTGTCACTTTCCATGGAACCTCTATGTCCTAGAGATGATAGGCTTTAATATCATTCTCAGAATGGATTGGTTGGTTTCTTTTCTAGCCTTTGTTAATTGTTATTGACTCATGGTGAGTTTTACATCACCCGAGGGTGTAGAGTTTATACATAAGGTTGAATGGGATGTCCAAGAGAGAAGAGTTGGACACGAGCATTGTGGATTGGTTGGGATTATATCCCAGATTGTGAGTTTATATCTAGATGACTAGGGAACAAGTCTGGATGATTTTCCTCAGGTTGTTGATTGTTTTAGGGATGTTTTTATTGGACGACTTCTCAGACTTACCTTTGGTCAAAGAGGTTGACTTCACTATCAAGCAAGTGCTAGGAGATGCACTGGTATCTATTCCTCCTTAAAGGATGACTACAATGAAGTTTCAAGAGCTCAAGAGGTAGTTGGAAGATTTTTAAGCTAAGGGTTTTATCTGAATCATTACTTATCTTTGGGTTCACCAATCCTTTTCACAAAATAGGTGGATGGTACCCATATGCTATGCGGGGACTATCGGAAACTGAACTAGTTGACGGTTAAAATTCGATATCCCTTACCATAGATATATGACTATTTTTATCAACTTTTAGGATCTTGGGTGTTCTTAATGATTGAATTGAGGTCAGGATATCACTAGGTATGTGTTTGACTTGTAGACGTACTTTGTACAACATTTCATAGTAGGTATGGTTTATATGTGTACCTGGTTATGACATTGATCTTACGAATGCACCATAAATTTTTCAGGGCATTGATGAACCGAGTGTTACATCCTTACCAATATTATTTTTTGTTTGTTTTTATCGATTATATCTTGGTGTATTCTCACAATCAACCCGACCATGCCAAGCATCTTGATATCGTTTTGAATACACTGAGAGAGAATAATTTATATTCTAAGCTTGAAAAATTCCACTTCTTGATTGACCAGATTCACTTCATGGGTTACGTTATCTTAGACACTGTAGTATCAGTAGTCCCTAATAAGGTGAGAAAATTTGTAACCTAGAAGCATCCCAAGAATTTTTTGGAGGTACGATGTTTCTTGGGGCTATCCGGTTACTACAGTCACTTTATACATGACTTCTCATACATAGAATTGCCGATTATGGGCTTGACTATGAAAGGTGTGATGTTTGAGTGGTCATATTCTTATGACGTATCCTTTCAAGAGTTGAAGGGACCTTTGACTTCATCACCGATACTGATATTGCCAGAGTCGGGAATAAGTTACATTGTGTACTGTGATGCATCAAGTATTGGGCTGGGGGAAGTGCTTATACGGGGGGGGGGGGGGGCAAGTTGTAGTGTATGGGTCTCAACAGTTGAGGCCCCATGAGAGGAATTACGAAATTCATGACCATGAGTTAGCAGCAGTTGTTCATGCCCTGCGTTGCTGGAGACATTATTTATTTGGAGAAAATTTTTTGGTGTAAAAAACCTAAATAAGTCTCAAATACCTCATTACTCAGTGTTATTTTAATATGAGACATCAAAGGTGGGTGGAATGCCTTCAGTCATTCAATTTTGATCTTGCCTATACACCTGGAAAAGGCAATGCAGTGACTGACACACTGAGGAGGAGGACTCAAATACTGGTAGTGCAGGAGGCCAGTGGTGAGTAGAAGCTTATGGATTTGTTCTCTAATATACATTTTAAGGTGCTTGAAATTCAGGGATAGACATATCTTTCATATTTGGTTGTTACATCTACCCTACTAAATAGAGTGAGGATGATGCAACTATCAAATTTTGAAGGCCTAGTTCTACGGGAGAGTGTGGTAGGTGGGGACCCTCCTCCTGGATGTATGATAGGCGACGATAATGTTATGTGTATCCATGGACGTGTTTTGGTTCTAGGGGATATACATGAGGATATGATGTGGGAGTTTCATTCTTTACCTTGGGAAGTGCATCCTAAAGTCACCAAGATGTATAGTGACTTGCATTGTCAATACTGGGGGTCAGGTATGAAGTGAGAAGTAGCTGGTTTTGTTACGAGGTGATCAAACTATCAGTAGGTGATGGTGGAACATCAATGGACATATAGGATTTTATATAAGTTACCCATTCTAAAGTGTAAATGGGATGATTTCATGATGGGCTTCTTGAAATGGTTACCAAGGTCACCGAGAGGAAAAAATGTTGTGTGGATTATAGTTGAAAATCTTACGAAGGTTGCTCAATTCTTGCCGATTAGCGAGACCTTCAGTATTGTTGAGATTAGAAATATATATATCATAGAGGTGGTATGACTTCATTTGGTCCCTTTTTCTATAATTTTAGATAGGGATTCCCACTTTACATCTTGTTTTTGGTA
The DNA here is from genome assembly GCA_963277665.1 of Viscum album. NCBI lineage: Eukaryota > Viridiplantae > Streptophyta > Magnoliopsida > Santalales > Viscaceae > Viscum > Viscum album. The sequence continues at coordinate 1,148,051,792 of OY728165.1, forward strand.
GAATTTTCAGAGGGCATTGGGTACATAGGTGCATCTGAGCACAATATACCACCCTCAGACAGATGTCTAGTTAGAGAATATGATACAGGTGCAATAAGACATGTTACATGCATGTGTCCTAATCTGTGGGGGATCTTGGGATAAGAATATTCTCCTGGTTGAGTGTTCCTACAATAGTAGTTTTAGGAAACTATACCAATGGAACCTTACGAGGATTTATATGGTATGTCATGTCATTCTTCCCTATGATGGTTAGAGGTAGGTGAGGCAGGCTTACTATGACCACTTCTCATGCAGGAAACATCTGAGTAGGTCCACTTGATTCATAGATATATGGATACTACACATTATCATAAAAAATCATACGACGATCGCCAGAGATGACCTTTGGAGTTTGAGGTTGGGGATCATGTTATCCTTCGTGTCGCACTGAGGTTGGGACACAAGAGGATCAAGAGGTAGGGTAAGATTTCACCGAGATATGTCTTTCCGTTTGAGATTCTGGAGAGAGTCGGACTAATTTACTATCTGTTGCAGTTACCTCATAGGTATAGATCCATTCATGATGTATTCCATATATCCCAACCACACCACTAACAATCAGACCCGTCTTACATTTTTCATTGAGGATGTTGAGCTACAGGTTGATGCATCCTTTGAGGAGCTTCTGATTCATATAGTTGATAGGAGAAAAAAGCTTCTCTGAGGCCAGTCAATTCCTTTTGTACTAGTGCTATGGAAGCACGGATGAGTAAAGGGAGAGACTTGGGAGTGGGAGCCCGATGTACAAGCTCAGTGTTCAGATTTATTCTCAGATATTCTATCACCACATGTGGAAGAGAAATTCAAGGAAGTATTTCTTTAAGGGTAGAAGTTTGTAAGAACCTGGTTCTTCCTTTGAGGTATGTTTCCCTCTTTTCCTTTTCCTTTTAGTTGTTTTCAGGAAAACAAGGTAAGTTTGAGAAAAGTATATGAATCAGGGGTTACACTATGTGTACTCCTAAGAACATGCCATGTAGTATGTCTGTGTATGAAGGGAATACATGGCACGGGGAAATGTCGGAAAGGGAAAGTGGAAATACCAAATATGATCCATGAACATCCTAGTACACATCGTATAGTCAGGTGGGTAGGCCCTGGAAAGTAAGTCAGTGAAATTCATCTACCAAATAAATAGTTAAATGATATACACACTATGTAAATGGAACTGCACACCGTGTACTTTTTTTTTTCACTTGAAATAGGAAATAGCATCTCTATTTGATATATTTGATAGTGGGCTCACCGGAGGAACTCAAGAGGAGCGTGGGAACGTTAACCTCTTCCCAGTTGATCATTCGAACTCCGTATCAATAATTGTTGGTCTTGTTTGAACCTAATTGGAAACCTCTCGATTATTATTGAGCTATTCATGGTGAATTTTTTCTAGACTAAGTTATTAATGGTCGAGTGGATATCCTAGTTTCATAGATCTATACTATTCTAGCTTGAATGGGGATAATGAGAGTCATGCTTTGATGAGGTATGTGGTCTCATGTTTATTTCCAAATGTCAAGTGGTTTATATGTGTCATTGTGTTGTGCACCCATGTTTGGGGTGTAGTTTTGTTGAGAATTTTTCCCATGTTAATGACTATGTATGTTTAGGTGATTAATTATATGAATTGAAGCATTTTGAGACTACTTATTCTGATTAAGGGCCACCTTTTAGGTGTTTTTCCCTTGGATAGCTGTTTTTGGGATTTTTGACATAGGATAACCATGGTTATGTCTCTGTTTTCCGAGTTATGGGTTGTTTAAAATGAACTGGTTGATTAAATTATTTCCAATATGAATTTTTTCCTTATTAACCATGTAATAGTGTAATGATTACATGTGTTGCCTTATGATGAATTTCTTATATGTCAGTCTTGGCTCTGTTGAATTATTCTACACGTGGGAAAGGTTTTGTGAGCCTGTGGGCTACATTTTGTTATGATTGTGGGAAATTTCCCATGGGAAATGATTTGTTATGCTTTTGGACTACTTGAGGGAATGGTTTTGAATTTATCTTTGACTGTTGTAGTGAATTATGACATTAATTCCTAGCTAAATCACAAGTTTGGATTCGATTTTCATTTTACTTGATAGTTTTCTTGATGAGGTATATATTGTGTTTGCTTGAATAGGGGATTGATAGGTCATGTCTGGATCCGAAGAACTTATGATTCGATGTAATTGAATTTCTTTATGAACATGAATGGTATAAATGGAACAAGATGTGTACAATTTTTTACTTTTGAGTACTTACTAGTTTAATGCTTTCATTGTTATACACTACTGCTGTGTATAATCACTGATATATTGGCACAAACCTTTGGTGGTTGCCTACTAGGATTTATTTCTCACACCCTATTTGGGTCATGTTTTTGGGCCTAAACATACTATATTTCTGCAAGGGTTGATAGGGGAAATGCTCTTTATACAGGTACTTGATTACTGCTTGGGAGTAGGAGAGCATGGAACTAATCCAAGGCTATCAATGTTGTTGTGTTTTGTTTTTTATTGTTGTACCATAGTATTATATTTTACTTGATAGTAGTTTATCTTTTTTGGCTACTTTCATAGAGAATAGGACATGTTGCATCATACTAATATTATATGCCTTTTAGTTATCTTTACCTTTTAGTCTTCCATTATTTACATCAGTTTCATGTTGTTTTCAGCTTCCACTATTGATATAATTTATTCCACTATGTTACACTCTGAAAATGGGGGGATAGTTTCCCCATTATCAAACCCTAGTCCCTAGTTTCTAGTTGGAAGCCTCTGGCATTTGAAAAAATGTGCTTGATTCCTTGTGGCCAAATGGGTATGAGGCACCTTTTAGTGGAATCCAGATCAGGGATGTCACATATGGAACATGGAATGATCATATGTACTTTGTTGAGTTCGTGTAAAACAATAGTTATCAAGAATTGATTCAAATGGCACCTTATGAGTCTCTTTATGGGATACCAAGTTAGGCACTTATTTTTTGGCATGAGACAACTGAGGTAGTGGTTGTGGACCCAATTTGGTTTAGAATACCTCCAAGAGAGAGCATATGATTTAGAAGAGTCTGGTCACCGTTTAGAAGAGGCATAGATCATATGTTGACCATATGAGGATGCCTTTGGACTTCACTATATGAGATATAGTTTTCTTGAGAGTGACTCCTCAGTTAAGGAATCGACATATGGGAAAGAAGGTTAAGCTAACACCTCATTTTTATGGACCCTTTGAGATTGTCATGTTTATAGGGGTAGTAATGTACTGTATGGACCTCCCTTCTCTCTATTATGGTATGAATGATGTGTTCCATGTGTCAAATCTTCATAGGTACATACCCATATTTATTCATGTTGTTGATTGTGAGGATGTTTATTTAGACACTAATGAATCTTATGAGGAGCATCAAGTGAGGATCATAAACTGAAGCGATAAGGTGTAGTGAGGGTAGACGATCCCACTAGTCCTGATTTGATGGTAGTATAAATGGATCCATGTGGACTCATGGGAGTGAAATTCAGATGTTCATGCTCAATAGCTTGAGTTTTTTGAGAAGAACCCTTATTGTAACGTCTATGTAATGTAAAGTTGATAGAGGGGAGAATTACAATTTTTTAAAATTTTCATCATAATTAAACCTTATATATTAATTATTTATAAGTTCTTTTTGTGAAAAATATATTTTTTCAATAAAAATCAAAAAATAAATGATTTAAAGTATTTATGCAAGGCTAAAAACTATTCTAATAATTTGGCATATTCAATGTAATATTTTTCAATGTCACGCACTATGTTAGTATGAGTTCCCAGGCCTGTAGAGCCTTAGCATAGATAGAGTAATAAGATTAAATATATTATATTGTTCATGGGTTATTTTCATAAAAAATATCTTCTAAGCAGTGTCTCATATAATAACTTTTAGAACACTGTTAGGTCTAAGATGATAGCTTTAACCTAGGTGTGATGTAGAATTTCTGTGTGTTGGTCATTTAGTAACATCTCACATGAGAGTATTTTAATTAATATTGTAATTATATATTTTCATAAAATAAGGGAATAAATCCCAACCGAGGTATCAAATGAAAAATCATAGACCATCATTAGGTATGGGATGTGGGGTTTACCCTAGGCATGAAAAAACATTTTTCTACAATGGAAATTTGGTCACATTACACCTGAGGATAAATTTATAATATTTTTTTATTATATTATTAAAATTTTAATTATTAAGTTTTCTTTTTAATCTTCATCATCTCCCCCATATGTAGAAAACATCATTTTTCACACCTCACTTATCCAAAAGATCATTTTTAAACCCTCTTTGACCTAATTAATTACCTAATGCCATAATGTGATGGATTTAATGAATCTACCATTAATATTTTGTTCAATGTAAAATTAAAATGGTGTTTTTAATTTTTTTTCCCAATGTGTACATGGGTTTAGAGTCTTAAATAATTGAACATTTCATTTCTATCATGGGTGGTATTGATTGAGTGTGTGCAACCCAATAACTCTCTTCGGTAAAATCAGTGAGGTCTTTAATGATCTGATATGGCTTCCCTATTAAAAATGAGGGGGAGTGATGGTTCCCCCTTCTCCTTCAAGGTGTGGCGCTTATAAGGTAATTTTTTAGTTTTTTAATTATTTATTTTCTACCATTATTTTCTTTTCATCCAAAATTGTGGAAAAAATTGTTGAATATAAAAAAATGTTTAGAACATGAGTTCTCAAAGATAAATTATTTATAAATATCAAAACAAATTTTTTTATGAAATTAAAAAATGATAATAATAAATAATTATAAAATGATAATTTCAATAATTATCAAGGTTAATTTATAAATAAATTATCCAAATATATTTTTTGAAACAAATTAAAACAAGAAAATAATAGAGAAATATCACATGGTAATTATATTGAATTATCATGGGTAATCTATAAAAAATTATCAAATGATAATTTTTTTTGAAATTACCAAAGGATAATTATAAAAAAATTATCAATTGATAATTTCAATGAATTATCAAGGGATAACTGTATGATATTATCAAAGATAATTAAAAATGATAAATTATAATTAATTATGAGGAGAAATTATAAAAGGAAAATTTAAGATAAATTATCCGAATATAGTTTATAAGAAATTATCAAACATTAATTATAAAGGGATTATTTATGAGAAATTATAAATAGATAATACAATATGATAATTTAATCTAAATTTTTAAGAGTTAATTATAAAAAGATAATTTATGAGATATTATAAAGAGATAATTATAAATTAATAATTAATGTTAAATTATCAAGAGATAATTATAGAATGATAGTTTATGAGAAATTATTAAAAGACAAATTTAAAAGTATAATTTATTTGAAGTTGTCAAGAAATTATTTTAATGTGAAACATTATAAGAAATTATCAGAAGATAATTATTCTTTATACAATTTTGTGTGCACATCTTTTAAATTAGAATGATAATTCATAAATTATTCATGAGGTAGAAAGTTCAAGTTCATGTAATATTTTATTTATTTATGAAATAAAAAAGATTGTTTTCATTCTAGGAACCCTATATAAACTGAAATCATTGATTTTCTAGTGACTCTGATAATAAGTCCCAAGATCATGTGTTTCTAACTATTGAGGTTTCCACTCTAGCTTGAAAACCACACATGGTGGTTTATCCTTGTTGTTTACATTGAAAACTTTAAGGTATGATGTTACTAACCTTTTGGGATTTTGTTAAATTTTTTTCCTTAATATGATTTATGCATAGGAATATTTGATGACCATACTAGATTATGATCGTGTGTGTGTGTGTGTAAACCTGATAAATTTACGTGACAGTTGTCTCCATGATTATTTAATAGCTTATTATTTATGTTGGATGTTGATCATATGTATTGTATGTTTTACCTTACTTATAATTATGTGTTATGATTTCTCATGTCACCTACCATGTTATGTGTAATTTTACGGTATTTTTATTAGATCCCAAGGAAGTAGGAACATCATGATATTATTATCCCTTATAATGGGAGTGTGAACGACCTACGACATTTGCGGCAAGGGACCTATACACAGGGTATGGATGTGATGATGCATCAAGGATGTCATGTGATACACTCGAATCATAGTGGAAGTTAAGGGTATGTTACTTGATTCTTTATGAATGATGAGTAGCTTTTAATTCCTATAAAATATTGACAACATTACTTATTTGATTTCTAGTATATGTTGAGTTTCATGATCACATGATTCTGAGAAGCATTATCCATTATCCCTATGGATAGTTCATGATACATATGAAATCTAGTTTATCCTTCTGTAATGGGGCCAATGTAGGTGTGGTCGGGGGTTGTGGTGGCTTGGTTAGTGCATGACTAATTGGTTTTAGAATGTATGTTTATGCTTGTTATGTATTAATTATTAGTATTTAATAAGTTGTTATACTAAAGAACACCTTGTTGAGGACCTATTGGTGGTTTTTTATGAGTCTTGTACTCATGACCAACTTTGGAATTTTGGTACACTTTTTATATTTCATGAGATATACAGAAAAGAGATAGGGCCTTTGTGGAGGATATCTGAGTAGAGGAGAATATATCTATGAGAAGACTGAGATGGTCTCTAGAGGAACCATAACCCTTTTATTTATTTATCTTCTTTTATTAAATTTTACAATCTTACCACCCTGGGATCCATTTTTATATGTATAAATATCTTTTTATTTTCTATATTTTTAATTTAATTGTATATTTTTTATTTATATAATTTATATTTATTATTGACCCTGTGAAATAATACTGAGGGTATAGTATCACCATTGATGATCTTAGACCCTCACGGTTAGTTGGTAGCCACTTGAGTTTAGAGATGTGTGCATGAGGTCTTGTGGAACACCAGATCAGACCCAGTTGTTCGATTTGGGGTATTGTAATTGGAGGATTCCATTACAAGAATCCAATGATATTATGAATGAAAAAAAGATTCCATAATATTTTTTAAAATTCATTATTTTAAATGTAATTTTAAAAATGGGGAGGTTATTTTCCTCAAGAAATATTTCAGTTATATTTTAAAATAATTTTCATATACGATAACATCCCCAGATCATAGTTATGGTTTACTGAGGATATAATCCATTGATACCAAAATTATTATTTCTATGAATTTTTAATACTTATATTGATGAGATTTTTATGAAACACATTTATTTTCCATATGCTATGCTATGATGAATCGATGAAATGTTTGTGAAACCCATTTTATTTTCCCCGGTTATGATGTGATGTTATGGTGAGTGTTTTATTATTTTGTGGCTCACAGTTGTATGGTATTAATTATCTGATAATAGTTATAGTATAAACAATGTTGGTGATTACATTATATCCATGGATGGCAGTATGTTATAACCAAGGATGGTGGTTACATTATAACCAAGGTCAGATGGTCCTAGAATTATATATCCTTCCAAAGAATTGGGTATTGACTTATATCTAATGAGGTAAATTGGACATGAATGGGGAGTGATCTCATTTCAGTATGGGACTTTTTCAACTATGATATTTTTGAGAGTGAACCTTTACTACTATGATCAGGTATGATGTAAACCCAATACCATATAATAGCCTAGGAAATGATCCTTGACTACTAAGGAAATTATTTTCTATACTTGATCAATAATTCCACATATTATGCCAATGTTATGCTATCATGGTTCATATTCTTCGACTCATTTTTTATTTATATTTTATGAATGTCCAAGATTTATTCCATAAACCAATATTATGATCTCTGATATATAGTGTATAGTTTTCAAAATTGATTCTTATGTTCTCAAACCTTTATACTAATGTTATGTATAAGTGATCATGGATATCTCCCTTGCTTAACCTTACTATGAATCAGAGTTCACCCTTTACTATGTTTCATTTCACAAGGTTATGTAGAATGATACTAAGTATGATATGTGACCATGTATGTCATTGAGTATGCGTAAATATAATATTTATAAACCCTACAAACTATTAGTACTTTAGTAAGAAGGGTGTCGAACCACTGGAAAGGACTTGGTGATTGTACTAGAATAAACAATCTTAAACAATAAAAAACAATAAAAAACTAAAATAGAAACAATGAAATAGAAAGAAGTGAATTTGAAAATGTGGATGTGAAATGGTGTAATGAGAGGAAAAATGACATAAAGAGAAAGAGACATGTAGTGGGAAAGATTAGGGGGGTTAGAATTTCATGAATTGAGTAAAATATTTTATGTTCAAACTCCAATTAATAGCAATTGAATTGGTACTAAAACAGGTGTTGATCCATGAGATCTCACTCTAGTGGATCAACACAACACCTGGATCTTTCCTTACAAACAATATTTTAATCATTAATTAGGAATTAAAATAATTATTAATGGAAGATTCACCTTTTATAGTTTCATTAATTCAGTTAAAATTATTAAGCAACGTGTTCACTATCGTTACTCGTTAGTATGTAGCATTGTAGATAAAATGGTGCTCATTAATAATGAATTGAAATCAATCGGCTTAGAAGTACGCCGAAGAAATTGAATAAATTAAGAAGAGAACATAAAACGAATTTCAAACCATAAAACTCTGATTCTAGCTACAAAATTTAACTACACATATTCGAAATTAAAAACTAATATGGAAACAAGAAGAAATTAAATAGAAAACATCTCTTTTGATCTGAATTCCTTTCTCAACTCCTGCTTTGATTCTCTACTTCTGCTTGGTCGTCTGTCTCGTCTATTCTATGTGTCCCAGTGAATGTAGATGGAAGTGGTTGATCAGTAACAATGGATGAGGTGGAATGGATCTTGGATGGATGAGTGGTAATGGATGATTTGAAGGAGTAGATGGATGGTGGATCAGGTCCCTGCGATGGAAGGATGTGGAAGAAGGATCAGCAGAATAGAATGATCTGGAATGAGGAGATCTTCTATAGGTGATGGAATGCGAATGTCAGGTGAAAGAGTGGGTGTCCATTAAAATTTTATATCCCGCCTACTAGAAAATGTATGAAGTTACCTGCTACCACAAATCATGTTGGAATGCCCTTGATGATTCGGGAATCACTTTCTCAACTGAATGCCCCCCCGAGGATTCTAGAATCTCCATATCAACTGAATGCCACACCAGCCACTCGTAACAACAAGATCGCCTCCCACGACACCTTCACAACAACAAATAACAATTTAAAAATAATAATTAATTTATTACAAGTATGTAATATATATAGGTGTGTGTTTATTTATATAAAAAAATAAATGAAAACTAACTACAGATTAATTAAGTAAATGTAATTTGTGAAATTATTATAGATATGAACAATAGTTAAAATATGTAAAACATATTTAAATACCTATTAAAGTTAATAGTATATACATAAAAAAGAATGTAATATTTATTATCATTAAAAATAAAATAATTATCAACAAAAACAAAATATTTATTTGTATTTATAAAAGTAATTATAATTAATATTAAACCATTTAATATCTAATTTAATATCATTATTAAATTATTTTTATATATTATATATTATATTTTTATTTTTATTATATATTAATTATTATAATTATATATAATATAATATAATATACAAATAAAAAAAGTAGATACAGTTTTGGGGCAGAATTTTTGGGTGGGGGTGGGGTTTTTATTATTAAAATGGGCTCCCCATTTCCATTATTTAGAAAATGGGGCTATCTAGTGCCACATCAATTGGCGCTAATGGCCAAAATTTCCATAGAGCCACTTGATGTGGCGCTAGGCCGATTTCACCAAATTAGGTATCGACGCCACTTGAAGTGGCACAGATACCTTTATGAGTAAACGATCAGCCGCACTTAAAGTGGTGCTGATCTTCTTCCCCCTTTAAATACACATCCCCCCACACTCCTACTCATTTCTCTCCCCTTCCCAATCTCTCTCACTCCTTCCCAATTCCTCCTTCCCTTTCTCTCTATTTTTTCCTCTCTCTAACATTGGTGTTCCACTTTCCGATTGTGCAGTCGCTACGTAGCTACCTTCCCAAAAATTTGAGGTAACTTTTCATTTACATTTATGTAATATTTTCAATTCATTATTTAATTGTTTACATAATCTAATTAGTTAGTTAATTATTTATAATTAGTTAATTAATTAATTTTAATTAGTTAATTAATTTGTAATTAGTTAATTAATTAATTCAAAGTAGTGAAGTTAATTAATTCAAATTAAGTAGTTAATTAATTAGAATTAGTTACTTAATTAATTGTAATTATTTAACTAAATATTTGTAATTAGTTAACTAGATAATTATAATTAGTTAAGTTAGTAATTATAATAAATTAGTTAATTAATTGTAATTACTTAATTTATCAATTCTAATTAGTTATGTAATTAATTCAATTTAGGTAGTTAATTAATTGAAATTAGTTAATTAAATGTAATTACTTAATTAATCAGTTCAAATTCATTAAGTTAATTAATTCAAATTAAATAGTTTATTAATTTTGATCAGTTACTTTATTAATTTAAATTAGTTAATTAATTAAATCTAATTAGTTAACTTATTAATTTTAATTAGTTAAGTAATTAATTCTAATTAGTTAATTAATTAATTCTAATTAGTTAATTAGTGAATTGTAATTGGTTAATTAATGAATTCTAATTATCTAATTAATCAATTCATATTAGTTATGTAATTAATTCTAGTTAGTTAATTAATTGCAATTAGTTAATTAATTATAATTATTTAATTAATAGTAATTAATTATTTAATCAATTCATATTAGTTAAGTTAATTAATTAAAATAAGGTAGTTAATTAATTGAAATTAGAAAATTTAATTAATTCAAATTAGTGATGTTAATTAATTCTAATTAGTTACTTAATTAATTTTAATTCGTTAATTAATTAAATCTAATTAGTTAAGTACGTAATTCTAATTATTTAATTAATTTATTCTAATCAGTTAATTAATTAATTCTAATCAATAACTTAATTAATTCTAATCAGTTACTTAATAAATTATAATTAGTTAATTAATTAATTCTTATTAGTTAATTTATTGTAATTAGTTAATTAATCAATTCAAATTAGTTATGTTAATTAATTCAAATTATGTAGTTAATTAATTTTAATTTGTTACTTAATTAATTAAAATTAGTGAAGTTAATTAAGTCAAACCATGTAGTTAATTAATTGTAATTAGTTATATAATTAATTCTAATTAGTTACTTAACTAATTATAATTAGTTACTTAACTAATTATAATTAGTTACTTAATTAATTGTAATTATTTAGTTAATTAATTCTAATTATGTAGTTAATCAATTCATATTAATTAAGTTAATTAATTCAATCTAATTAAGTAATATAATTACGTATTTAATTAAATATTATTATGTAATTAGTTAAGTTAAGTAATACTAATTATGTAGTTAATTAAATGTAATTAAGTAGTTAAGGAAGTCTAATTAAGTAATTAATGAAGTATAATTATGTACTTAATGAAGTCTAATTATATAATTAATGAAGTATAATTAGTGAAGTAGTTACATTAATTAGAGAAGTAGTTACAGTAATTAGTGAACTAGTTACAGTAATTAGAGAATTAGTTAAAGTAATTAGCTATGTAGTTACAGTAATTAGAGAATTAGTTAGAGTAATTAGCGAAGTAGTTACAGTATTTAGTGAAGTGGTTACAATATTTATAAAATTATTTACAGTATTTAGGGAAGTAGTTACAGTATTTAGCGAAGTAGTTATAGTAATTAGCGAAGTACTTACAGTAACTAGCGATGCAGTTATATTATGAATTGTTTATATAATATATTCTTTCATTAAATTCTATGTATAATAGGGAATTTATTTTATCATCTACGAGGACATAATTTTGTAATTAAAGTTAGGAACTTGAATTTAGTAGTTGAATATATTCTTCTTCATAATAAGTGTTAGAGTTGTCGGGAACTAAAATGATTCCTTGAGTAAAGTATCCTTGGATAGAGGGGCTTTGGTTCAGACCACCTACTTTCCTGGAGGCTTCCCATGTCTAGGAAAGTGAATGGGGTTAGCTATCCATCGCTCCGGGATTATTCATGTTGAGTTTTTTAATTTCATATAACACTATGAATTTACATGACATGTTCATGTACCTCATTCATATGATGCATGTGGATATGTATGAATATGTTTGAATTCCTATTTTTGGGTAACTAACACAAAACTGTGGGTTGTGTAAAGATAGTTACACATCAATAAGGTTGGAACATATTGATTTGGTTGAGGGACTAGGATTCCAACATAAATTCTAGAAGCATGTATAAATAAATTGATTATTTGATTATATGTGATTAATAATGAGGGTTTATTTTAGATAAAAAATATGGATTCTTATATTTATTTCAACTGAAAAATAATTGAGACAGACCAATGATGTAGTTATAGTAGACAGCCAGAAGTTGTTGTAATGCTTGGAGGTTGTACAACTTTGGGATGTCTTCAAAAGGAAATTCATCAAAAGATGAAACTGACAAGAAACCAAGTGATAAAATCTATCACATAAAGGAATCTACAATATGTTGATAGGTTTTGGCATGTGGCCTATCAAATAACTGATGATGAAGAATGAGAATATGTATTGTCATTGGTTAAGTTTCTACCTGCCAATCAAATGATGGAGTTGTATATGACCATAGCTACAATGGAGGTTTCATCGACATTGGAAGTTGGGTCATCACAATGTTACAAGACTATGTCATATACTCATATTAAAAGACATCAAGAAGTTCCATTAGTAATGGTACAATCATTTCTGTCATCTAAAATTACAATGGATGGTCCCCCTCATACTGTAGATGTGTTGGTCATTGATTTTGAGGATGATATCAATTTAGAAGAAGAAGATGAAGAGGAAGCTTAATATGAAGAGGAAGAACATGTGGAAGAATAGTCAGTGCCCACTCATGTGAGGTTTAACTGACCGTTGAACCATCCCCCACCATTGAGTTCATGGTCGAAGGATGGCATGAGTTGTTGCCAGAATTCGATTGGTCAGTTTTTACTCCTACTTCAGAATTTCCAAAAATCATTTGGGGCATAGATCAAGTGTCAGATGAAGGAATTTTATATATTGGGAGAGATTTTTAGAGTAAATATTCAATGAAAAATGAGATAAAATATATCCCATTGAAAGACAATAATCTTATGTTTTAGAAAAGTCAAAAAGGTCTTATTATTTGATCTGTTTTGAAAAATTTGATTCAAGCTGTCAAATGCATCTGCGAGCTATAATTGATAACACTTTTCATAGTTATCACATCACAAGATTTACTCCACACACATGTGTTAACCCAAGCTTGCCATAGGAACACTCTTCATTAGATGTTGGCATTGTTTCAATAGTTATTGTTGAAATGATTAGAGCATGTCAAGATGTTCCTACTGTTTTAGTGATGGAGAAAATCAAATAAAATTTTGGGTATCAGATCTCTTATTGGAAGGCATGGACCCCATGAAAAAAGGTTATTGTGAACGTGTACGGTGATTGGGATGACTCTTATCGAGTTTTACCACAACTTTGGGAGAATTTACCCCACAAAAATCAAGTGATCTATCAGTTACATACTACTGAATATGTTAACCTGTACAACCAAGTAGATCAGTCAATGTTTGTTCTTGATAGAATATTTTTTGAAATTTTAACATGTGTGGAAGCTTTTATACATTGCAAGCAATTTATAAAATTATATGGCACATTTCTGCATGGAAGGTATACAAGAACATTGTATATTACTACCACACAAGATGAAAATCGATCCCCTCTACCTTTAGCAATTGCAATTGTGGAGAAAGAGAACTTCTAATCATTTGGGACTTGTGACTTGGGCCTAAGGGTTATGTACGGGTTCCCCTTCAACCCTTATAAGGGGGATTATCGATAATAAAATAAAAAAACATGGCCTTCTGGCCATTCGGGCATCATGGATTTGGTTTTTGGCATGTCTTTGAGAGTTTGTTACGGGCACAGAAGGGATTTTCTTTATCTCAAATCGTCACCATGAAATCAAGGAGGCAGTATAGTCTGAGGGACATTCCTGGAGACCAACCTATTCCAATCATCAATATTCTATTCGACACATTTTTAGCAATTTATAAATGATATTCAAGAATGAGTCGATGAAGAAAGCAATCTTAAAAATTGGTATGAATATCATTTTTCATATTAAAAATTCTTGTCATAGTTATGATCACATCTAATCAGATTATTTCTTGTATGATAGCATACGATCCTCCACAACAAATAATGAAGCAACATCTTCAAGATATTCATATAGTTAATCCGAATGTTTATGAGTAGATGATGCAAATTCCCAAAAATAAATGGTCGTTGGCATATGATGATGGGAGGAGATGTGTCCATATGACGACCAACGTCGTAGAATGCATAAATGGAGTTTTCATGGGAGTTTGAAAATCACCAATCACAGGTAAATATGAATATTTGATTATATGTTGCTCAGAAAAGAATAATTATAATATACTATGTGCATAATAACTTAAATTGAAATTATAGGTTTTGTACAAGAGACATTCTATCGTAGTTTCAAGTATTTTTTGGAATGGGGAAAGCAAGCTGAAGATTTCTTGAACAGAGGGATGCGATATAGACACCATTTCCGGTGCGATCTAGATACAGTTCTTCAGGAAGCTGAAACTTATCATGTCATCGCATTTAATCATCCAGAGCAATGATTTGAGGTCAATGAGCCCAATGATGTTGTGGCTTGTAGCAACGGTCGTATTCGATATGTTTTATTATAGAAGCGTTACTGTGAATGTGGAATGTTTCAAGCATTGAGATATCCTTGTGTCCATGTGATTCCAGGATGTGGTTACGTACACGTATCTTTGGAGCATTTTTTTGATCCAGTTTATCAACTCGACTATATCAACTCATGCTACAATACTCTATGGATTCCAATCGGAGAATATCATAATTTTCGGCTCTCTGATGACACACCCACACTTCTACCGAACAACTGTATACTTCATACTAAAGGGAGGCCAAAATCGACTTGTATTCGAAATGATATGGATTGACCTAGTGAACAAGAACATGGATGATGGTGCAACATATGCTGGGAGGAGGGTTAAATAAAGACATGTTTGAATAGACACATAGGGCAATCATCTAATTGTTAAACTTATTTTTTTTACTGCATCAGTAACTATAAAATCATTGTATGTGTAATCAATATTTGTCCATATATGAGTTTTGAAATCATTCATAGTGAATATATATCATCAACATTTAAATAAGTAGTAGTTGTTTTTTAAAAATAAAAAGAAATTTAGAAATTTATAAATTTAGAAAATTTAAGATCGAGAATTTATCATATTATGAGAATCATCTAGAGTAAATACTAGTGAAGAATAAATTGAGGATATAACAAAATATGAGACTACTAGCATAGAAAATGACAAGTAACGAAATCAAGAAAACATGGTCCAACCTGAAAATTCTGATGAAGCCACACCTAAAAAATCCAAAGATCTTAGGAAAATGAAGATGGAATAGTTCAAAAAAATATCAAGAAAAAGATACATTTGAGGAGAAGCTGAGCATTCAACCTATTTTAAACATTATGCCCCTCTCATCCTTTTCTTCAAAATTGTTAAATAGACTGATAAACCTAAATAATTGATATTCTTGAAAATGATTAAAACCTTTAGCATTGATATGTTGGTTCAGCTAGCCTTGGATAAAATTTCATCATATCCCAAATTTATCAAGAGGTTTTTAGATAATATTGATTATTGGAAGAAATTAGATACCATCAATCTTAATGAGTGTAGAGTTGTTCTTTTAAGGACTCTACCACTAAATTTTAGGCACCCTGCAACTTTTTTTTATTTATTGTTGAATAGGATAAAATGAGAAAATTCAAGGTTTTTTTGATTTGGGAGAAAATGTTAATTTGATACCTTAATCCTTGTTCCAAAAGGTGGGTCTTAGGGTATTGAAACTCAATTATTTATAATATCAACTTGTTTATGGGTCACTAACTCTCCCCTAAATTACTTTACTTAACTAATAGCTTCTAGGAGATGCATGTGTCACGTCTTGTGTTGGTGCCACAACCTGTTCGACAAATTTCTATTTGGAGAGCACATCATTAACATCACGATGAGCCCCTAGAATCTATTAGTCCATACATTAGACATGAGAGATTTTATAGAGTCACTATGTGTGACTTCAAGACTATTGACCATAATTTGATTGCGGAATTGGATGAGATATGGTGGCTAGAAACACACACTTTTCATCTCCCGGAGAGGGAGATGACCAATAATTTAGAGGAAATCACCTACATGCTTGGTTTATGCATCCATAGACAGGAATTTACAGGTGCCACTAGTGGTAACTGGGTTGCCGTCATACAATCACTATTAGGCATTGATGTCGTTGGTGTATGAGGTGTCCTCATGGGTTCACGATTGCGCATGACATGGCTTGATGAGAATTTCACATTCATTCCTGATGACGCCGATGAGGAGACTCTTATTTGGAACACACATGCATATATTCTGTGACTTCTCGGAGGCATGTTATGCGTCGACTACTCCACCCTTTTGGTATAAATGATGTATCTCCCATTACATGAGGATCTTGATCAGAAAGCTATATACAGTTGCAGATCTGCTGTATTAGCACATCTGTATAGATCCCTTTTTACCAGTTATCAAGAAGATGCATAGCATATTGCAGGTTGAATGGATTTAGTACAGATGTGGGCCTAGGATCATTTTCCACACATCTCTCCTCGAGCTATCGCACCACTTGCAGAAGAGCTATTTCAGGATTGTCCTTGGGGATGATCATATGTTTACTTAATTACATTCATTTATTTAGTATTTCTATTTTTGTTTTCTATAAACTTACTGTATATTACTCTTTAGTTACCAGGTGGAGTCAGTATCAGAAGTATGCACAAACACAGAGACCTAGTGTTCACATCTTTCAAAAGATATTCGATGCATTAGTGCCAGCTGATGTAAGTCAAGAAACAATTTTTTATAGAATAATATGTTTTTTATCACTATTTTAAGTTATTTAAATGTAATATTACTGAAATTATTTTTCTAATATGTCACTTAATTTTTTAGTTTGCATTTCAGGTTTCATGGACTCCATATACAAGTTATGTCTATGCGTCACTTCCACTGTACTGCACAACTATGATCGGAGATCGTGCTGTAGTGGTGACACTCATCCACTACCATATCATTGAGTGGCACCATCCAAACAGGGTCATGTTCCAGTTCGGTTATACACAGAATATCCCGATGGCACCAGGATAGTCTGATGGGTTTCATTTGGTTGTACATACAGGTAGAAAGTCGACGAATTGGAAACAGTTTCATACATCTCATATTGGGCTGTGGGATGCGCATGCCCAGAATGGTATTTCTTGGTATGGATATCCCACATCATAGTAACAGTTATCAGTCCAGGGAGATTATGAAGACTAGTATCAACGTCACACCATCGTGCATCTTATAGGTTAGAGGATTTTCATTCAGCAGATGGTATGTTTATTAAGGTATATTATATTTTTTTAACTATTTGTTGTATTAATTTGAATGTAATTTCATTTGTAGACAGACAAAATTGATCATCTTTCACATATCACACATCCTCAGGAGGAGGCATATATTAGATGGGACGTATTTCATCAATATGCGTTGGATTTTTACGACCATCTACGGATGATACGGGATAGTTTTTATGATGAGGAGCCATAATTATATCCTGATCCATATCCTCCTGCTGGAGCTCCTAAGGGTAATGATGTCCCTACTATGCCTTCTGAGGATGATACACTGACACCACTGTCACTAGCTAGGAGACGGAGATGGGTACCTCAGGAGGGGCAGAGGAGGTGAGATAGAAATCTAAGAGCACCTCCTGCAAATGTGGCAGCACCACATAGAGATGATCCTGCCCAACTTATTGATGAGATTTCACAGCAGGGAGACACTTATATACCTCATCTGTCATCTCCAATGACTAAAATGGACTATGAGTGGGATAATGTGACACAACTTGTGGCGGACCCCTCTCATCTCAAACAGGACTTCTTCAGTATGCAATTTCTACCATTTTTAGAAGCCCCAGGACCATATGGATCCACACATGACTTTGGGACATCATCCACATATGATTTTGGGCCATCATCCAGGTATCATTTTGGTCAACCCTATGCACAAGATCATGATGAGGCACCAGATTCCCCAGAAGTAGAGAATCCAGCTGCAAGGACACTGAAGCGACGCATACATCGGATGCGGGGAGGACGTGAGATTTAGATGCCACATTGTGGTACTGGGGGGAATCAACGTTGATTTATTCATATGTCATGATATATATGTTAAAAACCCTATAGATTTAGATAAATGATTGTTATTTAGACAAAATAATTAGAAAATTAAATATATAGTATATATAAAATAAATTAAATGAAATGTGAAACATTGATATCCAGTATAAATTTTGATATCCAATTCACAATAAGAAAGGCCAGAAAGACCGAACATGGGGTGTTTATGTGGACTTTATAGAAATTATTGTAGTGAATTGGATATCAAAATTTATTCTAGATATCAAGAAAGGACAAAGCCGCCTTTCATTTTGGGGGGAACACCACCACAACTTCCTACATCCGTCTTAACCATTAAGTTCTATTTCATTAATTCAGGACAACCCCACATTTTTTTAGAAATATCACTCACATATCAATATTAACCCCCCAATTCTGACGCCTCTGGGTACATACCATTCGATGTAGGAGAGTCATCCATGTTAAACCTCTAAGTCGGAGTGAAGGAAGACACGCTAACTGTTTTAGATAAAACCCCACTATTGAAAGGATGATTAATCATGAACTCACATTTCTGATGTCATTGATATATTTTATCTAATAAAACAGGTTTCATTTAGTTATATGATATATATTTTATACCTGATTCTTTTATTTATGACTATTGTTTATTGTTTGAAGTTATGTAGACATTGACAGAAGAATTGATCATATTATTTCTGATTTATCAAGGTCAGCCTTGATATTGTTAATGGTTCTACATTTGGGCATTTCATGGAAATGTTTCATGCCCATCCTATATCTAGAATTCATCATAAGGGATATGACTTCTCGAAAAAATGACTTTTGTGATTCAGTTCAAACTACGACCTTGGTGCAACCTTGGATCATAGATGTTACAAGTATATTGTCTGGCTTGGGAGGATTTTTCCCTTTATTTACTTCCTCAATCATTCAAGTTATTTCCATAAAGTTTGTTGCTTTATATATTTGTAGTATACTTGTATGTGAGTGTTTGGAATGGGTAGATCAAGAAGGTCTTACAATATCCTTTTGAAGATGATAAAGTATAAAGATTTGGTGATGAAGAGATTGTTTGGCTATGTGGAATCGTTGGTGTTTTCATCTGATCAACTGGGCCTGGTGAAATGGGGTGACAATTGTGGGAGAAATTATAATGGTTGGATGCATGGTGGGTTTAAAGGTGTAGGTATTTATAGGAATGAAAAAATATGATAATTTCCTGTGGCATATCTTTTACCATACCCTGATGCGGCTGGATGTTGATATGGAGATGGACATGGTGGGTGGAAGAATGGATTTTGTTATCCCATAAAAGGAGATATAACATGTTCCCATGCATCAAATTTTATAGATGTATGTGATACTAGAGACACCATGCATCATATTGATGCGGGGTTTACTCCTATATGTTTAATCAGGGTTTAATGTTTCATTTATATTGGTCTTTTATTTTATGTTTTATAGTCTTTCAAATTTATGTACTTGAAAAAAATTTATATTTCATGTAGGTGGTTATTAAATACTATAAATTAATTTTCATCAACATTTATTAAAAATTTCTTTTTGTTTTCAAATATTTATTATATGTGTAATCAGTATTTAATGATTAATTTATATTATTCTTATATTCTATGTTTTATAGTCTTTCAAATTTGCGTACATGAAACATTTTTACGTTTCGAGTAGGTGGTTTGGAAAGATTATAAATTAATTTTGGTCAACATTTTTTAGAAAGTTCTTTTTTTTTTCAAATATTTCGTTATATTTTTAATCAGTGGTTAAGGTTTCATTTATATTGTCCTTATAGTTTAGGTTTTATAGTCTTCCAATGTTGGGTACTTGAAACATTTTTAAGTTTCAAGTAGGTGATTTTGAGAGATTATAAATTAATTTTAATCAAAATTTTTTAGAAAGTTATTTTTGTTTTCAACTATTTCTTATATTTTTAATTAGTGTTTAAATTTTCATTTATATTGGTCCTATAGTTTACGTTTTATATACTTTCAAAGTTTCATATTGGAAACAGAATCCCTCAACGGAAACGCAGAATGTACTGTGCAGGAAAAAGAGAATCCGAACACAATATAATTGAAAATTTTGTATATATATATATAAACAAAACAAAACAAAAAATATAAATAAAATTTTTAAATAAAAACAAAACAAAACAAAACAAACAAATAAAAATTATATATCTAAACAAAACAAAAAAACAAAATTTTTAAACAAAACAAATAATAAAAAAATTAAATTAAAAAAATTATATATAAACAAAAATAATAATAATAAAAATAATTTTAAATACTAAGATATTTTCTATATCCCAATGTAGCACCCGATGTGCCGCCTTTGCCCCTTATTGTGTGGGAAGGAAGCACACTAGGTGACGCCTTCCCCCGGGCGGAAATTGCGCAAATGGTGGCATGAGGTGTGCTGCCTTTAAGGTGATAAAAAATTAACCTAGAGTTATTTGAATTTTTTTTTGAAATAATGTAAAAAAACCCAATTATATTAAATGTATAATCATAAATACAATAAATTTAAAAATATATATATAAAAACCAAAGCACCATTTCAAGTGGTGATTTATAATAGAATTCAATAGCGCCACTTGAATTGGCCCTAAGACAACCTATTTTCCATATCAAACTCCACCCTACCCCATTAAAATAAAAAAAAATTGACACCCACCCATAAATTTACTGATCAGAAAGGGGGGAGGGGTGGGAAGAAGGGGGGTGCGATTCGACTGGAAGGCTCACGCAGCAGTGCCGTACGGCTCGTATTGGCAGGTGGTTTGGGTTCTGGCTCAGATCTGGTGTAGGAGAGGTTTTATCGCATCACTAGTGGGTGTTGTCTAGGGGGTAATCATGGTGGGGAGGTAGGTTCGAGGGTTCGATGTGGGTGGAGATCTGGTGAGATCCTCGAGTGGCGATAGGGGATACGATCTATGGCGGCTTTGGTCGCATAGGTAGGTTCTTTAGTAGTGGTCGCCATCTTCGAGAGGAATGGCATAGTGGTGCAGCGGCGGTGTGGCTCGATTTGGAAAGTGGAGGGTTCTACATCTTCTTGGATAGATCCGGTGGTGATGGTGGGTTCATCGGGAGTGGTTGACTCAAATTGGAACTGGTGAGGGGAGCTCGATTATGGTTTTGCTGGTAAGTTGTGGTGGTTTGAGTTAAGATCCAGTGTTGATCTAATGAATTTTTAATTTTTTTCTGTTCTTTATTTCAATCTACAGTGTCATTGAATTTTGTTCAACTGTTGCTACTGGTTTTGGAATTCTGATGTTGCTTTCATTTGGCATGTTTCTTCAAATTTTTACCTGATTTGATGATGTTAAACTTATACTACTGTTGGGAAAAATGCGGCAGTGTTTCACATAGAGGGGATGGTGGTGGTGTCTATGGAGGAACAATGGTAGGGGAGGCACCACCAGGTTCTGGCGGTGAGAAGCTAGGAAAGAGGGGATAGCAGTGTGGGTGAGTGGAAGTGCGAGACACTTCTTTGGGCTCTGGCAGGGTGAAATGGGATACACCATCAGATAATATGTTGTCTATGTATGAAATTCATTCATCATTATAGTCAATATCAGAGAATTATCTAGTTAATCTATGAAATCAAGGATAATAAAACTTTACTAAGAAGCCTTGAGATATTCTATGTATAGTAAAAATACTAATGTTTTGGTAATGTCTATGGATAACCTTGGTTAAACCTAAGGTTTCACATATTGAGAGTAAAGATTCATGATTTAAACATCTATAAATTATTTTCCATGATTTTGTGGTTTTATACTAAGATTATTATTTCTCACCATTTTTATTCTTGTTCTAGACAATGGATGGAACCCAAAGACATCATACTAACAAAAGATGTGATGAAAAAAATCAATTATTGTCCACTTGAGAAACCAAATGTTGTGGGAGCTAGAAACTAGAATCTTATTATTATAATCACACCACTTTCTTGAGCCATTAATCATGTTCGTCTTCCAAATGATCAAAGGATGGAATGACGTACTATTATATCAATGATAGGGAAACATCCACCTTATTTAAGTAGGTATTTGGATCCACTAGTGGATGAGTGATTTATTATCACCATTGATAAAATATTTTCAGTTCTTGAGTTCTGAAGACAAGAAAATTTAATCCTAGTTGTTTATCATTTAGAAGGAGAAGAAGATCAATTGTGTAACCTTATTAAGAATATGTGTGAATAGGAATAAATTGAATTCATTGAATGGGGCAAGTTAAAGAGAATATTTTTGAGTAAGTAATTCTATAATATTCTATATAAAAGGATGGATAAAGAATTTCTTGAGTTCAAGTCAAAGGATGATGAATCTATTGGCACCGATAAATATAATTTTACAATACTTTCAGTAACGATTTTGGTTTAATCATCAGTTCCAAAAGTTAAATTGATAAATTGTTTGGTGGTTTAAAGCCAATTCCATGAAATGTATTATCTATAATATACTTTAGTATCTATAATGAAATTTTTTGACGTATAATCAAGGTAGAAATGGAAATTAGAGTTTCCCAACTCTCCAATAGTTTTGATAAGAAAAGTAAGATCTGTACTCTTGAGAACATGGATAAATCACATGGTGGAGTGAAACTCAAGTTCCCTACATGAAAGAAATGTTGGAAGAAACATCATGGGAAATAATTGAGTGGAACTAGAAAATTTTTTAAATATTGGACGACTGTCCATTGAACCAGTGAATGTTGAAAGGAGGTGAAATGCCCAGTTGACATAATGGAGGAAAGGAAGGCACTAATAAAGCACCACTCATACTCTAATGCTTCTAATCTAAGGAGTTTGGGAATTTTTCAAACTATTTCAAGAATCAAAAAAATGATTACTATTATCAAAATTCATTTTTTCCCAAAGACCTTAAGAAATCTCATGTGACCACAACTGAAAATGTGGATTTTGAGAATGACGTTGTGAAAGGTACACTTTTTATACACTCCATAATTTCTTATATCTAATTTGATTCTAGATCTACCCAAACATTTATATTAGAAAAATTTTCTAAGGGTATCAGAGTACTGGCTTAAAGATTAGATATTGAGTTAGCAGTTGTCAAACCTGGTTTTTTTTCTTTTCATGTCATGGTTTTGATCCAGTTCATTGAAAATACTGATCCTTTTCTTGGGTGTTGTGTGAGATTAATTTGGATTTTTGAACTACCATATATGTCTAATAATCCTAGTTTGGGTTCCCCATTTCTTGTTGAGGATTATTTTTTGAAAGGATGGTTATTTCATAACTTGGGCCAACCGTGAGCCCATTTCCAAATTTAAAAACCAAATTTATTTCTTTTATAACTCCTTCATTTTTAACATTTATCATTCATTATACTTCCCACATGTCCTCCATTGACATATTAAAACTACCATATCCTTTTTGACCTCTTCTAAATTCATAAGCATGATGAATTTGGGCTACTTATTTTGGCATTGGGCCAAGCCATGGGCCCATTTCCATTTTTAAAAAAATAATCTGTTTCTTTTATATCATTTTCATTTTTCATTTTTTCGGTGATTCCCCCTCCCATTCAAATACGACATACCTAGACTCACCCACATTATCATGTTTACCTATTTGGAGCTCATTTTCATTGCATATTAGGGTGAATGTTCTCAAGTTTCCTCAAAACTTCCAGAATTGCGAATGTAAATAGTTTCAACCATAACTCATTAAATTAATACTATTTTTCACACAAATCTCCTTTCCTTAGTTCTTCCAGACCCTTGGAGCCTCTCTAAGAAGTTACAAGACATTCCCTTTTCTCTACATGTGTAGATTTAATGGAATACGATGTGTTTTCTTGGTGGAATGGTGAGATTCCTTCTCATTTCACCTCCCTCTTCCTCCTCCATTCATTATTTCATGGTTTTCTATTCTCCCCTAGTCATTTTCAACTTATGGTTCTATCATCCCATGATTTTTTGTTGGGTTTTTGTTTGTTTGGGGACAATATTCACAGGTTTAGGGTTCGTAAACCCTCAGATGGTGATATTGTGTGTGTGTTTCCATTACCCCAAGGATTTGAGGTTGGATATCCATTACACATGCCTTTATCATTTAAGATTCATCATTTTCTTATTGTTTTCATCTGATATATATGTTTATTATTATTTTTATCTATTTTATAGATTTCTTAGTATGGAAAATGGTTGTTTAAGCCTTGTTTTGTGAAAGGTATTATTGTTTTGTCATAAAAGTGCTCACAAAGTGTTTGTTTAAATTTTCTACTACCTTTTGTAACTATTTTGTGAGGTTCAGAAGCTGATTTATGGTATTTTGAATATTTTACATTATATTGTATAAAACATGGCATGAAATTGGTGTTTTATTCCTTGTCAAGTGATTAAAATAATTTTTTTAAAAAGGGCATGTCTTGTGTTCAGTAAAATTCTCAGTAGGCTTTTATGTGTTATGTTTGATTTAAAAATTATTTTTTTGGATTTATAAATGATTTGGAAGAATGAAAAATGGTATTTTTTTTCCTTATATTGATTTCCAAATTGGATTTGGTTTTACAAACAAATGGGTTTTAGTTTTCAACATGGTTTGGCCCAAGTTGCAGGAAAATGGCCCATTTCATATCCTTATGAAAATGGTTGTGTTTTGAATATGTAACTTGAGTTTTTTAAGAGATTTATAAAAGATTTTTTATGATTTAAGTGGTGTGTATATATCTCCTTAATAAACTTGAAATGAATACATTTTTAAAATGTTGGTTTTGGCAATGGCTTAAAGGCCCGTTTGAAATTTGTTTTTCTTATAAAAATGGTTTCCATGTGTATATCATGTTCTATATTTTGGAAAAATTTTATGGTTCAAAAAAATGATTTATTAATTGGTTTTAGGGATTTTAAATCTGTTTAAATATGGTATTGATGGGTTTTTGGCCTTTAAATATCATTTTGGAATGGATTTTATGTGTAAGGCCTCATTATACATCATGAAATTGTTTTATGAAAATTTAGGTGGTTTATTGATCCATGAATGAAATTTGAGGCATGTGTGTGTCCTGTTTGATATGTTTATGATTTTTAAAGAGAATATTCATGATAAATTGGTATTTTATATATGTGTAACTTGTTTGAGCACAAAAGGGAAACCCTCGGTATCTAGGTGGGCGGATGTGTACTAGTATGCTAGTGATCCTGTGGGGTTTGGCCCCTATTTCATATAGCAAGTTTGATGATGAAAACACTAACTAAACAATGATGATGATGTTTTTGGGGACCACTATGTTATGGTTATTCTCCCTACTAGTGGCTCATTTTCATGAGAATAGGTATTTATTGTGGTTACTTTCACTAAGAAATGAGGTACATGGGGCCCACAACTAACTAGTGCCTAGGGGTGTTCTCGTGACTTGTGCTCATTGGCTATTTTTTACTCACATTTGGAATACAGTGTGTTTGGTTGGTAAAATAAGTAGTGTGTGTGATTTATTTAAAAGTGTACATTATTTAGATCACCCTTCTTGAAAACTATTTTCATTTTGAAGTTTCACCTCTTTGAAAATTGTTACTAGCATTCTTGTATATAAAACATGCAAGTTTTTTTCTGGAAAATTTTTTATAGCATGGGACCTCATTTGTAAAACATACCTTTATATCATCTATTTGTAACATTAAATTGAAGGTTCTTTTTTTAAAAGGATGATAATTGGGAATTGAATATTGGTCTAACCTACTGAGTTTTAATACTCACGCTTATAGTCTTCTTTTGTTTTTTTCCCTTGTGCAGGTTTCAGCTTGAGTTTGATCTCCTTGGGAGACATGTGATCATTGTATTGGAGAGTAACCATAGGGATAACATGTAGTTAGTTGGTTATCACGTTTGGTCAGTTGAGTTGTTGGTTAGGTTATACATTTAGTTTCTTCTATAAATAATTTTCAATTCAATTTTTATATAAATGTATTTCGGGCTGTCCTTTTCTTTCAATTATTTGTTTGATTGTTTATATATGGGAAAAATCATTCCCTTGTGTTCCCGAATGATTCCTTCAGTGCATGTCACCATCCCAGGAGGATCGGGAATGCCTCTCGGGACTTGTTAAAGGCTAGCCAAGGTGATCGGTTTAGGGTCGACTTGGGCTGGTTCGTGACAAAATGGTATCAAAGGATGTCAGCTCTAAGCAGACCATTATTTTTAGAGCGCCTTTGTTATTTGGGGGATGTCAAGGTAGATGGACTTGGATTTTTGGGACTTGAGGGGAATTCGTGGGATAAGCGTCGCAAACTCTTGCTCATTATGATCCTCGGGTTTCCATGGGAAGTTCGGTTTTTTTAGTGTCCCTCATTCTTGTAGATTGTTTTGTGTTGGGATATGACAAGTGGAGTCCAACTAATGGCCTCCATAAGATCATAGGGCCTGAAAAGCCATGTGGATCCGGGGCATGGTTCTAATAAGTTTCTTAGTGTTGGTGTTGTGTTTGACATATGGCCGCTAACCATATGGTCAAGTCACCCACCGACACTAGTTCCCTTTTTGGGTCTCTTATACTTTTCTTGAATTCTGAATTTTTGTTTTGAAAATCCATGTGTGATAATTGTCGAAATGGGTTTTAAATTTTGAATTGGATTTTGAAAAGTGGAAAAAGGGGTTTTCAAAAATAATATATAAGAATGGTTTTGGAAGGTTTTGTATTTGTAAAAAAATCAGGAGGAGGTGGAAATGATTTAACAGGATTGGAATATCTATAATCTAAACTTGTGGTTTGTTGGAATAAAATGATTTGAAAGTGTGAATCACTTTAAGGTGATCTGATTTTTCTTAAATGAAGTGTTTTTGGACGTTTAATTGTGTTTGAATCAGATAAATTTGTTTTTGAAATTGGTTTAGAGCGGTTGGTGTTTTCCTATAAAGGGTGTTGGTCACAATGGCCATCAAATTATGAAAAGATACCTTGCGGAATTTCAGAAAATGGGAAGTACTTGCTTTGAGTAGCTTGGTTGTTTTTAAAGTTGTTAAAAATGAAGATGGGTACATTTTTTTAGAAAATGTTTCTTGATGAAGTGTGGTTTGTTTTTGAAAATCTGAAAAGGTTTTTTGACTTTGTGGTTAGTGTTCCTTTGGAAGGTATATTATTTTTTGGAATGATGTTTTTTTGTTTTAGCCTTTGCTGTTTTCATGGGTGCTCACATGCATGGTTTTACTGGTATCTAGAAGGATGGACAATATGGAATGGTGGTCAGGTTCCTGGTTGGCATGGAAATGTTCATGTGGGTGAGACTTGATGAAAAACCATTGGTGAATGTGGAAACCCACAATATTAGTTTGTATTTCAAAAGTGTTTTGAGATGAAAAGTTGTGGCCTTTTTTTATAAACCATTTGTTATGTGGATAGTTTTTTCTATGTCTTAGAGGAGTATTTTATTCAATAATCTTCCTTGTGATCTAGAATTCATACTCTTGTTGTATCATGAGATGAGATATTTTTGTGGTTTGATTTTGGAGTAATGTTCATTGGGTTTCTAAAGATGTGTTGGATGTTGTGGTGTGGCCATGGATAGTTCTCTGTTAGAAATATTTCATATTGATCAACCTAATGATTCATTTAAAATGTTAAATCCACCACTTAGGATGATTACTCAACCTATTTTTTTGTAATAGAGAGCTGTTTTGGATTGATTTAATGTGATTCATTGTCGACAAAAATTCTGTTGGACATAGCAGTTGTGTTCGGTGATGTTTATGGGTTTCACCGTATTCTTTTTGCATTTTTCTCCTCATCCAGAGCGAGAAAATTTTCTTTTATGTATCTATGAGTTCCTATATAGTTGAAGGTGTTCTGTTGAGAATGTGGGATTTTTTTTGAGTGGTGTGATCCTTAGCACCTGACTGCGGTGCAACAGATGCTTTAAGAATCTGGGCTCCAGCCATAACACTCAGAGTGAGGAAATCTCCATAGGTGTGGGGATCATGACCATGCTCCTACCTCCACCATTGTGGTCTGGTAGTGTATATGTATCTATTATGGGTCCTCGTTACTATGAATTTCCCTTTTCATAACAAGCATGGTGGACATACCACTCCCACAGTGTCTATGGTTATGCCTTTATGGATATGGGTTTTTTATCAATGTCCCTATGTGGAGCACCTATGAAAATCAGGTTTGTTCTTGGTGTTACCTATTTATAGGTGGAGAATGTTGGGTAGTTCCTTTTTTTTCTTTTGTGGTTTCAGTTTCTTAATTATTGGGTCCCCTTCCCTCCCCTCCTTGAGTGGTGGGGGTCCGGATCCTTGTCAAAAGTGTTGGCCCAGTTCTTGTTCCCTCTGTTCAGGAGTGGGTGGTTTAGATGTTCATGTTGTAACCCTATTTACTTGGGTTTTTAGGTTGTTGTGGGAGATTTTTGGTGGTCCTATGTAGGTGAGTCCCAATTCTAGTTCATTTTGACTTCTTTTTTTTGTTCATTTATAGTAGTTCTCTAATGGTAGGGAGACCCACTGCAGGTCTCGAAGATCATTCCTTCATGATTTGTTATATGGTAGTAGTGATTTAATGGCAGGGAGCCCATTATAGCATCCACCCTAAGAAATTGGATTTTTTTCAGTGAACTATGGTTTGGGTGATCGTTGGATTCATTGGTAAAGGCCCAACAATCTAGTTCTGGGATTGGATATGGAGGTGGTGGCTTGATCATTCCATTGACTCTCTGGAAGTGGTTGTGTGTCGGTGTTTTGTTTGGGAAAAAGTATTATGTTACATTGTTGGTGAATGAAATTTATTTATCTTTAGATGATGGATTATGTTTCTAAGTAATACTTAGGTTTTGTTATATCAATTTAAAAGCATTATGGCTTTCCAAGAGAAGAAAGCTTTAATGGTGGGGATAATTGCCACACCGGGATTTTCTATTCTTTTCATGTCGTGGTTTTGATCCAGTTCATTGAAAATACTGATCCTTTTCATGGGTGTTGTGTGAGATTAATTCTGATTTTTTCACTACCATATATTTCTAATCACCCTAATTTGGGTTCCTCGTGGATTGTTTAGAAGTATTTGGAGAAAGGGTGGTTATTTCATGATTTGGGCCAACCGTGAGCCCATTTCCAAATTTAAAAAACAATTCTTTTATAACTCCCACGTTTTTCAACATTTTTCATTCATTTAACTTCCCACTTGTCTACCACTGATATATTAAAACTACCATATCCTTTTGGACCTCTTAGAAATTCATAATCATTGTGAATTTGAGTTACTTATTTAGGCATTGGGCCTGGCCGTGGGCCTATTTCCAGTTTTAAAAAAATAATTTTTTTCTTTTATATATTTTTCGTTTTTTAATATATTTCGGTGATTATACCTCCCATTCGGAGCCCACATACCTGGACGCACCCCCATTATCTAATTTACCTATTTGGAGCTCATTTTAATCGCATATTATGGTGAAATATCCCCGTTTTTCTCAAAATGGAAAGAATTGTGAAGGTAAATTGTTTTATCCACAACTCATT
Organism: Viscum album; assembly: GCA_963277665.1. Taxonomy (NCBI): domain Eukaryota; kingdom Viridiplantae; phylum Streptophyta; class Magnoliopsida; order Santalales; family Viscaceae; genus Viscum; species Viscum album. Next base: position 1,148,081,748 of record OY728165.1, read on the forward strand.
AAATTATTACCCTTTTCCCCAAAAATTTTCATTCCCTAGTTTTTCCAGACCTTAGGATCATCTTAAATAAGTTACAAGACATTCCCTATTCTCTAAGGGAGTAGTTCTAAGGGAATACGAAAATTTTTCTACATGGCAAGGTGAGATTACTTCTCCTTTTTCCTCCCTCTTCCTCCTCCTTTCATTATTTCTTGGTTTTATATTCTCCCATCATCATGTTAGACCTAGAGTTCTATTATCCCATGATTTTTATTGTGTTTTTGTTCATTTGGGGCTGGTCGTCATAGGTTTAGGGTTTGTAAACCCTCAGATGGTGGTATAGGGTTTGTGTCTCCATTAGGCCAATGATTTGTGGTAGGATATCCTTTGCACATGCCTTTATCATTTAAGTTTAATAATGTTATTATTGATTTCATATGATTTATATGTTTATTATTATTTTTCATCCTTTGGATAGTTTTCCTATTGTAAAAAATTGTTGTTTAATCCTTGTTTGGTGAATGGTAGTATTGTTTTGTCATAAAAGTGCACACCAAGTGTTTGTTTAACTGTTACACTATATTTCACAACTATTCTATGAGGTTTTGAACCTGGTTTATGGTATTTTTAATATTTTACAGTAGATTTTATAAAATATTTCATGCAATTGGCAGTTTATTCCTTGTCAAGTGCTTAAAATAAATTATTTTGTTTAAAAGGGCATGTCATGTGTTCAGTAAATTGCCCGAATGGATTTTATGTGTTAAGATTGATTTAAAAATTATTTGTTTGGATTTATAAATGAATTTTAAGAATAAAAAATGGTATTTTTGGCTTCTTCTATTTATTTACATTTTTTATTTGATTTTACAAACAAATGGGTTTTGGTTTACAACATGTTTTGGCCCTAGTTACCAGAAAATGGCCCCTTTCACACCCTTATGAAAATTATTGTGTCTTGAATATGTATCCTGACTATTTTAAGGGATTTATGAAAGTGTTTTTCTGATTTAAATGTTGTTTATACTCCTACTTAATAATATTTAAATTAATACCTTTGTAAAATGTTAGTTTTGATAAAGGCTTAAAAGCCCGTTTGACATTTCTTTTTCTTATAAAAATGGTGTTCATGTGTATTTCATGCTCTATCTTTTTGGGAAATTTTAAGGTTCATGAAAATGATTATTTAATTTGTTTTAGGGCTGAAAAATATTTTTTGATATGTTATTGATCAGTTTTTGGCCTTAAAATATCATTTTTAAATGGATTTTATGTGCAAGGCCTCATTATAATTCATCAAATTGTTTAATGAAAATTTTGGTGGTTTATTGATCTGTGAATAAAATTTGAGACATGTATGTGGACTGTTTGATGTGTTTATGATTTTTAAATAGAATATTCATGATAAATTTTTATTTTATATATTTTTAACTTGTTTGAGCACAAAAATAGAAACCCTAGGTATCTAGGTGGGCGGACATGTACTAGTATGCTAATGATCTCGTGGGGTTTGGCCCCTATTTCATGTAGCATGTTTGATGATGACAACACTAACTAAACTATGATGATGATGTTTTTGGGGACCACTAGGTTAGGTTTGTTCTCCCTACTATTGTATCATGTTCTTGAGAATAGATATTTATTATGGTTACTTTCAATGAGAAACGAGGTACCTGGGGATCACAACTAACTTGTGCCAAGGGGTGTTCTTGTGACTTGGGCTCATTGGCAATTTTGTACACTTTTTCAGCATACAATGTGTTTGGTTGGTAAATTATATAGTGTGTGTGATTTATTTAAAAGTTTAAATTCTTTATAGAAGCCTTTTTTAAAATTATTTTCATTTTGAAGTTGTACCTCTTTGAAAATTGTTACTTGCATTATTGTTTATAAAACATGCAAGTTTTTTTCTGGATAATTTTTTATAGCAAAGAACCTCATTTGGAAAACATACCTTTATATATTTTATTTAAAACATGAAGTTGATGTTTCTTTTATTTTAAAGGATGTGCATTAGTAATACAATATCAGGCTAACCTACAGAGTTTTAATACTCATGCCTACAGTCTTGTTCTGTTTTTAGCCCTTATACAGGTTTCAACTTGAGTTCGATCAACTTGGGAGATGTGTGATCATTGTGTCGGAGAGTGACCATAGGGGTCACATGGAGTTATTTTTTTTATCAATTTTTTTCCATTGAGTTTTTGGTTTAGTTATGCATTGAGTTTCTGGTACAAATAATGTTCAGTTTAATTTTAAGGTAAATGTATTTTGGGTTGTCCTTTTCATTCCAATGTCTTTTTTGTTTTTTTATAAATTGGTGAAATTGTTCCCTTGTGTACTCTATTGATGACCTCAGTTCTTTTCACCTTCCTGGGAGGATCAGTAACACCTCTTAGAACTTTCCATGGGCTGGCCTAGGTGATTGGTTTAGGGTCGACTCGGGCTGGTTTGTAAGAGCACTGAAAATTTATAATGGTATGATGGTCTCATCTCAAGTCTACAAGTCCTATATGATTGATTTATATCGGAAATTTCTTCCTAAAAATATTTTTATTCTACCTTTAGTTGAATTTAATTTGATTCTAGGAAAGGATTTGTTTTCTTTATAGGTATCTTATATCAATTTCTGAGAAATTGAAGTCACAATTCATATTCCAAATGAACACATTCAAATCTATTAGTGTGATGAGAAATTCAATCTTTCAATAGAAATCACATCCATTTTATGGGCCTGGATTCCTATTGAAAAGTGGTGCTTATATCATACGGTTAGAGAGAAACTCAACATTGAAGAAATACCTATTGTGTATGACTTTTTTGACATCTTTCTAGAATATTTTTCTATTCATTCGCAAAATTTGTAAGTTGATTTCTCAATAGAACTCATACCTGGTTCAATTAAATTTCAAAAGTCTCTATATAGAATAGTCCCGATTGAGTTATATAAATTAAAGAAGAAACTCAAAGATAACCTTAACAAGTGATTTATTCATATCATTGGGGTGCATCTTTCCTTTTTGTTAGAAATAACTATGGAATAATGTGACTCTGTATTGATTATTTTGAACATCACAATATCACTATCAAGAAAAAGATTCCTTTAACCTGTATTGATGACCTATTTGATCAATTGTATAGAGCTCAATATTTTTATAAAATTGAAATTCATTCTCAAAATAATCAATTGAGGACCAAGAAAAAATATATAACCAAGACATCATTCCATACAAGGTATAGACACTATGAATATACAGTGATTCCATTTGGTCTTACAAATTACCCCACTATCTTCATTAATTTAATGAATAGTGTCTTTATAAATTTCCTCGATCAGTTTGTGATAGTCATTATTGGTGAATTCTAATATATTACAAGTGAAAGGGTGATCATGAAGATCTCTTGGGGAATAAGTTGAAAACCCTGAAGAAGGAGAAGTTTTATAAAAAATTTACCTGGTTTGAAATTTGGATTCATAATTTTTCATTCCTTGTTTATATGATCTCATGTTAGGGTATATTAATAGATCCATCAAAGATTGTAGTTATTGATTATTAGCCCCAACCAACCAATATGACTGAGATCCATAGTTTTCTTGGGTTGGTTGGATATTATTGGAAATTTGTGGATAATTTTCCATGGATGTCTAATTCACTCACCAAGTTAACTCCGAAATGATCCATGTTCCATTAGGAGAATTAATGTTAGGAGAACTTCACAGAGATGAAGGCAAGGTTGTTTAGTGCACCTATCCTCACACTATATTTTAGAAGAGAATGTGTTGTAATATACATTGATCCATCCAAGAATGGTCTTGGATTCATTCTTCTGTTCAATGATAACATTATAACATATGCCTCATGAATATTTAAGGTTAATGAGAAAATTTACCCAAATAATTATTTGGGGATAGGAGTAGTATTTTTTCATTAAAAATATGTAGACATTGTCTTTATATAGAAAGGTGTGATATATATACTAATAATAAAAATTTAACATATTTTTTCAAATATAAGGAGTTGAATATGTAGCAGTAATGATTGTTGGAGCTAATTAAATATCTTGAGTTCTCAACACAATACCACCTTGGGAAATATAACAAGGTTGAAGATGCATTATGTCGAAAGAATCATGATAAATTTTCTATGAAGAGTATCATAAAATATCCAATATTTTTAGAATTTCAAAGGATGTATCTATAAATATTAATGGAATGGGATAAATATTATCTTCCTCAAATTATTGTTCAACCATATATCCATGTGAATATTAAAAAGGCACAAAAGGAGGACATGGAACTAAAATAGATGGTGAGATATGTTTTTGATTTTATCATTGATTATGATGGAATCTAAATGTTTAGATACCATGTATCTTTCCATAAAAAATACTTTTGAAGGAACTATTTTAGGAAGCTCATATTATTCAGTCTCTATTCATCTTGGAATTACAAAGATGCATGGAGATGTGAAAGAGAATTTTTGGTGGAAAAATATGAAGAGATATATTGTGGAGTTTGTATCTCTATGATTAGCGTGTCAGTAGGTTAAAGCTGATATATATATTTATAAGGGGATGTCACAATCATTACCCATACTAATATGTAAATGGGAAAATATCACGATGTATTTTTTCATCAGACTCCACAAAAATGCTAAAGGAAAAAATGTTATTTGGGTTCTAGTTGATCACCTCATAAATTCAGCACAATTAATTGATATTATAGAATATTTCTCTTAAGATCATATTTTTGGGATATAAATTAATTTTGTGGTAATGTTTCATGGAGTACATCATTCCATTTTATCTGATCGGGATCCAAGTTTTACTTCAATGTTGTGGTGAATTAGTCAAAAGGATATGGTTACCTAGTTGAGTTTCAATATGGATTATCATCTTTTGATGGATAATCAGTGTAAGAAAACTATTAAAACACTATAGGATATGTTGATATCCTATTATATGGATTTCAAATGTTAATTGGGTCAACACCTTCCTCTTGTTATGTTATCTAATAATAATAACTTTCACTTGTGCATTTAGATATCTCCTTATGAATCCCTCTTTTGAATGAAGGGAAGAACTCCAACATTTATGGATGAAGTTAGAGTAAGAAATATATTGGGACCTGATCTATCTATATAGATAATAGAGAAATTCATATCTATTCATTATCACATCATGGAAGCTCATATTTGATAGAAAATCTATGCTGAAAATATTTGGCGTAACTTGGAATTAAATGTTGTGAGATTTTTTAAGTGAATTTCTCCATAGAAGAATTCTATAAGATCTGTAAATAAGGAAATTTAGAGCCCTATTTCTATTTTCCCTTCAGATATTCTTGATCTAATAGGAAGAGTGGCTTACCGCTTGTCACTTCCATTGAACCTCTCTCAAGTTAATGATGTTTTCCATATATATCTCATGAGGAAGTACATACGTGATCCATCTCATGTACTAAACACAGTGGCCATACCATTGGGAGATGATCTTTATTATGAAGAATAACTTATAGAAATATATTATTATTGATATAAAGTGATATGGAACATGAATACTCTTCTATTGATCATAATTCCTATATTTCCGATGGTAGGTTTGGGTCTCACGTAACCTACATGTCAAGCATTCAATCCCCTACATAGTAGGTTATTCCATTTATTTTCAGGTTTCCACCATAAGTCCTATGTGGGATTCCAAATCTATGTATCAACATTTTTTATCATCCAATGAGGTGTATTAAAATCATTTGAGAATCTTGTATGAGGCCTCTTTGATCCTTCTTATGTCAACCTGGAAAGTCTTAATTAGTATAGCTTCTCAGATGTGTGTCATCAGTTTAAATATGACATTATGAGTGAGTTATTTTGGATGAGTGTTATCATATAGCCCCATGAAGAATCCCTAGGTTGGTAGTGATGAAGACATCCCCTTGAAACCTTTAGTCTTTCTTTGATCATGTCTGTGTAATAATGTTTGTCCTCTCTTTTTTAGAAGTGACTCCCTTATTTTCTTTGAGTTTGGCGATTTCAAGGTTTCCTACTGTGAGTGTTTATACTCACCCCAATATGGGCTATTCCTCTATATGCTACATCTTATGAAAACATTTGGGCCCTCGACGAAGTCCTATGTTGACCAAGAGTATGTGCAGAATATTGGTACTATATAGACTAAATATGGATACAAGAGTTTCATTTTGGTAGCATTCTCCTATAGTTAGTATATGTACTAGATAGACTAAAGATGGAGTCCTACTGGGAATGTTTATCTTTCTTTTCTTATATACTTTGGTGATGTAGATATATGTGCATATGAACATGTACATTAGGATAAGGCCTCCCATGTGTGTGATATGCCTACTCACCACATGTTTTCCACCCCTAACCTATTGTGGGTGGGATTGGAGTGTCACTCTCAGCTTATTATTATCCAGGTGGGCCTAGGTGGGTTGGTTCATGATAGGTTCCTTAGATGAATGGCCACAACTATCTCATTTTATTTTTTTTAGCGGTGTGAGTTTTATTTTTCAATGGAAAAAGGTTCTTATACATTACATAAAATATAAAAAAAGAGCATTATTTTTAAATAATTTTAAAATAAAACAGCATTTACCTAAAAATATTTATTTATAGGTTTTGAATTATGGAAATGTTTTTTTAAAGGGAATGTTTTGGGATGGAATTTGTTAAGGAATCTAATAATGTGAATTTATATTTTCAAAAAATAAGTGTTTAACAATGAGAATTTAAATGGTGTTTTATCAAATATTTCAGTGTATGTATGTAAGCATGTGTTTCATTAAAAAAGTTATGAAAAGGGGTAATATGAATCATATTTTTTAATAAAATCAAATTGTCTTTATTTTGATAAATGTTTTGGTCTGTTTGACATTTTATGGGATACACCCAATTTTCCAAATCTTATATTCTTATATATGTCCTTTTTATTATGGTTTCTTAGCATATGATCTTCTATTACAAGTAATTTTCTAGAGGAATAGGAATTATTGGATAAAACATTCCTTGGTTGAGGGGTTTGTTACTTTTCATTAGTGTTTCTTTCCAAGTTCCATTTTGGCATAGGTCCATAGGAACCTCCTAATATATTTGGTGTGATTGTGATCCCTTGATATGGATAGAGTGATGGGTGGGTAGATCATTCCTGTCCCTTTTGAATTTATTTATTCTTGAGATGATTGATTTTCCTACTTATTTCCTAAATGGATATATGAGTGAATAACCTCATTTTTTAGGTGGGAGTTAGTCTGTATGTTCTTTTATTAGTGACTTGGGACAGATTCATGAGTTGTTGTGTTAAGGATATAGTGATCCTTGTTATGGATCTATAGATGTATTGAGGAGATATGAGATACCTACTCCATGTAGTTGAAAGAAGGATAGTGTGTTCCCCCTAATTTACCTTATCTTATGTTGTATAAGATAGTATGACTGAGAACTTAGTATAAAAGGAAGTGAGAATCATGTTATAGGCCTATTGATTATGTATAAATACAAATGGGATGGGACTTCTAGGATAAACTTATAAGTCAATTTTCAGCTTTAGTATAATGTTAATTTTTTTGAGGTCATGTATATAGTTTATTTTTTTTTGTTTTGGTATGGCTCGCTCTAGGTGTGAACTTCTATATTGGAATTAAGATACAGAATAATAACTGATGAGGTGGTGGATATCCCTTGAAAGGAATTATTATTTATAATGAAATAGAGTTGACCCCCATCATTCTATGGACACACTTAATGAAATACCATGTCCATGGAACAAATTGTATGTTAATTATTATAGTGTTTTGATGTAAAATATATTTAATCAGAGTTTATCCAAAGAGTTGAATCGTGATGGAGTGGTAGCCAACCCCTGTGATGACCTAAAATATAAGTTATTAAGCTAGTGGGGCTCTATAACTTGTCTGGAAGATATTTCCCTTAAAGACCATAGAGATAACATGTGGTAGGTCATGAGAATAAGGATTTTTATTTCATATGGTTGGGCCCAATTATTACTTTCTAACATTTATTTATTATGTGATTATTATTTTGATAAAAAAAATTTACTTCGGTTACGATTTGACTGATTGTATCTGTTTTTCATTAACATTTGACTTATGATTGATGGTCAATATCTCTTTGATTTCCTATTTTTAAGATTCTTGATTAAATCATTATTTTCCATGATATTACATGGTCTATTTATTTAGGAGTGGTGAAATTTCCACTAGGTCAGTTGGGACTCTATTATGAAAATAACAGTGTACATAGTGTAACCCATTTGAATATATATTTATGAGATGTGAATGGGTTGGAGGAATAACTCTTTGGGTTATGAGGGTATACAAATCATAAATTTTATTTTGGTGAGACTTGTCCTATGTTGTATAATATCATAATGACTTTTGGTGTGTATTCATCTTATAATTATGAAATCATAGGTATATCTTGAATATACATATTATTTTATGTTTCCAGGAAGATGGGTAATACTAAGCCTCAATATTCACTCTCCTGATATTTTCATGCATATTCACTTGATCAACAACACTTGGTGTGTTTAGGTAAGTGGGGGAATACTACTGGGTTGGTAGATGCACCCTTACCCACATACATCGTAGGTGTTCAAATATGTGATTATATATTTTTATTTTTCACTTTACGAATAGGTATTAGATCATAATTTGATGCATGTATCATGATGAAAATGTTTTTTAAGCTTAATATTAAATAGGATATGGTTATCTAAGAAGGGATTGGTGCTATTTTATGTTTATTTTTCATTTGTATAGTGTAGGTATCAGCATGATGGAATTCTTGTATATTTTTTGTATTATGCTTTTCACTTATATTTATATATTTTTTCTCTAGTTCTTATTGATGCATCATTTAGACTATTTACCATTTCTATATTATATATTTTGAGATAGCCTCTTAGCTCAATGTTTTATGCCTATGAATTTAGGGTATTCCATTCATATCGATGGGTCATTTTGAATTTTTTGTACATTTAGGCATGACCATTGATCTTTATATTCATTTTCATATTCCTACCAATACTATTTAAATCCCTCTCCACTATTCAGAAACTTATGGTGTATGGTCAGGAGAGCCTGATTTCTAGAGGGGTCACAAATTCACTAACTGTACATACAAGTTGGTCCATAGAATTTCAATATTTTTATGAATCAAATAATTATATGCACATAAAATTAGAACACGGAATAATATATAGTAAATCAATCAATATTCACATAAACAAATCAACTAAATAGATTAGTGAAATTAATTAGAGGCATTGCATAGAATATTTACACACAACACACTTTTTCACAAAGCATAATCGGCAAACATAACTCATTTACATTCAACCCAAATGATATGTTAATTTACCAAAAAAGTCCTCATACTATATAAAATATTCAAGATTAAATAATAAAATTCTTAAATAAAATATATATACATGGAAATATGGCACCCTAGGATAAAAGAGACGTAATATACTAATTTCTACAACCAATTCCAACAATATAGGTATCCATTATTTTATAAAAACACTTTTATGATAGGTGAACTCAATTGTAGTTTCCTTGGGTGTGTGTGAGAGAGGAATATGTACATTGAAAGAACATGTGTTCCCCTATAATGGAAATTATTAGTCTTAAAAGTGACTATTCATGATCATTGGTGGGTTGATAGAAGGTAAAAAATCTATATGTAGAGATACTAGTGTTTCCCAATATGTTATAATCTAAGGGAAATATGGGATAGTTGTATTTATTTTACTAACATATTGGGAAACACTATTCTCTCTCTCTATATATTTTTTACCTTCTATCAACCCACCAATGATCATGAATAGTCACTTTTAAGACTAATGATTTCTCTTATAGTTGAACACATGTTCTTTCAATGTAAATTTTCCTCGTGATAATGTAGTTAAAAATGGTATTAGAGATAATAAATAAAAAGTGCAGTGAAAATAGCTAGGTTTGAAGAATAACAACCACTATAAGGATATTACAATTTAAATGGGACAATATAACCCCTTAAAATGTGAGAACTAAAATGATAATTAGTATTAACCATGTCAATAATTTTCACCTTTATTTTTAGGTGTTTTTATAATAAAAACTCTTTGGTTAATCAATTTTTTATGTAGTTTCAAGATAGGTGACAAGCTAAGAATCTTCTAAGGGCATGTGAGTGATGAAACAGTATAGTATTAAGAATAGGATTCCATAAATGAGGTCATCCATTAGATTAACAATTGACCATTTATAAATATTAGTGGGTTGATATATGATATGACATGTGTTTTTGGGGTAACTTGTGGATCCTATAAGGCCAATACATGAGGGTCATATGGCATGGTATGGGTGGTTGTGATACTCACATGGGTTCATTTTTAACATGAAAGGTATCACAAAATATATTTTTACATTCACATAATGGTTGGTTGGTTTATTCTATATGATCCATAAATTAGTGATAAGAAATTATTGGAATTTGAAAAATAATTTTCCCTTATTATACCTTTAAGCTATAAATTTTCATTACCACTTCGATTAATGACCGATATTCAATTTTTTTTATAAATAAACAATAAATTTAAAATTTTATTTCAATGTAATGTTACCTACACATTCCATAAAAAAACAATGTACTAACTTCTCATTTTCAATATTTGTTTCATAATAAAAATTTATGAATCCCTAAAATTACATAGAAAAATTAAGATAATAACCATATTTTAAAACTGTAGTGGAACTTCCAAAAACATAATTTGTTATAACTTCAATGTATTCTAATGTGTCTTGCAAGGATTTTACATAAACCATCTAAGAATATTCATATAAATATCTAATTCAGGACATACAAAAACAATAACATACATTTAATTTTGAATAATAATTTAATATGGTATAGAATACCTAAAAATTTTATCACTATTAATAACATTCATATGTATAGTATAAAAATTAAAAAAAAATAACCATGGGAAGTATAAATAGATTTAAAATTATTCACCCTATACATGTTCATGACGTTATGTATATATTATTTTTATGAAATAAATCATGTTAAATTAGTTATATTCTTAGTTCTTTCCAATAAGAAACCTCCCAACACTAGAATCTACTATCAGAACATCTCCTAGTGAAGGGTGTGTTTCTACTGTAGTATGATTCAATCGACAATGCTGGAAAAAATTAGCTACCCTTATTAGGGTTTGAACTTTATTTGGCCTCAACCTAAGTTTGTTGGGTTTGGTATCTATTGGGATGGACCTATAACCCACCTTGTGGTTGGACCAAGTTAGGTTGGTCCTCATCACGCCTTGTTTTGGTTTTCCACTAAGACAAATTTGTATCTAAAGAAATAAAAACGTTTTTAAATAGACAATTACTTATATTACTGAAAATATTCATAATAATTAAGATTTTTGGTTGATAAAAAATCTTTTATCTCAAATTTAGATTCCAACAGTGACATTAAATGATTTATAATGTCCATATTTTCATAAGAAATCAAAATGTCCTTAATATATAACAAAAAAATTAATTTTTTATCTTGTTATTTCAAATAAACACATCCATAAAATTAATTTTCAATGAAATCATTAAAAAAAAGTGAGAATAATTTTTTTACATCACTATCATAATTATTCTATATGAATATAAACAGATTTTCCAAGTGAACATCAATTATTAGAATCACACTAAGACATCTTGAGAATATGATCTTCAAAATAGCCAAGTAATAAATCCATTTTTACATACATTGTTTCCAAATAAAGGTCTAGAAAATAAGGAAAATCTAATTAAAATATAACGGATCCATGTTTATTCATGGGATAAGAAATTACAATGTATTTAAATCATTCTATTTGACACAAATATATTTCTACCAGTATATTTTATATTTAATTACCTAATTTTCCTTTACATTATAAATCCATTTACAATTTAAAACACTAAAATTTTAGGGTATTTTTTACCAAGTCCCATGTATTGTAATATGTCAAGAGATTAATTCCATCATATGTTCATTATAACCATTTCTTATAATCACACTAACCCTCTATGGATTCTCAATTTGATTTATATTATTTAATATATATTTTCTTAGCCATTTAAAAATCATGGTATTCTAATCCAACATGGTTGAATATATCAAGAGGAATAATTACCCACCTTACCATATCCCTTTTCAAATAATGAAAAAATGATCTACCCAAGTATTGAATAGAAATGGGTTAAGACTCTTCATAATGTTGAAGAGAAGATTCAATATCTTGAAAATGAAAATATCCACCTCAACGTTAACAAACTATTCATCATTATATTCAATATACTTTTGTGAGTAATGTTTCTTTATAGGGAAATAAAATTATTTAAAGGTCACAAATATAATTATTATTCCCTTTTAGATACTATTTTCATCAACCAATAATCTTTACATCTTCAAGCTATTTGATTTACCTACAAAAATATGCTTAAGGGATTTTTTTTCTCACTTTTACTTTAGTGATCCACTTGCCATATTCACAACATGTTTAATTTATGTGGTGTATATACTTCCCATTAAAGTCATTTATAATGATTTTTATTAATTTTAAAGGGATTTAAATATCCAAATATGGTTCTCTCTTTCATGGGGCTTATGGTTCCAAATTTACTATAGTAGTAAGGGTTCTATGTTACAATCTTGTTGTTTAATTGAATTGTTTATGGTTATGTTATGATGGTGAAATATTATGGATTATCACTCATGAATCCCATGAATTTTATTCAAATCTTGTTATTTAAAAAACAAAATTCCAAAAATTTTCCTCATCATAATTAGTCAAGAGACTAAAAAACTTGTATTAAGGAAAATAGATTTTATTTCCTTCTTTGTTTGAAAATAATTCTTCTTCAACATCAGTATTTTATACAAAAGTTTTGAAGAAGGTTTTTAATATTATCCTATGAATTTTTAATGTCATTTTACCCATTATTTATGTTATGAAAAATTAAAATGAATCTTCTTGCCATTTTCCAAATGAGGTACTTTTTTCCTTTTACCAAAAATGTGAAAGAAATGTTTTCTTTTAACTTATAAAACAAGAATAGAATTTACCACTATCATGACTGATCAATATTTTGAGGCTTCTATTACAATTTTCCAATGTTCTTTACAAAGAAAATGATTCCATTATATTTTTAAAATATTTTTATTTTAATGTGATTTTAAAAATGGAATATTTAGTTTCCTAAGAAATGATTTAGTGATCTTTTAAACGAATTTTCATATATTTTAACATCCTATGAAATTAATTAATATTTATTAAGGATATGTTCCATTTATACCATTATTAAAATTTCAATAAATTCTTAATTTTTTATGGTGATGGGATGTTAATGAACCCCATTTATTTTCCATGGGTTATGTTATGATGAATAAATGAAATTTTTGTTAAACCATTTTTCTTTTCACATATTATGATGTTTTGTTAAGGTGAATGTCTTATGATCTTGTGGAGAACCTATATATGATTTTCTCAATATAAAGGTGGTTATGTCATACCAAATATGGGTGTGCCTATAATTATATAGCCCTATAATACATTGGTAAATGATTGATATATCATGATATAAATATGACTGTAATAAGGAGTAACCCCAATATAGTAAGGGAGTTTGTCCACTAAGACAGTCTTGGGAGTGATCCTAGACTACTATGATGAAATTTTGGGTTAACCCAATACACTATGGTAGTATTGTAAATGAGCCTTTACTACTAAAGAAATTATCTTCAATTCTTGTTCCACAATTATATATCTTATGCCAATGTTATGCTCTCATGGATCATGTTATTTGATTCCTTTGTGATTCATATCATTGGAACTATTAATCATTATTAAATGAATGATGATTATGATCTTTGATATATAGGGTATGGTTTTTAAATGTTATTATCATGTTATCATACTCTTACTCTCATGTTATGATTAAGTGATCATTGATATATCTCTTTATTACCCATACTGTCCACATGATATCACCCTTTCTTATGTTTCATTTCAAAAAGTATGAAGAAAGGTACTAAGTATGATATGTCAAAGAAGGGTTATATTTATGAAGAACATAATGAGAGACACTATCTGTTTTTTATGTGTCCAAGTTTCCAAAGATACTAGAATTATATGATTCAAGCATGGATCATTATGTTATGAAATGAATATTCTTATATTACATATGATATCATTGTATAAAATTCATGTATCGTTATATGTTATTTGACCCCAGGTTTACCTCCCTATATAATAGAAGATGGTGATTAGGAGAAAATTTCTTGTGTTCTCATGGGGAGATTTTACCCTCATACTAGAGTAAGAATCAATATTAGAAATAATAACAATATCATATAGATAGATGAATAATGAAAAAACACTACATCATGTTCTAATAAATAAACATAACCCATTCTATATAAATTGGATTATATATAACAAATAAAAAATATACACATTATGAATATCGATCAATAATGGATCATATAAATTAAAATCTATAATTTAGAAAAATAAATAAACTGGAAAGAACATAAAAACTAGTTCTGAGTTCAAGACTAGTCCCAACTCCCATGAAACATCTAATCCATCTAGTTAACAAATAAACCATATATATCCTTCCCTTGTCCTTTTATATAGCCATGAAGTTTTCTTGGGTACCCATTATGTCCTGAGCTTAGTGTCAGTGCGACTCGGTGGTCCACCATCAATAAAATTTATAAACATATAATGTTTTAATTATTGATCATGATAATATTGAATATAAATCACGAAATCAAAATAAATTGACAACATAAAAACTTGGTCTTTGAGGTGAAACATAAGCTCGACCATAGTAGTTTATCTAGTGTTGAATGTATATAAATAGGGTTGCATCGTCTAAAACATATGATCATACACACATCCCTATAGGAAAAAATAAAGAACGTCTAGAAGCATATGGAAGACACTCCATAGAAAATAAGAGAACAAATCATCTAGAACTTAGTGGAAAACACACATCCCACTAGGAAACTATAATGCATCATCTAGAACCTAGTGGTAGACATGCACCCCACCAAGAAACTAGAACATATCCCTCAGTACTTGGGATCAGACACATAACCCACTAGGCAACAAGAACATATTATATTGAACCTAGGTATAGACACACACTCCACTATGAAATGAGAATGTTTCACCCAAAACCTAGGGGATAGAAATTCCCCACACATGGAAACAAGATTGTATAATCTAGAAATTTGGGGCTGAGAGATACCCCACTATGAAACAAGTACCGTCTCAATTTTAATCAATTTATATTCCTTGTTATTTAAAATTTACCACAACCTTAAAATTTTACAATTTTTAGTAACCATATTCACTAATAAACCCTTCACATTTAAAAAAATTCTAAATGATATCATAATTAAAATATTGTCTCATCTCTGCTTTGATCATCTATCAATCCCATGAACACTCTAAGTCGCCTATTATATATTTTTTATTTATATTTATAGGAAAACCATACATAGTGTCCAAATATTGGGTCCTACTATTCTTTTATTGGATTTTATGTCCTGAATCACAATTTTTTAGTAGGAAATAATCATATTTAAAATTAATTATGTTTTAAGTCAATCACAATGAAGTTCAATGTGATAACACATCATATGAACTAGAAAATAATCTATATTTAAGTGATAGTATAATAACTACCTACAATTAACTTTTAAAGTACACACATAAAGTACAATCCATTATTTTGAACTCAAACAGAGGGAATCAAAGAACCAAATTAAATCCCTGAAATAGGGTGAAAAGGATCATATTAACCTCGTGATTATTAGGTACTGAGATAAACTAAATAATGGTGGTAATATAGAGTTATCCTTACCTCTAACACTCCTTTGAGATGAATGGTGATGAATTCAAAAAACATTGATGAAGAACCACACAAAATAAGTGAGGAAGTAAGAGAAATACATAATTTGAGGGATTTTGGTTGAATGAGTGGGAGTAAATGATGGATTAGGGGATTTATAATCATCAAGGTAATTTTGGTAAAATAATAATTTTTTAAGTATTTAGGTATACCACACAGTTCTCCAAACCATACACCAACCGTGCAGATCCCATTTTCATGGGAACCGACACCCCACAGAGTTAGTCTGCATGATTTGGTAAACTATTTCATAACTTTGCAACTATGTATGAAATATATGATAGATATTTCATGGTTAGGGAACATGTTTTAACTAACCATTAACCAACTATGCACACTCATTGAATTATTTTTCATCCCCAACATGGTTTTAACTAGTTTCCATCATAATTTTCCAAACAACATGTTAGTGAAAAAACCCCATTTCTATATACTTTTTTTCATGAAACCCCCTAGAAAACCTTTGTGGTGAACCCAGATTCCTAATTAAATCTTCATATAATTTTTAACTATATTAAATCACAAGTCATGGATAAAATTAAAATGGAAACATAACTCATGAAGGCCTGGGGTTTTATAAATTTTCCACCATAGAGAAGTTATTCCTCAAGTTTCACACTCAAACATAACTAGGCCTCTTCGATGAAAAACACTTACCACTAATCCAACATATCATAATCTAACTCCCATGTCTCTTTTTTGGATATTACTGTACAATCAATTCACTTGTACTATATGAAGTATCATTCTACATAGAGTCTTCATTCTATAATCTACCATTCAAATTGGATGCTCCTCAAATGATGTGTAAACATTGAGCTTGAAGTCATAAATGTTGAATACATTATATGGATAGGAATAATAACTCCTATGAAGAGATACAAGGAATACATCATGCATAAAAATGAACCACTATTGGATATCCAATTGGCATACCATTGTATTGATTCTCTTTAAGATATCAAATGGATTCAAATATGTCGGAGATAAATTTTCCTTTATTTGAACATAGCGATGTCCCAAACTCTATGAGACCGTTAAAATTAGCTAGTCACCAATATTGTTATCTAGAGGAAGGAATATCTAGTAATCATAAGACTTAAATCTACTTTGATAAATCTCTTAACACTTCTTGATCAACATGATATACTCTAATGTATCATACATGAAAATCATCCAAATAATCAAAGAATTACTATCTTCTATCCAACACAAGGGTGAATGTAAATCTCTACTATATAAGGATTCAAATTATTCCTTCTAAATTGATTCGTGGTAAATTATTTATTAAGAAAATAAAACTATATTATTTTTTTTATCTAAATATCTTCTAAAATCCATTACACATTGCCTAATAATGTCCTCTAAATTATCTAGAATATGCTCGGTATTCCCATTTTTATTATGGTTATAAGTAGTGATAAAATGCAACAGTATACTGAGGACCTTCTACAATACAAAACAAAAGTGATTTATATAATTATGATATCTCTCTAATATTATATTATTTGGTACTCCATGTAATCTCACTATGTTGCAAAAATCGATCATACCCAGCTCATCAACTAAAAAGGTCTCTTAAATTATTAAGAAATGAGTCAATTTAAACAACCGGTACACAATCATCGATAAAATTTCACTTCCTTAGGGTGTCCTTGGTAACCTCATCCCAAGATACAATGTCACATAATCCCATTTTTACTCAAGAATAGGAATCCATTTTGGAGGACAGGTGAGTCAATGGTGCCCGTCCTTCACCTGCTGATAAGTGGGGCATCATGTGAAAATATGTACAATGCCCCTCTTAATCCTTGGCCCCCGTTTTTATAATGTATGTTACATTAAATATTAGTTATTTTTGGGTATAAAACCCACTTAAATTTGTGATATTACCTATTTATATCCTTACACATACCCATAGAGACCACAATAATAACTCAAACCTGAGAAACCTCATTAGTATTATGGGACCAATCTAGTTGCTACTCTCTGCCATAGATGTTGTCCCTCATAAACATACAATATAAATATAAAAAACATATCACCATTAACCATGATTTTGATTGAATAATTTGTCATTAAATACGATAGGATTACTCAAAATTGGTAGTCACAAACATTCAAATGAATCTCAACAAAGATGGACATCATCTATAACTCACTGTTGGACTCTTACACTACTTGAGTATGAGTTTTTATACTTAGTGAATCTTTAAAAAACTTACCCTTCTCATGGGTGTATTCCATATTTAAATCAATATACTATTAATAATTGACCCACATTTATTTTTAAAGGTTTAGGCCCCGTTGTAACAAAATTAACATCATGCTCTTGTGATTAGTGTACACCAAAAACCATTCATCTAATAGAAAATGACACTAGAATATAATTGAGTGAACTATATCTAAAAAATCCCAGTAATGTTTCTTTATGTTACCCTAATTTGGCCTTAGTATACTACACCCATAATAAACCACATGACTATCCTTCATCAAGACCACTCTAACCCCGAATCTGATGTGTTAGAGTACATGGTATACTCCCTCCCCATGTCAAGTATGGTAAGAATCGATGATGTAATCAATATCAATTTAAACTTATAAAAGGATATATCATAAGAATATGACTAAATTAACTTCACTCCTTTTCTAGTAATTCATATCATTTATGTTACCAAGTAAGAGATGACCTAAATAGACATTCAGTAATAATTGGTTAATCAGAAAAAAAATATGAATCTCAAAAATATTCTTGGGTATCTCCCAATAAACTGCTGATCTGACTATTTTTTCATCTACTAATACATAATATTCATATATGACATGCCCCATGAATTATACCTAGTCAATAAAAAATATTACATTGAGGGCATGTCATAGAGTTAATTCTCTCTAAGTGTACTTAGAATGATATCCAAATATTATGTGTGCTCCTCCATATAAATGAAGTAAAATAAAATAAAATCAACTAAAATGACCAAAATATATCTAGATATGGGAAGAAGATATAATTCATCATGTCCACTAATACCGATGATGCGATTTTTAGATCAAATAAAATCACTAAGTACTCATACCGATGATACGTGCAATGGAACATTATGTGAGTTATGTCTATAGGCCTCGCCCTCAACCTGTGATAACCTGATATTAATTCAATCATAGAGAACACCCTAGTTCCTATATTATAATAAAATAATTAATCAATATTAATAAGTGGATACTAGTTCATGAAAATAACAGGGTTTAGCTTCAGATAGTCCATGCAAAGCCTCAAAGAGCCATCTGCCTTCTTTGAAAAGAGGACCGTAGAACCCTAAAAAGATGTACTTGTCCATATAATACATTTTCCCTATAAGTCCACCATCTGATAATTTATCTCTTAGTTCTATATAGGATCCATATTATATGGTGGAATAGAAATATGATCCATACCAATAACATGATCGATAGTAAACTACACCTCTCTTGGGTAGAAACCCTAAAAAATCATAAGGGAAAACATTATTGGACTAATAAAACAATGGATGAAATAATTAATGATGAATCTACCTATCATCCAATACAAGATTAGGAACCTGGAATGTGATATCACCCAGATCTTCATTGTCTTGTCCTACATGAACCACATATATGTACCATTTTTTGATATAGACATAATTAGTACCCTCAGGAGATGTAAATGGAACTTGTCAATGAAAATAGTTGATTTTATCATGATATAGTATTATTAAATCCATATTGAGGATATAGTCAAATATAGTCATCTATTGTACAAAAATATTCTAGAGGAATCAACAAAGTCCAAACATAGGGCACATTCCCTATATCTGAAAATTCACTCGAATCACACACCTAATGGTGTTTCAGCGGACATCACACCATATAAATACATTATGTATTTTCCATTCCATAAATGAACTAAGAAGATATGAATTATTATGATGATCTTGCATCAAATAAAGTGGCTTCTAATGTATAATCCACCAAACTCATACCTCAAACTGTAGAGGGTGTAACATCTTAGTCAGTAATGGTAGGATAAAAGTCATGTAAATAAAATAAAACATGTCCTATGGATCATTTTAAAGTCCTTAGTGAAGAACCACCATGTTATTTCTACTATACCTATCCTTAGTCACTACACCCTCCACTTCCACTATAATGGTTAGTGGATATTTAACTACAATCCTACAATGTAATCCTTGATCCAACATCTGATCCACATCCCAATCCTCTACCACCTGACTTCTACTGGATAGACCAATAAAATCACCATATGTGTACCATATACTAACAAAAATTAAACTCTATTTGTGTCCAATGACATTGGGTATGAATATTAATTATCCTTCCACACTAATGGAACTGCACCGCACTACCTCCCTACGAAGGAAAAGATGATAAGCCACCCTGCCTACTCTATTCATTATCACTCATTCATGATTTATCAAAATGAATCTTCATGATTTTATAAGACTTGATCTTTATACCCCCATGTAGAATTCATCTACCTAGAGCCTCTACCATTTTCCAGGTTCCTTTATATATTGATATTTTTATTCTTAAACTCATAAAAATACCAAATGATAAAAATATTCACTTAAACCTGAATCTCATACCTCATATCATATTGCAAATCTATCACTCTAGATACCTCATTCCCATCCAATATAGGGGAAAATTGGTGCCTATGAAATTGGAGGCATAATCCATCAATAACATACCCATCTATGAGGGATACATAAACTCCTTAGCCATGTTATCCCATAGTCTTTAAAAATAAATGGTTAAAGAATCAGAACTAGAATTCCTTCCATGAAATCATAACATGTTGGTCCTCATCAAAAAAAATATCTCACAAAAGCATGAATATGAATCATATAATATAAAATTATAACTTTAACATCCTCTATGAGGGTTTCTCAATATGGTCAAAAACATATACAATGGTTATATCCGGAAGTTATATTACTAGGACCTACCCTCCATAGTGGACAATGGAGGATGTTATATATAAAATTCTCATGTCAGATATGACATGAAAGGTGAAACTCATGGATCATAACTCTCCCTCAAATTCAAGACTAATAATAATATCTTTTAGAGATAATCATCCTTCCCTTACCCTTGTGCCATAGGAGACTCATTCCCAACAACTATGGGGAATGCTCATCCTCTTCCTCATGCACTCCAAAGGTGGTCACCAAGGTGGAATATCTATAAAATTCTAAATACCCATAGGATAAAAAATTTCTATCATAATTTTCAATATCACAGTTTCATAAAAGAAGCAACATACGTTGAATCTTATTATCCTACACCCCCTTATCATAATAGCCTCACAAACTGAGGTATTTACCTAGATACAACTACCCATACTTATATACTACACAATAAATATATCTTATTCACATAGTATCCATTCTTTTATCCTATTAATAAGAGTTTCATAACAAATTCTTAGTTAAATGAGATTTCGATTTCCTGTTATAGAGGATGATATTTTATAAGTTATTATTGTCAAGACATTTATTTAAAATTAGGAAGTATTAAAAAAGATTCACCATTATTAAAAAATCAATCCATCAAAATAATTAGTCACATAAGATTCAACAATCATATTATATGAAAAAAACTATATAAATTGATGAAAATGCTTTATAACCAAAAATTGGTATTATATCCATGTAATTAATCATAAGAAAATATTTGAATTAAATATGAGTCATATATGTCTTATATGATATATGAAAAAATTCCATCTTTCTATTCTTCCCAAGAGTAAAAATATCAAAAATCATAAACCCAAAATCATGTATGTAATGGAAGGTGATGTAAATCAACCAAAAAAGAGAAAACCAGGAATTGAAATCTTATCCCTTGTAACCTAGTATTCCCATATTCATGTGTTAGTTACTCCCAAACATAAGATCCAAACCAAGTACTAAAAAAACCCTATCACCATTCTACCTTTCCCAAATAGTAAGGAAATATAAATACACTCTAATACCGTTTTCTAATGTTCCTCAGGATTAAACCACTCGAGAGTATTTGGTTAGGTTGTTACATGACCAGAAATGTACCTCTTAGTAAACCAAATACTATCAACTAGTAGTGAGGGTCTATGGTGTTATCATGGGGGGAATATACCTTTATATCAGTTTGAGAAATAATTGTATAAATAATAAAAATATCTAACATATAGATGAATAAGGTAAAAAACACCATTGAAAATGATAAAAAAATAAATATAACCTATGTTACATCAAGTTGATATGATATAAGTTATATAATTCATAAATACATCATCAAGATCCCTCATGGGTGGATATTTTAAATTAGAATCCAAATATAAACTAAATAAAAAAATTGGGATGAACTAAAAAATTGGTCTACAGTTCAAGACGAATCTTATCTTCTATATACCATCCAAAAAGTTTAGGTCAACCACCAATTTTAGGAATGTTTCCCTTATCCTTTCTAGAAACCATGAAGTCTAATTAGGTTCCCATTGACACCTAAAGAGGGTATGTGTAAAAATAAGTCATCCATGAACAAAAAAATCAAGAAAAATATCCGATCTGAATTAGAGTTCATCATAATGTGAAAAAATATATAGGGAAAACAAAATAAATATCCATTGAGGATCATTGGGTTCTATGGTGACACAGGTTGTTAACCATGCCTATTTTGACCAATGCTAGACGTATTTGAATAGGGTATCATCATCTCAGGCCCAAGGTCATAAAAATTACCCACTTGGAAACATTAAAATGTCATCCATTACCAGGGGGTAGACACTCCCCACTAGGAAATAAGAATGTGTCATCTATAACCTGGGGGAAAACACACACCATTAAAGGAAACTTGAACATATCATCTAAAACCTAATTGAAGTAATACACTAAACTAGAGAATTTAGATTGAATAATACATAACTCAAGGGTATACATGAACCATACCATGAATTAAGAACTTATTATCTAGACCCCAAGGTATTACACAAATCCCATTAAAAACAAGAATGTATCATCTGGAACCTATGGGAAAATACTCACCCTACTTCCAAGAAACAAGTACCATAAAAATTTTAATCATTTTCAATTCCATGTTATACAACATTTTCCACACCCATTGTATTTTATATTTCTATTGTAAAAAAATTCCTTAATCAACCATTCACATTTAACAATTTTACTAGTGATCACATGTAGGATCCTAGGTTTACCTCTAAGGAACAGATCTTTTGAATTTTTTTTAATTTATCTATTTGGACCTAATGTGTGTTCCTAATGAGAAACTAGGAATTTTAGGGGTTTTAAGACTTTTTTATAACCAGGAGACTAGGTTTTTGAAAAATTATGTTGGGCCACGTGGTTAGTAGAAATTATGCACCCCATTCATACAGTTTGAGGAAATTGTTTTGGGTTAGATAGAGAGAAGAAAAGGGTGCACAAATTTTTTAACTATGTGTCATGGGATTAATTTCCATACAGGAAGCTTTTAATTTTTAATAATTGGTGTGTATCATGGTTTTCGTATGGTTTCCAAAACCATGTGTATGAACCATGCGGGGTCAGTCTTGCGGTGGATCAGGGAACACAGTTGGTGCAAGGTTTGTACAACTATGTGGCCAAACCTTGGTACCCAATTAAATCCATTTTCCCTTTCTTTCGATGGTCAACCAACTATGAAATTGGTATCTCATTTGAATCTAAAATTAAGGTCTTAAAGCCTATTTCAAAATCACGATTCTGATTCAAATACTATTCATCTTTTTGGATTCATGTCGGTGAGTTCTACATTCATCTTTCACATTTCATAATTTGGATATGTATTGATGGTGTTGTTTGTCTGGAAGATAATATGACTTATTTCTATGGTATTCTTCTATTTCACTATTTCAATCCAATCTAGGTTGATATAGGATCTTGTACTGTATGAGTTTTCTACTAAATGTATAAGGTAGTTGGTTTATACAATTCCCTTAAATATTGGTATTTTATATACCTTTTTATTGTTATGTCACATGACAGACCTTATGGAGTTTCCCCTAAAATTAATGGACTCCCTTCATTATATTTTTTAGGACCTTATTTGGTTTCCTACTAGTAATATTATAAGGTTGGAGGTTATTCCCATCAATTTTTGCCACCTTTGAGGTGTATTTATGGATTTTTCTATGATATACCATCATTTTGTGTGTTTTTGAGATTTATGGCTTTATTCAGAGCATTAACAAATTGAATGAGATTTGAATGAGTGAATAGAAGGATTTTATGTCTCTATGACATGTGATTAGATGAGCAGTAAATATGGAATGAATTGGTTAATGTGTTTAAATAGTAAATATGGAATGATTTATATGAACTTAGGTAATATTTATGATTATTAAATGAGATGTAAATTGAAGAATGTCTTGATAATGGCATTGGATGCCTTATACATTTCTACTCCACAGATCATGATCCCATGAGATTCTATGAAATTTCCACTCCATGGATTTGTATTGGTAATGGTAGTGGATCCATAAGAAATTTCTACCCCCGAAATCTGTATTTCATTAAATTACATATACATTTCAACTCCATGGATCCTTATTGATTATGGTATTGGATTCTTGGGACATCTATACTCCTTGGACCCTCATTACATAGGATTCCAAAGACATTTATACTCCTTGGATCTATCTTTCATATAATACCTTGGATATGCTCCTTGGATTCCACCCAATTCTTTTCTGAATTTTCATTAGGATGATCCATGGATTCGACTATGATTCCTTGGTCTTATATACCTTAGATCCATCTCTTTCATGCCTAACAATTGATTGCATCTAATAGGAAATTTTGGATGTTTTATCATGATTTACACTTATCCCATGATTACAAATGCTTATTTATAGTTTCCCCTTACTTTTAGGGTTCTTTATTATTGTTTAGAGGGATACATTTTGGTTAGACAAGATCAAAACTACCTTTTAAAATTTACTTTTATTACTATTATACCTATCATATATTTCACACTACATCATTTTTTATACACAAACAATATAATTTATAGATTTTGTTGGTGGTGGACTATTGAGTGTTACCTCACACCCAAATTGGGCCACCATTGCATTCCCAGATTGACTTCATGGATGGTGGTAGGGAATGGGTAAAGATACCTCTTTATGATGATTGATTTGATCACTTCTTAGGAGCTAGGGGTCACCTGACCATGATAGGATCATGATGCCAGATAGAGATGTTTCCTTTTTGGTCATTTTAAACTTTTGATACATGTACTATATGGGATGCATGTTTCCATCTATTTCTTAACTTTGTTGTATATATGAAGGAAATTTTCATTATATTTTGTATGAAAAATTCTTTCATTATTAGTATTATCGACTTCCAGATGTTTATCTTCTGAATTTGATTTATATTAGGCTTTCTCTTATTTATTCAATTGTGATACCACTAAATTACTATGGTCATAAGTATATAGTATCCCCATCATTCAACCTCACTCCCTTTATACTATTTAGCAACCTCTAGTGTATGGGGAGACATGCTTGGGGATATTCAACCCTTTGTCTTGGTGAACCGTTTAGTAGATCCCATGTTGGGATGTTACAAAGTGGAATTAGAGCATTTTTCATTTCTTTTCTCTCTATAATTTACTATTTTTAGACAATATACATAAGATTAGGAATGAATTGGAACTTGCTTATAAAATGTGTTTGGGAGTAGTTAACCCATGTTCAGGAATGAATTGGAATATGGTTATAAATTATGTCTAGGAGTTGCTAACCCATATTAATTGTAATTACCATGTTTCCTAGAATGATAAATTAATTTTCAATTTTTTTCCCATTATAGTTGATTTAATTCCACTTTTGGGTGATTCACATACTATGCGATGTTATTAATAATATTATTAAGGATTTCATTTTGTTTATGTCTCAATGGAATGAGGTCCTACCTTGTCATGCATCGTTTTAGAAACCTTCCTAGATTCACATGACATGCATATGTCATTCCATATAAGATGCATTTTTTTATAACATGATATTGTTATGTGTTCCTTTTATTATATAATTGATACTTCTTTGATATTTTTCCAATGGGAATGAGAAAAATAATTTGTACTTAGAGTGTATTCCATAACCTAGCATTGTTTCCTTACAATGGCTACATAAAGCTCCCAAATAAATCAATTAGTGAACATTGATTTAGGTTCCATTAGTCACATGGAATAGAACGTGTTATTTTTGGGATTAAATGAGTGACATACTTTAGCTTATAAGGTGTATGGTCCGTTATAGATCGGTTGTGGAGACACATTTGGATCATACATTTAAAGATAATTGTTAAAAAATATATGAATTTAAATGGAATTGAATTCTAAAAATGGAATGGTTTTTGTTAAATGTATATCAGGACCTATACTATGAAATACAGAGATTAACCTAGACTTGGTTTTCGAGTGGGCAGCAGGAAGTGTATTTGGTGGTTTTTATATATGTACCTTTTAGCTAGTTATAGATTTTTGATCATACAGAGGGGTTTAGATTATATATAAGAAGGCATAAACCATTCTTATGATTTAATATTTGAGATGGTTATTACAAGATTATTTTGGAAGCATGTTTTTGGAATTGTAGATACATGGAACCATGACAACCTCTAAATTTATACTAGGTGGGTGGAAATGACCAAGATATATAGGTAGGGTTGTGTGAGCTACTAGTAGATCCTCTTGTAGAGCCAGTTGTGGCACCTGTTGTTGTACTGGATATGGGTGATGATGTCTAGTTCTTTGAGGGTTACATACACTTTATCCAGACCATTCAGAAAGCCTCACAACCTACTTCCTCTATGAAAGGGTTTATGTGTGGGTTATAGCAGTAGTGACCACCCAAATTTTCAAGGAATGGAAGTCCACAGGATTCTTATATGTGATTTGAGACTATTATTTTCAATATTCAAGCATCTAGAGACACCCCCTGATAGGGGATTGAATATCATGGCATATATATGTTGGGGAGAAACTATTTTATAGTGGGATGTTTTGAACCAAGAAACTATTCTTCAAGAAATGGTTTGGAGGGATTTCTAATCCATGTTTTACAATTACTTCTTTCATAAAACCCTGAGATATGAAAGGGCTAGTGACTTTATGCATATGTAGTAGGGAGAAATTACTATTATGGAGTATTCAGTATGATTTATAGAGCTTCATTATTTCACACAGATTTATCTTCCTAATGATCCATTAAGGGAAAGACATTTTTAAGAAGGTCTCAAGCCTTCTATTTGATCATAGGTTAATATGTTTTGGTTGAATACAATAATAATGGTATTGAATCAAACTCTTATTATTAAATAGTATCTGAGGGATTTAGGGAGCACAAAGAAGGGAGTTTCGACCTCTCCACCCAGTGGTTCAGTGTAATCTATAATAAAGTGTCATTTTGATGCTTCTTGTGAGGGTAATACCATCCAGTGTGTGAGTGCTAGTAGTTATTTCTTATATCATTATTGTGGTAGATTATGTCATATGAGGATTCAATATGTTAGTGACCCCGTCGAGTGTCAATCATGTGGTAGGATGGGTGATGTTACAAATTATACAAGAACTTCCCTCCAACGGTCAGTGGAAGGGGATCAACTCGGAATCTAGTTTTAGGTGTAGTATTCATAGATCTATGTCAATCTAGGAGTTGGATTTGTTCCTTTTATTTAGGCTGAGGTGGTGTTCATGTATGAGTTAGCGAGGTCCAAATTGTACCATGATATCAGATTTTTCCTTCACTGGGTGGTTAAGTTGTTCCATAGGTTTCTATTTCATGATTGGTATATTATTTATAGCCTATACATGAGGAGTAATGTTTCGGGCCATCGATGGTGAGAGGTATGATCTTAATAGCCTCTACTATGGTAAAATATATTTTAAATATAGGTTCTTCATATAAAATCATATTTGTACCTTTTATGGAGATCATTAGGATCATTGTTAGGTTTTCTTATGGAATTATAGGTTGGATACATCGTTGGGGATCAGAGTAGGGGCAGTACACTGGAGTAGGGAGTTCGCCTTAATATTGGTGGGTTTCACTTCATATGGTATCATTTTTTCATTGAGATGATAATAATTTATGTCATAAATAGGATGAACTATCTTGTTTCTTTTTAATACCATATCGATTTCTATAACCGGATGGTCACCTTCAAATAACTAGAGAGATAGGATTATATTGTCAAAGGTGAATGGGATGTATAAATAGGTAGGGTTTGACCCTAGCATATTGGGTTGGGGAGGATGAAATCATAGATCTATACCCTATATCTCTATGATCAAGGAACCTGTTAGGATTATATCCCTCTAGTGGTTGATCATTTAAATTACATTTTCCTAGATAATTTTTTTAGTTTACCACCTGAGTGAGAGGTGGAGTTTTCTATCGAGCTAGTTCTTGTAGTTGCACTAGTATCCATTCCTCCTTATAGGATGAATACTGTGGAGTTGTAGGAGATCTATAGAGAGCATGGAGACTTCAAGGAAAATGGGTTTATATAAACAAGTACTTCTCTATAGGGTTCACCAATACTCTTTGAGAAACATGCGTACAAAACCCTTAGGATATCCATGGATTACCAAAAATTGAACCGCTTTATGGTTAAGCATTGGTATCCCTTACTGTGAATAGATGATCTCTTTGACCATCTCTAAGGAGATCTGTTGTTTTCTAAAATTTATTTGAGGTCATGATATCATCAATTTCATGTTCGACTAGAAGACAAAACTCATATAGATTTTCATAGAATTAATGATCAATAAAAGTATTTGGTCATGCCATTTTGTCTCACAAATACACTGATAGTTTTCATGGCACTGATGAACAATGTTTTCCTCTTTATTTTGATTTTTTTGTGGAATCATTCATGGATGATATATTTGTGAAATCTCATAATCGACATGACCATAACAGACATCTTGAGATCATATTGGATACACTAAGATATAATCAATTATATCATATTCTCACAATGTTCCACTTTTGGATGCATATGATTCACATCATTTGTTATATTATCTCAGATATAGAAGTATCAATTAACCTAGAGAAGATGAGATATGTAGTTTCCTAGGAGTTTCCCAAGAACATCTTTGACAAATGGAGATTCTTGGGGATATAAAGATATTATAGGTGTTTCATATGAGACTTTTCATGATTAGCATCATATCTTACAGGATTGAATATAAATGGTGTGAGGAATTAATGAGAAAACCTCTCAAGCATAGAAATGGAGACTAACTTTTTCAATGATATTGATTCTACCAAATCCAAGAAGGAGCTACGCTATTTATTTTGATTCATTATATATTTCTATAGGATTAATTTTGGTGTAAGGGGAGAGAGATATTCCATACAGATCTTGTCAGTTTAGGCCACATGATAGGAACTACCCAACAAACAAATCTTGAGATAGTTATTATTGTACATGCCTTTTTTAGAGTCATTATTTAATGGGAGAGAAATTTGTGGTGTACACAGACCACAAAAGAATTAAGTATATATTTTCATTATTTATACATTACTAAGTGGAAATAGGATGATGTTGCAATATATTTCATGACCAGTTTACAATGTTTCCTCGAGGTCCTGATTTCGTATGGGTTTATGTGGATAGGTTCTCGAAGGACATCCATTTCCTTCCAATATAAGAGATGTTTTTAGTGGATGATCTTGAGAGTATTTATATATATGAGATTATGCACCTTATGGGTTTTTTCATAATATTGTATTGGATAGTGAACCATGGTTTACATTTCATTTTTGGAAATTCTTATAGATGGTGTTGGGTATATAGGTGCTTCAGAGCAAAGCTTTCCACCCTCACACTGATGGCAAGTCAGAGTGCACTATACAGGTTCTGGAGAAAATGCTTAGAGAATGTGTCATTGATTTTGGGGGTTCGTAGGAGAGGAATATACCAATGTTTTAATTCTCCTATAAAAGTATCTATCCGCAGATGAGACAAATATACAATTATGGGGATTTTACAGTAGAAGTTGTTGATCACCTCTGTACAGGCTAGAGGCAGTTCTACTCAGACAACGTCTCATACAGGACAATTTCAGAGCAGGTTTAAAAGAATAGAAAGTGGATGGATACTACATAGTCAAGATGTAAATCCTATATTTATCTTCATTTATGTCCTTTAGATTTTATGTTTGGGGATTTTTTTCTTTTTTTTGTATATGATTGAGGTTGGGACATAAATGGATTTTGAGATAGAGTAAGCATTCACCACAATATATTGAGGTTTTTGAGAATCCGGATAGAGTAGGTCTAGTTGTCTATTAGTTGTAGCTACCATAGAGGTACTAATAAATGCATGAAATCTTCCACGTATCTCATCTAGATCATTATCACTCAAACCTGTCTCATACTCTTCATCCAGATGAGGGTGAGTTATAGGTAGATTCATCCTTAGAGGAGTATCCTATTCGTATTTTTTACTAGAGAACACAGTCTCTTAGGGTCCATTTAATTATACTAGTACAGTAGTTATGGATACAAGGATATTTAGAGGATGAGATATGGGAGTGGGAGTCCTATTTATGTGCTTAGTGGTCGGAATTATTCCCAGGAAAATCTTGAACACCCTTGGAAGTGAAATTTATGAATGAATTTCTTTATGGGGAAATATTGTAAGATCATAGGGTGTTCTATGAGGTATAGATCTTTTCAATTTCAATTTAATTGGTTATTGTTTACCTAATGTGAGTGCCTAATGATATCACATGAGTTTCAATGATTTATGGGGAATTTTTAGTTATTAGAGGCATTGTTTTCCAGAAAAGTTAGTTGAGTCACACGGTTAGTAGAAACCATGTGTCCTAGGCCGCATGGTTTGTGGAAAATGTGTGGGGTTGGATAGAAAGTGAAAAGGGCACACAGATTTCTCTATCCATTCACCTAGGGCCACAACCCCATGAGGGAGGCTCTTTAGTTTTTAGTAGAGGCATGCATCTCATTTTTTCCACGTTTTCCCAAACCATTAATAAAAACCGTGTGGGGCCCTCATGAGGTAGATAAGGGTGAATGTTTTGCATATTGTTTGTCCTACCATGTGGCCAAAAATGTTAACACAATTTAAAAGTAGTAAATGACTATTTATACTTTGTGTGTTTAAAATTTTAAACCACTTTTCTTGTATAGAAATATACTTGTCAAGTACTAACCACTAATTCATCCTCAAATATAATGAATCGAAGAACCATATGAAACCCGTGACATAATGCATAAAATATCATAACCATCATGAGAACATTAGGAAGTAATAGAAACTAAAAAACGGAGGAGATAAGTGTTATCCTTACCTATAACACACCCTTGGGACAAAAAACAATCAAATCCACCAAGGATCAAAAAAGGAACACACAAGATAATAGAGGAAGTGGTATAGGGTCATATCTAGAGGGATTTTAGTCAAAAAAGTGGGAGAGAATGAGGGGTTTGAGGATTTAATAACATCAAATGAATTTTGGTAAAATCCCAATTTTTATTTAGTTGAGTATGTCAAATGTTTTTCAACATGGTTTATACACAATGAACAAATCTTGGAGTAACCACTATCAAGGGAACCCACACCCTGCATGGTCTGTAAAACTAAAAACTAATAATGAGACTATAATTGAATTATATGATATGTTTTACATTATTTGGATTCATTTTATACTAAATCTTGTGCTAATCATGCATTAATGTTGAAGGAGATTTCATCCTCCACCCAATTTCCACTTGCAACCCAAATGGTTTTCCAAAATGTTCACCGATTTGAGATTCTCATTTATTTATATCTTTTTTCCTAAAACAAATTTAGAATACCTATAGAACCAAACCATCTCCCCCATATAAATATTAATTAATTTATAAATAGTGTAAAAAAAGGATTAAAAGGAAAAATAGACCCATACATCCTGAGGTTTTTAGTTTTTACATGCTGTGTCGATAAAATTCTGAAAACCAATTAATATTCCCCAAATTACATGGATTCAATAATGAACCAGTCCCTACATAACCACCTCAATTACTAATAATATAATGGATAATAATAGAAAGTTTAGCTTTAAAACCTTTAAAATGAAAAAGAAATTCACTCTTTATGAATAACTCTATAGTAACAATCACTACTGACTTTATCATCTCACTACGATGCATCACAACGTTGATGAATAATAGCATGAAATTGTAGATGTACTAAACTAATAATCTTAGGGACTATAATATGGTTCCCCCAATCATTCTAACAACTTATGTTTAACTCTTTGGAAGAATGTACATACAAATATGGTAAAAAATAAAGACTTCAAAATGAAATAAATGATTATAAAAATAAAGCAATCCAGATGGATTCTAAAATCCCTCACTCATGAACTTTCTTATCTATATATAGTATATTAATCATAATATTCATTATTTTATCTTTATATATAATCATTCTATATTTATATGGTGAATTTTTGGATTTTCACTAATGATAATAAATGTTATAGACTCCCTCATCCAATTTACATTCAGATACATTGACTACATCTCTATAAGTATTAAGTCCATTATATACCTATTACTTATTTTTCCTCAATTTTGTTCCATATTTCCATGTTTTACAGGTATTTTATAATTTAATGAAACATTTCAAATATCAAATATTATTTCATTTCAAGGTTTTTACCTGTCTTTTACATGGCCTTTTATCTTTACTTAAGGTCTTGGATCACTTGAGTCTTATTATTACCTTATTTTTATTTATTTACTTATCTTCTCCCTTATATAATCATCAATGATAAAAAAGGGATTTCAATATGATAGATTATGATAATATTTTTTTACAGATGAATCTACCTTGTTTTATCAATATGTCTATCATACTAGAGATATGGATCAATTTTAGTTAATTGGACTTGATGATAAGGTGATATTGTAACCAGTGGTATCTTTTTATTGAATATAATGGATGGTTATATGTTTTTTGTCCTATGATTTAATTTTAATAAGATATGTCTGATTTTCATAAGAAGTGGCATCCATATATCCTTCATCTATAACCCCCAAATGTACCATGTGTCATAGATGATGGGGCATCATAAACATGGAAGTGCTTCTACCATTTGTTAACTCTTATGATATCCTCTATATAACATCTAAAAATTGATGCATGGTTGTTGTTCACTCAAAATAGTTTATCATGAATATTTTTAATATTGTTTTATCATAACTAGTGACTTCATCATAATATTAATATATAGATTTCTTAGATTTATAACATTATTTTTCTTCATTTTTAGTCATCGTATCTAATATTAATTAGTCATAGGAATTGAAAAAATTCATAAACATTGAAAAGAGGATATCAGATTTCATGATATTTATCTTTGTAAGGAATTCATTTTATTTCCAACTATAATATCCAATGTCATTTTTTTTTATTTTCATGATTCTCATATATATAGTAAAGTCACTAGTTATGAAATATTTATGTCACATCCTCCTATTTTAATTAAAATTAAACACCCCAATTAGTTTTCAATCTCTATTGGATTCACTAGAATTATAATCACCTACTAATAATCAAAATTAAAAAATGTTATTTACATCCTTAAATAATAATAAATGAAGAAAATATTAGTCTAATAAAAACTTCACTATTAACCCTATAATTCATTGATAGATTAAAAAATTTATAAATTATTACTGTATAAGAATATTATGTGAGTTGTATACAATGAATTACATGAAAAAATCCCTAAAAATTATGTTTTTCATTCTACCACACTTAAAAATTCCACTCTTATAAAATAAATAATAATTATTTGAATGGGAAATGTATATGATATACCAATCCTAGACAACCAAGTCAATATTGAAGAAAAATATTCAATATATCTACCCAAAATTATCATGATTCTATTTTAAACTCATTTCCTAATTAATTATTCACTATAATATACATTTATATTAATTTATAATTTCCAATCATAGACTATTCGAAACATCCCTATCAGATTAATTATCTCTCCCTCTCATGAGTAATTTTTTTAGATTTTCCTTAACCTCAAGTCATCCATGATTACATATCCTTGCCACTTCTCTCATTTATCCACCCAAAAAAATAGTATGCATCAGTAATGTAGCATTTATCAAGGGATTTTTAAAGGGTACATGTTGGCTAGTAATAGTAAATATCATTATGCTCAATGATGAGGATTTCAATTTAAGTAAAAATTATGATACTTATAAATACTAGGCCATGTAGATTATACAATCAAGTGTCTTTAGATAAGATTTTTTTTCATGAATTATTAAAGATAATTTTTTTATAGTTTTATAGAATTACTAAATTGACCATACATAAATAAATATTACATCAAAAAAGTGGATACTTTCACTTAGTATCCATTTTCCCATAATAGATTAATTTTAAGATATAAATAGTTTTATTTTTATGAATTATCTTCAAAATTTTTATCTTGGCCTCATCTTAGACCCTACTCATCCTTAAAACCCTATGAATGTTTTTTAAAATGTTATATGAGAATAAAAAACTCATAAAATGACATATATAATTAATGAATGAAACTTGTTGGTTCGTAAATGCATATAAAAATTTTCTATTTTAAAAAATAAACTTTTGGCTTAAAATAAACATTTTCTTACCCATTATATCAAATTATATGCCAAAATATCTTCATAAAACATTTCATAATAAATTTTACAGTTAAAATAAAACTCATATATATTTCTTTATAATCATGAAAAAGTCCTAATTGTTTTCAAAAAATTATACATTTCACCATTAAGAAGTATCACATACTTTCCATTAAACATGAGATCAATTGATTACCATGTGAAAACATTTGATTTATGAAAAACCCATATAATTTTTAGATAAATATTTTCAGAGACTTGGTACATCATTTTCTATATCACACTTACAAATTGAATAACCAATTTGGTCAACTTACACCATAATTATTTAGAGAACATAATGATTTCCCAATACATTGGACGACTAAAACAGACCAACCCATCATTGGTTTTTAATTTTACCACCATATATTGGTTTCTTATAGAACAACATATTATTGATTTATAATAGATCAAAAAATAATCAAAAATAATTCCCATGAACCATAACATAATAATAAGACATGAAATAATTGATTCTTATAAAAAAATTACTTTCACAAATAAGAAAAAAATTTCCTGATATCCAAATATTCATCCATATTAAAAATTTACTGAAAATTCATAGAACATAGGGAAGAAGGGTTTTTATCAGAATAAAACCTTGAATATTATAAAGGAATAAAAAAAATCAAATAATGGCTATATTTTTGGAAAAAACCACTGATTTTATGTGTGTTAAAATATGAAATTATTTTTTATTTTGTAATGAAAGTCCAAACATTAAAAAAAAATTCGATTTTTTTTAATAAATTAAAAAGGGACATAAAATATATTTTATAATTAATTTATTTCAATATAAATATATCCATAAAATAATTTTAAGAGCATAGACATGGAAAAGAAAGATCTGGAAAATAAATCCTCAAAACATTTAAAATAATGTTCTCCATAATTTGCGTCTGAATCATCATGTGAATCACTTTTATTCATGAATAATAAAATTTTACAAATTATTTACTTTCTTAAGAACTTTTTCAATTTTACCTATTATTTTAGTTATTTTTATGTTATATACAATTACATAATCAATTAAGTTCACGTCAGATGTTTTAATGATATTTAGCTCATATGTTCAAAATCAATTTAATAAGTTGAATTTAGTAAAATATATCATTATTTAATAATAAATTAAATTATAATCATGAAATTATTATAATTTTTAAACAAACCATGAAAGAAATAAACTACATTACAATCACGAAGACGATATTTCATATATATGTATGAGTAAAGTTTTAATTCTCCAATGATCATGATGAAAAAATATAATTATTATTTTATATATCCATTATGATAATTATATCATAAATATCAATTTATTATTTAAATACACTTATATATACTATCCATGTGATGTGATGATGAAAAATGATTCACATTGCTCTGTGGAGGTGGTAATGAATAACGTTATAGTTTTTCAATGGATATAAAGGTAAGAAATTAGATGATATATTATCTCTATATAATGATAAATATGTTGTAAATATTGTGTATATATATAATCCACAATTATATCCTTTTTGAGAGGTTGTGATGGAAAAAGAATTACATCTGTTAGTGAGGCAGTAGTCCATCATACAAACAAAGGATGGTTTTGTTTCCCATTTTATGGAGGAAGGATATTAATATTAGTTATTACATTAAAAGAAAAACATATTAGGGTATGGAAGATTCTAGCATTATTGATTTATAATTTAAAAAAATATTTGATAGAGGTGGATGAATAAATAAATTGAAAATAGTCGATTAAGAACTATACATCTAATTTAGATAACCTCTATAGAATTATACAAAAATCATTTTGAGATTGGTTTTATGATCAAACTATGTCCTCTAAGTCATGGGGAGGGATGCTAGTAAAGTGTTTTTATAGGTATTAGAAGATATATATTTCCAAAAATTTATGAGAAAGATAAAATAGGAGGTTCTATTTTATAAGTGAGCAGAGGGGAACTCCTAGAATTTCATAAATTTTTCAATTAATATAAATTAATTGTTTGGGAGAAATTGATATAAATTAATTTAGTTTAATTATTGGATGAGAATGGGTATAAATACTCTCATTAAAAAATTTACAAGTTTTGATTATGTTTTTACCCTTTTCTCTTTGTTTTATCCCACCATCAACCCATTGAAAATTAAACCAATCTTAATATTTTTTATTATTTATAGTTCATGAAAGTTGCTATAAAGAATAAAATTATTGAGACACAGAATTTTAATACATAGATATAACATCTTATTATATTATTATTCATTACAAAATATATCGATATACAAAAGAATCATGTAGTCCTAGTTCATTTTAATACATGGATACATAATTAATTGAATCATAAAATATCTACATCATCTCCCACTAAGTTTTTCATAACTAGATAAATTCATTGAAATATAATACATAGTACCTTTATTCATAACTTGTGGAATAGATACATAAAAAAGGGTGAGCTCTGATACTCTGTATGTGTAAAAAAGGGAGATATCAATGATCACATAAGCATTAGATGAATATAAGGATTTCAAAATATGATCATAACATTTTTAGAATCATACCTTGTATATCATATATCATAATATTAATTCATTTAATAAATCCTGATAGTTCATAAGACATGAATTATAAAGGAATTAAATAATATGGGCAATAAGAATATAACATTTCAAAATAACCTATGTTTTTGGCATAAACATATTCATAGAAAATCATTTCACTAATAGTCAAGGTTTATTTCCAAGACTATAATAGTGGATTGAGTTCACTCACCATACTATCATAGTAGTAAAGATTCACTCCCATGACTATCATAGTGGAAAAAGTCCCTTACTAGACTGGGTTCACTTCCCATTCATTCTTATTTAGCTAATGAGATATCAATCTATAACCAATGAATTGGTGGGAGATATAGGTCTCATCTGTGTCATAATGAAAATCATACATATGTGTGTCACAAGATTATAAAACATCCATCATATTAGATGTAAAGACCGTAAAATTCAAGGGAATTTTTTTTCTTAATTTTCTTTGGATTTTTTTACAAGAGCGCGGTTTCAGACGGCACCTGATTCCGAGGCCCGGAGTGCCCGGAATTAATTTCCGAAGTTTGGCTCGGGTACGTTCAGTGAACGAACGAGCGGGAATTCCTAACTTTTGATCCGGTGCTCGGA
Organism: Viscum album; assembly: GCA_963277665.1. Lineage (NCBI taxonomy): Eukaryota > Viridiplantae > Streptophyta > Magnoliopsida > Santalales > Viscaceae > Viscum > Viscum album. The sequence continues at coordinate 1,148,119,637 of OY728165.1, forward strand.
ATTGAAATCCGAGGGCACCGATGAACTCGCAGTGCCGATATTCGCTTAAAGAGACCCTTTCGGGAGTTGCGTATGTTGCGGGTTGAAAGTTAGTTTTGGGGATTAAAAGATAAGTAAAATAAAATTGTGTGTGAATTTTATTTTATTCTAGGTGGTTAGACTCTCTCATGGGAAGTTGTTGGTGGGGCCCGCAACCACCCAACTTCCCATGTGTGGTTATGAGGGAGGTGGGGCCCACACGAACCCCCCACCTTTTCAAATTCCCTAACCCCTCTAAACCCCCTCTTTAATTTGTGACTCTCCCCTACATTAAAACTTGCCAACTTATCTTTCCATTTAATTTCTTGACAACTCAAGATTTTAATTAATGTAATAAATTCAACTTTTGAATTTTTGAAAGGTGGGCAAAGTGAAAATAAAATAAGGGTAGCTTATTTTATTTTGGGGGTTGCTGTGTTGTGTGGGATTTGAGAGAGGAAGAGTTCTACACTTTGAAGAACTTCTTTTTCCTCCTTGAAGAACGCGAAGAACCTTCGAACATCGACGAAGAACGCCACGTACTCGGGAATCGTCTTTCGCGACGCCATACCCGCGACACCGACGACGTCTTCTTCCGCGTCATCTTTTCCCGCGACGAAATCGTCGTCAAAGAACTTCGAATCCTCGCTTCACGACATCGACGTCCTTCTTCCGTGACGCCGACCACCGCGACGCGTCTTCCGCGGGTCGTTGACGATCTTCGTTCTTGAAACCAGAGGTAGGGGATGATCTTTATTGATTATTTTTATTCCTTTCTTGAATCGTGGATTTTAGCATGACTTAACGTGTGACTTATTTTATTTAAGTTCCGTTTTTATTTCTTTAACGTGAGGGGGACCGGACCGCACGAACACGGCCGAATCCCCCTCCATCGTTCATGTTGTTCATGCTGGAGGAAACAAGTAACGTGGTGCCGTCGCACCACGCGGATGAACGTTCAGATATTTTCCGCAACGCCGTCGCGCTTCGCCGAGGAGAGATTTCAAGAACGCGACGCCGTCGCGCCGCGTTGGGAGGATTCTTGGCACGGAGAAAGGGGCGCGGTGCCGTCGCACCGCGCCGGACGACGAACACCGCGGCCGGTTCCGGGCCGCGGTGAGACGAGGAGACCGCGGCCGGTTCCGGGCCGCGGCGGAAGGAAAGACCGGCGGCCGTGCCGCCGGCGTCGGAAATCAAGGGCGGGACCGGAATTTCCCGGTCCCGTTAGTAAAAACCGGCCGGCCAGCGGGCCGGCCGGATATCATAAAAACCGGGGGTTTAAACCCCCGGCCGGCTCTTCAAACCCCCCTCTTAAAGAGGGGGGCGGTTCATTTAAAGAGGGGGGGGCAACAGCCCCCCGGTTTTATCAAGCCGGCCCCCATTTGCGGGGGCCGTTTTTGTCAAAGGCACGGCCTTGAGCCGTGCCGCTTGAAGAAAAACGCGGGGCTATGCCCCGCGTGCCAATCACGTGCGGCGCCCAGCGCCGCCGCCGCGGCCCGCCGCCGCCGCCGCCGCGGCCCGCCGCCGCCGCCACGCGGTCCGCCAGCCGCCGCCGCCACGCGGCCCGCCGCCGCCGCCACGCGGCCAGCCGCCGCCGCCGCCACGCGGCCAGCCGCCGCCGCCGTCCGCCGCCGTCCGCCGCCGCCGTCCGCCGCCACCGGCCGCCGCGCCGTCCAGAGGGGGGGGGGGTCGGGCCGGATCGGCCCGGACCCGGACCCCCCGTTTCGGACCAGATTAGGTTTTTGGCTCATAACTTGAGCCTCGGACCTCCGAATGACGAACCGTCTGCGGCAACGCGATCCTTGGATCGAGACGATCATTTCGGTATATCGCACTCAAGGTTTCGGGTTACTTTGAGTTCGGCCGGGTTGGTTCATTCACGAAACCAACCGGGCCTTCGGAGCGAAAACGCTCATATCTTGAGCTACGGACGTCCGATTGACGTGCCGTCAGTCGCGTAGTGTTCCTCTTAGTGAGACGGATCTTTTGGCATACTCCGCCCGAGGTTTGGACGCAGGTGGAGTACGGTCGGGTTGGTTTTGCCTTAAAAACCAACCGGGCCCCGGAGACGAAAATGCCATTATCTCTCAGACCGGGCGTCCGATCGACGCGCCGTCTGTTGCGTTGAGTTCCATTTGACGATACGGAACTTTTGGATACATCAACTTCGGTCTTCGTGACAGTTGATGTATCAGCCTCTCGGCTCGTGGAGCGGATCCTCCGTACGAGCTTGCTGTGTGCGGGAACCCTAGTGCTGGCTGCGACTGTTCTACTGCTACGACTGCTACTGTGACTGCGACGACGACAGTACAGAGATCCTGTGTGGATTCGACGACGACAGTACAGAGATCCTGTGTGGATTCGACGACGACGACTACAGCACTCAGCGATCCTACATGGATCAGTGCTACAGGTTCTGTGTGAGCCCGATCCTGTGTGGGTCCTTGCGCTCAGCGGTTCTGTGTGAGCCAGCGCCTACAGGTTCTGTGTGAGCCCGATCCTGTGTGGGTCTTGCGGGGGTTAGTTACCTATCGATCCTTCGTGGGTCCGACGACTTAGATGGATCAGTGATCATCTTTATCGTCCCTGAAGAAGTATACCTGTGTGAGCTGAATCCTGTTACTTTCCTTTGTGGAATACGTATACTTTCCTGCGTGGACTGAGTTATACTTGGGCTCGGAGGTTGGAGCGTATTTGAATTGATGACTTAGGTATATGTATGGGCATATACCTAAGCAGTGTTGGTTGTTACTTCGTGATTGTACTTTGCTTCGTGGTTTATCCTTTGTGGATTTTGAGAGACCTTCAGGGGTCTCGGGGACCCTACTGAGTAGCTTATACTCACCCCTGCACGGGCTTCGCCCGCACTACGTTGTGTTGGTTGCAGACGACGGACAACGTTGACCTTAGCTGAGGTTTGCGGAGCGGGACGGTACCCGGAGGTGGACCACTGGGCGGGACGAGCACGGAGCGGACGGTGGGACCCGTGGAGCAGAGGAGCTATCTGTACCCACCCTTCAGGTGGGATTTTCCAGTGGACAGCACGGAGTAGCGGCCTTTACTTTTCAGTTGCTGTTTTTCCCTTTTCGAGTTGTACTTTACTTTCAGTTTGGGTTTGTATTCTGGCCCATTTACTTTTCCGCACTTCAGTTGTACTCTGCTTGCTTAGTGTTTACTTTCCGCTTGTTTACTCTGTGGTGTGTGTTTACTTTTCAAAGGCAATGCCTTCCCAATTTGCTGGGATCTACGCCTTGGTGCTAGTCGCCAGCCCCTGGCCTATGGAAGGCGGGCTTGGGGTAGTCACGGCACGGACCCCGAGGGCGGGTCGTGACAAATTGGTATCAGAGGAGTTCGGTTCTACCGCGAACTCTGATCTTTTCTATGTGAAGCAATAATGTTTAGCGTATTGAGTGTGGTTATCAGTCCAGGGAGTCCAGTGTTGGTGCGGCGGCCGACGTATCCATACACCAGGACCCTGACTTCTGATTTCCGACTTAATGCACGGAAACATTGATTGCGTGTGTGTTTCAAAGTTTTCTTTGTGATTACTTGTGTCAGCTCACCGGGTATACTGATCTGCTTAATGAAAGTCTCAAGTTTTCTTTGTGATTACTTAATTCAGCTCACCAGGTATACTGTTCTGACTATGGCACTCTTGATCTCCTTTTCAGGATGGCCCCACGACGACAGCCAGCTAGGGTTCCGATGGTCGAGCGAGACGACAGCCCACCGAGCGACGAGGCCTCGGTGCAGGGCCCTTTTCCAGTAGTGGCACCGGCGGTAGCTTTACCCGCCGAGCCCCCGATGCTTCCAGCAGCAGCCGCTGACGATGCACGTCGCCTCAGCGCACTGCATGAGTTTCAGCGACAGCGACCACCCAGGTTTCGCGGGGAGACGGATCCCCAGGCAGCAGAGGACTGGCTGGAGGCAGTGGTTCGAGTGTTTAGGCTAGTGAGGACACCAGCAGACCTCATGGTGATCCTCGCTGCGAGCCTACTACACGCAGCAGCAGGACGATGGTGGAGCCTGATGCTCCAGGTGCACGATGAGGCATCTCTACTCTGGACGGACTTCGAGAGCCTCTTCCGCTCTGAGTTCGTCCCGGCCACCCTTCGAGCGGTGCGTATCCAGGAGCTTCTACAGCTGCGGCAGGGCAGCATGACGGTCGCCCAGTACTCGGCGAGATTTACCGATCTCTCGCGCTACTCGACCGACATGGTACGGGACCCATTCTTCCGGGCCCGGACCTTCGAGCAGGGTTTGAGACACGAGATCAGGGCATCGCTGATCTCCCTCAGCATACCGACTCAGACAGGAGTACTGGAGCGGGCTCTTCTGATCGAGAGCTTCCTTGCTGATTCTACACCAGCACAGCGACCCACCGCAGGGCGGCACGTGGCAGAGTCATCTGCAGCAGCCAGTCGACGGATGACTCAGGGGTCCAGACAGACCAGACCTTCAGGCAGACGATCTCAGGGCACTGGCTCAGCAGTGCGGGGCACACAGCGCGGAGCCAGTCTTCCGAGAGGCAGGCAGTGCTACTCGTGCGGCGGACAGGGCCACATGGCTCGTGACTGCCCGACCCGCCGTGCCGAGGAGCAGCAGTCAGTAGATGGACCACCGAGGCAGAGGCAGAGGGTCGACCGTGGCGGTCCGCAGGGAGGAGGCGGACGAGGCAGAGGAGCTGGACGAGCAGCTGGTGGTGGCCGACGCTTTGAGGCTTTACCACCACCACCACCAGGAGGTCCACCCCGACCACAGGGAGCTGGCGGGCAGCGACAGGCACAGCTCCAGGCAGCAGAGGCCTACGACCACGGCGCACCCGAGATGATTCGAGGTACTATCTGTGTCTATTCCACCCTTGCTGCAGTTCTTATAGACACAGGAGCGAGTCATTCTTTCATAGCCGCTGCCCTTGTTCGGAGCTCGGAGATTCCGACAGAGCCGTTGGCTCGATCCTTACGGCTAGAGACTCCTACGGGAGCAGACTCGACGATCACGCACTGGTGCCGGCAGTGTGAGCTTACTCTAGGAGGCGAGAGCTTCGGCTGGGATCTTCTTGTAGCAGCGTCGAGGCCTTACGACGTCATCTTGGGCATGGATTGGCTGTCCACGGTCCATGCACAGATTGACTGTTTTAGGCGCAAGGTGCGATGTGTACGCACCGACGGGAGCAGGTTCACCTTCACCGGCGAGAAGGGAGCCTTAGCAGCACAGGATGGACTTCCGCGGAGGAGAGGACAGCCCATCACTCATCAGTTGGCTAGCCTTATCCTTGGAGCAGTTGACGTGCGGAGTCCTGGTTTTCCTGCAGTGGTGGATCAGTATGCGGACGTTTTTCCCGACGATGTTCCAGGGCTACCTCCTCGCAGAGAGGTAGACTTTTATATTGACTTGTACCCCGGGACAGCCCCGATATCCACTCCAGCACATCGGATGGCCCCCGCCGAGCTTCGAGAGCTACGGGTACAGTTGGAGGACTTGCAGGGCAAGGGATTCATCCGACCCAGTGTTTCACCCTGGGCTTCCCCGATATTGTTCGCCAAGAAGGCGGACGGAAGCTTGCGACTTTGTGTTGACTATCGTCGCCTGAACCAGGTGACAGTGAGGAACAAGTATCCGCTACCGAGGATTGATGACCTCTTTGATCAGCTCAAGGGAGCACGGTGGTTCTCGAAGATAGACCTCAGGTCAGGCTATCATCAGCTCAGAGTCAGAGACGAGGATGTGCAGAAAACGGCCTTCAGATGTCGGTATGGCCACTATGAGTTCTTGGTTATGCCTTTCGGTGTAACCAATGCTCCAGCAGTGTTCATGGCTCTCATGAACAGGATCTTTCAGCCATACCTCGATCGGTTTGTCGTGGTCTTCATCGACGACATTCTGATTTACTCTACGACAGAGGAGGAGCACGCCTATCACTTGCGAGTTGTTCTTGACACACTCCGAGAGCACCAGTTTTATGGTAAGCTCTCGAAGTGCCAGTTCTGGATACGTGAGGTCCACTTTTTGGGACACGTTATCTCTGAGGCGGGAGTTGCAGTGGATCCCGCGAAGATTGAGGCTGTGTTAGCATGGGAGCCACCCAGGAGCGTGACTGAGGTTCGGAGTTTCTTGGGACTAGCTGGATACTATCGGAGATTTGTGCCGAACTTCTCCAGAGTTGCGGCATCACTCACAGCGTTGACGAAGAAGGGGAAACCCTTCGTGTGGTCAGACAGTTGTCAGCAGAGCTTCGAGGAGCTGAGGCAGAGATTGACTAGCGCACCTATCTTGAGGTTGCCTGAGGAGGGAGTAGGGTACGTAGTCTACTGCGATGCATCAGGGACCGGACTCGGATGTGTTCTGATGCAGGAGCGGGCCGTGATCGCCTATGGATCACGTCAGTTGAGGCCGCATGAGCAGAACTACGCTACCCATGACCTAGAGTTAGCAGCAGTGGTCTTCGCTCTGAAGACATGGCGACACTATCTGATGGGCGAGCGCTTTACGGTCTTTTCCGATCATCAGAGTCTCAGGTATATCTTCTCGCAGAAGGACCTGAACCTGAGACAGCGACGATGGCTCGAGTTCCTCCAGGACTATGACTTTGAGATAGTCTATACTCCTGGGAAGGGGAACGTAGTAGCTGATGCCCTCAGCAGGAGGACGGGCATTCAACTACTTGAGGAGGTGACGGAGCAGCTAGCCTCTTTGCAGATATCCTTCGTGGATAGAGATGGAGCAGCCTTTCTACAGTCTCTCACAGTCACTCCTCCACTACTGCAGCGAGTCAGGGAGGCACAGCATGGGGACGCTGACTGTGAGACACGGCGTGCACAGATATCCTCGGGACAGACACCTGATGGTTTCTCCCTTGGAGCAGAGCACGACATCCTTTTCAGAGGACGTACCATGGTACCAGTCGCTTTGCGAGAGGAAGTGTTGAGGGAGTTTCACACTTCACCTTTAGCGGTACATCCTGGAGTGGCGAAGATGTACCAGGACCTCAGACGACAGCATTGGTGGCCGGGCATGAAGAAGGCTGTAGCAGAGTTCGTTTCTCGATGCCTTACCTGTCAGCAGGTGAAGGCAGAGCACCAGGTACCAGCAGGCTTGGTACAGCCCTTGGAGGTTCCGGAGTGGAAGTGGGACGGCATATCTATGGACTTCGTGACTGGACTTCCACACACTTCCAGAGGTCACGACTCCATCTGGGTGATTGTTGACCGACTCACCAAGTCGGCACACTTCTTACCCATCAGAGAGCAGGGCTCGGTGGAGAGCTTGGGACGTCTCTACGTTCAGGAGATTGTGCGGCTCCACGGCGTGCCATCATCTATCGTTTCCGATCGTGATGCCCGCTTTACTTCCCGGCTTTGGAAGGGGTTGCAGGAGGCGTTCGGGACGCAGCTACGTCTTAGCACAGCTTTTCACCCTCAGACGGATGGTCAGACGGAGAGGACCATTCAGACTCTCGAGGACATGCTCCGTGCATGTGTCCTTGACTTTGGTCGTAGCTGGGAGGACCACCTACCTTTGGTGGAATTCGCATACAACAACAGCTACCACTCCACCATCGGGATGGCACCGTACGAGGCGTTGTACGGCCGACCATGTAGATCTCCTTTGTGCTGGACAGACCCAGGGGAGTCAGCACTAGTGGGACCGGAGATGGTCCAGGCCACGACAGAGAAGGTCCAGGTCATCCAGGAGCGGATGAGGACAGCTCAGAGCCGGCAGAAGTCATATGCTGACAGGAGGCGGAGACCACTAGAGTTCGAGGATGGCGACCACGTCTTCTTGCGGGTCTCACCTCGACGTGGTATTCGGAGATTTGGCCGAGGCGGCAAGTTATCTCCGCGCTTCATCGGACCTTTTCAGATTCTCAGCAGGATTGGCGAGGTGGCTTATCGCCTGGCTCTACCACCTCAGTTGCACCGGGTGCACGACGTCTTTCACGTATCCCAGCTGAGAAGATACGTGCACGACCCGACGCACATCATTGACCATGGGGAGCTTGACGTTGACGATGGGGCGACTTTTACGGAGGTCCCGGTGGAGATAGAGGATCGACAGGAGCGGGTCCTACGTGGGCGATCGATTCCTCTTGTGCGCATCAGATGGCAGCACGGGAATCTCCAGGAGAGCACTTGGGAGCGGGAGGCTCAGATGCGTGCTCAGTACCCTCATTTGTTCCCCTAGTTTTTGTTGTATCTTTACGGGGACGTAAAGCCCTGAGGTGGGAGTAATGTAAAGACCGTAAAATTCAAGGGAATTTTTTTTCTTAATTTTCTTTGGATTTTTTACAAGAGCGCGGTTTCAGACGGCACCTGATTCCGAGGCCCGGAGTGCCCGGAATTAATTTCCGAAGTTTGGCTCGGGTACGTTCAGTGAACGAACGAGCGGGAATTCCTAACTTTTGATCCGGTGCTCGGAATTGAAATCCGAGGGCACCGATGAACTCGCAGTGCCGATATTCGCTTAAAGAGACCCTTTCGGGAGTTGCGTATGTTGCGGGTTGAAAGTTAGTTTTGGGGATTAAAAGATAAGTAAAATAAAATTGTGTGTGAATTTTATTTTATTCTAGGTGGTTAGACTCTCTCATGGGAAGTTGTTGGTGGGGCCCGCAACCACCCAACTTCCCATGTGTGGTTATGAGGGAGGTGGGGCCCACACGAACCCCCCACCTTTTCAAATTCCCTAACCCCTCTAAACCCCCTCTTTAATTTGTGACTCTCCCCTACATTAAAACTTGCCAACTTATCTTTCCATTTAATTTCTTGACAACTCAAGATTTTAATTAATGTAATAAATTCAACTTTTGAATTTTTGAAAGGTGGGCAAAGTGAAAATAAAATAAGGGTAGCTTATTTTATTTTGGGGGTTGCTGTGTTGTGTGGGATTTGAGAGAGGAAGAGTTCTACACTTTGAAGAACTTCTTTTTCCTCCTTGAAGAACGCGAAGAACCTTCGAACATCGACGAAGAACGCCACGTACTCGGGAATCGTCTTTCGCGACGCCATACCCGCGACACCGACGACGTCTTCTTCCGCGTCATCTTTTCCCGCGACGAAATCGTCGTCAAAGAACTTCGAATCCTCGCTTCACGACATCGACGTCCTTCTTCCGTGACGCCGACCACCGCGACGCGTCTTCCGCGGGTCGTTGACGATCTTCGTTCTTGAAACCAGAGGTAGGGGATGATCTTTATTGATTATTTTTATTCCTTTCTTGAATCGTGGATTTTAGCATGACTTAACGTGTGACTTATTTTATTTAAGTTCCGTTTTTATTTCTTTAACGTGAGGGGGACCGGACCGCACGAACACGGCCGAATCCCCCTCCATCGTTCATGTTGTTCATGCTGGAGGAAACAAGTAACGTGGTGCCGTCGCACCACGCGGATGAACGTTCAGATATTTTCCGCAACGCCGTCGCGCTTCGCCGAGGAGAGATTTCAAGAACGCGACGCCGTCGCGCCGCGTTGGGAGGATTCTTGGCACGGAGAAAGGGGCGCGGTGCCGTCGCACTGCGCCGGACGACGAAGACCGCGGCCGGTTCCGGGCCGCGGTGAGACGAGGAGACCGCGGCCGGTTCCGGGCCGCGGCGGAAGGAAAGACCGGCGGCCGTGCCGCCGGCGTCGGAAATCAAGGGCGGGACCGGAATTTCCCGGTCCCGTTAGTAAAAACCGGCCGGCCAGCGGGCCGGCCGGATATCATAAAAACCGGGGGTTTAAACCCCCGGCCGGCTCTTCAAACCCCCCTCTTAAAGAGGGGGGCGGTTCATTTAAAGAGGGGGGGGCAACAGCCCCCCGGTTTTATCAAGCCGGCCCCCATTTGCGGGGGCCGTTTTTGTCAAAGGCACGGCCTTGAGCCGTGCCGCTTGAAGAAAAACGCGGGGCTATGCCCCGCGTGCCAATCACGTGCGGCGCCCAGCGCCGCCGCCGCGGCCCGCCGCCGCCGCCGCCGCGGCCCGCCGCCGCCGCCACGCGGTCCGCCAGCCGCCGCCGCCACGCGGCCCGCCGCCGCCGCCACGCGGCCAGCCGCCGCCGCCGCCACGCGGCCAGCCGCCGCCGCCGTCCGCCGCCGTCCGCCGCCGTCCGCCGCCGCCGTCCGCCGCCACCGGCCGCCGCGCCGTCCAGAGGGGGGGGGGGGTCGGGCCGGATCGGCCCGGACCCGGACCCCCCGTTTCGGACCAGATTAGGTTTTTGGCTCATAACTTGAGCCTCGGACCTCCGAATGACGAACCGTCTGCGGCAACGCGATCCTTGGATCGAGACGATCATTTCGGTATATCGCACTCAAGGTTTCGGGTTACTTTGAGTTCGGCCGGGTTGGTTCATTCACGAAACCAACCGGGCCTTCGGAGCGAAAACGCTCATATCTTGAGCTACGGACGTCCGATTGACGTGCCGTCAGTCGCGTAGTGTTCCTCTTAGTGAGACGGATCTTTTGGCATACTCCGCCCGAGGTTTGGACGCAGGTGGAGTACGGTCGGGTTGGTTTTGCCTTAAAAACCAACCGGGCCCCGGAGACGAAAATGCCATTATCTCTCAGACCGGGCGTCCGATCGACGCGCCGTCTGTTGCGTTGAGTTCCATTTGACGATACGGAACTTTTGGATACATCAACTTCGGTCTTCGTGACAGTTGATGTATCAGCCTCTCGGCTCGTGGAGCGGATCCTCCGTACGAGCTTGCTGTGTGCGGGAACCCTAGTGCTGGCTGCGACTGTTCTACTGCTACGACTGCTACTGTGACTGCGACGACGACAGTACAGAGATCCTGTGTGGATTCGACGACGACAGTACAGAGATCCTGTGTGGATTCGACGACGACGACTACAGCACTCAGCGATCCTACATGGATCAGTGCTACAGGTTCTGTGTGAGCCCGATCCTGTGTGGGTCCTTGCGCTCAGCGGTTCTGTGTGAGCCAGCGCCTACAGGTTCTGTGTGAGCCCGATCCTGTGTGGGTCTTGCGGGGGTTAGTTACCTATCGATCCTTCGTGGGTCCGACGACTTAGATGGATCAGTGATCATCTTTATCGTCCCTGAAGAAGTATACCTGTGTGAGCTGAATCCTGTTACTTTCCTTTGTGGAATACGTATACTTTCCTGCGTGGACTGAGTTATACTTGGGCTCGGAGGTTGGAGCGTATTTGAATTGATGACTTAGGTATATGTATGGGCATATACCTAAGCAGTGTTGGTTGTTACTTCGTGATTGTACTTTGCTTCGTGGTTTATCCTTTGTGGATTTTGAGAGACCTTCAGGGGTCTCGGGGACCCTACTGAGTAGCTTATACTCACCCCTGCACGGGCTTCGCCCGCACTACGTTGTGTTGGTTGCAGACGACGGACAGCGTTGACCTTAGCTGAGGTTTGCGGAGCGGGACGGTACCCGGAGGTGGACCACTGGGCGGGACGAGCACGGAGCGGACGGTGGGACCCGTGGAGCAGAGGAGCTATCTGTACCCACCCTTCAGGTGGGATTTTCCAGTGGACAGCACGGAGTAGCGGCCTTTACTTTTCAGTTGCTGTTTTTCCCTTTTCGAGTTGTACTTTACTTTCAGTTTGGGTTTGTATTCTGGCCCATTTACTTTTCCGCACTTCAGTTGTACTCTGCTTGCTTAGTGTTTACTTTCCGCTTGTTTACTCTGTGGTGTGTGTTTACTTTTCAAAGGCAATGCCTTCCCAATTTGCTGGGATCTACGCCTTGGTGCTAGTCGCCAGCCCCTGGCCTATGGAAGGCGGGCTTGGGGTAGTCACGGCACGGACCCCGAGGGCGGGTCGTGACATTAGAACCCATGAAAAAGTAGTTTTCATTGACATTTCATTATAGAAAACCCCATGCAAAAGAGACAGATTTCATCAACATATCATCATTTCATCAATGTATAATCCATAGAAAAGGAACATATTTTCATTAAAAACATGAAATCATAAATATAAAAATTTAGGAGAAAGAATAATTATAGTATCCTGATATTATATTCCTAATAAATAATAATTTAAATCAAGGGCTATTTTCTTTTATGAATATAAATACCATTATAAGATCATTAAATACTATTCAATAAAATATCCTTTCCTTTATTAAATCATTCCTTCAAAATCTAAATGTTTTTAAAATATTATAGAGAACATTTTATTTTAGAATAACATTGGGAACATGTAAATTATTCTTTATAACATTGATTTTTCATGATGGTGGGAAATTATGTTCATGTCTTATAAGTTAAAATAAATCAGTCTTTTACGCCTTTGTAAAAAATGTAACTCATTTGGAAAACGACTAGAATATTACATTCACGATTATTTTTTAAAATTAAATAATATGAAAAAATGACTTTAAAACACAGGATAATAGTGAAAACCCTATTTAAAACATTTTTAATTTTTTTTACATAAACAAAACATTTTTTTACAAAAGAGAAAAATGAAGTCAGTTTTCACTAAAAAATACTTTTAGGCTTTTGAGTACTAAAGTCGAGGAAAATGAAAGGAAAACTTGTATTAATATGAAATAAACATAGAAGAATAAAATCCATGAGATTATTTTGATATAGATAATAGTATTTCATCATCGTAGACTTAATCATAAATAATACCTATAAACAATGAGATTTTAGCATAAAAGCATTACCACTTTGTTAATTTTTAATTATAAGTCAAATGAAAGAAAGAAAAATTGATTGATATTTATATCATGAATGTAATGTGTTGGATTTTTTAAAAGTTAATGTCTATTAATTTATAGTTCTAGTCTATTTAAAAGGACTTAATAATTTTTCCTAGACAAGTAAATGAGGGCTCGGGTGCATCTGGGGATCGTTCGGAGCCTATAACCTCGAAGTGGGAAGAAAATATTTGGCCCATTGTCAGGAAAAAATGTTCCACATATGCTACACAGTTTCTCTGAAACTGTACAGCTGTAGAGATTCAGTGCTTGGGAGATTCATAGTTTTCCTGTAATTGTGGAAACTGAGACACACAATCATGTGATATTGCAGAGGTTTAGTACAATGAGTTCTTTAATGTTTAGTTAAACCATACACCTAACTTTTCAATATTCCCCTTTGAAGTAGATAAGGGTGCACAGTTGTCACACAATTTTGAAACTGTGCACACCAACCATGTTCAATTTTTTTTGGATGAAATTACTAAATTAACCTTCTTAAATAAATTAAACCTAACTCTTTTACGCCTCTATCTTATTTCCAATGGTTGGATGTTTCTCCTCTCATAGTAATATCAGCTCTCATGAAATCTAGGAATAAATGTAGACCCTTCACCTGATGTTTGATTCATTCACCATTAGATCCATTGGAAGAGTAGAGGTATTATCTCTAATATTATCCAATCCATTTCAAGTTATTCATCCCATAAATTTATATATTTGGTTGAAAGATTATTTTCCACATTTTTATAGAATATGATGGTTTCATCATTTTCTTCCAACCTAGGTCGAATCAATGGTGGATACAAAATAAGGGAATATCTATGAGGATAAGGTTGGTGGTCATGGTATTTTCCTGTCATTTTTTGTGTTATATAAATTATTTCATTGTTCCACTCACTAGGCTATTCTAGTGATGCCTCCAAATGTCAATTAAATTATTCCAAGAGGTTTTATATATGTATCTGGATCCAATCTAGCAGTGAATCGCCTTCATGGTTGATCCCCTTGACCCATGTTTCCCAAATGGATGTGATTAGCCAAAAAACCTTAATTTCCCACAGTGTATTCTCTTGTTTAATTACCATTGAGGGTATTTTCTCTTAATAAGATTTCTTGAGTGGTTAAATTGAAGTGGATCAGGTTTTAATCCAAGTATTATACCCTCTACCCATTCCTTAAATGAAATGGTTGATTTAATTTAATGAGACATGTGCTTAAGGCTATTCCTAATGCCTTAAATGATCCATTAAAATTGAAATTACTAGATTAAATGACATTCAAGTTTTAAATTCTAGAAATAAAATGAAACAGACCTTCAAATGATTTATTTATATGTTTACTTATTTGTTAAATTCTGTTACCATGTACTAAGGGTGAAACAAGGGGTTCCAAATTAAGGAACCTTGGACAAAATCGTGTTCCTTCATGATGTATTTAAACCAACCAACCTAATGTTATTTTTTATTATTTATGGAATTATGAATTCTTATAAACATGATGGGGGTTGCATTAACTATGACTAAGAAAGGTTCATAGTGCATTATTTGTTTATACCTTCAAAAAAGTGATACCAGTTCCCTATGGGAGAGCCCCAAGATGGTCTCTATGGCTTGAATATTTGTACCATTCCATGAGTGAGACACAGGTCCCTATATGTGATATAATAGATTTTGAGGTCTATTATACGTTTACTATTTCACACCATGCGAGTGTGACACATGTGAACTCATACATGGGTCACCACAGATGGGCTCCTTGAAATTTGACTTATACCGAGCCCCTCAAGTGATACATATCAAATATATCAACATTTAAAATGAGTGGATAAGGGGGTATCACCATACTTTAATGTGTTTTAAAATTTAAAGAAATGATAAATGAATGATTTTAAAATGAGAATTTATCTATTGTTGTTAAAGAGTTAGGGACATTTCCTTCATGCAAAAGCATAAGCTTCGAGACTGCCCACCACCTGGAACCTAATATATCTCACCTTACCAATATAGGTTCCTTTGTTTAGACTTACCATCATTGGAAGAAGAAAGTAATTGGGTGGGTCTGCAAGTGGAACCTAGTACAATGCATTTATTTATTTACTTTTTATTTCATTTAATTACTATGGTACAATATTAAATTTATATTGTACACTATGGAATAGCCTATACATCATGGGTTCCATCCTACTGAGATTGTATCTCACACATTTCCCAAGTGACTTTAGTGCCTGATTTGACATTATATTTATAGGTTTATATAAAATAAAGAATCCAATTTCAATGGTTTGATTCCAGCTTTAGGATAGAGTTTGGGGGGGAAAGGACCAATCATATGCTTGAGATGCTATGTGTAGCGGTTTTTGGACTTTTTATTTTTATTTTGCTAGTATTTTTTATATTCCTGTATCATCTTTCCCACTATAGTCATTTTTGTATAGTTACATTACCATAACATGATGATCATTTTATATCTTACTACTATTCATTTTTCACTTACTATTTATTCAGTTTCCATGATTACATAATATACTTCCACTAATTGGTATTGGTTATACCTACTTTTGATGTTTCTAATTATTATATACTACTGTAATCCACTATGATCAAGAGGGAATAGTATCCCAATGACTTAACCATTCCCTCGATGCAGGTCGGCAGCCTTTGGCATTCAGGGAGGCCCACTTGAGGTCTTATGGCCAACCGTCTCGGAGCACTAGTGAGTGGAATCTGGGGTGGGTTCCCATAAAGAGGTATTAGAGATTTATTTTTATTTTTTATTACAATTTCAGTTTAGGCATGAGTCTAGGATACAATAAGTTTCTAATTATTCTATGGCTGGAAGTAGCTATCCACATACATGGGAAACATGAATTTCCTGGGGGAAAATGTTGTTATTTCATTATATTATTATCATTTCAATGGATTTCAATGTTGGGTGACATGAATATTTATACAGCTCCATTATTGATACTATTTGAATTAGTTGTTCAAATTTATCCTGGTGATATATGGGCCCAGAAAAACACTCATCCTATTAGGCTCCATATGAATGAAATTCCGTGTATTATTCCATGCCATATCTACTTTCTTGTGGAAATTGACAGTTCTTCCTATGATATGTTTTTACAGTGTTAGTTATGATATGTAGTGTTCTAGTATTCTCAAGGATGTAATAATTGATTTAATTAACCAACAATGCCACATTATTATTTTTTGATTCGTGGGTGTCATTGGCTGTTTGTCTAATCAAACCACAATTACGGCATGTTACACTCATTTTCTAGTATAATTGTCAATGTATAGTTGTTTTACATGCCAATTTAAATTTATAATGCATATGGGAACTTATTAATTGTAATTGGTGACGTAATTAACAGGATCATGATTTTAATAATCAATTAAATAATAATAAATCTAAATGAATTAAAATTAAATGGTTACATTACAATTGAAATGTGAGACCATAGCCTGGCCTCATATTAGTAGTATGTTATAGGCCATGTCTCCTTTGATCCTTAAATTGCTCATTCTTATCATTCATACATAGATCATGGAGAAGGATAAGTGTTATAGCATTCCAAGGCAGGATTTGTACCTATCAATATTTAAAAATTTTCTTATCTATTATAAATCATATCTGAGGTATGTTTATGGAAATTATAGATCTATGACACTGCGATGAGCTTGAGCTACCATTTTTTGTTCATGATCTGTACCATTGGAGGAATTACTAATTGGGTGGGTAATTAATTTCCTACATAGATCATAAAAGTATCAAATACAAATCCCCACAAGGAGACATGAATCTGAGATAGCATAGGTGGGTGGAATACCATTAATAATTCCATTTTAAGCTTGAAAAAACCCGAAAAGGGAAATAATGTAGCTAATTCATTGAGCCATAAGACTCAGATTCAAGCCGTCAAAGAGGATGGCAGTGAGTGGAAATTGATTTATTTGTTCTTTGAGATGAATCTGGTGGTTTTGGAACAACACAAGATGCTAGTTCTTGTAGATCTAGTAGTGACATCATTTCTCCTATAATGGGATCTAATAAGGATATTATCTGATTCTGAAGGACTTTTTTGAGGGAATGCGTCATAGCAGAGAATCCACATCCTAGGTTGGTTAATGTTGAAGTAATACCCAACTACTATGTGGCCATGTATGGTTACATTCATATATGTTAGGTCAACTAGGCTAGATACCCTGAGAGGGAGGGTGAATCAGGGTATGACAGATTAAAACAACTGCCCCTTTTGATCTTGTTTTGCTGTTAGCCAAAACTCTCTTCTCTCTCCTTCCCGATGCAGAGTATGAATAACACTTAATGCATGCACAGGATACAACGATTTTTACTTGGTTCACCCTTACTGGGCTACATCCAAGGAGCATACACCGACAGTGAGCTGACGTACGAATTCCACTATAAGCGCACTGCTGTTTACAAGTTCGAAGCGGACTCACTGTCCCTCCTAGTTTACAACCACTCACAATTTGAGAACTCATTGATCTCTCAACTGAAGTGATCACACAGCTTCTTTAGAAGATCCACTCACAGTTTATAGACCTGTTGGTCTCTTCATTTGCATAAAATCATGCATCCTCACCTATTGATAAATGCTCTGTTGAAGTCCAAATTTCATTCACTGCTGAAAAACCCATTTCCCCTGAACACTGGGTAATTCCTTTTGAAATACCTTTGAAAATCCCCCTATTTTGCAAGGATCCCAAATTCATGAAGCTCAAACAAGACTTCGTGAATATCCTACCTTTTTTCGAAGCACTCTCGTGAAGCTCAAGTCGTTGCAGAGCAACTTCCCTCGTGAAGCTCACCGAGCCAACGTGGAGCTCACAACTTTCGCAGAGCTACAATTGCCGTCGTGAAGCTCTTCTTTCGCGAAGAACACAGGCTATGCCAACTACCTTCATGAAAAGAGAGAAAAATATCTTCTTCGCAAATTATCTACTTCTCTTGAGGGGGGGACCTCTATATATAAGAGATTTCACCGACTCTCATCCCTTCCGCGTGATGTCAGTGCCACGTCATCGCCAATCGCAAAGCTCTGAAGTTCCCACCGAAATTCTCTCAAAATTGAGAAGCACCACGGAAATTTTCTGATCGTGAAGCTCGTAGTAATTGTGGAGCATCCCGTCATTTCCAACGCACCTTCACCACGAAGCTCCCTCGCAAAGCCCTTCACCGCCGCGATGCGCTTCATCCTCTGCCGTTCGCGAAGCTTGTCGTAATCGCGAAGAATCACAACCATCAATCTTCTTGTCTTTGAGAAATCCAAACCATGAAGCCTCTCTTCACGAAATTCATGTATCTTCCATATTAAAATACGATATTCCTGGAAATCCTATTTTTATGATGCTCATGAACTTTCAAATTTGGGACCCCAAATTTTTTGAAAACACTTGAAAACAGCACCACCTTGTACTGCTCTTTGGTACCCCCTCCAGATCTTCTATTCCTTTTTCATCGTTCTTTGTCAACATGGATTGTCAACCACTTCTCGGGAACTCGAAAATTCTCCATGGAAACCTGCTTTTTCAACAAACACAATCAACCAAAAAATAATACAATGTTACCTTGAGGGATTTTTTCCCAACAATATATATGAGAATAGATGATGAGGGAATCACAAGCCTCTATATGGGAAGTCAATCTTGGGCTTACTAAGATGTACAGAGATATTCATCTTCAATATTAGTGGCCAAGTCTTAAGAGGAAGATAATAGATTTCATCACTCCTTGATCCACCCATAAGAAAGTGAAGGAAGAGTACCGGTTCCCTACTAGAAATCTAAATCCCCTCTCTATTCCTGAGAGTAAATGGCACAACATCACCATGGAACTTGTGGTGGGCTTGTCGAGATCTCCTTGAGGCAGTACTGCTATATGGGTGATCAACGACATGATAAAAATTGTCTAAAACTTCATATCAATCCAGGAGACCTTTTCTTTATGAGTTAAGATGGAAATACATTTTGTAGACATTGATACTACATGGTATACACCATTTTATCATATCATACCGAGATACTTGGTTCACTTTAGGGTTCTGAAAAGGTTTTTAGAAAACATTGGGTTCATTGGTGATCTTGATTACTATATATCACCTAATGACTGATGGGTAGTCTAAGTGGACCATAAAAATGTTATAGGGTATGATTTGGGCATGTATCCTTGATTTTGGAGGTTCTTGGGAAAATATTATTCATTCGGTTGAGTTTTACAACAACAAAAATTTCCATGAAACATTTCAGATGGCTCTATATGAGACTCGTTATGTTAGACCATGCCATTATCCTCTATGTTGGTTTGAGACATGTAAGGATGCTCTATTGGGTCCTCGTTCTATACAATAGACTTCAAAGAAAGTCCATCTAATTCAGAATCATATGGATACAGCTTAGTCCAAGCATATATAATATTCCAATCATCTCTATAGAACTATATAATTTGAGGTGGGACATCAAGTCTTTCTCCGTGTATCTCATAGATTGGTTTAGCGAAAAATTAGAATATAGTGGAACTTAATGCCGATATATGTTGGGGCTTTTGAGATAGTGGGAAGAGTTGGGTCGGTAGCCTATCAGTTCAAATTACCTTAAAGGTATCATGCCATGTAGGATGTCTTCTATGTATCTCAACTTCAACATTATCTTATTGAACCGTCTCATTCGTTTGACCCTAGGGATATTGATCAGGAGGTGGATTCTTCCTTCAAGGGGCATTTGATATGTATCATTCATTGGTGCATGAAGGCTATCCAAGACATTTGAGTTCCTCTGGACTAGGTGATATGGAATTATAGGTTCATAAAAGATAAGACATAGGAATGGGAGGCTGATATACATTCTTAATGGCCATAACTCTTCTCATATAATGTTTTATTACCCTCATAAGGGAAACTCAGGGATGAGTTGTCTTAAGGATGAGAGGTTGAAATGTCTCATATTTTCTTAAATGTATGCACCATTAATTTATAGATCTAATTCTTTTATGTGAAGCTTATAATTATGCTTAGTCAAGTAATTAAGGGATCAGATACGCATGGGTCTCGTTCAATGCTCAGATCCCCAAAGTGGAAAGAAAATACCAGGCCACACGGTTATAGAAAACTATGTATCCAATCCCGCATGGTTTCTCTTAAACCATGTGGATATAGATAGTGAGCACCTAGAGGCCACATAATTTGTCTGCATCCATTTGACTTGAGGTTCATGTTAGTGTGAGATTTCAGAGGTTTTCGATAGTGAGTTTTCACAAGGTTTTCACAAGGTTATTTAAATAGTGTGATGTGCCCCTTTGAAGTAGATAAGGGCGCCTGCTTAGTGCGTAGTTTGGATATCGTGTGTAGTGGGTTTTTTCTGTAATGACCTAAAATTTCAATCTAAATTTTGTTTATTAAATGGGAATTTTACAAGTCCGTGAAAATTGACGACATGTGATTCTGAGGACCAAAGTTCCTGGAATGAATTTCAATACTTTTTTTCAGGTGCATTCAGTAAACATGCGAGCATGATTTTCTGACTTTTAAACCAGTGGATGGAATTGAAAAATGAGGACACTGTTGAACTCATAGCACTGATATTCACATAAGGAGACCTTCACCTCTATTGCAGTGGGTCGAGAGTGAATGATAGATTTTGGGTTTTTCGTGAAGGAATAAAATAAAATAAAATGGTGTAACATTTTATTTTTTTTATTCTGAAACCACCCATGTGGATGTTTTGTTGGTGGGGGCCACCTGAACAAAACCTCCCATGAGAGGTTATGGTGGTGAGAACCACCTAAACTAACTTACCAAGAGAGGTTTTGGTGGTAGGGACCACAGAAGTCATGAAACCAGTTGAACTCCCTATTAAGTGGGGAGAAACCTCATGAGCTACCCCACTTAATTGTGTCAACCCCTTTCCCTAATTAATTAATCCAACCCAACAACTCATTTAATTAAATATTCAATTTTGAAATTATACCATCAAAATTTATTATATTGGAAACCCTTTTCTTTTGGGTGGGATGGGGGAAAATAATCATTGGCAAAGGTGGGAGCTTGGGAGAACTTGGAGGAACAAATCCTCCAACGAATAATGCCAATGAAGAACACTTCTCCTTCGATGAATTATTATCAAAACTCCGTCAAAGGATCATTAATGAGGAACATCTCCACCAACGAATGAGGAGACTCCGACATCACCGACATCCTTCTATTCCTAATGGCATCGACTCTTTCCCCACGGACAATCTTCAACGAATCAATCAAATGAGGTTGGGAGGTTTTTTGAATTATTTCCTTGAACTATTCTTGATATTCTTGTCATTCTGGTATTATAGCCACTTGATACCACTCTAATTAGAAGAGTGTGGGCCAAACAAACATGGTTTGTCCTCTCCCAATTTTGTGGGATAATTCATGTGTTCATCGCGATGGAGGAGAACAACTATCAACCGCGATGAATGAGAAAAAGGCGAGGAAGGCAAAGACATCACCCCATGGACTACGTGGCCCATGGTGCTTCACCACCCGTGGCCTCACCGCACCGCCTAGGCTGAGCCACCCCATGGCTCCCATGGCCTCCGCCCTTCCGTCTGAGCCACCCAACTGTCGCACCCTCACGACACCCCACGGTCGAGCTGCTCTGGCCAAGCCGCCCCACACCGTGCCATCGTGGAACCCCACGGCCGAGGTGCTCTGGCTGAGCTACCCCTCACTATGCCCTCACGGCATCCCATGGCAAAGCCACTCCGCCCGAGCCACCCTGAGGCCGCACCCTCACAGTACCCCACGACTGAGCCGCTACGGCCGGGCCGCCCCGCAGCTGTGCCCTCACGCTCCCCACGGCCGAGCCACTCTGGCCGAGCCACCCCAAGTCATGACCTAGCGTAACCCCGTGGCCACACCGCCCCATGTGACGCCCTCACGACACCCCGCATCCTCATGCCCTTGCGGCACCCCCGTGGCTGATCCGCCTCAAGGCCCTCCCAGTTCAGGCCGGACACAGCAGGTCGGGCCGTTCAACAGGTCGGGCCAAACCCAATGGGCTGGGCCGCCCAGTGGGGTGCTCTAGACTCATCGGGTCAAGGAGGGTCTTCCTAGACTTGGTTGGCCCAGTCCGGGTTGGGTTGGGTCGGTCCGACAAGGTCGAACCAGACTCGGACCCACTTCGACCCATTTACGCACTTTTGGCCATATCTTTAGCACTAGAGGTCCGTTTGATGAACCGCCAGTGGAACTGGATATCATTAAGTGAGATGGTTCCTTTGGTATACACCACTGGAGTTTTGGATAAATTTTTGAAATGGTCAGGTCGGATCGAGCTTGAATCCAACTGGGCCCTCGAGACTAAAAAGCTAATAACTCACAGACCGTGTGTCTGAATGAGGCACCGTCTGTTGCATTAAGACCCCTATGACGTGGAAGTACTTTGAGATAATTCTTCATGGTACATAGTATTAGTTAGAGAATATAATAGTGGTGTGGGGAGAAGACTCTCCCAGAGATGAAGAAGCCTAGTACGGAAACCCATTAGCTAGATGTGATTAGAAGAGTGCTCCTTGCTATCCTGTGTGGGTCAGCTCCTAACGATCCTGTGTGGGTCTTCTCCAGCGATCCTGTGAGGGTCAGCACCTATAGATTCTTTACAAGTTTTCAGCAAAGCCTCATAATGGAATATTATTATTCAGTAATTATAACTAATCATCTCTATTACGGTATCTAAAGATATGCATGGTGTGAGAAGAGTAAGAACCTCTATGTTTCTTCATGATTGAGATGAATGACTTGATAACTTATGTATATGTATGAGAATATACCTATGTAGGGTTATCTGTTGATTTCATACTTTTTGGTTTATCAATGGTGGATTTTGTGAGACCTTGAGGGTCTCAGGGTCCCTAGTGAGTATCCTTATACTCACCATTGCATCGGCTATGCCCGCACCTTGTTGTGTTGGATGAAGACAACAGAAAACACTGACTAAGGATGAGGGTACCAGGACTAGCAGTAGCTCGATGGTGGACCTAGATGAGGCATACCGGAGAGAAGACCGATCGAGGGTTGTACCTACCCTTCAAGTAGGATCCTTGGCGGGTGATCACAAGAGATATTCAAGTTACTTGTACATTTATTTGTCTTGTACTTTCCTTTTTTCTATGTACATTCCAGTTGGGCTTGTATTCTGGCCCCTTTTTACTTATTGTACTCACTCGGTTTACTCTTCAGTTTACTTGAGTTCGTATCTTGATGTGTGCTTGGTAATGTGTGTTACATGTTATAAAGGAAATGCATTCCCAGTTTTAGGGATTATGCCTTCGGTGCTAGTCACCAGCCCCTGGCCTATGGAAGGTGGGCTTGGGGTAGTCACAGCAGGGGCCCCGGGGACGGGTTGTGACAAATTGGTATCAAAGGATTAAGCTCTATTGTAGAACATATGACTCTGATATTTCTTTTTAATGCCAATAGTTTTATGTGTAGTGAGTGTGCGTATTAGTTTAAGGAATCTAGTGTTGGTGTGGTGGCTGACTTATCCACAAAACAGGACACTAACTTCTAATTTCTGACTCAGTTCACGAAAACACGGATTGAGAATGTGTTTTGAAGAGTTTTATATGTGATCTATTTGAGCCAGCTCACTGGGTATAAATTATTAACCATGGCGCACATGTTTCTTTCCAGGATGCCTCCACGTAGACAACCAGCTAGGGTTCCGAGGATAGTATGCACTGATATCCCACCGAGCGATGAGGCCTCGGTGCATGGCCATTTTCTAGTAGAAGCACCAGTTGTACCTTTTCCCATTGGTCCATCGATGAAACCAACCCCAGTAAGAGACAGTGCGTGCCGCTTAAGCACGTCGCATGAGTTCCTGCGCCAGAGACCACCCATGTTCAGAGGAGAGATAGACCCACAGTCATCTGAGGATTGGTTGGAGGTTGTAGTGAGAGTCTTCCGGCAGGTAGGGACACTAGCCGATCTCATGGTGATCCTTACCGCCAGCCTTCTATAGTTAGCAGTAGGTGGATGATGGGAAATTATGCTCCAAGTTCATGATGAGGTGACACTTCTTTGGGCAGACATCGAGAGCCTGTTTTGGGCAGAGTTTGTCCCAACGACTATTCGCGCAGTGCGCATATAGGAGCTACTTCATCTATAGCTGGGTAGCGTGATTGTGGCTCAGTAATCAGCGAGGTTCACTGACCTCTCATGCAACTCCATAGATATGGTGCAAGATCCATTCTCCAGTGCTCGGACCTTCGAGCATGGACTCAAGCAAGAGATCAGACCTTCAATAATATCACTCCACATCTCGACGCAGGTGGTAGTGTTAGACCGAGCCCTTTTAGTGGAGAGTTTCCTTGCTGAGCAGTCACTAGCAGTGAGACCCACCACTTGTTGTAACCTCAGAGAGTCTTTGGAAACTGGCAGCAGACAGATGTCACAGAGGTCCAAAATGACCAGACCTACAAGTGGACGACCACATGATTCAGGGCTGGTTGTGTGGGGCTCCAGAGACAGAGCCAGTCATGCCAAGAATGGGCAGTGTTACGCATACGGAGGGCAGGGTCACATGGCATGTGACTTTTCAACCCACCGTATGAAAGATTAGAAAACGGTCGAAGAACCACCCAGGCAGAGTCAGAGATTCGACAGAGGATGTCCGTAGGGAGTAGGCAGACGTGGCAGAGGATATGGTCGGGCAGCTGGTAGTGGATGATGTTTTGAGATGTTATACCCACCCCCACCAGGATGAATACCCAGACTACAGGGATCAGGTGGATAGGGGTGACCTCGGCTCCAGGCAGCTAAGGCCTATGATCACGACGGTCCGGAGATGATACAAGGTATGACTAGTGTCTACTTCGTCTTAGCTGCAGCACATATAGACACAGGTGCCAGTCATTTTTTTATTTCCACTTCACTCGTTTGCAGCATAGAGATTCTGACCGAGTTGTTGTCTCGATCCTTATTTCTAGATACTCCTATGGGATTGGATTCGATGATTACGCACTGGTGCCGGTAGTGTGATCATACTATAGGAGGTGAGAGATTTGGAAGGGATCTCCTAGTAGCAGCGTCAAGGCCTTATGATGTCATATTGGGTATGGACTGGTTATCTACAATCCATGATTAGATAGACTGTATTAGATGAAATGTTCAGTGTGTCCACACAAATGGGAACACGTTTACCATCACCGGTGAGAAGGGAGCCTTTGCATCACAAGATGGACTTACCTGGAGGAGAGTGCAGCTGATCACTCATCAGTTGGCTAGACTTACCCTTAGAGTAGTTGATGTGGAGAGTCTGAGTAATCCGGTAGTGGTGGACCAGTACACGGCTGTTTTCCCATATGATGTTTTGGGTCTAACTCCTCACAGAGAGGTCAACATTTACATTCACTTTTACCCCAGGATAACACCGATATCTACACCCGCGTATCAGATGTCTCCCGTGGAGCTTCATGATCTGCGGTTATAGTTAGAGGACTTGCAGGGGAAGACATTCATTCAGCCCGGTGTTTCACCTTGGGAAGCCTCGATTTTGTTCTCCAAGAAGGCAGATGGGAGTTTGGGACTTTGGGTCGACTATCGGTGCCTGAACCAGGTGACCATGAAGAACAAGTACCCACTTCCAAGGATTGACGAACTCTTTGATCAGCTTAAGGGATCTTGGTTTTTCTCGAATATAGACCTTATATCAGGCTATCACTAGCTCAGATTAGGAGACGAGGATGTGTAGAAGATGGCTTTCAGATGCTATTACGGCAATTACGAGTTCTTGTTTATGCCAATCGGTGTAACCAACGCTCCATCCGTGTTCATGGGACTCATGAATGGGAACTTTGAGCCTTACCCTAATTTCTTTGTAGTAGTCTTCATTGACGACATTATGATCTACTCGGCTACTGAGGAGGATCATACCTTCCATTGGCATGTGGCACTAGATACACTCTGAGAGCACCATCATTATGGTAAGCTCTCGAAGTACCAGTTCTGGAATCGAGAGGATCAGTTTCTAGGACATGTCATATCAGAGGCTGGAGTTTCAGTGGATCCATCGAATATTGAGGCGGTACTTTCTTGGGAGCCACCCAAGAGTGTAACAGAGGTAAAGAGTTTCCTGGGTTTTGCTGGATACTACCAGAGATTTGTGATAGATTTCTCCAGAGTTGCTGCACCAATTTCAATGATGACGAAGAAGGGTCAACCCTTCATGTGGTCTGAGAGATGCAAGCAGAGTTTTCAGAAGCTGAGTAAGAGGTTGACTAGTGCCCACATCTTGAGGATTCTAGAGGAGGGTGTTGGGTACGTAGTTTACTATGATGCATCATAGATCAGACTCGGATGTGACCTAATTTAGGAGAAAGAAGTGAGCGCGTATGGTTCTCGAAAGATGATACAACATGAGAAGAACTACTCTAACCATGACCTGGAGTTAGAAGAAGTGGTCTTCACCCTAAAGATGTGGTGTCACTATCAGATGATAGAATGTTTTACTGTCTACTCGGATCACAAGTGTCTCCTGTATAACTTATCTCAGAATGACCTGCACCTGAGAAAACGACGTTGGCTTGAGTTCCTCCATTACAATGACTTCGAGATAGTCTATACTCTTGAGAAGGGCAACATTTTAGTAGATTAACTCAGCAGGAGGACTGGTATACAGCTTCTAGGCAAGGTGATAGAGTAGTTGGCCACTTTGTAGATATCTTTTGTGGATAAAGATGGAGTAGTTTTCTTCAGTCTCTTACAGTCACACCCTCACATCTTTAGTGAGTCAGGGAGGGGAAATGAGGGGATACTCACTGTGAGACTCGATGAGCATAGATATCCATAGGGCAGGCAGCTGATGGATTTTCTGAAGGTGGGGAGCATGTCATTCTCTTCAGAAGACATACCATGGTAACAGTGTCATTTCAGGAAGAAGTGTTGAGAGAGTTCCACACATCCCCTCTAGCAGTAAATCCAGAAGTGTTTAAGATGTACCAGGATCTTCAATGACAAAAATAATGGCTAGGAATGAAGAAAGCAGTAGCAGAGTTTGTTTCTCAGTGCCTCACTTGTCAGTTTGTTAAGGCAGAGAATCAGGTACCAGTAGGCTTGGTTCAGTCTTTATAGGTCCAATAGTGGAAGTGGGATTGGATATCTATAGATGGTGTGTTTTATGACATCATAATGACCCAAAAGTGGTGTAATAAATTATATAAAGGGTCTCCATAACCAATATATATATTTACTATTCAAAATAATGTGTTATTTGGTTATTTTTTTAATTTTATAAATCCTTTATGAATCCTTTAAAATCTATATTATATTTTAAGGTTTTAAAATCAATTCATTATAAAGATGACTCACTTAAATATCACCAAAGGTATTATTTTATTATGTTTAGACCTTGGATTCATAAAATAAATAAAAAACTCCTCTTTTTTATAAACCATGGAGAAAATACATCGGATTGTTTTTTTTATTACTTTATTATATAGAATTCAAAAACTAAGTTTGAGAAATAATAAAGAACTCCCCTCTATCTTCCTATATAAAACCACAAAATATCATCTTAAAATTCACTCAAAAACCATGGATAATGTGCTTAATCTTCCCTTATATCTCTATATTCATCTCAAGGTTCCCCAATCTCTCAATAATTTCCTCCAAAACTTTTGGAGAGCACCCTATGATGGTAAGAGATCCTCTCTTTATCCTCTTTATTCAAGAACCTTGTTTATGTAATACACTTTATATTCCTATTAATATTGATGGGATTTAATTTTACACATTACTATTACCACCATAATAATTTCAAAGTGATTAGTGACTCCTTTTACTCCCATTAATCCCTCCCATGACTCATTATGTATCCCCATTATGTTGCCAAAATTATCCTATGATTTTCCATGCCATGTTTTTATTTAAGAACCCTCATTATCTTATACCTATTAATTCACAAATATTCATATTGTATTTGGTTATTACATAACACTAATAATTTAATTTTTAATTTTAATTAATTAGATACCCCTTTATCTCTCATTTAACCATTTTATGAATCTTTAAGTACTAACGTTATGCTGCCGAAATGTCACTGCAATTTTACATGACAAACATTTGTGAGGTGTATACCCATAACCATTTACACTCAAGGGTATTCACCTAGTTGTACCTATAATTAATTTATTTGGTTAATCCATGTATGTATCCAATATTCCTTACTCATGGGATTAAATGTGAAGAAATATGTTCTTATGTTATATGATTTATGAGGAACACTTATGCATGTATGATATGATTATGATGGGTGTTCCCAAATAGCGCTCCAATACATTGGATAATGTTTTAGTATCGTGAGAATCCATGTATAGTGAATAGTATTTTATTCTAATCACATTATGTTACGATGTCTTGGTGGTTATCAGTGACCTATGTTAATGATTTCGTGTTTAAATTGGTTGCCACATTCCCATGTTGTCTTTATTCTATTGTGACATATCATGCATCATTGTTCATGTTTATGATTCTCAACCATTTTAAGTCCCTTTGAAATTACTATCATCTAACATGTAATTATATCTTCATGGTATGATTTTTTTATCCCCTTATTGAGGTTTATATCAAACCCATTTCTTATATATGTCCTTAGGTTATCCCATGTAGTTTTAAGAATGAAGGAATATTATGATAATGTTAAGGATGTCTTCAATAATGTTGACATTCCCCTATTTTAAGTTGTTATGTAATGTAACTAATTACCCAAAGAAACAATACTTATTGATCATCTGGGCTGTATTATGTGTATTATTATGTAACAAATCATGAATTAATGTATAATAAAGGCAAGGGTTGTCATAGGTACCTTTTTTCACCACTTTTTTATATCACTGATAAAATTACCCTCTTTATCAATACTTTTTTAGCATTGATAAATGTGACACCTTTATCAGTGATTTTTGTTTAGCACAGATAATGGTCATAGTGATTAATTTAATTGGTATATAAATATTTTTTTAATAAAACGTATATCACAATAAGTTCATATATGTAAATATAATATATAAATATGATTAAATAACTTTTAATAAAAAATTAATCTTATTTTCACAATGTTATATATAAAAATTATAAAATTTATATTAGTCAAAATGGTTAATTATATAATAATATAAATTACAAACAAGATGTGTATATAATTGAAATAAATATAATATCTTGAAATTTTATTATAAAATTATATAAAAAATATATATAAATTAATATATTTATTCAAAATTGAGGTTATATGAAATTCACACGAATGGCCCATTAACTCCAACAAGTCCATGTTTAGTAGTTACATTGGGATCACCACTCAAATGTGCATGCCAATTGACGAATATTCATGGAAAAATGTTTCAAATATGCTTAAGACACTAATTTGGGAAGAGATTATGGTAATATTATAAAATAATTTCTTTATTTTACTAAAAAAATAATGAAATTTTGATTTATTCTTCACTTTCCCTTATAGAGTGAATTTATAGTAGATGACTCCTGAATGAAATTTGTATTAATGATTACAGGAAAGGCTCATAGATAATTTCATAAAATTCTTATGAAGTATCATCTCAAATATGTTTAATGGAAAATAAACCCACACCCACCACATATGTATTCACACCTGATAAACCAACAAGTATGGGATACATTTATTGGTTGTCATGAGGAGAAACCTTTTTTGGTACATTGTGACTGGTAGTACATTTCTTGAAAATATGTTCATTAATAAAATTGATTAAGAATTTTTAATTTTTGAAATAAAAACCGAGTGCTAAAAATAAGCAATGTACAACAAAACCAAAGTACCCCTACCATAAATTGAGGATTGGGTATGCTTCACTTGAAAAGAATATGACATATATTTTAAATCTACCATAATAGTTTTATATGACATGAAATAAAAACATAATTATGTAATGTTATTTCTATGAAAATTAGATAATACAAATACATAGCCACTTCAATCACAAATCATGTGATATAGGAGGCATGTGTAAATAAATATGGGATACTAATAGATGAAAACATGAAAAAAGATTGGGAAACATGTGTAAGTATGACATAATAATAAATTGTTTTGCTTTAAATAAGTATTACATAATAATGGTGACTTATTTTCATATATTTTTTATTTGACTTAGATAAAAGAATAAACATAGGATTCACCTGATGAACATATACTACCAGTGGGCTTGAAGTGGACAGAACAATTTGGCCATGTCATAGGACTGGGTTTTATTGTGTCGCCCTGAACATATTTTGAGAAAAAAAATGAATAGGGGGTAAAGATAAGAAAATGGAAGAGTATTACGCATGATTACCTTCTCTATAAGAAAAACATAACTAGCAAACAAAGTTGTTATAAAATGTTATGGGATGAAATCAAAGAGATGAAGCAACACAAGAACAACCAGTATGTGATGATCCCCCCATGTCCCGACCAAGGTTCCACATGTCGTTGCCCTGATCCGATCAGTTACATGATCTCAAACACAACTCCCCATATTCCAGAGGCTTTTGACTAGTATCAAGGGTCTTATAAGTCA
Organism: Viscum album; assembly: GCA_963277665.1. NCBI lineage: Eukaryota > Viridiplantae > Streptophyta > Magnoliopsida > Santalales > Viscaceae > Viscum > Viscum album. Next base: position 1,148,149,905 of record OY728165.1, read on the forward strand.
TTCATGGAGAGACTATACCCTATTTTGTTAGAGTAATACATCATTGAAAATAATAACTAATAGAGAAATAAATATATTTCAATAAGAAATATCAAGATCTAATGATAAAAAAACAGGAAATACGATACTCAAATAAGACAGAAGAAAGACATACTAAAGTATGTGTCATGTTTATAAAATGAAAATAGAAAATAAAGACACCAAAGACTCCAAAGCGCATCCCAAACCACATTTGGTTCCCTCATCCAAGATCTATCCCCAAACTAGCCATCTAACATAGATAATTTTCCCTTAACCTATCATACAACAATAAAGTCTATTCACGTACCGATCAGGCAGCCTGAATAGGGTGTGAGTACATCTTAGTAGGTCACCACCAACAATGTCTAAAACAATATCATGTCAGATAATAGTGCATGCAATTCTATAAGAAAATAATTAAAATTCATAATTAAATAGTTATGACATTATCAATTAATATTTATTTAACCACATAAACCCTGGGTTCTCGTGGACACCCATATCTCAATACCTGCTTCGACCTGTGCTAGAGTCTAAACTATCCCTGAGGGATATCCCATGTTTGAATGTCCATGTTACCATTCTTATTTTCAAAAATTAATTACCATGTTACCATTCATTTATTCTCACACCATAAAGACAATGTTACCATTCTTTATTTCACAAATGAATGACCATGTTATGATTTATTAATTCTCACAAATGAATGACCATGTTTCCATTCATTGATTCCGTGGCTGAATGTCCATGTTACCATTCACCATTTTACAATACATAATTAAATGATCATGTCACCATTCAAAATACTTTGGAAAAATTCCATGTTACCAATCACCATTTTACAATACATAATTAAATGAGCATGTTATCATCCATAATACTTGGATGAATGTCCATGTTACCATTCCCCATTTAACATATATCATAATAACATAATATTACACATATATCTCAACCACCCATTAATTAATTCAATAATTAATTAATCTTTTAACAATATAAATATTCAATGAATTAATTCACCAATTAATTATTCAAACTCATAATTATGTTATCTCATAATTAGTTTACAATTAATTATCTGATTCACTCATTAATATCACACAATTATTTTTCATAGTAAATTATTCCAAAATCCAACAATTTCACATTCCTATAATTAATTAATTCACCAAATTAATTAATTCCATTTAGTAAATCCAATTTCTAAATAAATCAAGAAATTATATAATTTTTCATGTACTAAATAAAAAAATGACTATGGGATTTTAACATTAGACTACATACCTCAATTTGTTTACAACTCTCACCAATAAAAGAATCCCCAATTTGAAGTGAATTAGACAAGAATGCAATGAATAATGGAATTTAGATCCAAATCCTAAATTCAATATCAAATGAATCAAGGTATAAAATTCATAGATCTATATCTAAATCCAATAGTAGGTAAACATCTTTCTTTTATCTGGAAAGAGGAGTAGAAGAGAGATAAAGATCTCAACAAGAAGAAAGCACATACCTGGTGGTGAAAATATTCAATACGTCTTTTGATTCACTATGAACGGAGGTTAAGAAAGTTTTAGATCTATCTAGGAGAATTCATAATCATCAAAAAGACCCTAGGGTTAAATGAGGAGAGATGTAGTCAAAAAATTGAGAATTTAGCTGCACGACATGTTTCAAATTACAGGATGGTCATTTAGAAGGCATGCAATCCAGTTACATATCCTGAAATTATTTTGAAAGGTTTCCACCAAAAAAATTGTCACTTCAACTTTATTTATTTAAAACCCATGAATAATTACATGACGTGTAATTCCCTTACATGATTTGTAATACCCTCACATGATGTGTAAATTTTCTATTTTTTAGTTTCATCTAATTTTCCCTTCAAAGATTCTCAACTGATCCCAACCCCATTTTTAACACTTAACTCATTTATACCCAAACCCCATTAATTCAAACAAGCATATATCCCCAAACTTTGGGTCATTTTATACAAAAAATGATCTCTATATCTAAACAGTACTAGTCCATTATGGTTTAAGCAAAAGGAACTTAGAGATAAAAGTACCTAAAAAAGATGGGATCTTACAATATGCCCATATTACAACATCTCATCCTTATGTTGCATTTCCAAGAATCTCTAAGATTCTGAGTCAAAAAGATTGCTCCACTATAACTGAATATCTAATTATCTTTCCTAAGTTTCCTCCTGTATATTCCCATGTATCCATAATACATGAACTATCGACATGGTCTTTCCCTAATAAACTTTATCACTGTGATCTGACACATGCATCAGATTCTCCTCAAAGGATACGTGTATCTAAAGATCAAAATCCTTTAGCTAGATCACATGAGAAAAGTTTGGATGATACATCCTGATACATGGAAGACATCATTCATAGTGCTATATTTCCATGGAATAGCCAATTAGTAGGCTACCAAATCATTTCTCTCTACCACCTCAAATGCTCCAACAAACCAGGGTTCCAACTTATCCTACCTCCATATCCTATAGCAACCCAACCTAGGTGACACTCAATGGAGTATATGATTACCATATGTAAACTCTAGGGGTAATCTCCAGTAATTTTCATATGACTTCCACATACTCTGAGCTATAGCCATATGTTTTTATTAATTATCTAAACCTAATCTAACATCTCTTATACAAGAATTCGTCCTAGAAAATCGGACTCACCAGCCTCTATCTTGCATAGTGGTGATTTTCATGGCCTACAATAAATATTTTGGTATGGTTCCAACTATATAGTTTCTTGATAACTATTTTTATAAGAAAAATCCTCTAAAGACAAGTGCTTCTCCCAAGATCCTATGAAGTCAAGAACACATGCCCATATCATGTCCTCAAGTAATTGTATAGTATGTTATGACTTCCCATATGTTTATGCAAGGAAATTCGTACTTAATAATACCTATGTACAAAGTACTTTTTTCAAGAACTTTTAGAACCATGAAGTGAAATGTTAATCATGATCTGAAACTATAGTCCAAATAACCCCATAGATATGGAATATCTTCTCCACATACAAAACTCCCAACTACTCTACCATGAAAGCCCATATTATAAGAAATAAATGTGCTACTTTTTTTAGTCAATTCACAACAACTCAGATAGTTTCATTCTTCCATGGTGTCTTCAGGAGACCCACTACAAAATACATGGTCACATCATCCCACTTCCACTATGGAATATGTAACAACTAAAGAAAACATATGGGTCATTTATGCTCTGCCTTCACCTATTGACATGTGTAGTATCGTGTCATGAACCATGCTATCACCTTTTTCAGGCCCGACCACCAAAACATTCATCGTAGGTAATTGTACATTTTGTTCACACCTGGATGTAATTCCCACTTTGAGGCACAAAATTTCCGCATGAGCTCCAATCACATGCTTGTAGGCACACCAAACTGATTCCTAACATATATTATATCATCCTCATCAAGGATTAAATATGTAGGTAAATCCCCACCTTTAGGGTTTTACCACAAATACAAACATTCCGGATTATTTTACTTCTTATCTCGGATCTATCTCAAAATCATAGACTCCACTACAACTGATACATGAGTCATTTATTCCAGGTTTTTTTGAACCACCACATGCTTCTTAGATAGTAAATCTATCATCTTCCAATCAGCACTAGACTCCTAAACTTTATGAGTTTGATAATTCCTGTTTAAAGCATCAAAAACACTATTTCCTTTTCCAGGTGTATATGCCAGCTCAAAATCAAAATATTGAATATATTTTATCCATCTTCGCTACTGAATATTCAAATTTATTTGCGAAAAGATGTACCTTAATATATTATGATCTGTAAATACTATAAAATTTTCACCCAACAGATAGTGTAACCAACACTTTAGAGCATAAACCACTACTACTAGATCATGATCATGTATAGGGTAGTTCCATTCATGATACCTCAACTACTGAGACCCATATGCCACAAATCAATCTCCCTACATCAAAAAAAACTTCATGTATAATTACAGAAGCATCACAATACATAGTATACTTCTCACCTAGCTCAGATAGGATCAATATCGATGTGGATTTTGAACATTTCTTCAACTCTTGTAAGGATTTCTCCTAGTCTTCCATCCATTCGAGCCTTACCCCCTTATTTCTTAGGCTTGAAAGCGGTGCTTCCAAATGTGAAATTTCCAAAATTAATCTCCGATGATATCTAGCAAAACCCAGAAAACTACAGACATCGAACACGTTCCTAGGATTATCCAAAGGAACCATTACATAAACCTTCTCTAGGTCCACTGAAACACCTTCCTCCGAGATGATGTGTCCCAATAAGTATACCTGGTCGATCCAAAACTGGAAATTTGATAGATTGAATTAAAGGACGATTCTCTCTCAGTGTACTCAGAACTATGTCAAGATATTGAGCATAATCTTCGTGAGTCATGGAGTAAATTGAGATGTCATCCAAAAACACCACCACAAACAGATCTTGGTATGGATAAAATATTCTATTCATCAAGTCCATAAACACTACTAGTGCATTTTTCAACCCAAATAGAATTACGAAAAGCTAATAAAGGATACACCTGCTCTTGAAAGCAGTCCTTGGTATATCATAAGTCCAAAATCTCAGCTGATGATACCCCAATATCAAGTTGATATTCAAAAATACAGAAGATCCATTCATCTTGTCAAATAGACCATCGATGCATGAAAGATAATATTGTTTCTTCATAGTCATCCATTTCAACATCAAATAATAAATGCACAAGTGAAAAATCCCATCAGACATATTTTCAATCAACATAGGTGATCCCCAATGATACATACTTGGACATATGAACACCTTTTCCGTCAACTTCTCCAGCTAATTCTTGAGCTCTTGAAGCTCTTTTGGATTCATTTTGTATAGTGGAATAGATATTGGATTATCCCCTCGATATGAGATCAATAGTGAATTCCACATCTCTTTCAAGTGACAGTCCTGAGAATTATTTAGGAAATACATCCTAAAAATGACCCATTAAAGTTGGAATGGTTTCATGTTGTAATACCCCATCATCCAATAATAAACTAGCAACCTGGGTTGTGAGCTCTCCCAGTTGCTGTGTAATTGGCCTTTCTCAGCCTGCCTGAATATCCCACTCCCCACAGTGAATATGATGGTCAAATTTAGGATATGTAAAGATCAATCACCTTTGATAACAATATATGTTGGATTGGTATGTGACTATCTAGTCCATACCTATAATCAGGTTGAATCCCTATATTTTAAGAATATACATATCCCATAGAAAATGATATTCCATGATTTTGAGAGACCATCCCTTGCACAAACATATTTCTCGAGGCCGTACTCCCAAAGGTGTATCTATATTCATAACCCCGCTTAGTAACTCAACCACCAGGCTCAAACCACTAACACATTTTTCACATATAAAGGAATGACAGGTACTAGTGCTAAACAAGTCACTAGCTAACGTAGAAGCTACAAGAATAGTACCTCTCACTATTTATGGTTTAACCTAGATATCCAAAAGTGTAGGATACACTTCATGTGGTTGTCCTGACCCTCTTCCCTATGATGTTTTTTGACTCCACTGAGTTGCACCACTCTACTGATATGGGTCCTCTTTCGTAAAAGCATCTCATCCTCTGCCTTTACTGCCTCATCCCATAGAACTCCAACTGCCATCTTGATATAGTGTTGAAAATCCCATTCCCACATTTTTACCCTATCGAGCTACACCATCACTGACTACCTATCTCAACATCCTACAGAGCTTCTGTAGATATCCCATCTTTCTACAAGACCATAAATCTACTACTATATGGGAAAAATCCCTAAGATAATGTCCTGAACTACCACACTGATAACAAATCACTCCTATAAGGTCCTGTGCAACCAACCCTCCTATCTGTGTAATATGATTTCCACTTCTCTGACTAAATTTGTCATAGTGGTTCCTCCTTCTCTCAGAAGTCACACCTAATGATCATCCAGTAGCCATTATCTATCTAGTGTTGGAATCGTCCTTCAATTTCCCTCAGTTATGATATCCTTATCCACCACCTCAGTAAACTTATTTTAACAAAAAAGGGTAACTTGGGAATTAATTTCACTTTTAAGACCATCCTAAAAGAGTCTCATTGTAGCTATATCACCTCTTTTCAACATTAAAGAAAATCATTGCAGGTCTTTAAAGAATCCAACATAATCTATCACAAACACGCTCTCTTGAGTCAGCCACATGAATTCCACTTCTTTCTCCTATGTCAGTATCTCTGGATAGAAGTTCTCCAAGAACCTCTCTAAGAAGTCCTTCTATAACATGCCATAAAACTATCCATTCTACATTGGAATATCAAACCAACTCTTCATCAATCCTCATAGAATTTAATTAGCTTACTTGAACCTCTTTTAGTAGGAGTCTCTAAATGGTCAATAATCCTCTCTATGGACTCATCCCAGAACTCAACTCCTTCAGTTCCACCATATCCAATGAAAGTTGAATGGTGCTATAATTGGAAATCTCTCATTAGGTCATACATGATTTTCAAAACCTGTTATGGGTCTCTTTCCATGAATTGCATGAAGTGAGAGAAGTTATCTCATAATTTCTCCCCTACTTCCTTACCCGACACTATCATCACCTTAGGTTCCACCACTTGAGGATCATCTATTACCATGAACTCCGGTCATCCTCTCAATAAGCGTTATCATGGAGGCATAAATCTTTAATTCCAAACATGAATCTTTAGAAACATTTGACAACACTAACACATTTAATGGGGAAAACAAAAATAGTTTACAACAAGTCTTTTCCCCACATCTCACCATACAGTCAAAACTGAGGCTTTAACACTACCCTTAACTATCCTACACCTAGTTCTTGGTTACAAGGGTAAACACATTATCATAGTTCATATTTCTCATTTAGAAACCCATTTATTCACATTATTACCTCATTTTACCATTTTCAATTACATATTAAGCAGCATTTTCAATTCAATTTCACAAACTATGATAATAGTTCAAGTTAAAAAACATACCCAAAACCAATTTTCATGTGAATGCCTATAGGGATGCTTGTCACAAAAATAATCATGAATTCCTAAAATTATGTATGTAAACTCAAATCTCATGCCATTATGGCATAAGTAAATTCTCATAAAAATATTAAAAAATAATTATCACATCACACAACCAGTATACCAATCAAAGTAGAACAATAATCAACTATAAAAACAAAAAACAATAACAACAATCCCACCCTGAGTACTTGGGTTTCCCCCATACATGGGTTTGAAACTCCCATGCACGATCTCATTACCAATGACTGAATCTTCATAGTATTCTCTCTACCATTCCCAAATAGTAAGACAAAATAAAAAGAAAATAAAATCCCTCTAATACCATTTTGTAACATCTCGTCCAGGGTGCCATATGTTGGTGCCCTAAGTTGGTCAATCACATGACCTCAATAGAACCTCCTCATATTCTAGAGGCTGCCGACTAGTAGTGAGTTTCTGATAAGTCATTCATATGTCACTATACCCTCTTTGATCAGAGTAATACACCATTAAAAATAATAACCAATATAGGAAGGAATATATTTCAATAAGAAATATCAAGATCACATGATAAAAAAATAAGAAATACAGTATCCAATTAAAACAGAAGCAAGCCATGCTAAATTAAGTGTCATGTTTTTAAAATTATAATAGAAAATAAAGACACTAATGACTCCCAAGCGGGTTTCATACCACATTTGGTTCCCTTATCCAAGATCCATCGTCAAACTATCCATATAACATAGGGCTTTTCCCTTAACATGTCCTGCAAAAACAAAGTCTATTCGGGTACTGATCTGGCAGACCTAATAGGGATTTAGTATAGCTTAGTGGGCTACCACCAACAATGTCTAAAATAATATCCAATCAGATAATAGCACATGCAGTTTTATAAAGAAATAATTAAAATGCATAATTAAATAGTTATCACATTATCAATTAATATTTATTTAACTGCATAAACCTCGGGTTCCGGTGGACACCAATATCTGAATACCTGCTTTGGCCCATGATAGTGTTTGAACAATCCCCGAGGGATATACCATGTTAGAATGTCCTTGTTACCATTATTATTTTCACAAATGAATGACCATGTTACCATTCATTGATTCACACACCAGAATGACCACGTTTCCATTCATTATTTCACAAATGAATAAGCATATTACCATTCATTAATTCTCACAAATGGATAACCAGGTTACCATACATTTATTACTTGGATGAATGTCCGTGTTACCATTCACCATTTTAAAATACATAATTGAATGATTATGTTACCATTCCTAATATCGGGTTGAATGTCCAAGCTACCGTTCACCATTTTATAATACATAATTGAATGAACATTTTACCATTAATAATACTTGGATGAATTTCCATGTTACCATTCACCATTTTACATATATCGTAATAACAGAATATTACACATATATCTCAACCACCCTTTAATTAATTCAATAATTAATTAATCCTTTCACAGTATCAATATTTAAAAAAATAATTCACCAATTAATTCTTAAAACTCACAATTCCAACATCTCCTAATTAATTCCCAATTAATTATCTGATTCACAAATCAATATCACACGATCAATTTCAGTAGTTAATTATTCCCAAATCCCAATATTTCACATTCCTATAATTAATTAATTCACCAAATTAATTAATTCTATTTAACAAATTCAATTTCTAATTTTTTTTATCAATTATAAAATTTTGCATGTTCTAAATCAAAATCACGACTATGGGATTTGTACATTAAACCACCAACATCAATTTGTTGACAACACTCACCAATGGAATAATCCCCAATTTTAAGCAGATCAATCAAGAATACAATGAAGAACAAAATTTAGATCCAAATCCTAAGTTCAGGATCTAACAAATCAAGGCCTAACAATCTTAGATCTATATATAAATCCAACAATGAGTAAACATCATTCTTTTATCAAGAAAGAAAAGAGAAAGAGAGATATAGATCTCAACCAGAATAAAGAACATACCTGATGGTGAAAATCGTCAATCTGTCTTTTTACTCACCAAGAACAGAGGTTGGGAAATCTTGGGATCTATCCAGGATCCTCCAAAATCATCCGAATGATACTAGGGTTGAAAGAAGAGAGTTGTAGATGAAAAAAATTGAGAATACATTTGCACAACATGTTTATAATTGCAGGTTGATCATTTACATGATGTATAATCTAGTTACACATTGTGAAATGATTTTTAAATGTTTCTACCGAAATATCCATCACCTCAAATTTATTTATTTAACACCCACAAAAAATTACATGATGTTTAATACCCTTACATGACGTGTAAATGTTCTAAAATTGAGTTCCATACCATTTCCCTTCAAATCCTATAAACTCACCCCGAACCCATTTGTGACACTTAACTCATTTAAACCTGGACTCCATTAATTCAAACAAGCATACATCTCTGAAAATTAGGTCATTTTATTCAATAAAGGCTCTCCATATCCAAACAATACTGGCCTATTAAGGTTCAAACTAACTTAGAGAGAAAATTACCTAAAAAGATGAAATCTTACACCCCACCCCCACTCCCACCATATTTATGGTGATCTATTCCCCTAAAAGTGTTATCTTAAATTAATTAATCAATATTTTCATAATTTTTACTATGAAATGAAAATTTGGAATATACTAATACCTTTCCTATAATGAAATTATAAAGGGTGAAAATGTTTTTGATTTATATCTATCAACACCCACCCATCACCTTGTTGTTAGGGGTACCATGTGCAATATACAAGGAGATATTATACATAAAAAACAACATCCAATAGGCCTAGTGAGAATGGGGAATCACTTAGCCCATTATCTGATCACTGAGATACCTATTCCACTTTATGATGTAAATATTCATATAGTCGGGAAATCTATTGTAACATTCATTATATGTTTGTTAGATCTTTTAGAAATACATATAGACAAGATGGTATTCATTTCCAATTTATTTTTCATGATTTTTTAACAATTAATAAAAAAAGACTAAATTGATGAATGTTATTGCATTCAAACAAAGGAAAGGGGGTGAAATGGAAGTTTCAATCAAAAATATCTAATGGATCAACCAACCAATCAAAAAGATCTTCATTAAGTACCTTTAACCTACCCATTCAACATCCACATTTATTAACATAAAAGGTTCATGTAGATACAATGTTAGAAACTGGTGATACGACCATAATTAATATTTAATAACATATGTATGGAGAGTCCATTACAGACTATATTATTCTTGAGAATCTAAATGAAATCCTCAAGGATGAATGGCTAGGAGTCTCAGCTATAAATGTATACATGATTTGTTCTTTCATGATTTTTTCGTCCAATAGTTAATCTAATATGTAAATTATAACGAAACACTATTCATAATTTTTTCAAGTGTATATACCAATACTATTTGGAAGGAAAATCATGTGAAAAAAATTTGGACTCATTAGTCCCCACATCACTTATACACAACTATTCTCATGGGACCAAAGAAATATGAATTAATAGTGAAAAAACTAGACATAATGTTTGAAAGAAAACATGTAGATGAATAAATCATCTTAATAACCACAATGAAAGGGTAAAACTCTACAATTTAATCACATAAAATATATTTTCATTAATTACATTACATATCCATTTTGTTTTTTTAGGCAGCATTGGTTACTAATTACAATCAATTTGGATACTAAAGAGATTTATTTTTTGTATTCAATGCATGGTTACCAAACAAACTGACTACACGTGATGACATTTATCAAATTTTAATACATTACATGAAACATTTTACAAACAAACTTCAAGTTATGCATTTTATATTATGATTTAATGAAAATTATATTATAATAGGGAAATGTTTAAATATCATCAAAATCATGGCATGAAGATAGTCTATAAGCAAAAAATTCCTATCAAATTATACAAATGGATAAGTATTAAGGAAAATATAATTACATTCAACTATAAAAACATATATCAAAAAAAAAAGTTATTTTTCTCAAAGTTTGTACAGTTCTCAAATCAAACTAATGGAAAATATTGTGGTTATTATGTTTAAAAAATTATGAAATATATCATATTCCATCAACAAACTTGAATCCCTAAAGAGGTATTTCCAATGATAATTACAATTACATTTAAAATATATACTAATCCTTTATTGATTTTTCTCATCATTTTAGATATTTTTTTAGTTAATTTCCATTTCATTTTTATTTTATTCTTATTTATTTAATTTTCATAAAGATCATGAATAAGGACGATACTTTTATGATGCACTCATGTACTATAATTGTTCAATCAATGAGGATGATTCACTCATGATGAGGTAATTTTCTTTTTATATGATGATGTATTCTAAATTATGGGTTATCAAACAACAATATTATAATATAACACTAAATTTTGAATGCATTGAAGAATTAGAAGACACTATATGATGTGTAGGAATCAACCGCAAATAAATATGATACATAGTATTCCCCTTATGACTTGAATTTTATGTTATTAGTTTAAAAATGAAATTTTAGTTCAAAACACATGTTACGTACCCAAAATTGAGAAAACACATTAAATTTGGTTGATAATTTAGGAAAATGATTCATAATTCATTTGTGACATGTAGGAATCAGTCGCACCTCAATCCAATACACAGTGTGATTGGTATGATAGAGCTGGTAACATGTTCGAAGCTTCTTGTACATAGGTAGGAATCAGATACACCTTAATTATTTTTACCACAATCTGATAAACGATGTTCTCAGTATGACTCAAAGTGTATGTTTTTAGTTTATAATTTAAATTTTATTTCGAAAAACACATTGGACTCTCAAAACTAATAAAACACATTAATATTATTTTAACACATTAGGAAAATGATCCATAAGTTATTTGTGACATGTAATAAAAAACTGAACCTCAATTTGATACACAGTGTGTCCTGTATGACTCAAAGTGTTTTTTTCAGTATAAAATTGACATTTCAGTTAAAAAAATATTCCACATACTAAAAAATGAGTATAAATATTATAATTGTTTTGATATTTAGGATAATGATCCATAAGTCATTTGTGATGTGTAGGAATCAACCGCACCTCAATCTGATACACAATGTGTCTGGTATGACTAAAAGTGTCCATTATCAATTTAAAATTGAAAATTCAGTTCAAAACATTTTTCAATCACTAAAAACTAGGAAAACATGATCAGATTGTCTTGACGCTTTAATAAAATGATTCATAAGTCATTTGTGACCTAATAAAATTAGTCTCATGCAAACCGATACACAGTGTGACCAGTATGACTCAATGCGTGTGATTCAATTTAAAATGACATATTATTAAAAAGAACACATGACATACTATGACATTAATCTTAAAAAAAGGATATGTGGTCTACATACATAATACTGACTGAAAATAGTTGATGTCTGATTATCAGGGGTTAGGGGATCATAAGCATAGAGACTTCTTATCATGAATTTCACACTTGGTGGTCTCTAGTAGTGAGATCCTGAGGGAAGGCCCAACAATAGGAACACCACATGATTTGGGTGTCATTGGTTGATCCTATCTATGGTCATGTGTATTAGTCTCCAGACTTGAGATCATTATCAATGTGTGTCATTTAATCACATACTATGATTCAAGGAAAAAACAATGATAATGAAATCATGGCGAGGTAGCTTGTGTTGGGCGTATCATTGGTGGTATAAAATTGTTTGAATGATTAAGAAATGATTTATCACTTTCAAGTTGAGGAAGTTAAATCATAGGGCCTAGTTGATTAGGATGATAGTGTCTTCTATGAATACTATTCACTGCAATCAAGATAAGGTCCTAGAGGGTCACACACAATAGCATATTAAAGAATCCACCCAATTCTTTTGAATTGATATATCAGACACAGTGGGACCCACCATGAGGTCTGAGTGTTGTCCATGTCATAAATCACTAAATAATAAATAAATTCATTATTATTCAAGTAAATAATTATTGGGTTGAATTTATTTATTAAAATTATTTAGAAGTTAAGTAAATATATGAAATAATATTAATCGAATGAATATTTTTTTAATATTCTAGATTTGTTTAATATTAGTAGGATTTACAAGTCGAGTTAAAATGAATCATTTTATCACATAATATATTTAATATATATTACAATTATGTGATAAAATATAAATAATATTTATAATATAGTATAGCCTATCATAAATTTATTTATTGCTTCTTTAGTGGGAGATATATTTTCAGGGGCCAGAGAACCCATCCGGATATTTTCGATCCCACTATAAAATTAGGAGAGAGGATCATTTCCCTTGAATTTTTCATTCCAATGAAGTGAGAGCATCTCTCTCCTCCCACCTTCTAGATAGAGAAATTATCTCTCCAAGTTTTGATCCAAGAAAGTCTTCGACGGATCAAAGGAAACAAATCATGGTGATCGATGTGATGTCAAAGGATTCCTTGGAGCTCCGCACAGGCACCCAGAATTCGATGAATGGTGAACGCTCAGATTCTTGGAGTGTGTGTGGACAATCTAGAGGGGTTAGAATTCAGTTCTTTGAGAAAAGGTCTCCAGTGACTAGCTAATGTAGATTACACTTAGATTCAAAACAAGTTACACATTTTGATTTATTTTTGTGCATTGAATAATTTCATGTGAGATCCTCATACCATACCGAGGATCATATTATTGAAGATGATAAGTTTTGTTGTCTCAGTGATGAAAAATATTAAAATCCCTAGCCCACAAGCTTCCGTTGTGACCCTAGTACCTTCAATTGGTATCAAATTAATCCTGTTAATTTTCTAAACCAAGAAAAATCATTTTTATTTAAATTTAAGTAGGGTTTTTAATTTTAGTTTCAATGTCACAAACTACGAATCGATCTGATTTCAGATGGCCAAGTTATGGCCCATAGAAATTTTTAATACAAATTGAAAATGTGGTTTATTTGTAAGGACCCGACCCTAGTTACTTGGATCCAGTGCCTTATTTTATTACATTGGCATATAAACAAGGAATATTCATCCTAAAAGACTGAGAAGTTTAGTATCTTTGGAAAAATAGATACATACATAGGTTCAACATTACATCTTGAAAAAAATACAATATATAAATTTCTTTGAAAACATCCATATCACCTACGTTATCACTGTAGTTCATTCATAATATACTTATTCACATCATGGGAAAAAATAATAAATAATAAAGGGGTGATCTCAAATGCTCGGTAAGGGTAAGAAATACATTGGAAGATATCATAAACTTAAACACATTATATGATGAATAACTAAAAACACAAGCTTTTGAAATAAACTTGATCATAATATGACCGGAATAAGAGATGAATAAATAATTCCATAATAAATCATAATCATGGGTATTCTACTAGTCAAATAACCACATGAACTATCAATTACTAGTTTCATAATGTGGGAATACACAATAAAATACATCATAACCATACCATCAAGGCCTCATTCTAAGACCATAAATAACCATTTTGTCAAGGCCTCCTACCAAGACCTAGTTTGTCTAATGAGACCTACCGATGCACCAAGAGTCTATAGAGGGCCCCACCCAACACATAGTAAGTCTAATTAATTAATCATATTAATGAGTATAAACAGAAACAACATATACATATGAAATGTAAATTACTTTCCCCAAACATTAAGCATAAACACAAACCATTCAGAGTAAATTGGTGAATGGTTTTAAGATAACACATCCATAGTAAAACTAATCAAAAACCAATCATAAAATATTTTTTATGATATCTCAAAAAATTAGTCCCAATTATATATAATATTCATCAAGACTGTGGAAATAAACAAAATTACTCTGATAAAATTATTGAGTAATTCTTGAGATAATAAACATTTTTCTTTGAAAAGAAGAGTTATTTTGAAAAAATAAATGTATAAAACCAGAAGTAAAATAATATAATTTTATGATAATAAAATGAGTGATTTTATAAACATAATGGTTTCTAAAAACATATTATAGAGTGCCCTTGAAAATTGGTAAGAATTTGATAAATTCCCTTGAATCAGGCTTGTATTTCAAGAATAATTTTTTAAAGAACCTTTTAAAACATGTATATATACATAAAAGAAAGAAGGATTATGGTCGGTACAAATATATAGAACATTAACATAGAATATTTTATGAGTAAATAAGAATAAATAATAATTTATTTGGGATTAATAAATACAAAGAGTAACCCAAAAGAAAATTGTGGTTCAAGTTGAAAACCCTTACCTTAAATATGAAGGTGTTCTTCAATTGATCTGAATGTCCTGAATAATAAAATTTAGATTCATAATTTAATAATTATATAACCTAAAATACATTTAATTGATTTATTATATCCGTATTATGTTCATTAATGGACTTTTGATAGGTTTATAGATTCAATTTCATTGTTTGGGAGTGTTTTCTTCGTTGGTTTTCATGATCGATTTACTTATATTCATGTATGGATAAACATGTAGAATGAGAATGGTTGTCCAGAATAGAAGTTTTATGTTATTATTGAAAAAACCAGAATATTACATGGTTATAAAATTCATTTTGTTGTTTGGAGTGAAGATGAATCATTATATAAAACATTAATGACAATTGTTTGGGTTATTTGGCGGTTTTTGATCACAATGAACTGATTTTCATTTATAAATTAATATCATATGTAAAAAAGGATTATAGAACCATAAATAAGTTATAATACATATATTATAGTTTGGTTCAACCATAAAAATGGTTTCATGACCAGAATTGAATACGGTAATAGAAATTGAAAGCCTGTCGTCCTTGAATGTGATAAATTAACACATCTTGGTTAGTGTTTTCATATCAAGTATTAAATAAGGGGAAAGGAGAGATGATGAATAATTATTAATTTATCATAACAAAATTACAGTATATTTAAGTTTCTAAATTCATCACAACATTTTTATGAAATGTGGTGAGTAAATAAAAAGAAAATAAATGAACCTGAAATAAGAGAAATGAAAAGAGGAATTTACCTCTTGAAGTAATCTTCCTTGAGAGCCTCTTCAGGGGAAAGGTTTTGGTCTTTTTATGAGACCAGGGGAATATGGATGTATGAGAGGATCATTGGGGGAGATTTTATTATAATATATATAAGACAAAAGGCTAGATATGAGTGAAGGTAAGAGGAGAGTGTGAGGTGGTTTTTATAGTGGAGGAGATGAGGGTTTTCTTAACATTTTAATCATTAGTTTATTATTTTATTATAAGAAAATAAATATTGATTATTAAATCACAAAAAATAGTAATAAGTGCATGTGAGATCTAACCAAGGGTTTTTACATCAGTGATGTTGTTGTAAATAGTGTATTTAACTCATAATGTATATATACTGTAAATTAACTTATTTCACTATTCATAACAAATTCAAGTATTTTAGAAAAATCCAAAAAAATTACCCTAAACATTTTTTAATGTTTAGAATTAAAAAATAGACTCCATTTTATCAGAATAATTTTATAAATAAGATAACTTTAATTTTTAAATAAAATAATTATTTACATGAAAAATACATATTTAAATTTAAAACTGATTTTATAATACTTTCAAAAATTAAATAAGGTATTATTAAATTATCCTTAAATTATATGAAAAAAATATTTATTTATGAATAAATGTTATGAAAATTAATTTTCTTTTAAATCAATTTATTTATTTAAAATTGTAATTAAATATTTATTACTCACAAAAATACCAACACTTAATTATTAATTTAGAAAATAATCTATTTCATTTATAAGGTGTCTAAATTTTATTTATAGCTTCACGGGTGTCACTACTATTCATAAGGGTCATATTACTATTCATAAGGGTATGTTACTGTTCACAAAAAATGTAAGTTTATCTTATCAGACTCTAAATATCTTACTAAATGCAACTGTGTATATCAGTTTTTCAAAATTAAAATCACCGAGGTGGTAAAATTATGTTTACTGGCTAGGTTATAATAAAGTGGTACATTGTAGAGACCCAGTGATTCATGCATTCAATAATAAATTTATTTAAAAAATTTTGGGGTGTAACATTCTCCCCTCCTTACAAAAATTTCATCATTGAAATTCACAGAATGTTACCTCATAAAACGATTTGGGTAGGTCTCCATCATAAGCTCCTCAGGCTACCATATTGCCTCTTGGATTTTATGATTTTTCCAAAGTATCATTACTAGTCGAGTTGTTTGATTCCTCAACACCTATTCTTTAGTGTCTAGAATTCAGATAGACTCTTCACAGTATGATAGGTCAGGTTCTAATTCTATTCCTTCAGAAGTGAGGACATGCATTGGGTTTGACATTTACTTCCTCAATAATGAGACATGAAACACATTTTGTACTTTAGAAAGGCTAGTAGGCATAGGCAATCAACATTCAATAGCTCCAATTCTCTCTAGGATTTAAAAATGTCCAATGTACCTAGGTCTCAGTTTCCCTTTCTTCCCAAATATTATAACACCCTTCTATGAAGATACTTTCAAGAAAACATGATCTCCAACTTGAAATTCCTAATCCTTCATTTCATTAACAACATAGATATTTTTCCTTTTTTTAGATGCTTTGATATGAGTTTGAATAGTCTTTACCTTTTCTTTTGTTTCCTCTACAAGCTCTAAGCCTCCAATATTAATTTCTTCAACCTCATCCCAAAAATTTGGTGTACGACATCTCTTTCAGTACAATGCTTCATATAGTACCATTTGAATACTTGGATAGAAACTATTTTTTTTATTAAAACTCCACTAAAGGTAAATATTGATCCCACATACATTTAAAGTCAAGTGAACATGATCTCAATATGTCCTCTAAGGTCTGGGTCATCCTTTCTGATTGCCCATTAGTTTGTGGGTGGTAATTAGTATTCAAAAAAAGTTCAGTTTCCAAATATTTCTAAAGATTATTCCAGAATTTTTATGTAAATTGTGGACCATAATCAGACATAATTAAGATTAGATATCCATTAAGTCTCAGAACTTCATTGTTATAGAGTCATTCTAGGAGCTCCGGTGGAAAATCCTCCCCTATTGCGAGGAAATGTGCATATTTCATAAGTCGATCAGCAATTACCCATATCAAATCATTCTTACATGGCGTTTTTGGAAATCCAGTGAAATAATACATGGTGATTTCATCCCATTTCCATGTTGAAACAGGAAGAGGTTGCATGAGTCTTCTTGGATGTTGTATTTCGGTCTTTACTTATTGACAGACTAGACATCTTGATAAATAATCAGAAATTTCATGATTTATGTTGTCCCACAAAAAATTTTCCTTAAAATATATATACATCATAGTTCTACTAGGATGTATAGAGAAATTTTAACTATGGACATCATCCAATAACTCCCTTTTTAGCTCAGGTATAGCTAAAACACAAATCCTCTTCCCAAATTTCAGAATTCCATTATTACACACAAAGTCAGCCAAATTACCATCATTCAGACATGTAATTATCTTTTGAAGATTCTCATCATTAGACTAAGATGTTTTAATACTTTCCAAAAGAGATGGTTGGGAAACCAAATGAAAAAGTAGTGATGTTTTACCTTCATTGATAATTCTCATATCCATCTTTACTAGATTCATAAACACAAGATCCCTTTCAATCCTCATTTTTTGGACTCCATGATCCTTCCTTCTTAATGTATTAGGTGCCTTATTTACATTTCCTAGGTTGTACTGAATAGAACAATCATAATCCTTGAGTAGTTCAGTCCATCACCTTTGCCTCATGTTAAGTTCTTTCTATGAGAAGTTATATTTCAAGATTATATGATCTATATATATCTCACATATTTCACCATAGTGATAATGTCTTCATATCATTATAGAAAAAATTATAGCTGCTAACTCAATATCATGAGTATGATAGTTTTTTTCATGAATTTTTAACTACCTAGATGCATAGGCAATGCTCTATCATTCAGCATAAGGACACAACTGAGTTCTTTCTTTGATACATCACTATAGATCACAAATCCACCGTTCCCCGATGGTAGAGTTAGGATCAGAGCATTCACTAATGTTCTATTAAATTCCTCAAAACATTCCTCACATTATTTTATCCATACGAACTTAACCCATTTACATGTAGGCTTGGTCATTGGGTTGGCTAAATGGGCGAAGTTCTGAACAAAATGCCGATAATAACCCACAAAACCAATAAAACCATATACCTCAATTATGTTCGTTGGATTAGGAAATCCTTTCACAACCTTTTTCTTCATAGGATCAATAGATATTACATCCTTATATATAATGTTTCCAAGAAAGGAAGCTGATTGAATCCAAAATTCACAATTTCTAAAATTCCTATATAATTCATTTCTTCTAAGAGTCTATAGAATAGTGCGCAAGTGATTTTTATGATCTTCATAGCTTTTGAAGTATAATAATATATCATCAATAAATACCACCATAAAGTCATCATAATATTCCTCGAAAAATCTATTTATTAGATCCATGAAAAGAGATTGTGCATTAGTGAGTCCAAAAGGCATTACTGTATACTCATAACGTCAATACCTAGTTTAAAATGATGTCTTTGGAATGTCTTCCTTCCTAACATGAAACTGATGATATCAAAATCAAAGTTCAATCATCAAAAAATATTGGACTCTGTGATTTCGATCAAATAAATCATCAATGCGAGGTAGGGGATACATGTTCTTTATTATAATTGCAATGATCTCCCTATAGTCACTGTAAAACCACATAGATCCATCTTTCTTCTTAATAAAAAGGGCAGGGACTCCCTATGGAGAAACAATAGGGTGAACAAATACTTTATCACTCAAATCATCTAGTTATTTCTTCAATTTTACTAATTCCATAGTATCCATTCAATAAGGGGTCTTTGATATGGGCTTTGAACCATGAATTAAGTCAATGGAAAACTTAATTTCCCACTCTGGATGATGTCTAGGTAAATCCTATAGAAACACATCAAGATATTCTTTAAAAATAGGGACAACCTCTATTTGAACATTCCTTTACACACCCATAGCTATTTCATTACCTTCCTCCCCAATAATTGAATTCAGTAGAGCTACTGGGGGTCGATCTAGATAAGAATCAGTTGGAAAGTTTTGTTCTCTAAATATAAGGGATTCAATACCATTCTCAAAAATAAAAACTTCCATATTCTTTATATATATCTTCATATAATAACGTGAAAGACAACTCATACCAAGGATTATATCAAATTCAATGATGCATACGATGATAAGGTTAGAAACTAAAGCATGTTTATGTGTTATGAGGTGGACTGATCGACACATCTTTGTTGCAATGATACATTCCCTTAGAGTTTTGACTAATAACTCTTTTATTAAATCAAATTGGACATGCATAATTTTCTTGTAAAACTGGGAATATATAAAAGAATGCAATGATACATAATCAAATAAAGAATTGGCTAAGTTTGAGGAAACAATTAAGGTACCTACCACCACATCATTAGGAACATCAAACTCAGCAGTTGTGACTAAATAAGTTTAGCCTTTCCCCCTTTTCCTTCTTTGGGGAACATTTCACTAACTCTTAGGACATTCATATGAAAAATTTCCCATATCTTTACAACTATAACATTGAACATTGGTTGTTTCTTTCTTCCCCTTGAATTCACAAGATTGGTGGCCTTTTTCTATGAACTTGTAATAGACTCTCATTCCCTTCATGAATGTTTCATGGTGTTTCTTCCCACAATTATGGTAGGGTGGAAGGTAAACTCTTCCCTTCTTCCCCATTTTCTTATTTCCTTTTTCAGAGTTTTTAGTAGCCCTCTTCTTCTCTTTCCTTCCTTTAAATTCATAATAATTAAGAAATTATTTTTCTATCTTGATAGCACATGAGACTATATCTCCATATGATGACAAATTTTGGGAGACTAGTGACCTTCATAGGAATGATTTTAGACCATCTACAAATTTGATCAATATTTCTCCTTGGATTACGCATGTAATCTGTAGTATTCCTTGATAACCTTTTGAAGTTAGCTTCATACTTTACCATATTCTCATTCTCTTTTTTTCAGATTCAAGAACTGCCTTTCCAAATCTACTCTCTGTTCATGAGGGAAGTATTTTTCTAATTAAATTTCATTAAAATACTTTTATTCCCTCTATTTTATTTCTTCATCCTCCATTGTGTTTGGGATTAACAACTACGACTGATCCGCATCTCCCGATAGATGAAAAACTTACATAACAATCTTCTCTCATTCATTACATCCCAAAGTGAGAAATATATTCTCTAGGGAACATATCAACTACTCAACTAAAAATGGGTTTATATTCCCATTAAATGATGTAGGTTGTTGTCACATAATGCAATCTAACATAGCTCCTCCACGTCGTGGATTAAGATTCTCTATATAGGAAAGGTTATTATTAATAACCTAAGTTAGTTGTC
Organism: Viscum album; assembly: GCA_963277665.1. Taxonomy (NCBI): domain Eukaryota; kingdom Viridiplantae; phylum Streptophyta; class Magnoliopsida; order Santalales; family Viscaceae; genus Viscum; species Viscum album. Next base: position 1,148,171,506 of record OY728165.1, read on the forward strand.
CTAGTATACTTATAAGTTGCTCAGAACCAATCATAGATCTAGATACAACATCATTATCTTGCATAGGAGGTACATCCCTACATGGGATATACGCGTTCAAGAAGTTTCAATTTCTTCCACTAGGCACCATTTCTAAATAATTCCAAACACTAGATTAGTTTATGAATCATTATGTATAATCTCAACATAGAAAAATACTTAGTATAAATTTAAATCCTTTGCATGGATAATCCTATAATCATAAACGTGGTTTCTTGGTGGAAAAATTTACATTTAAATCCTTCATAATGGATTGTAAAGAAAATGTAAATTATCCTAAGCATATCCCCAGGAGTGTCAAACCAGGTGCACAGTAAGGCCTATAGTTGTATACTAGGATACCCTGAGTCATGCTAGAAACACCTTTTCAAAGTTTTCTCTCCTAGTTACATCTGTGCTAGAACCTTTTCCACTTTTAGTATCCAGAAATGGATGTATTTTCTATAAAGATTCACATAATCTGTTCCTTACCAGAAATCTAGGATATTCTTGTATACTTATCCTCAAAGACTATCTTAGAGTTTTTTTCTCTAATTTACATTTTCAAAATATAATTGTTACGTTTTCTACTAAAATTACTCTAATACCAACTTTAAGGAACATACCCCAATTGCTCAAAGTCGGTGCCTTATTTTATTACATTGGCATATAAACAAGGAATATCCATCCCAAAGGACCGAGTAGTTTAGTGGCTTTGGAAAACCAGATCTATACATAGGTTCAACATTACTACTTAAAAAGAAATAAAACATAGAAATTCCTTTGAAAACATCTATATCTCCTAGTTTATAACTAAAGTTCATTCCTAATATACTACATAACATCTTTGGAAAAAATAAGACATAATAAAGGGGTAAGCTCAAACGCTCAGTAAGTGTAAGAAATACAACAGAAGATATCATAAACATAAACATGAGTCATGGTGAATATCTAAAAACACATGCCTTTAAAATAAACATGAACATAATATGATAGGAATAAGATATTAATAAATAATGCCATAATAAAACATAATCATGGGTATTCTACTAATCGAATAACCACAAGAACTGTTAATTAATAGTTTCATAATGAGGGAATGAATAATGTGGGACATCATAACTATACTATCAAGGCCTCATGCTAAGACCATAAATAACCATTTTGTCAAGGCCTCATGCCAAGACCTACTTTTTCTCATGAGACCTACCGATGAACTGAGGGTATATAGTGGTCCCCACCTAAAACTTACTAATTTCAATCAATTCCTCATATAATGGAGATAAACATAAATAATGTATACATATCAAATGTAAATAATTTTCCCTGAACATTAAGCATAAACACTAACCATTCAGAGTACTTTGGTGAATGGTTTTAAGATAGGACATCCATAGTCAAACTAATCATAAAACATTAAATATAATATGGTAGATGATATATCAAAATATTAGTCCCACTTATATATAAGATTCAACAAGAGTGTTGAATAGAAAACCGTACTCTTATAAAATCATTGATTAATTCTTGAGATAAAACTCTTTTAATTTTAAAAGAAGAGTTATTTTGGAAAAATATTTGTATAAAACTAGAAGATAAATAATATAGTTTTTTTGATAATAAATTTTTTGATTTTATAAACATAATGGTTTCTAAAAACATATTATATAGTTCCCTTGAAAATAGGTAATAAATCAAGACAATCCCTTGAATCGGGCTGCTATTTCGGGAAGAATTTTTGAAAGATCCTTTTAAAACATGTATCTCTCCATAAAATAAAGAAGTATTATGGTTGGTACACATAAATTGAAAATTAAAACTGAATATATTGTGAGTAAATAAGAATAAAAAAGAATTTATTTGGGATTAATAAAGGCAAATAGTAACCTGAAAGAAAATGGAGGTTCAGGTAGAAAACCCTTACCTTAAGTCCTAAGGTGTTCCTAACATGATCTTAATGACCTAAATAATCACATTTTGGTTCATAAATTAATAATTTCAGAACCCAAAATACATTTAATTGAATTATTATTTCATTATTAGGTTTATTCGTGTCCTTTTTATGGGTTAAGAGATTCAAATTCATTGATTGGGAGTGTTTTCTTCCTTGGTTTTCATGATTAGTTTACTTATATTCTTGTATTGGTAAACCTGTAGAATGAGAATGGTTTTACAAAATAGAAGTTTTATTTTATTAGTGAAAAAATAGAATATTATATGGTTATAAAATTCATTTGGTTGTTGGAAGTGAGGATAAATCTTTATATAAAAATTTAATGACAATTGTTTGGGTTAATTAGTTGTTTTTGATCACAAAGAACTCATTTTGATTTTAAATTAATATCATGTTTTAAAAAGGATTACATAAACTTAAATAAGTTATAATACATATATTATAGTCTGGTTCAACCATAACAATTGTTTCATGACCATAATTGAAGTTGATAATAGAAATCGAAAACCGGTCGTCCTTGAATGTGATAAATTAACACATCTCAGATGGTGTTTTCATTTCTTGAATAAAAGACAGGGAAAGAAGATATGATGAATAATTAATCTGTTATTATAAAAAAACTACAGTACATGTAAGATACTTAATTCATCACTATATTTGGATGAATGTAGGTGAGTAAAGAAAAATAAAATGAAGGAACTTGAAATAAAATAAATTAAAAGAGGAATTTACTTCTTGAAGTAATCTTCCATAAGAGACTCTTTTAGGGAGAGGTTTTTGTATTTTATTGGAAAAAAGTCTTCAAAACATGGGGGAGGATCTTGGGGGATATTTTAGAAAAATTTAGACAAGGAACAAGGATTGATAGGAGTGAAGAAAAGAGGGGTGTTTGGGTGGTTTTTATAGCGGAGGAGAAGAGGGTTTTCTTAATATTTTAATCATTAGTTTCTTAGATTTCCATAAGACAATATATAGTGATGATTAAATGACAAATAATAGTAATAAGTTCTTGTGATTACTAAACAAGGGTTCTTACATCAACAATGACTCTATAAATAGTGTATTTAACTCAAAATTTATATATACTGTAAATTACCGTATTTCACTATTCAAAAAAAATTCAAGTATTTTAGAAAAATAAAAAAAATTACCCTATCCATTTTTCATTATTTAGAATTAAAAAATGGAATCTATTTTATCAAAATAATTTTCTAAATAAGATAAATATAATTTTTAAATAAAATCATTATTTACAAGAAAAATATAGATTTAAATTTAAAATTAATTTTATAATACCTTAAAAATTTGTCTAAGGTCATATTAAATTATCCTAAAATTATAAGACAACAAAATATTTATTTTGGAAAAAATTTTATGAAAATTAATTTTCTTTTAAATAAATTTATTAATTTATAATTTCAATTAAATATTTATTACTCAAAAAAATACCAACACTTAATTATTAATTTCTAACACACTCTATTTCATTTATAAGGTGTCTAAATTTTATTTATAAATCAATGGGTGTGGTTACTATTCATAAGTTTGATATTATTATTCATAAGGGTATGTAACTATTCACCAAAAATGTATGTTCATCTTATCAGACTCTAAATATCTTTCTGAATGCAACTGTGTTTGTTAGTTTTTCAAAATTCAAATCACAAAGGTGGTGAAATTATATTTACTGGCTAGGTTATAACAAAGTGGTAATTTGTAGAGACTTAGTGATTCATGCATTCAATATTAAACTTATTTTTAAAATCTTATGGTTTTACATTAGAAGGATATTATAAATATGAAGAACATATATACATGTTTTTATATAAAGACCCATAATTTCTATGTAATTGTTTTTAAATAAATGATAATTTTACGAGTCTACAAAAATTGATGGCGAGTGATTCTGAGGCCCGGAGTGCCCAGAATGAATTTATGAACTTTTTTTCAGGTAAGTTCAGTAAACGTGGGAGTGGGTTTTTCTAACTTTTGAAATGGTGATCAGAATTGAAATCAGAGGGCACCGTTGAACTCGTAGCGCTGATATTCACTTAAGGAGACCTTCACCTCGACCACAATAGGTTGAGGGTGAAAGATAGATTTTTGGGATTTTCGTGGGAAGACAAAAATAAATTTATTTAACTTTTTAATTTTATTTTGTTGTAACCACCCTCTTGTGGATGTTATGGGGTGGGGACCACCTGAGCCCAAAACCTCCCAAGTTTGATTTAAGAGGTGGGGACCACCTGAACCTCTTAATGAGGGAGAAACCTCCCAACTCAATTTTTAATGTGGAGGATCATCTTGAGCTTCCTCCACATTAATTAATCCCACGCATCATACTTAATTATGCCAACCTATGTGATTTATTAACCCAATTTGAAATTGTGCCAACAATTAAATTGGGGGAAACATATCACATTTTGGATACTTTGCAAATTTGGTGGAATTGGGAGGGGAGAAATATTAGGAGAAATATCTCCAACGAAGAACACGTTCTTCCAAAAACAATGCTCCACCAACGAAGAACGCTCCTCCAATGAAGAGCGCTGACTTCAAATTCTTCCTCGGGACACCCTCCAACGAGGAACGTATTCATCTATGATGAACCAATGCACGAGCCCAGAATTGGAGGTGTGTGGCGGATGGGACGAACGTTGACAACTTCACCTTCTTCCCTCCTCATGCCAAAGTAAACGAACAACCCGAGGTAGGGATTTAATTTGTGTGTGATTATAATCACATGTTCTTCCATTTTTAAAACAAAGAATGTTGATGATTTCTTTTGTGGGTTGGGATCAATATTTGTGGGAGGATAAGATTTGACGTTCAATTTTCATTCATGTTCTTGATGAGCTGCTTGCTACCACCCTAACGTGGAGGGTACGGGCCAAACAAACATGAATCGACCCCTCCACAAATCTTGTGATGATTTGTGGTGTTGAACATGATGAAGAAGATGATGCAATGACACTGCCCTGTGGCCACCACCACCTCGTGACCTCTGCCACTCTCGGCTCTGCCATCCACCGAGCCACGACCACCGTTCGCCAAGTGCCACTGCCATCGGCCGAGCTGCCACCGTCTTCTGGTGAGCCACCGCCGATCTGGGCCGAACCACCATCACCACACCACCCTGAGCCGAGGCGCTGTCTGCGGTCAACCGACCCATGGCTGGAACCACGCCCTCGCGGCAGTTCTACCGCCCTCAGGGTTGCTCCGCACCCTCATGGCTTGTCCATGCCCTCGTGGCCAGTCCGTGCCCTCCCGGTCAGTCCATGCCCTTACGGCCATTCCACCACCCCTGTGGCTGGTCCGCACCTCGTTGCTGGTCCGCGGCTTGCGACCGGTCCATGCCCTTGCAGTACCCGCGACTGGTCTGTGCCCTCACGGTACCCCTCGGCCGAGCTGCCCTCGTGGCCCCCACGGGCCTGGCTGGACCCAACGGGCCGGACCACACTACTGGTGGGGCGAGACCCAAAGGGTCGGGCCGGGTCAACCCGAACTGGGTCGGTTCAGGCTGGGTCAGTTCGGGTCGGTCCGACCGGGTCGGACTGGACCCGGGCCCACCACGAACCAATTTCGTTCTATTGTCCATAACTTTGGCACTGGGCGTCCATTTGATGAACCATAAACAGTGTTGGAAACCTTGGAGCAAGTCAGTTCCTTTGAATGATGCCCAACATTGTTTTGGATTAAGATGGAGAATGGTCAGGTTGGATCGAGCATTAATCTAACAGGTCCCCCAGGACTAAAAGGCTAATAAATCACAGACATGGTGTTCGATTGACATGCCATCTATTATGTTGAAACCCCTATGATGTGACTTATCTTTGAGACACATAATTGTTGGTCTTCATGGTAGTTGGAGTATCAAAAAATATCTTGTGGAGAGGATCCTCCTGGAGACGAGCAAGCATAGTGCGGAAACCCAGTGGTTGGTTGAGACTTGACTACTGCTGACCATTTCAACTCGGAGTGACTCAACTGGCCCTACGGGGAGTGCCTTGGTGACGCGGCTGACCCACGGTGGGGAGCACCATGGTAACGTGACAAACCCACAGTACTCAACAGGAAGAGTACCTCAACAAGCCATGAGGGGGAGCACCTCTGTGTGATGCAAGAGACTCATGGTGGGGAGCGCCTCTGTGTAACGCAACAGACCCATGGTACTCGACAGGAGAAGTACCTCAGTAGTCCAAGGTTAGTGGGAAGTGCCTATGTGTGATGTATCAGGCCCACTGTACTCGATAGAGGAGGAGTTCTACAGCATCTGAGGTGTTCGATGTTGTGATTGGAAATGTTACTTAACACTACACCTCGAATAAATCCCGGTGTGAGCTGAGTCGGAACCTCTGTGTTTTACTCATGATTGAGACAGATTATTTAATAACATAGGTATATATATGGGTATATACCTATGTAATGTTATCTGTTGATTTCATTCTTTTTATTTTATCCTTGTTGGATTTTGTGAGACCAAGAGGGTCTTGGGGTCCATCCTGAGTATCGTTATACTCACCCCTACACGGGCTATGCCCACATCGTGTTGTGTTGGATGCAGACGGTGGACAACACTGACTGAGGCTGAGAGTATTAGGACTGGACGGTACCTAGAGGTGGACCATACGGTGTGTCGGTACGCATAGAAGACCGGTGGACATGGAGGTCTAAGGAGGCAATCTGTACCTACCCTTCAGGTAGGAACCTCGGAGGACGACCCAACAACTGACTTTCACTTTTCTTCAGTTGTAATGTATCACAATTGTACTTGTACTTTCATGTTGAGATTGTATTCTGGCCCCTTTTTCTTATTACACTCACTCTGTTTACAGTTCAGTTTACTTGTGTTCCTATCTTGGTATGTGCTTGGTTACGTGTGCTTACAGGTTACAAAGGAAATGTCTTCCTAGTTTTAGGGATTACGCCTTCGGTGCTAGTCACCATCCACTAGCCTGTAGAAGGCGGGCTTGGGGTAGTCATGGTAGGGGCCCCAGGGGATAGGTTGTGGAAAATTGGTATCAGAGGAGTTGGTTCTACCATAGAACTATGACTCTAATATTTTTAATGAAGAAATAATGTTATGGGTAGTGAGTGTGGTTTTTAGTTCATGGATTCTAGTGTTGGTGCGGAGGCCAACGTATCCATACACCAGGACCCTGACTTCTGATTTGCGTCTTAGTGCACAAAAACACTGATTGCGTGTGTGTTTTAAAAAGTTTTCATTGTAATATTTTGAGTCATCTCACCAGGTATAACATTCAGCAAACCAGTTATGAATTTTTGAAAATGGAGTACCTGTTTCTTTTCAAGATGCCTCCATGCAAACAACCTGCTAGATTTCTGAGAGTTGTATGCACTGATAGCCCATCGAGTGATGAGACCTCGGCGTAGGGCCCTTTTCTAGTAGAGGTACCAGCGATACCACTCCTCGTTGGGCCAATGATGCCACCAGCCCCAACCAAAGATGGTGCATTCCACTTGAGCACGTTTCATGAGTTCTAATGCTAGGGGACACCCAGGTTCAGGGGAGAGACAGACCCGCAGGCGGCTGAGGATTGGATGGAGGATGCGGTGAAAGTCTTCCAACTCGTAGGGACACCAACCGATCTCATGGTGATCCTTGCTGCCAGCCTTCTACAGGTAGTAGTCAGAATATGGAATATCTTGATACTCTAGGTTCATGATGAGGTGACGCTTCTCTAGGAAGACTTTGAGAGCCTATTTTGGGTAGATTTTATCACAACGACTCTTCATGCAGTGCGCATACAGGAGCTTCTTCATCTGTAGAAGGGAAACATGACTGTAGATCAGTGCTCAGTGAGTTTTACTGGCCTCTCATGCTACTCCATAGATATGGTGTGGGACCCTTTATTCAGGGCCAAGGCCTTCAAGAAGGTGCTCAAGAGAGAGATCATGGCTTTGTTGATCTCACTCAGTATCCTGACACATGTAGGGGTGTTAGGGAGAGCCCTCTTGGTGGAGAGTTTCCTTGCTGAGAAATCACCAGCAGCGAGACCCACTACCATTCGGCACGTAGTAGGGTCTTCTGCAGCTGGTAGTAGGAAGACATCACAGAGGTCCAAGAGGACCAAACCTATAGGTGGACGACCACATGACTCAAGATTAGTTGTACAGGGCACCCGAGATAGTGCAAGTCATACCAGGAGTGGGTAGTGTTACACATGAGGTGAGTAGGGTCACATGACTCATGATTATCCGAATCGTTGTCTGGATGATCAAAAGACAATCGAAGGACCGCCTAGGCAGAGACAGAGGTTCGACCGAGGAGGTCTGCAGGGAGCAGGCAGACATGGCAGGGGAGCTGGTCATGTAGCTAGCGGTGGGTGACGATTCTAGATGTTACAACCACCACCACAAGGAGGTCCACCCCGACCACATGGGAGGAAGTGGACAGGGTAGATCTCACCTCTAGGTAGCTGAGTCTCACGATCATGGCACTTCAGAGATGATACGAGGTACGATCTGTGTCTACTCCACTATAGCTGCAGTACTTATAGACACAGGTTCCAGTCAATGTTTTATTTCCACTCCCCTCATTCAAAGCTCAGAGATTCTGATTGAGCCATTTGCTTGATTATTACGGCTATATACTTCTACGGGAGAGGATTCAATGATTACACACCGGTTCTGGCAGTGTGAGATTACTCTAGGATGTGGGAGCTTCGGCTGGGATCACTTAGTAGCGGCGTTGAGGCCTTATGATGTCATCTTGGGTGTGGACTGGTTATCTATGGTCCATACTCAGATTAACTATATTAGGCGCAAGGTGCGGTGTGTCAGCATAGATGGGACTAGTTTTACCTACACCAGTGAGAAGGGAGCCTTTGCAGCATAGGATGGACTTACCCAGAGGAGAGTGGCGCCGATCACTCCTCAGTTGGCTAGACTTACTCTCAGAGATGTTAATGTGGAGAGTCTGAGCTATCATGTAGTGGTGGACCAGTACACTGATGTTTTCCCCGATGATGTTCTTGGTCTACCTCCTCACAGAGAGGTGTACTTTTACACTGACTTGTACCCCAGGACGACACCAATATCTACACCAGCATATTGGATGGCTCCCATGGAGCTTCGTGAGTTGCAGGTATATTTAGAGGACTTGCAGGGGATGGGATTCATCCAGCCCAGTGTTTCTCCTTGGTAGCCCTGATTCTGTTCGCCAAGAAGGAAGATGGGAGCTTGAGGATTTATATTGACTACCGGAACCTAAACCAGGTGACCGTGAAGAACGAGTACCCACTCCCAAGGATTGATGACCAATTTTATCCGCTAAAGGGAGCATGGTGGTTCTTGAAGATAAACCTCTGATCAGGATATCACTAGCTCAGAGTATAAGAAGAGGATGTGCAGAAGACGACCTTCAAGTGTCGGTACAACAATTATGAGTTCTTAGTTATTCCATTCTACATGACCAACACTCTAGTAGTGTTCATGGGACTCATGAACATGATCATTCAGCCATACCTTGATCGCTTTGTAGTGGTCTTCATCGACATCATTCTGATCTGCCTGACTACAGAGGAGGATCATGCCTATCATTTGTATGTAGTACTGGACACACTTTGAGAGCACCAGTTTTACGGTAAGCTCTCGAAGTGCTAGTTCTGGATCCATGAGGTTCACTTTCTGGGACATGTCATATTGGAGGATGGATTTGTAGTGGATCCAATGATGATTGAGGAAGTACTTTATTGGGAGACACCCTGGAGTGTGATGGAGGTATGGAGTTTCCTAGGTTTTTCTGGATACTAACGGAGGTTTGTACCATATTTCTCCAAAGTTGAAACACCACTATCACCCTTGAAAAAGAAGGGGAAACCCTTTGTTTGGTCAGAGAGATGCCAATAGAGTTTTTAGGAGCAGAGGCAGAGGATGACTAGTTCACCCATATTGAGGCTACCGGAGGAGGGCGTAGGGTACATATTCTATTGCGATGCATCAGGGACCGATCTCATATGTGTCCTGATGCAGGAGCAAGCAATGATCACATATGGTCGTCGTTAGATGAGATAGCACGAGCAAAACTATGCTACCCATGACCTGGAGTTAGGAGCAGTGGTCTTCACCTTGAAGATGTGGGGACACTATATGATGGTAAAACACTTTATAGTGTACCCTGATCGCAAGAGTCTCAGGTATATCTTCTCTCAGAAGGACCTGAACCCGAGACAATGACGTTGTCTTGAGTTCTTCCAAGACTATGACATCAGGATAGTCTATACTCCTGGGAAGGGGAATGTTGTAGCAGATGCACTCCGCAGGAGGTCTGGTATACAAATGCTAGGTGAGGCGACGAAGAAGCTGGATGCTTTGCATATATCCTTCATGGAACGTGACAGAACAACTTTTCTTCAGTCTCTTACAGTCACTCACCCACCTCTTCAACGAGTTAGGGAGGCGCAACGTGGAGACGCTGACTGTGAGGCTCGACGGGCTAAGATATCCACAGGGAAAGCTCCTGATGGATTTTATGAAGGTGGGGAGAACGTCATCCTCTTCATAGGATGTACCATGGTACCAGTGTCACTTCAGGAGTATGTGCTGAGGGAGTTCCACACTTCCCCTCTAGCGGTACATCCAGGAGTGATGAAAATGTACCAAGATCTATGAAGATAGCACTGGTGGTTGGAATGAAGAAAGCAGTAACATAGTTTGTCTCTTGGAGACTCACTTGTCAGTAAGTGAAGGCGGAGAATCAGGTACCAGCAGGCTTGGTTAAACCTTTAGAGGTCCCGGAGAAGAAGTGGGATGGTATATCCATGGACTTCATCACAGGAATTCCACGTACATCCAAAGGTCATGACTCGATCTGGGTGATCATTGACCGACTCAAAAAGTCGGCCCACTTACCACAAATTAGAGAGAAGGGTTCAGTAGAGAGCTTGTGATACTTCTATGTGCAGGAGATTGTACAGTTACATGGAGTACCCATTAATATTATCTTTGATCGTGATGCATGTTTTTCTTTCCAGCTATAGAAGGGGTTGCACGAGGATTCTGGGACACAATATAGTTTGAGCACTTCCTACCATCCTCAGACAGATGGTCAGATTGAGCTGACCATTCAGTCCCTCAAGGACATGCTGCACGCTTGTGTCCTTGAATTCGATCACAGATAGGGATCACTAACCTTTGGTGGAGTTTTCATAAAACAATAACTATCACTCCACCATTAGGATGGAACCTTTCGAGGTGTTGTACGAGAAACATTGTAGATCACCTTTGGGCTGGATTGACCTAGGGGAGTCAGAACTAGTGGGACCAGAGATGGTACAAGCTAAAATGGAGAAGGTACAAATCATCCAGGAGCAGATGAAGACTACACAAAGCAAGAAGATTTCATATGCCGATAGTGGACGGAGACCTCTGGAGTTCGAGGATGGTGACCACATCTTTCTACGGGTCTCACCTCAGTGAGGTTTACAGAGATTTGGCTGAGGTGAAATGTTTTCTCTTATATTCATTAGACCTTTTTAGATCCTCAGCAGAGTTGGTGAGGTAGCATAACGCTTAGCACTTCCACCTCAGTTTCATCGAGTGCAGGATGCCTTCCACGTATCCCAGATGAGGAGATATGTGGATGATCCATCTCACATCCTTGACCATGGAGAGCTGGACGTCAACGATGGGGAGAATTTTATGGAGGATCCGGTAGAGATTGATGATTGAAAAGAGAAGGTCCTTTGTGGATGGTCGATACCTCTGGGGCGCATTTGCTGGCAACATGGGAACCTCTAGGAGAGCAAATGGGAACAAGAGAATCAGATGCGTGCTTAATACCACCACATGTTTACCAAGTTTTGAGTTATGGATTACGGGGACGTAAATCTCTGAGTTGGGGAGAATGTAAATACCTAGAATTTCTATGTAATTTTTTTTAAATAAATGGGAATTTTACGATTTTGAGAAAATTGACGGTGCGTGATTCTGAGGCCCGGAGTGCCCAAAATGAATTTCTGAACTTTTTTAGGGTACATTAAGTAAATGTGCGAGAGGGTTTTTCTATATTTTGAACTAGTGCTCATAATTGAAATATGATTGCACCGTTGAACTCAGAACACCGATATTCACTTAAGGAGACGTTCACCTCAATCGTAATAGGTTGAGGGTGAAAGATAGATTTTGGGCTTTTCATGGGAAGATAAAAAGAAAATTATTTATCTTTTTAAATTTTTTTTTTGTAACCACTCTCTTGTGGATATTATGGGGTGGGGACCACCCGAGCCCACAACCTCCCACGTTTGATTTAAGAGCTGGGGACCATTCGAACCTCTTAATGAGGGAGAAACCTCCCAACTCCCACTTTAATGTGAAGGAGCCTCTTGAGCTTCCTCCACATTAATTAATCCAACACACCATACTTAATTAGGTCAAACTATGTGATTAATTAACCCAATTTGAAATTGTTCCAACAATTAAATTGGGGGAAACATATCACATTTTGGATACATTGCAAATTTTGTGGAATTGGGAGAGGATAAATATTGGGAGAAAGATCTCCAACGAAGAACACGTTCTTCCATGAAGAATGCTCCGCCAATGAAGAATGATCCCTTAATGGAGAACACTTACTTCAACTTCTTCCTCAAGAAACCCTCAAATGAGGAACTTATTCGTCTACGATGAACCATTGCACGAGCCCGGAATTGGAGGTGTGTGGAGGATGAGACGAACATCGACAACTTCACCTTCTTCCCTCCTAATGCCAACATCAACGAACAACATGAGGTAGGGATTTATTTTTTGGGTGATTATATTACCATGTTCTTCCATTTTTAAAACAAATAATGTGGATGATTTATTTTTAAGGTTGGGAATAATCTTTAAGGGAGAATAGGATTTGACGTTCAATTTTCTTTAATGTTCTTGATGAGCCGGTTGATACAACCCTAATGTAGAGGGTACAGGCCAAACAAACATGGTAAGACCCCTCCAGAAATCTTGTGATGATTTGTGGTGTTAAAAGTTATGAAGGCGATGGCACAACGACACCACCCTGTGGCCACCGCCACCTCGCGACCTCTGCCACTCGCGACTCCACTATCCACCGAGCCGTCGCCGCCATCCGCCAAGCACCACCACTATCTGCTGAGCCATCGTTGCCATACGCCAAGACGCCACCACCATATTCCATGTGTTTTCGCCATCCACCAAGCCATCATCACTATCCGCTAGAGCTTCCAATGCTCTAGGCTGAACCACCCTCACCGCGCCGCCCCGGGCCGAGGCGTCGTCCGCAGTCTGCACCCACACGCCCTTCACGGGCCGGGCCGGAACCAACGGGTTGGGCCGCACTATGGGCCGGGACAGACCCAACAAGTCAGGCTAGGTTGATGCAAAACGGGTAGGCCTAGGCTGAGTCATGCTGGGTTAGTCCGACCGGGTCGGACCGAACCCGGGCCCACTACGAACCAATTACTTTCTTTTGGCCATAAATTTTGCAATGGACGTCCATTTGACGAACTGTAAGTGGCATTGGAAACCTTTAAGCGAGTCGTTCTCTTGGAGTGATACACCAATTTGTTTTGGATTAATATGGGGAATGGTCAGGTTGGATCGTTCACGAATCCAACCGAGCCCTCGGGACTAAAAGGCTAATAACTCACAGATCAGGCATCTGATTGGTGTACCGTCTGTTATGTTGAGACCCCTATGATGTGACAGACCTTTTCGAAACTTCTTTGTTGGACTTAATGGTAGTTTTAGTATCGACCAATAGCTTGTGGAGATGATCCTCCTGGAGACGAGCGAGTGTAGTGTGGGAACCATGTGGTTGGCTGAGACTTGACAACTGCTGACTGTTTCGACTCAGAGCGACTCGAATGGCCCAGTGGCGAGTGCCTTGGTGACGTGGCAGACCCACGGTGGGGAGCACCCTAGTGATGCAACAGACCCACGGTACTCAATAGTAGGAGAATCTCATCCTTCAAACTTTTGCAAATCCATATTGCCATAGTGCCTCCACTACCACTCACCTTCGTTTTCACCACCACTCACCTTCACCGCTCACCATCACCGATCACCATCGCCACTCTCCTTCACCACTCACAGCTTGCCTTTGTTGTCGTCGTATCTCCCTGTCACTGTCTCTACTAACCAAACCTGTACCACTCTTCATCAACGAATCATTTCCACTCTGTGGTATGAGATTATTTCTTCTCCACTTGGTAGATTCATGATTTTTTGTATTCCATAACTTATTGGTTTTGGGGTATTTAAAAGTGTTCTGCTTGGATTTTGGATTATTTGTGTGTATTGGAAATCAATCAAGGCGTCAGATGTGATAGTGTAAGCTTCGAATTGAGTCTCAAGAGTAGCTTAGTTTTGGGGATGAGTTTACTATAATTTTTTAGTTGTTGGAATTTTTATAAAAACTGTGTATGAGGTGAAAAGGGTTTGGAAATGTTTTGGGATGAATTTGATCATATTTTTAGTTTTAACAGTTTTATGAAAATTTTTATTAGTAAAAAACCTTTCACATGAAAAAAATATATAATACATATGTGTTCTGAATGTTATAGTTTTTATACAGGCTAGTTGTGTAAAAAAAATTTCCAATTAATTGTTGGAACTACCAGATGTAGAGAATCCAAAATTTATCTTCTGATTCTAGATGATGATAATGGATTGTCATAGCCAATTCCCATATGTAAGGGTCCCATATATAAGGGTCTATATATATAAGAGTCCCATTGTTCTATAAAAATTTAGTGTGATAAGTTTGGTTTTATATTTTCTAAAATATGGATAATTTTTTTACAAGAAACATGAAGAGGTTTTAGTCCATTTTTGTCCAAAATATAGTGAGAATTCCTTAATTTTTTCTCTCATTCCTAATTTCATCTCCAATTGAGATATTCATCAAATATTGTCAGATATTCAGGTCATTTATTCCAGGTAGAAACCATGGGTAAGGCTATAATTCCATGGGTATCGATTCCATGGTTTCTCTCATTGTTTTTTAAATTTAGGAAAATCAAACCTATTTGTGGCTATTTTAAATATTTTCTATTTTTTTGGATTTTAGTCATGTGTGACCAAATAAATAAATGATATTCAATTGAGAAGCACCAAATATGTATAAAGTAGGTGGTCCCTAAGTCATCCTTCAAGTCTAATCTCATTCTATGTTTGTATTATGTGTGATCATATCTACCTAATGTTTGATAGACCTAAAAATTAAATAAATGGTTTATATATTAGTCTCATGTGGAAATTTTTTTTTAGGTTATGATGGTTCTACTAATAAAATTAAATCTCAGATCATTAGACATTAAGACAGTCATTCCTTGGACTAATGATAAATGAATTATAAAAGGTAACCACAAGGGTGAAAAAAGTGAATCTGCTACCATGTAATCCAAAAATATATTCCCTATTATATCCCCCTGTAGGTGGTTGGGGTGGTAGAGAGGGTTGGGGTGTGGGGTGTTGGTCACAGGGTTGAGTCCATGGGCCACCTTTGATTGTAGCATGCATTTATAATAAGACCCTGGTAAAATGGGTAATAAAGGTGGTAACCCTAGTTGAATATGGATATAGAACTTTGGTAGGGAAAGTTCCAACTGCTTGAATTGAATATTGATAATTTAATCTAGGATGGAATTGTGACTTTTTTATAACTTGGTTATATTTAATTTTGAAATATGATTGAGATGTCAAATCATCTTATGCTTACTTGATATCTCCTTTTTGGGAATTTTAGATTGAGAACTAATCCACTTTAATATTTTGAGGATGGTTCTAAGGTGGGGGTGTTATTCCATATGGGTGATAAGAAAATGGCATATTGATTTGGTTTTGGCGTGGGGACATCCTCCCCCAAATGGTAATTATATGAGAAGGTTAGGGAGTGGGGATCTCTAATCTAAAGGGTTTTTGAAAAATACCATTATATCCTAAGTTTTTTCATAAAAATTCAATTCCATGGTATTTTTTAATAAAGTTAACCCTTTTAAAATTCTCAGTTTATATCCAAAAATTTCAAAAATAAAATATTTCGCTAAATTTATTCAAAACCATCACATTCACATTTATCTTCTAAAAAGAGTTAGAGAAGTATTTATATCCATTTAAAATTCCACTTCAAAACCCCTTCTTAAATTTTAAATTCTATTTTACACACAACATTTTAAATTTATTCCCTTTTTCCATTAAAAAATATTTACTCACATCACTGTATTAAATCCCTTAGGTCTCATGTAACAATCTAGATTTTCTCAAAGGTACAAATTGTTATTTTAAAAAATATATTAATTTTTTTAATTGTGAAACCATTATTATATTCAACAGTTGTATTTTATATTATAATTTTTTTCAAATAATATAGATTTAGTTTTTCCCACTATTACATTAAATAACTATATTTATAAATTTCCTTCAATAAGTTATAATATAGTCAGTTGATAAACCATTTTTCAATATTTCCATTATCTTTCAGGAAATTCATTAGATCCATCTTCAATTGAACATATTTTTTATATTTATTTTGTTAAATATTAATATTACCAAATAAAATAGGATGGATATGAATAAATAATGTATACATTCCAATCGTATGACAATGAAGATGGAGTGAAAGAGTTCATCATGTTTAAAAAATATCATGTATATGAACTTTCTCAAATCCTTTTTCCATGTCTACATTGTTGTTATTCAAAACTAATTAGTCCAGAGGAGTTGGAAGAACACATGATTTTTTACAAAATTGATCGAAGTTATAAATTTTGGAATGGACATGGGGAAAAAGAGAATGTTTCTATTTACTGGGATAAAATTTTATTTAATGGATCATCTGATATGATTGCAAGTGTGGATAATGAAGAAGATCGTATCAAGGATGTGATTATAGGTTTGAGTGATGATGAACATATTATTGTAGAAATGACAAAGATTGTTGAAGATGAACTTCATGATTATCCAAAAAATTTTGAGAAGTAAAAGAGTTGTGAAAAGAAACAATTGTATACTAGTTTCACTAAATATAAAATATTATTAGTCATACTGAAGTAGTATAATTTTAATGAAGGAAATAGATGGAGTGATTCATGTTTTATTGAACTACTTTCTCTCTTGAATGATATGCTCCTAGAAGATAATGAGATCCTTATCCTAACATACAATTATAAATGAATGCTACATTTGATGGGTATGATCTTTTAAAGAATACATGTCAACCCAAATGATTGTATATGATTTTGCAAGGAACACAAATTAACTAAATAATTCCAAAATTGTGGTTATTCTTGATAAAAGAAAGATGAATTAGGTCCTATGAAATTTGTATGGTACTTTCAAATCATTTCAAGGTTTAGGTGACTATATGGATGTGAGGAGACTATAAGGCAATTAACATTCCATGGAGATATAAGAAATAAATATGGGAAACTTCAACACCTGGAAGACTCTCCCCAGTGGAAGATAATTGATCATGAGGATCCTGAATTTAGAAATGATACAAGAAAACTTCATCTTTCATTATCTATAGATAGAGTGAATCCTTTTGGTTTTAAAATAATCACTCACAATACATGTCCGGTTATGTTGGTAAATTATAACTTTCCATTGTGGTTATGCATGAAACAAAAATACAACATGTTATCTATGTTTATATCAGGACTAAATGTAGAATGGTTTTTTTACGTCAGTGGTGACCACAATGAAGGAATTTGGATACTCAATGGAGGGGGTAAAATTCCTTTAACCTTTAAAAAAAGAGAGTTCAATAATTAGGTAATATATTTTTTGTAATATAAATCACGTTACCTCATGTTATTATCTATTCACTTATGCTTTTATGTAATCTAAATTAAATGATAAAAAAATTCTACAAATAATGACTTATTCACATGTTGATTCCCTCAATCATGATGAATAATAGTTTTTTCAACCCACTGTTGCTCCCAATACTGAGGAACAATAGGTTTCTCAATCCACTATTTCTCTCAGTGTGGAAGTACAATGACCTTCGACCTATGATGATGCTACTGATCCAGAGGAATAATATATTGATGATGTTGAATCTGGTGAAATGTTAGGCAATGAAGGACTGATGATGTGGAAAAAATAGGTGTTCCATATATTGATGTAGACACGTGCTCATTAGTTACATTGGGATCATCACTTTGAAACACATGCTAATTGATGTAGATTTGTGGCACCATATTGTTCCCACGCTTAAGGCTTTGATTTGGGAAGATATTAAGGTAACATTATGATATCATTTATTTATTTAAATAAATAATAAAACAATGAAACATTGAATTACTCTTCATTATCCCTTTTAGAGTGCATTTGTAGTATATGAATCCCATAAGAAATATTTATTAATTCTTCCTGGAAGGATTCACAGAGCCTTTCACACAATTATAAATAGATTTCATATTAAATACGCTGAAGGGAAAATAAACCCACACCCACTTCAAATGTATGCACCCATGATAATCCAAGAAGTGTGGGATGTATTTATAGTACATCATGCAAAGATGTATTTTCAGGTATATTTTGGCTAGTAATACATTGTTTGAAAATACATGTATTCATTACTTTGATTGAGAATTTTTTATTTATGAAACAAAAACTAAGTTATGAAAATAAGGAATGAGTAGAAAAATAAATATACACCTTCCATAAAACAAAGATGAGGTATGCTTTACTTGAAAAAAATTCATACATATTTTAAATCTACAGTAATAAATTTATGTGTTATGAAACCAAAATATAATTATGTTTCTCTATTTATATGCAGATAGATGAATCCAAACCCAAAATCACTTCCATCCCACATCATGTGCTATAGAAGGAGGCACTTGGAAATAAACACTTGATACTAATAGATGAAAAACATACAAATATTGTGGGAAACATGTGTAAGTATGATATAATAAATTAAATTCTTTAAATTTCTATTTCACAATAATTATTTCTTATTTTATTATATTTTCTATCTGACATAGTTAATAGAATCATCAACACCTGTATCAAATGAACATCTACCATCGGTGACCTTGAAGCGATCAGAACAATATGACCATGTCCAAGGTGTGGGATTTGGTGTAACACCCCAAAATTATTTTGAGGGAAAAACAACAGGAGGATAAAGATAAATAAATGTAAGAGATGAAATCAAGATTAGATTCACTTGAAGAAAAATTTCACCAACAGAATGAGTTTCTATAGAATGTTATGGGGGTAATAAAAGAGAAGACAAAACTCAAGAAAACCCATTTCATGAAGATACCTCCCCCATAATATTTGAGTCGATTCATTCCCCTAAAAGAGTTATCTTAGTTGAGGTAATATATATTCTAATAAAATTATTCTATGAAATTTGAATTAGACAGACACTGATACCTTTCCTATACTGATATTCTGTAGGGTGAAAATTACTGAGATTTATATCAATCAACACCCACCCATCGTCTTGTATCGAGGGATATGGTGTTCAATATCCATGATGACCATCTACACAATAGACCAATTCCAACAAGTCAAGTGAGAGTGGTGATTACTGTAGATCATGAGCCAAGAACCGAGCTACTTTCTGCACTTGATGATAATGATATTCATACATTTGACCAAGCTGAGTTAACATTCATCTCATAGACATTAGATCTTGTAAAAATAAATTCTAACAAGGAGGTATTCATTTCCAATTTATTTTCATGCTAAACCTTTAAAAATTAATGAAAAAAGGTATGAACCGATGAATGATATTAAAAATAGACAAAGGGAAGGGGGTGAAATGAAAGTTCTATTGAAAACCATCTTAAGTATCAACCAACTAATCGAAAATATCTACCAAAAACACATTTACCAATCTCGTTCAATATTCACATTTACTAACATTGAATGTTCATATTGATACAAAGTTAAAAATATTAGTAATCAGATATTTGATTTTTAAGAACAAAAGTTTGGAGAGGAAGTTACAGATGGAAATTTTTTGAGAATGTAAATGAAATCATCAACCATGAATGGCTATGAGGATTAGTTGTAAATGTATACATGAGGTATGTTTTCATGATTTTTTTTCCAAAAGCTAATATTCTATGTTAATTATGACCAAATATATTTCATATTTTTTATAGTCATATATATCAATACCATTTGAAGAGATAAACCCATGAAAATAAATTTGGACTCATTAGTCCTCAGGTCACATCTACAAAACAAACTATAATAGATTCAAATAATGGATGAAATAGTTACAGAACTAGCCAAATTGTTTGAAGAAAACTTTTTGACGCAAGACTCTTCTTAATACCAATGACGTAGGGGTAAAAATCTAAAATTTAATCATATCAAATATATTTTCATTTATTTCATTACTTTTTCATTTTTGTGTTTTTAGGAAATATTGGATACTCATTTCGGTCAATTTGGATACACTAAAGATTTATTTCCTGGATTCACTACATAGATACCCAAAAAACCGACCACACATGATGATGTATGTCAATTTTTAATATACTACATACAAGATTTTAAAACAAAACTACATGTAATATATTTTATATTATGTTTTATTGATTATTTTGTTATGATAGGGTGATGTTTAAATATCACAAAAATCATGGCATGAGGACAATCCCTGAAAACAAGGAGCCTGATAAGTTCTATAACTAGACAAGTATCATGGTATATATAATACGATTTCACTATCCAAACACATATAACAAAATTAATTATTTTTATCAATGTTTTTGCAGTGTCTAGAACAAAAAATGTAAAATATTTTGGTTATTATATTGGTAAATTTATGAGAGATATCATATTCCATCGACAAAGAAGTATCCCCAAAGAGGTATTTTTGAAGATAATTACTATTTCATTTAAAATGTTCATTAATCCTTTGTGTATTTATATTTTTCCAGTACTACTATGACTACATAAAAAATTATATTCACAAGATGATATATATTTTATTTGAAACAAATGGGTTGAATACCTTATGGATAAATGTACAAAAATAACATGAAGATACGACTTCCATAGAATTAATGAAATGTTTCATATTTAGTTTTAAATAATTTATTTTTAGTATTACTCTCATAATAATTGTCTTCTTATATTGGTGGATTCCTTTATTTAAGTTGGGGTGGTTTTCTTGAAGCTATGCATACTCATGAGAGATTGGACTTCGAGGATGCAACTGAGATAATGACAGTAAGGAAGTGGGTCATGAATTTATACGAACATCCATAAAAGGTGAATTCCTACTACTTATTTTATTATTATTTTTCATTATGTTATATACTATTTGTAAGTTAATTTTCTTATCATTTTTATCTAATACATATTTTATTTTTTTCATAGATCTTTTGGGAAGTTATATTTATCTTTCAAATATCTGCAACAAGACACAAAAGAGATAAAATGTTTCTTTCTTATAATGTTTCCATGATTTCCAATGCTTTTATTTATCGATATTCCAATACTATATGTTGAGTCGATGTTCTTAGCTAAAAAAACTTTCTCATTGCTGAAAACCAGAAGAGTAGAGGAAGGTTTTTTGGCTAATAACATCAACTAAATATGTAATGTTGATAGTTAAAAAATGAATGGAAATGGAAAGCTTTACATAATTGGCAGTTCAGTATGTTTTGATACCTGAAGACCGCGATACAGATTTCATTTAAGACATGTAAGAATTAGTGGAACCATAATCCGACACATGGCATGACTAGTATGAATCCAGGTGTATATTTTTATTTAAAATTGATATTAATTTTAGTAAAAAAGAAAACTTACATACTCAAAAATGAACAAATTCATTTGGATTTTTATTATAATTTAGGGAAATGATCCATAAGTCATTTTTTAAAATTAGGAATAATCCGTACCTTAATCCAATGCATGGTGTGACAGGTATGACTCAAAGTGTATCTTTTTATTTAAAAATGACATTAATTTTAGTAAAAAAGACAACTGATATACTCAAAACCAAAAAAAGACATTAATATTGTTTTTATATTTTATTAAAAAGATCTATATGTCATTTTTGACATGTAGGAATCAACCTCACCTCAATCCAATACACGATGTTCTCGATATAACTCAAGGTGACCGTTATTAGTATAAAATTGATATTTTAGTTCAAAGCGTGTCACTTGCTAAAAATGAGAAAAAATGATTTTGTTGTTTTTATAATCTAAGTAGATGATTCATATGTAATTTTTTACATGTAGGAATCAGTATCAAATCCTACTAATACACAATGTGACCAGTATGACTCAAAGTGCATGTTTTCAGTTTAAAATGACATTTTAGAAGAAAAAACAAGTGAAATACTCAAAATAGTGAAAAAAACATTCATATTGTTTTGATACTTTATTAAAATGATACATAATAATTTGGGATGTGTAGGAATTAGACTCCCCTCACTCTAATGTATAGTGTGACCAATATGACTCCAAGTTCATCTTTTTATTTAACATTTTCATTAATTTTAGTAAAAAACACAAATAACATACTCAAAAACTATGAAAAAATTTGTATTTTTTGGATACTTTATAAAAAATATCTATAATTTTTTTTTACATGTAAGAATCATCCTCACCTCAATTCAATACACTATGTTCCTGATATGACACAAAGTGTCTATTATCAGTTTAAAATTGACATTTTAGTTAAAAAAAGTGTCACTTATTGAAAAACTAGAAAACACAATTGTATTTTCTTGATAATTAAGTAAAATGATTCATAAGTCATTTTTGGTGTCTAAGAAGTAGTCTCATGTAAAAATGACACACGATTTGACAAGTATGACTCAATGTGTGTGTTTCCAATTTTAAATGACATTTTAATAAAAAATACAAGCAATGTACTGAAAATTTTGAAAACACATTCTTGTTGTTTTGATACTTTAGGAAAACGATCTATAACTAATTTTTGATGTGTAGGAATAAGTATTTCCTTAATCTGATTCACGCTGTGACCAATATAATTTGAAGTGTGTCTATTTATTTAATATTATCACTAATTTTAGTAAAAAGAACAAGTGACATACTAAAAACTAGGAAAATGAATTCGGATTTTTTTGAAAATTTTGTAAAAAGATCCACATGTTTTTTTTATATGTATGAATCAATTGAACCTCAATAAGATATACAGCGTGATCAATATGACTCCAAGTGTGTCTTTTTATTTAAAATTGACATTAATTTTAGTAAAAAGAACAAGTAACATACTAGAAACCTAGAAAATGAATTCATATTGTCTTGATACTTTAGGAAAATGATCCATGAGTTATTTTGAAGTGTTGGAATCAACCAAAACTAAATCTGATACACTATGTGACTGATATTACCCCAAGTGCGTCTTTTTATTCTAAATTGACATTAATTTTAGCAAATAGAACAAGTGACATGCTGAAAACTGAGAATATCCATTTGGATTATTTTGATAATTTATTAAAACTATCCATGAGTCATTTTTGATGTATAGGAAGCACCCAAACCTCAATCTTATGCACGGTGGGACTGGTATGACTCAATATTTCTATTATTATTTTAAAATAGACATTTTAGTTTAAAATTTGCATCACTTACTAAAAACCAAGAAAATGCACTATGATTATCTTGATAACATAGGATAGTGATTCATAAATCATTTGCGACATGTAGGAATCATTATCATGTATAACAGACACAAAATGTGACCAGTCTGACTCAATGTGCGTGATTCTAGTTTGAAATTACATTTTAGTAAAAAACCCAAGTGACATACTGAAAACTGATAAAACACATTTAGATTGTTTTTATAATTTAGGAAAATGATCCATAAGTAATTTTAGACATGTAGAAATTATTCACACCACAATCCCATGCATGGTGTGATCGATATAACTTCAAGTGTGTCTTTATTTAAAATTCAGATGAATTTCATTAAGAAAAACAATTGACATACACAAAACTGGGAAAATTCATTCAGATTGTTTTGATACTTTAGGAAAATGATCCATAAACAATTTTTGGTGTGTTGGAATTAACCAGACCTTAATACGACACATGATGTGACTAGTATAACTCCAAGTGTGTAATTTTATTTAAAGTTGACATTTTTTTAACATATTATTTCATAATAATGTTTAATTTATTTCTTTATAATATTACTGACATAAGATTTGTTTTCTTATATAGGTGGATTCTTTTTCTCATGTATAAGTGATTACTTTGGAAACTGATACCATGGGTAGACATTTGGGAAAGGGGATCACAGGTGTTAAAGATGACGAGACATTAATGTTTTTAAATGTTTGTGGATAGTAATTATAAATGTAATTATACATTTAATTTTTCTGAAATTTATATAGTAATTTTTGTATTTGTTATATAAAATGTCACGACCTGTCCTCGGGGCCCGTGTCGTGACTACCCCATGCCCGCCTTCCATAGGCCAGGGGCTGGTGATGAGCACCAAAGGTGTAAATCCTGATAAAAGGGAAGGCATTGCCTTTATATAAGTAAACAAACACAACAGAGTACGCAAGCTAGAGTAAACACAAAGGAAACGGAGTACAAAAGTAAGGGCTATAAAGTAAATGGGCTAGTATACAAACCCAACTGGAAGTATAAAACAACTAAGAAAGAAAGTACAATAGCTAAAAAGTAAAGTAGCAACCACCAAGTCGTCCTCTTGGAATCCCACCTGAATGGTGGGAACAGAGAGTCTCGTCGGTACCTCGGGTCCATCCGTCTGCTCCGTGTACGTCTCGCCATGTGGTCCACCTCCGGATACCATCCAGCTCCACAAGCCTCGAACACGATCAGTGTTGTCCATCATCTGAAACCAACACAATGTAGTGCGGCCAATGCCCGTGCAGGGGTGAGTATAACAATACTCAGTAGGGACCCCGAGACCCCCGAATTTCTCCTAGAATCCTCGAAAGATAAACCACAAAGGAAAGAAACAAACACGAAGTTTCAACCAATTCTACTTAGGTATATGACCATATATATACCTAAGTCATCAATCTCATTACGACTCCAACTTCCGAGCCTAAGCACAACTAGTCCACACAAGAAAGAATACAATCATACCAATGAAAATGATTAAAAAACAAGACTCAGCTCACACAGGTATACTACTCATGAAGATAGGTGGAGATGATTAGATGTAGCCTCAGAATCATCAACTCTGCCAAAACCACGTAGGATCCAAGTATAGAAGTTGTCACTGCTAAACCCACGTAGGATCCAAGTACAGTAACCGTTGCTGCCGAACCCACGTAGGATCCATGTACAATCGTCATTGCTTCCGAACCCAGGGAGGATCCGAGTACAGTCATCCTCACTGCCGAACCCACATAGGATCCAAGTACAGTCGTCTTCGTCGTCACAGTCACAACCATATCTAGGGTTCCCACACACAACGTACTCGATTCCATGAGGGTCGGCTCCATGAGTAAAAGGGTGTCGATACATAAACTGTCACAAAGACTAGAGTTGATGTATCCTGAAGCTTCGTCTCGCCAAAAGGAACCCAACACAATAGATGGCGCGTCAAATGAACGCCTGGTCTGAGAGATATTGGCTTCTCCGTTCCTGGATCCTGGTTGTAAATATGCTCATTCCAAACCCTTCCATTTACCAAAGATGTCCAAAACTCACTTAGAGTATCGCAAAATAACCATCTCGATGAAAGAGTCCCAGTGCAGTAGACGGAATGTCGATCGGACACGCAGTCTTTATGTTATTCACGTTTATGTGAATAATGAGCCCGACCCGTTTAGCCCAGTGGGCCGATGGGTCGGGTTAACATAGTTTAACGGGTCAGACCCAGTAGGGGTGTCAGACAGATCCAATGGAAAAAACGAAGCTCGGCCCAGCCCGGCAGGGCACGGCGCGGCCCGGCTGGCCGAGCGGCTCGGCCCGAAGGCTGAGCGGTTCCGAGGGGGGGCAGCCCCCCGGCTGTCTGAACCGGCGGTGCCAAGTGGCGCCGCCCTTCCCAAACTGGCCGGCTAGGCCGACCGGACTTCTAGAACATGTGGCCCACATGGCGGACCAATGATTTCTTCAGTGCGGCGCCCTCCTGGCATCGCAGTCCGGCTCCGCCCGGTCGTCCGGTTTTCCAGCGCGGCACCCTCCTGGCACCGTGGCTTCCCTTCGCCCGGCTGGTTCTTCCGCCGAAGTGGCCCATGTTGCAGGCCAAAGTTCCTCCCTCTCAGCTGACATGATGGCTCCGGCTTCCTTCACCACGTACCTGGCACGGCGCGAAGACATCGTGCCTCCTCCGCCTTCAGTTGTCGATTCTAAGAATAATAAATAAGTTCAAAAGGAGGGTTGTCGGGTCGTGTTCCTTCAACCCGTTCCCTTCGCATAAGCGGTAGAAATTTTCCATATTTAAACAATTATTCCCAATGAAGAACGGGGTATGAAATCATTCACTTTCAAGAATAAACCCCTACCACAATAGTTGATGGTGAACGTTGGCGTTGCAGAAGAAGACCTCACGAGGTGAGGATTCGTGGACGTCATCGGAGTGCGCTCGAGGAGGAAACCGTGTATCCTCTATTTTCGCGGAGAAGAGAATGGAATGTGCATTGTCGATCTTCGTGGACGGAGACGTCATTCTTCGAAAAAGGAGAAATTCCCCTCTTTCTTCACAAAATATCTCTCTCTCAAGAAGATTCCCCCAACAAAACATGTGCCAACCCAATTAAAATAAGGTTTCACCTTATTTTAATTAAACTTGTCAAGACATTAAAAATTTGAATCTCTTCATTAATTAATTGAATAGGTTCCATTAATTAAATAAGGTGTGTTGGAAAAAGTTAAAGAGGGAGAGAGGAGGAGGTGAGAGGTCTCATAAATGGGAGAGTTGTCAACATTAACATGAGAGTTTAATGGGGGGGTTTAAAGAGGTGTAAGGAGTTTAGGGGGAGGTGAAAGGTTGGGGCTTGTGTGGGCCCCACCTTTCAATTATCCACACATGGGAATTTGGGTGGGTGTGGTCCCCACCAATAACTTCCCATGGGTGAAATTAACCTCCTTAGATATAGAATAAAATATTACAAACAATTTTATTTAATTATTTAATTAAACCCCAAATAATAATTCTCATCCCACATAAAACAAAATTGTGGTAAAGGTCCCTTTATGTAATTACCAGAATTGTGAGTTCATCGGTGCCCTCAGATTTCAATTCTAAGCACCAGTTAAAAAGATAGAAAAACCCGCTCGTTCATTTACTGAACTTACCCGAGCTAAACTTCAGAAATTGATTTCGGGCACACCGGGTCTCGGAATCAAGTGCTGTCAGAAGACACAGACTCGTAAAATTCCAAAGTATTTAAAAAAATATTCCTTGAAATTTCCAGGTCTTTACATTACTCCAAACTTAGTTCTTTACATCATCATAAATCTAAAACAAAAACTAGAGAAAAAAATGAGGGTATTGAGCGTGCATCTGAGCCTCCTGCTTCCATGTGCTCTCCTTGAGGTTCCCGTGCTGTAAACAAATACACACAAGAGGAATCAACTGTCCACATAGGACCCGTTCCTATAGATACTCGATCTACACTGGGACCTCCGCAAATGTCACCCCATCATCGATGTCTAGCTCCCTATGATCAATGATGTGAGTCGGGTCGTGTACGTATCTCCTCAGCTGAGATACGTGGAAGATGTTGTGCACCCGATTCAACTGATGTGGAAGGGCTAAGCTATAATCCACATTGCCTACCCTAATGAATACCTGGAATGGCCCGATGGAGTATGGATATAACTTTACACCCTATCAAATTCTCCATAATCCTCGTTGAGGTGAGACTCATAAGAAAATGTAGTCGTCATCCTCAAACTCTAGTGGTCTCCGCCTCCTATCAGTATAAGATTTCTGTCTGCTCTGTGCAGTCCTAATCTTCTCCTGGATGATCTTCACCTTCTCCATCGTAGTGTGAACCATCTCTGGTCCTACGAGTGCTGTCTCCCCAGGGTCAGTCTAGCACATAGGTGATCTGCAAGGTCGGCCGTACAATGCCTCATATGGTTCCATCCCGATGGTGGAGTAGTAGCTGTTGTTGTACGCAAACTCCAACAAGGGTAGGTGATCCTCTCAGCTATGACCAGTGTCAAGGACACATGCACGGAGCGTGTCCTTGAGTTTCTAAATGGTCCTCTCCGTATGGACATCCTTCTGAGGATGAAAGGTGGTGTTCCCGAAAGCCTCCTGAAACCCCTTCCAATGCCGGGATGTAAAGCGAGAATCTCGATCAGAGAAGATAGACGATGGCACAATATGAAGCCGTATGATCTCATGAATATAGAGTGGTCCCAAGCTCTCTACTGAGCCCTGCTCTCTGATCGGTAGGAAGTGGGCCAACTTGGTGAGTCAGTCTACAATCACCCAGATGGAGTTGTGTCCTCTAGAAGTACATGGAAGCCCCATCACGAAATCCATGGATATCCCATCCCACTTCCACTCCGAAACCTCTAAGGGATGTACCAAGCCTAATGGTACCTGGTGCCCCGCCCTCACTTGCTGGAAAGTGAGGCATCGTGAAATGAACTCTGCTATAGCCTTCTTCATACCTGGCCAACAATGTTGTCTTCTGAGGTCTTGGTACATCTTCACCACTCTAGGATGTACCGCTAGAGGGGAAGTGTGAAACTCCCTTATCACATCCTCCTGCAGTGCAACTGGTACCTTGGTATGTCCCTTGAAGAGGATGTCGTGCTCTCCTCCTTTATAAAATCCTTCATGCGCCTACCCTGTGGATATCTGAGAATGTCATGTCTCACAGTCAATGTCCCCATGTTGTGCCTCCCTGATCCGCAGAAGTAGTGGAGGTGTGACTGTGAGAGACTTTAGAAAGGCTTCCCCATCTCTATCCATGAAGGATATCTGCAAAGCGACTAACTGCACTATCTCCTCTCTAAGTAGTTAAATGCCTGATCCCCTACTGAGAGCATCATCCACATCATTCCCCCTCCTAAGAGTACAAACTATCTCAAAGTCATAGTTCGGGAGGAACTCGAACCATCGCTACTGTCTCAGGTTCAGGTACTTCTGTGAGAAGCTGTACCTGAGACTCTGGTGGTCAGAGTAGACTGTAAAGTGCTCACCCATCAAATAGTACCACCACATCTTCAAGGCGAAGACCACTGCTGCTAACTCCATGTCATGGGTAGCATAGTTCTGCTCGTGCTGCCTCAACTGTCATGAACCATAGGTGATCACTGCTACTCTTGCATCAGGACACACCTGAGTCCGGTCCCTGATACATCGTAGAAAACTACATACCCTACACCCTCCTCTGGTAGCCTAAAGATGGGTGCTCTGGTCAATCTCTATCTCACCTCCTAAAATCTCTGCTGACATTTGTCTGACCACATGAAGGGTTTCCCCTTAATTTTCAAATATAAAAGCAGTGCTATAACTCTGGAGATTTCTAGCACAAATCTCTGATAGTACCCAGCCATACCTAGGAAACTCTGCACCTCCCTCACACTGGGTGGCTCCCAAGAAAGTACTGCCTTGATCTTCCCAGAATTCACAGCAACTCCCACCTCCGAGATGACGTGCCCCAAGAAGTGAACCTCTCGAATCCAGAACTGGCACTTCGAGAGCTTATCATAAATCTGGTTCTCTCAATGTGTGTCCAGTACAACCCGTAAGTGGTAGGCATGCTCCTCCTCAGTAGTCGAGTAAATCATTATGCCGTCAATGAAGACTACGACAAAACGATCAAGGTAAGGCTAGAAGAACCTGTTCATGAGACTCATGAACACTGCTGGTGCATTGGTTATGACAAAAGGGAATAACCAATAACTCGTAGTCTCCATATTGACACCTGAAGGCTGTCATCTGCACATCCTCGTCTCGAACTCTGAGATGATGATAGCCTGACCTGAGGTCTATCTTCGAGAACCATCATGCTCCCTTGATCTGATCAAAGAGGTCGTCAATCCTTGGGAGTGGGTATTTGTTCTTTATGGTCACCTTGTTTAGGTGACAGTAGTAGACACATAGTCGTAAGCTCCCATCCTCCTTCTTGGTGAATAAAATTGGAGAAGCCCAGGGTGAAACACTGGGTTAGATGAATCCCTTTCCCTATAAATCTTCCAATTGTACCTGCAGCTCACGAAGCTCAGCGGGAGCCATCCGATATGCTGGAGTAGATATTGGTGTCGTCCCACGGTACATGTCAATGTAGAAGTCTACCTCTCTGTGAGGAGGTAGTCCTGGAACATCGTCAGGAAAAACGTCCACATACTGATCCACCACAAAAGGAAAAATCGGACTCTGCGCATCAACCACTCCTAGGATGAGACTAGCCAACTGATGGGTGATCGACTGCCCTCTCATCTGCGTAAGTCCATCCTGTACTAAAAACACTCCCTTCTAGCCAGTGAAGGTGAACCTGCTCCCATTAATGTGGACAAACCACACTTTGGTACTAATACAGTTGATCTGAGCATAGACTGTAGATAACCAATCCATGCCCAAGATGACGTCGTAAGGCCTCGACGTCGCTATAAGAATATCCCAGACGAAGATCTCTCCTCCTAGAGTAAGCTCACAGTACTAGTACCAGTGCGTAATTGTCGAGTCTACTCGCGTAGGAGTCTCTAGTCTTAAAGATCGAGCCAATGGCTCCGTCAAAATCTCCGAGCTCTGAACAAGGGTAGAGACAATGAAAGAATGAATCGCTCATGTGTCTATAAGAACTGCAGCAAGGGTAGAGTAGACACATATAACACCTAGAATCATCTCAAGTGTACCGTGGTCGTAAGCCTTGACTACCTGGAGCTGAGCCTCCCCTATCTGCTAGCTCCCTGTGGTCAGGGTGGCCCTCCTGGTGGCAGTGGTGGTAGAGCCTCAAAGTGTTGTCCAACACCTACTGCTCGGCCAGCTCCTCTACCTCGTCCGCCTGCTCCCTGCGGACTGCCATGGTGGAACCTCTACCTATGCCTGGGAGGTCCCTCTACTATCTGCTACTCCTCTGCATGGCAGGTTGGATAGTCACAAGCCATGTGGCCCTGCCCGACACATGTATAGCACTGCCTACCACTCTTATGACTGGCTCATCTGCGTGTTCCCCACACATCCGAACTAGTATCCTGAGGTCGCCCACCTGATGGCATGTTCTACTTGGACCTCTGTGACATCTGTCTACTGCCACCTGCATTAGACTCTGCTACGTGTCGCCCTGCGATAGGCCTCATTGCTGGCGTAGGCTCAACAAGAATGCTCTCCACAAGAAGGGATCACTCTAGTACTCTTTCCTGCATCGGAATGCTGAGGGAGATCATCGAAGCCCTGATCTCATGCCTCAGTCCCTGCTCGAAGGTACGAGCCTAGAAAAATGGGTCCCATACCATGTCCATAGAGTAGCCCAAGAGGTTGGTAAATCTCGCAGAGTACTAGGCTACTATCATGTTGTCTTGCCGCAGCTGTAGTAACTCTGGGATGCTCACCGCACGGAGGGTGCCTGGAACAAACTCCGAGCAGAAGCAGCTCTCAAAGTCCGTCCAAAGTAGAGATGCCTCATCATGTGCCTGAAGCATCCGGCTCCACCATCTAGCTACTACTGCATGCAGGAGACTCGCGGTAAGGATCACCATAAGGTCAGCTAGTGTCCCTACCAATATGAAGACTCTGACGATAACCTCTAGCCAATCCTCAGCTGCCTGAGGATTTGTCTCTCCCTGGATCTTGGGCTGCCTCTGTCGCTGGAACTCATGCAATGCACTTAGGCGGCTTTCACTCTCCGCTACTGGGGCCAGTGGTATCGGTGGCCAAGAGGGTAGTTGTACCGCTGGTGCCTGCACTGTAATGGGGCCCTGCACCGAGGCCTCGTCGCTCTGTGGGCTACCATCCCACACGTAACTAGGAACCCTAGTTGGCTGCCTTCATGGGGCCATCCTAAGAAGAAAAAGGTGTGCCACAGTTAGTACAATATACCTGGTGAGCTGAAACAAATTAATCACAAAGAAAACATTTGAAACACACATGCAATCAGTATTTTCGAGCACTGAGTTGGAAATCAGAAGTCAGGATCCTAGTGTATGGACAAGTCGACTACCGCACCAACACTTGACTCCCTGGACTGAAAACCACACTCAAAATTCTTTACACTATTGATTCATAGAGAAGAAAATTATCAGAGTCCTGAGTTCTGCTGTAGAACTGACTGCACTGATACCAATTTGTCATGAACCGTCCTCGGGGACCGTGCTGTGACTACCCCATGCCTGCCTTCCGTAGGCCAGGGGCTGGTGACTAGCACCAAAGGTGTACATCCAGATAAAAGGGAAGGCATTGCCTTTATAAAAGTAAAAATGCACAACAGAGTATGCAAGCTGAAGTAAACACAAAGTAAACTGAGAACAAAAGTAAGGGCTGTAAAGTAAATGGGCCAGTATAAAAACCCAACTGAATGTACAGTACAACTGAGAAATAATGTACAATATCTGAAATTTAAAGTAGAAACCACCGAGTTGTCCTCTGGGAATACCACCTGAAGGGTGGGTACAGATAGTCTTGTCGATACCTCAGATCCGTCTGTCCACTCTGTGTACATCCCGCTAGGTGGTCCACCTTCGAATACTTTCCAGCTCCACAAGCCTCGACCACGATCAGGGCTGTCCGTCGTCTGCGACCAACACAACATAGTGCGGGCAATGCCCGTGTAGGGGTGAGTATAACGATGCTCTGAAGGGACCCCGAGACCCCCAAAAGTATCCCAGAATCCACGAAGGATAAACCAAAAAGGAAAGATACAAACAGGAAGTATCAACCAACTCTACTTAGGTATATTCCCATACATATACCTAAGTCATGAATCTCATTACGACTCCAACTTCCGAGCCCAAGCACAACCAGTCCACATAGGAAAGAAGTCAATCATACCAACGATAATAATTGAAAGTCAAGACTCAACTCACATAGGTATACTACTAACGAAGAGGGCTGGAGATGATTAGATGTAGCCTCTGAATCATCTCCTCTTCCGAACCCACGTAGGATCCAAGTATAGAAGTCATCACTGCCGAACTCTCATAGGATTAAAGTACAGTAACCATCACTACCGAACCCACGTAGGATCCAAGTACAGTCTTCATCACTGCAGAACCCACGAAGGATCTAGGTACAATTGTCCTCATTATCGAACTTACGTAGGATCGAAGTACATTCGTCTTTGTCATCATTGTCACATCCAGCTCTAGGGTTTCCGCACATAGTGTACTCGATTCTAGGAGGGTCTGCTCCACGAGTAAATGGGTGTCAATACATAAACTATCACAAAGTCCAGAGTTGATGTATCCTGAAGATCCATCTCTTAAAAAAGAACCCAACGTGAAAGACAACGCTTCAAACAGACACCTGGTCTGAAAGATATTGGCTCTTCCGTTCTAGGGGCCCAGTTGAAAATATGCTCGTTCCAAACCCATCCATTTACCAACGGGCCTGACCCATTTAGCCCAGTGGGCTGACAGGTCGGGTTAACCTAGTTTGACGGGTCCAACCCGATAGGGGTGTTGGACCGGTCCGATGGAAAAATGCATCTCGGCCCGAAAGGCATGGCCTAGCTTGGAGTGGCCCGACTAGGAGCGGATGGGTGCGGCCCGTCTAGGCACGCGGCCTTGCTGGCTCGACCTGATGGACAAGCGTCTCTGAGGGGTGGGGGGGGGGGGGCTGTCCGAACCAGTGGCACCAAGTGGTGTCGCCCTTCCCAGACTAGCCGTCCTTCTGGCGCATGCGGCCCGCACGTCGGGCCGTGGATTTCTTCAGTGTGGCGCTCTCCTAGCGCTGCAGTCCGGCTCCGCCAAGTAGGCCGATGGGTCGGCCGGTTTTCCAGAGTGACGCCCTCCTGGCATCGTGACTTCCCTTCGCCCAGCCAGCCGATGGGCCGGCCGGTTCTTCCACCAAAGCAGCTCGTGTTTTAGGCTGTGGCTCCTCCAATACAGCTGGCGCGACGACTCCAGATTCCTTCACCACATACCCATCACGGCACGACAGCGTCGTGCCTCCTCCGCCTCCATTTTCTGATTCTAAGATTAATAAATTAGATTAAACGGAGGGTCGTCGAGCCATTTTCCTTTGGCCCGTGCCCTCCATGTAATCATTAGCAATTGTCCGTATTTAAACAAAGATTCCCAATGAAGAACGGGGTACAAAAAAATTCACTTCCAAGAATAAAAGCCTACCTCAACAATTGATGACGAATGTCGACGTCGTGAAAGACAGTGTCGTGAGGTGAGGATTCGTGGACATCCTCAGAGTGCACCCGAGGAGGAAACAACATCTCCTCTCTTGTCACAGAGGAGAGAATGGAAGGTGCATTGTCTTTCTTCGTGGAAGGAGATTTCGTTCTTCGACAAAGGAGAAATTCACATCTTTCTTCACAAAAGCTCTCTCTCTCAAGAAGTTTCCCCCAAGAAAACAAGTTCCAAACCAATTAAAATAAGTTTTCACCTTATTTTAATTAAACTTGTCAAGCCAATCAAAATTTTGAATCTCTTTATTAATTAATTGAATAGGTTCCATTAATTAAAGAAGCTGTGTTGGAAAAAGTTAAAGAGGGAGATATGAGGAGTTGAGATGTCTCATAAATGGGAAAGATGATAACATTAACATGGGAGTTTAATTGGGGGGTTTAAAGAGGGTCAAGGAGTTTAGGGGGAGGTGAAAGGTTGGGGCTCGTGTGGGCCCCACCGTTCAATTATCCACACATGTGAAGTTGGGTGGGTGTGGGCCCCACCAATAACTTCCCAAGGGTGAAATTAACCTCCTTAGATATAGAATAAAATTTTACAAACAATTTTATTTACTTCTTTAATTAAACCCCAAATAATAATTCTCATCCCACTTTAAAACGCAATTGCGCTAAAGGTCCCCTTAAGAAATTATCGGTGTTGTGAGTTCATCAGTGCCCTCAGATTTCAATTCCGAGCACCGGTTTAAAAGGTAGAGAAACCCGCTCGTTCGTTTACTGAATGTACCAGAGCTAAACTTCAAAAATTGATTTCGGGCATTCTGGGCCTCGGAATCATGCGTCGTCAGAAGCCACAGACTTGTAAAATTCCAAAGTATCTAAAAAATAACTTCATTAAAATTTCCAGGTCTTTACATAAAATTTATTTCAATTAAATTGGATATTATTTGTACAGGGTATAGGTTTCTTGAGTGTGCTGTTATTAAAACAGCACACTACAACAGGTGGGGCCTTTATCAGCACTATTTCTAGTGCTGATAAATTCCCCCTATATCAACACTATTGAAATTTCTAATAAAGGGGGTCCTTTGTTAGAATTTTTTGTAGCACTGATAAAGGCCCCCCATTAACAGTGCTGAGAATAACAACGCTTTTTCTATGCCGTGAAAAGCCGTTTTGTACGCCGTTAAAGGGAATATATGTAGTAGTGGGATAAGAAAATATGGGTACCCATATGTAGAATTCCACATATGATAATTTTTTAAAAGGGGGATTACTAAAAAAAAAATTTGTTTTATAGACTATTTTTTGAAAGGAAGGAACTCAGGGAACCCCTACCCCCCTCCCCTATTTCAGATACCACTTGTTACCTTTCCCTCCTCTATAGGGTGCACCATCGGATAACCCTCCTCTAAGGTCTCCACCCTCCTAGGTCATACTCCAACTCCTGAAGGGCTACAACAACCTCCCATTCCCGATGGTGAATCACAACACCTCCTCCTTGGAACCTACGAGGAGTTCCCCAACGGACAGTTTCCACCCCATCCTCAATAAACTGTAGATGCGAATCTCCCTCGCACTAGACCACCCATACACAATAGTGATTCCTTGGTCATGGATTCCAAGATTTCGGCCCTCCCGTGCCTCCATGCACTTTCTCACAGATAGATCTTAATTTGTATGTGGTTGGTTCCAGCGAGCCAATGGTTGTCATCATCGTTTGTTGTAGCTACCCATGATTCAGCTCGCTACTCTAAATGTCGATTGACATGTCGAGATCTCACGGCTAACCCATACCCTCCCAGCCCGAGTCTAGGTTCCAGCATAGGCACTACTGCCTAATGACTGGAAACCCCCTTAGGTGCCACCTCATTAAGTCTTACAGCCCTCTCTGACTGATTCGTGTGTTACATTGATGCCCCACAACATGTTGAACCTCTATCATGTTAGGTAACCCCTATCTTAGCTTCCCTCAGTCTGGTTGCATCTAATCCACCCCAAAATAGGCCCGAGAAAATATTCCTAACCTATAAAGGGTCTAGGCAGACCTATTTGGCCCAAAATATCCCTACATAGGCTTTTTATGGCCCTAAACAGGTTCAGTGCGACCAGTATTGGGCTTAAATGGGTTTTTGGGGCTTCGGATAAGCAATATTAGTTTAATTTAACTGATTAAAATGTTAATTTTGGGGTTAAAAATATAACAACTATAACATATAATTTAATTACTATAATTTTTATATTAAATTAAATTAATTATTTAATTTAATTTTTTTAATTAAAATTAAATTAACAGCAGACCAAATATAATTAAATTATTTGAGTTTAATTAATTAATTAATTTAATTAAATACCCTGGTATTTTAATTTATTACAATTTAATTTTTATCTTGATTTTATTTTACCATTGAATGATCTTGAGCAATGACCTATTTGTGTATGTCTATCTTTTATTAAATTAATTATTAATTTGTTTGTGATGATTTTAAATAATTAATTATTTTTTACAGACTACAAATCATGTTTTTTAGTCAATATGTATAAGGTCATGTGCGTCCAATTGTATCAATTGTATTTTGTTCCCCAAGTCCCCCTTGCCTATGCGTGAGTACACTTGTGCCTTTGATGAAGATGTTGTACAACATGGACCCCGCCAAGATGAGGAAGCATGCTATGAAGAGGACGATGAAAGATGCAGACAACACTAAGTTGAGGTAAAATCTAGATGAGCAGTGGACATACTGGATGGGGATGAGCTGCATCAAGAGTCAAGATATGACTTAGGCATGTATCCCCTAGGTCATGGTTGGTCCATCAAGTTTAAATAGATCAACTAGTTTTAGATGTTCAAGACTAGTATGGTAGTTAATTTCCATTATAAATTTATTTATTATTTTATACATTTTATGATAGCAAGAAATACATAAAATAAAAAATGATAAAATCCATAAAGAAGAAATGAGTTATTTTCTATTATTTTTTAGTTTTAATACAAAAAACATTGTATAAAAAATATTAATAGAAATTGGTCACATTCATCGTGAAAAAATAATAAAAACTCTCACAGAGATATTAAGTCACAAACACCTTCCAACGTTTGACACTACTGAAAAAAATAAACTATAACAATGGTTTAGAATCGTTGGTATAGGCCTCCAAACCATTGGTATAGCCTATACCAATAGTTTGGAGAACCTTGGGCAAGTAAGCAGTGGGGATAGGTATATACCAACCGTTTTGGGAAAACTCATGGTATAGACCTATACCAACGGTTTTCAAAACTGTTGGTATAAGTAACATGAAAATCTATACCAAGGGTTTTATGGAACCATTGGTATA
Organism: Viscum album; assembly: GCA_963277665.1. Taxonomy (NCBI): domain Eukaryota; kingdom Viridiplantae; phylum Streptophyta; class Magnoliopsida; order Santalales; family Viscaceae; genus Viscum; species Viscum album. The sequence continues at coordinate 1,148,209,005 of OY728165.1, forward strand.
TGTAATTGAAAACAAAATCATTCGGTGGGTTTGGATCTTAGAACCTCCTATTTTTTATTGAACAACCTAACCACTAACCTAACATACTTTTGTGAACATAATTTCATAAATATATATATGTATTATCATATGTATTTTAAATTTTGATTTATTTAATGTACTCTATAAGAAGATTCCATTAAAAATACATGTACCTATACCAACGGTTCTCAAAACCGTTGATATATACCTATACAAACGGTTTTGAGAACCGTTGGTATAGGTTCTTTTATTTTGGTACCTATACCAAAGGTTTGTCCAAAACCGTTGGTATAGGGGGAACCTATACCAACGGTTTGGCCAAAACCATAGGTATAGGTTCTCTATAATGGACCTCTATGAACGGTTTTCCCAAAACTGTTGGTATAGTTCCAAATTAGTGAACAATACCAACAATTTGCCCAAAACTATTGGTATAGCTCCAAATTAGTGACCTATACCAATAGTTTTGGCCAAACCATTGGTATAGGTCCAAATTAGTGAACTATACCAACGGTTTTCCCAAAACTGTTGGTATAGATCAAATTTCTAGTAGTGTGAATTCGAACACAACCAGGAATTCAGGGTGCTCGGTCAACCATATTTGAGGGTGCCTCTTACTACTCGAGAGTTATTATAATAATTATTGATTGAATTAACTAATGTTGGAAGTAAATATTATCCACAGCTAACCTTATATTACTTTAGAGGGAAACAATTGAGGGAATCATGGTTACGATTCTGTGAAGCTGGGACATTACTCAACAGATCAAGGAGTAATGATTTAATGTGGTTGGCCATTCAAAATCCTACCTTGAACCATCTGAGTAGTGGCATAGCCATACCTTTTAGACTAATAGGGTAGGTTCATGTATCCTTTCCACTAGAATACTCAAATGATAGAGTATTCTGATTCAAGTACACAACATTCCTATAATTTTATAAAATAATGGTAGATATTTAATGACTTAATTAATTAATCAATAATGTCAAAATCAGTAATCAGGATAATAGTAAAATCTTCTAGAATTTTTTTAGAAAATGGAAATTAATTTAAAAAAAATAGATAAATACTGGAAAAATTAAATGTCCAAACTAACACAAATTTCCAAGTGAATTACTGGCACTTGCGCAGAATACTACGGTATCTAAAATTCAAGTTGTCGAAGTCCTCAATACCTACTGAACCACCACAGGAAGGGAGTGTGTTAAAATTAATATAGGAGACTCATGTAGTAAGCATATTATTTTTATGTCATAATTCTATCATTAATGTTCAATGTTAGTTTTGGTCATTACCTTAAGACATGGATGATATACCATATAGTCTCACCCATGAGAAGATTTTAAGGAGAAAGTGAGGTGAGATATGAATGGATGATATTAAACTAGTTATGTGTAAGTATGAAATGTGAACCACAATAATTCAAGACATCCCATTCTTACATATTTTCATCTAATTAATCTAGTTTCGTTTAAGGTTGAAAAAAATAGGATTAAGTAAACTTTTCATTACCTTTTGGGTAAAATTTTCTATGAAATAAGAATATTAAAAACAGAATAATCTTTAATTATTATTTTAAATAAGTTTAAAGGCAGGGAAATAAGGCCAATGGAAAGATCAATGCCACAGGGACCTTCCCAACATCCTTCAAATAAAGAGGTATTACAAATGATGGTTATTTCATTTTCATATCATTAAATAATTCTATGGAAGATAAATGAAATGAAATGAATTAAATAAGAAAGTACTCTCTTCTTCTTCAGTGTGTATTCATAAATTAATGTTTCTAACATGCTTATTGGGTATAAATACAATATTCCCTTCACATATGTGTATTTTAATATAGTAACCAAGTAAGTATGGAAAAAATTACAATTAAAGTGTATTCTCCAAGTTGATGGGAAAGGTTGATTCCTATGTTAGCAGTGAGAAACACATAACTTCTAATTTCCATGTTAATTATTTAAGTCAAAATATTATTGAGTATAACCAAAAACATTTATCTCACATGTCCATTGGACATTATGAGACATTATTCCAAGTTCCGGAATGAATGTTGTTTGTGGTGTATCATACTCAACAAATAGTTTAGTGGTACGTGAATCATTGACAATACTTGATGAATATAAAATGTAAGACTTATTTATCCAGTTGTGGCAAGATAATTTTTTTCAGAAAAAACTAAAAGTAGATGTTAAGGATATACTTTGTTTGGTATTTAGACTCAGTATATCTAAAAAACATTGGTATTATCTATTTACATAGTTAGGATAAAGAAACCTCTAGAAGTAAGGGTATGCCACAAATCTTTCAGAATTAGTTTAGCTAGTGAGCATGAACTATTACAACATTGAGCAAGTGAAAAATATACTTCATAATATTCCCTTTATTATTTAAGGAATGAGAAATTTAATTATGCATGGTTATAATATATGATTTGATTCAGGTTGGAATGCTAAAGAATATCTTGAAAAATCATTCATTTATCAATATAATGTAGCATGAAGTAATTACTCAATGCACATTATGTTATCCACATAAGGGTTTTGATGTTAATAAGGATGATTAATGATAAGTCTTACATGTTAACATTGATCAATATACTATATAATGGAGTAATTCATAAACATATATTACCTTATCCACTTCAGGGTTTTGATGTTAATATAGAGGATCAATTATAAGTCTTACATGTTAACATTGATTAATAAAATATTTCATGGATAATTTCCTAAATTCACATTTTATACATTAGAGTCATGATTTATGTAGTATCAATGTTTTAACTTGAAGAAACATCCATTATATTTAAAGATGAGCTTTTCAAATAACATTGATATCCCATAACCCTATGCCAAATTTAATGACAAATGGATATCATATGAGTTATAGTATGATGGAAATCCATTATGTCATAAGGAAATGTGTTTAGATATAAAGTGTTTGTTATGATGTAAACAAACTTGTATCAAGTAAAAAAAATGTGAATCTAAATTAACAATCCTAAGAGTTTCTAAAGATATTACAGAAATCCCTGTGGCAAAAAAATCATCAAGTGATAGAATATATTTATAAGATAGGGTGCACATATCTATTAGAGATAATGGGGGAAATATTGACTTGGGTTGAGTTAATGCTGGAGATGCACAAATCGTTGTCATAGGAATAAGTTCCACAAGAAATGTGGAAGAGGAATGTTCCAGAGACACATACTATGTTGAAAGGATAAGACCATGGTGAAAATTTTATATTAACTATGGATGATGATAAATTATTCATTATGAATAAAAATTCCTACAAGTAGGAATTATTTGTAAATCATCTAATATTGAATAGGTTAATTAAATTTCAATAATGGATTCCATGTATCAAAGTGAAAATGGATTATTATTATTTTGATACTATGGTGGGTATTCAAGTGGAATGATACATGGGTAGTACAAGTGTGGTACCAATAATGCTCGATTGGTTATAAAAAGTCATTATACATAAATCTATTAGAATTTTACTTATCATAGCTAATTTATAATATCATTTAATTGGACATTGGATGTTAAGACCAACTTTAGTGGAAGGTGTCTATACGATGCAACAGGAAAGGAATGGTGACACCATAGGATTCCAATAAGGGTGAAAGTTACTAAAATCTAGTTTAGGATTAATGTAAGCATATAGATAATAGAATATTCATTTGTAATGAATCTTTTCTAGGTTTATACAATAGGTTAGTGGGAGTGCCATTTTTTCCATGTAAAATATGTTTGACAACATATAGAAAACATATACTTGTCTTACAGTTAGTTAAGACTACGAAGAAAGTAATTCTCCAGTGATTGACTTAAAGTAGCAACCTAAATTATAGGGAATATGATATACTGTGGTATATATATCAGTTTCTTGGACCCAGTTAGTCATGCATATACTAACATGGTATTGAAAAATATATGTTGGAACAATTTGAGAGAGAATTTTTTCCAGTGTCACATGACATAAATCTCTCCAAGTATACATAGAAGGAGATTAATGTGGTAATCTTAAATTCATATAATTTATTGCTGGATATATCACATATTCCATGATATGTACAGGAATTGATATTTCCAATATATACTTTATTGTAGGAAAATTTCAGTTATATCCAGGAGAACTGTAAGTAAATTGGTCAATATTATCTGATTTTACTTGGGAACGTACAAATGTTTTGTACCTTTTATGTGGAGAGGAAGGGATAATAGGTACAAGGGGATGAAAAATAGTCTTCCATGGATCAATATGATCTAATATCACATTCTGAAAAATGTGTTGAGAAAGATGAACTCATAAAAGACAATGGTAATCATACCTACAAATACTGAGTTCGTTGTAGCTTGTAAGGAATATAAGAAGCATTTATTAAATTCATTGATTTTTTCTAGTTCTTGGAATCAAACCTAGTATATAATGTTTTATCATTATGATAGTTCTATTTCCAGTACTTTCCATGATTTAAAGTTATGACAGCAGTCAAAAAGGATATACTCGAGGATACCATCTCTTGAGAAGTTTTACTCAAGGAGATGAGGTCATATATAATGGAATAGCCATATGGGGGAAACGTGGTAGACCCAACAGCTAAATCCATTACTCAGTAGAAACAAGATCTTTATAATGTAAGAACTAACAAGGTTTGTTAGCATGTTTTATCTAGTGAAAGTGGGAGTGTTGTAATAGTGGATGACCTAGACTGAACTTGAACAGTAATTTTGATTACCATATCATGCATACAGTTAGATATACATGATGTATAGTGCTTGTTCATAGGTTGGGTTTCATTGTTATGACTATAATTATAACTTTAGGGGCATTTATGGGTTGCTAGACTCTACTATTAGTCAATGAATACCATTCACTCCTATAGAGATAAGGTCATACAAGGTCACACATAATATCATATTCAAGAATTCTTCATATTCTATTGAATAAGTATATTATTAATGGTGGGACCCACCAAGGGGTTCTAGTGTTTTCCAAGTCATCAATAACCAAAGAATAAATAAATTAATTATTATTCAAGTAAAGAATAATTTGGTTGAATTTATTTATTAAAAATATTTACAAGTTAAGTAAATATAAGGAATAATACTAATCGAAAAAATATTATTTTAATATTCCAGGTTCATTTAACATTATTAGGAATTATGAGTTGAGTTAAAATGAAAGAATTTTATTACGTAATATATTTAATATATATTACTAGTATGTGATAAAATATAAATAATATTTATGATGTAGTATAGTTCATCATAAATTTATTCATTGCTTCTTTAATGGGAGATATATTTCTGGGGTTGGATTGTTTTGATACTTTAGAACAATTATTCAAAAGTCATTTTTGATGCATAAGAATTAGATACACTTTAATCTAATGCATGATGTATATGGTATTACTGAAAATGACCGTTATCCATTTAAAATTAAAACTTTAGTTTAGAACATGTATTGCTCCTTGAGAACTGAGAAAATTCGATTGGGTTTTCTTGATAGATTAAGAAAATGATTCATAAGTCATTTGTGACAAGTAGGAATCAATAACATTTCAAATTGACACATGATTTTACCAATATGGATCAATGTGCATGTTTACAGTTTAAATTGACATTTTAGTTAAAATGACATGTGACATATTCAAAATCAATCAAACACAATAAGATTATCTTGATACTTTAGAAAAATGGTCACTAAGTCATTCGTGATGTGTAAGAATCATCTATGCATCAATCTAACATATGGTGTGACCAGTATGAATTCAAGTGCATCCTTTTATTTAATATTGATATTTTGTTAATATATTGTTTCATATTTATGTTTAATTTATTTCATTATATTGTAATTAACATAATATTTTTTTTTCTTATATAGCAATATTCTTTTTCTTGAGTTGGGGTGGTTTGTTCAGAAACTAATACCATGAATGCGTTTTTTGAGAAGGGGTTCAACACCCTTCCCCTTAGTGGATACCACGATGAAGACTCGAGAAATGCCTAGACAAACCCATACCATGGATCCCACTTGAGACCTACCACCTCGCCACATGATCCACAATAAACCCTATGATTCTTGCTAGACTTTTGTTCTGGACTAAGAATCTAGTACCAGGGCTCGGGCTCCCCATTGCGCCTGCCACCCCTTAGATCCCTATCTCTCTACTTACTTCTCTCATTACCCTCTGATCCCGTAAGCCACAAATTAGCTTCCAAATCTCCACCCCTACTATACCCCGGCTTCATGGAGTCCGATTGAACTTATTTTCAAGCGTACCCAGAATAAATGTTTGGTGACTTACCTCCATCAATTTACGGTACATAGAAGATGAGCATGGTGAGCAAAATTGGGATAGTGATCGTGGATAACTTGTAGGCACAACTAGTGTTCAACCCCAAATTCAGGTTTAGTATCCTGGTGAATTCCCCGACTTACATTCCAATGATGCTTAGAGATGGATCCCAAGTAGTTGTGGTTTCACGGTTTCCCTTATCAGCATCCATCTAAACATAATTGAAATATTCATGATGATGATGGGGATCACCCCTGGTGTTCTCCTAATTCTATAAGATCCACATGAGAGTTTTATTCTTCGTCGTATATTTAAAATGAGAAACATTTTTCTCCATGGAGAAGCTTGTAGTTGCATTGTGCGAGCCATGGAAGCAGATCATTCTCACAACATAACACTGTCATTCATGAAGTCCACTCTTCTATCATCTCTTAGCATTATTTATGTTGGGGTTGAAAATTATTAGGTCACTGGTACACCCAAAATCACAAGATAAAATAAAGTAAAAAATGTGGAAATAAATGACACAAAATGTAACATGAAAATCCTCTAAAATAAAAGGGGTAAAATACCATGATGAATCACTACAGATAAAATTGAGTACACACTCTCTCACTATTACAATGAGAAATCCCTCTTAATATCTCTCTTGAATAATATGGAATGAAATCTCAAAAATACTGTATATAAAACTAATGGAAATTGGTGGAGGTGATTGATGGGTGGTGATCCCAGGAGAACTCACTCCCTTGATGCATCCTAGTTGGTGGGTTTTACCACCCACCTCATCTTCCATTGCCTAACTCCCTTCAAAAAACAAGAGGTGTCGTGTCGTTTAGAATAAAATACTACCAAAACATCTCCCACTTGGAGATTAATTGATAACCAAACATATATACACACATCCTTTCCATCCACTAAACCATAGTACTCACATATCTACAGGGGAACACTACCATAACAATAGGTATACATAGCACCAACCTTTAATAGTTATAAAAAACACTAATAAAGGAGACACCTTTATCAATACATTTTTAAGGGTTGTTAAAGGGACCCCTTTTATCAGCGCTTTTTTATAAGCACTGATAAAACCCCCCTTTTATCAGAACATTTTTACTAGCACTAATAAAGGGAATATTTAATATATATATATATATATCACTAAAAATAATATAATAATATAATAATATATTAATATTAATATAAACATAATATATATTTTTTAAATATGTTTTAGATAAGGCTAAATAGGCATTTACACAAAATATATAAGATAATTAGTGAAAATGACTTATAAAATAAATAAAAATATTTTAAATTAATATTTTTATAATTATTATCGAGTAATAGTAATTTAATAAAAATTTGAATATAAAAAAAAATTAATAAAAGATCGAAAATAAGTTTAAAACATTGTAAAGACCCGTAAAATTCAAGGGAAATTTTTTCTTAATTTTCTTTAGAATTTTACAAGAGCGCGGTTTCAGACGGCACCTGATTCTGAGGCCCGCAGTGCCCGGAATTATTTTTCTGAAGTTTGGCTCGGGTACGTTCAGTGAACGAACGAGCGGGTTTTCCTAACTTTTGATTCGGTGCTCGGAATTGAAATCCGAGGGCACCAATGAACTCGCAGCACCGATATTCGCTTAAAGAGACCTTTTCGGAAGTTGCGTTTGTTGCGGGTTGAAAGTTAGCTTTGGGGTTTTTAGTTTGAGTTAAAAAATTTTGTGAAGAACAAATTTTATTATAACTTGATAAAACCTACCAAAGGGGGTTGGAAGTGGGACCCACACCCACTTAACCTTCCTTGGGAGGATTAAGTGTGGCGGGGCCCACACGAACCCCTAAACCTTTCATCTTCTCCCAACTTACTTAACCCCTCATTAAATGACATGAGTTATTTAATTTGGAGTTAATCCTTTTGAATTTCAAACTTTGGAAATTCTTTTGTGTTGATGTGTTAATAAAATAAGATAGTGTCTTATTTTATTTTGGTTAATAGCTTTGGCCACCTTGAGAGCTTTTGGGAGATTTTCTTCTTCTTCTTCAACTCTGACGAAGAACACGAAGAACGCTCAACTTGACGAAGAACGCTCAAGTTCCGACGAAGAACACCGCTCCGCTCTTCTTCGTCTTCCATGTCAACGAGAGGGGACGCCGCTTCCTCCTCGGATTCCCTTCGTCAACATAAGAGGTTTCGCCAACGACGTATCACATCGGACACATCTCTTCGTCAACGGAATTGACGAACGACGACCGCGACGCCCGATCTCCGCGTCGTTGACTTCCGCGGACGTTGTCAAATCTTCGAACTTATACCCGAGGTAGGGGTTGTTGATTATTTTTTAATTATTCTATTCTTGATCATGAATTTAGCAAGTCTAACGTGTGGCTTTGAAATATTTTAAGTTGCGTTATTGCTTAACGTGAGGGGGCCGGACCGCATGAACACGGCCGAACCCCCTCCATCGTTCTTGTTGTATTGCTTGTGGGTGGATGAATCAAGGTGGTGTGGTGCCGTCGCACCAAGCGGATATTCTCCCAATCCTTATTACGCGACGCCGTCACGCCGCGCCATGAAAGAAACATCAAGAACGCGACGCCGTCGCGCCGCGTTGAAGAAATCGAGGTGCGGCGGGGGGGGGGGGGGGGCGGTGCCGTCGCACCGCGCCGGATGACGAAAACCGTGGCCGGTTCCGGGCCACGGCAGAAAAGAAGACTGGCGGCCGGGCCGCCGGCGTCGGAAGCCGAAGGGGGGACCGGAATTTCCGGTCCCGTTGGAGAAAACCGGCCGGCCAGCTGGCCGACCGGATGGCATTAAACCGGGGGAATTAATCCCCCGGCCAACACACAAAACCCCCCCTCTTTATGAGGGGGGCGGTTCTTGAAGGGAGGGGGGCAGCCGGCCCCCCCGGTTCCGCACAAACAGGCCCCCCACGTGGGGGGGGGGGGGGGGGGCGTTTTAAAAAAAGGGGCGCGGCTATAAGCCGCGCCGCCCCCTTATCCGCGGGGGATTGATTTCCCCCGCCGCCGCCCTCCAAGAAAGCGGGGGCTTAGCCCCCCGCGTGCAGCCCCCGTGCGGCGTTTGGCCGCCGCGGCCCCCGCACCGCCGCGGCCCCCGCGCCGCCGACCGGCCAGACCGGGTCAGACCCGGGTCGGTTCGACCCGGTTCGGGCCGACCCAGGGGGGGTCGGGCCGGGTCGGCCCGGACCCGGACCCCCCCCCGTTTCGAACTAGATTCGGTCTTTTGGCCATAACTTGAGCCTCGGACCTCCGATTGACGAACCGTCTGCGGCAACGCGATCCTTGGATTGAGACGGTCGTTTAGGTATATCGCACTCAAGGTTTCGGATTACTTTGAGTTCAGCCGGGTTGGTTCGTTTACGAAACCAACCGGACCTTCGGAGCGGAAACGCTCATATCTTGAGCTACGGACGTCCGATTGACGTGCCGTCAGCCGTGTTGTGTTCCTCTTAGTGAGACGGATCTTTTGGCATACTCCGCCCGAGGTTTGGACGCAGGTGGAGTACGGTCGGGTTGGTTTTGCCTTAAAAACCAACCGGGCCCCGAAGACGAAAATACCAATAACTCTCAGACCGGGCGTCCGATCGACGCGCCGTCTGTTGCGTTGAGTTCCTGTTGACGATACGGAACTTTTGGATACATCAACTCTGGTCTTCGTGACAGTTGATGTATCAGCCTCTCGGCTCGTGGAGCGGACCCTCCGAACGAGCTTGCTGTGTGCAGGAACCCTAGTGCTGGCTGCGACTGTTACTGTGACTACTACTGCTACGACTGCTACTGTGACTGCGACGACGACAGTACAGAGATCCTGTGTGGATTCGAAGACGACAGTACAGAGATCTTGTGTGGATTCGACGACGACGACTTCAGCACTCAGCGATCCTACGTGGATCAGTGCTACAGGTCCTGTGTGGGCCCGATCCTGTGTGGGTCCGATCCAGTGTGGGTCCGCGCTCAGCGGTTCTGTGTGAGCCAGCGCCTAAAGGTCCTGTGTGGGCCCGATCCTGTGTGGGTCTTTGCGGGGGTTAGTTACCTATCGATCCTTCGTGGGTCCGACGACTTAGATGGATCAGTGATCATCTTTATCGTCCTTTGAAGAAGTATACCTGTGTGAGCTGAATCCTGTTGCTTTCCTGTGTGGATTGTGTTGTGCAATCCTGTGTGGATTACGTTTGCTTTCCTGTGTGGAATACGTTTACTTTCCTGTGTGGACTGAGTTGTACTTGGGCTCGGAGGTTGGAGCGTATTTGAATTGATGACTTAGGTATATGTATGGGCATATACCTAAGCAGTGATGGTTGTTACTACGTGATTATACCTTTCTTCGTGGTTTATCCTTTGTGGATTTGAGAGACCTTCAGGGGTCTCGGGGTCCCTACTGAGTAGCTTATACTCACCCCTGCACGGGCTATGCCCGCACTACGTTGTGTTGGTTGCAGACGACGGATAGCGTTGACCTTAGCTGAGGCTTGCAGAGCGGGACGGTACCCGGAGGTGGACCACTGGGCGGGACGTGCACGGAGCAGACGACGGGACCGGTGGAGCAGAGGAGCTATCTGTACCCACCCTTCAGGTGGGATTTCCAGTGGACAGCTCGGTGTAGCGGCATTTACTTTTCAGTTGCTGTTTTCCCTTTCGAGTTGTACTTTACTTTCAGTTTTGGGTTTGTATTCTAGCCCATTTACTTTTCCGCACTTTCAGTTGTACTCTGCTTTTGTTTAGTGTTTACTTTCCGCTTGCTTACTCTGTGGTGTTTGTTTACTTTACAAAGGCAATGCCTTCCCTTTTTACCGGGATTTACGCCTTGGTGCTAGTCGCCAGCCCCTGGCCTATGGAAGGCAGGCTTGGGGTAGTCACGGCATGGACCCCGAGGGCGGGTCGTGACAAATTGGTATCAGAGGGGTTCGGTTCTACCACGAACTCTGATCTTTTCTATGTGAAGCAATAATGTTTAGCGTATTGAGTGTGGTTATCAGTCCAGGGAGTCCAGTGTTGGTGCGGCGGCCGACGTATCCGTACACCAGGACCCTGACTTCTGATTTCCGACTTAATGCACGAAAACATTGATTGCGTGTGTGTTTCAAAGTTTTCTTTGTGATTACTTATATCAGCTCACCAGGTATACTGTTCTGACCGTGGCGCACCTGTTTCCTTTTCAGGATGGCCCCACGACGGCAGCCAGCTAGGGTTCCGAGAGTCGAGCGTGACGACAGCCCACCGAGCGATGAGGCCTCGGTGCAGGGCCCTTTGCTAGTAGTGGCACCGGCGGTAGCTCTACCCGCCGAGCCCCCGATGCTTCCAGCAGCAGCCGCTGATGATGCACGTCGCCTCAGCGCACTGCATGAGTTTCAGCGCCAGCGACCGCCCAGGTTTCGCGGGGAGACGGATCCCCAGGCAGCAGAGGACTGGCTGGAGGAAGTAGTACGAGTGTTTAGGCTAGTGAGGACACCAGCAGACCTCATGGTGATCCTCGCTGCGAGCCTACTACACGCAGCAACAGGACGATGGTGGAGCCTGATGCTCCAGGTGCACGATGAGGCATCTCTACTTTGGACGGACTTTGAGAGCCTCTTCCGCTCGGAGTTCGTCCCAGCCACCCTTCGTGCGGTGCGTATCCAGGAGCTTCTACAGCTGCGGCAGGGCAGCATGACGGTCGCTCAGTACTCGGCGAGATTTACCGATCTCTCGCGCTACTCGACCGACATGGTACGGGACCCATTCTTCCGGGCCCGGACCTTCGAGCAGGGTTTGAGACACGAGATCAGGGCATTGCTGATCTCCCTTAGCATACCGACTCAGACAGGAGTACTGGAGCGGGCCCTTCTGATCGAGAGCTTCCTTGCTGAGTCTACACCAGCACAGAGACCCACCACAGGGCGGCACGTGGCAGAGTCATCTGCAGCAGGCAGTCGACGGATGACTCAGGGGTCCAGACAGACCAGACCTTCGGGCAGACGACCTCAGGACACTGGCTCAGCAGTGTGGGGCACACAGCGCGTAGCCAGTCTTACGAGAGGCAGACAGTACTACTCGTGCGGCGGGCAGGGCCACATGGCTCGTGACTGCCCGACCTGCCGTGCCGAGGAGCAGCAGACGGTTGAGGGACCACCGAGGCAGAGGCAGAGGGTCGACCGTGGCGGTCCGCAGGGAGGAGGCGGACGAGGCAGAGGAGCTGGACGAGCAGCCGGTGGTGGCCGACGCTTTGAGGCTCTACCACCACCCCCACCAGGAGGTCCACCCCGACCACAGGGAGCTGGCGGGCAGCGACAGGCACAGCTCCAGGCAGCAGAGGCCTACGACCACGGTGCACCCGAGATGATTCGAGGTACTATCTGTGTCTATTCCACCATTGCTGCAGTTCTTATAGACACAGGAGCGAGTCACTCTTTCATAGCCGCTGCCCTTGTTCGGAGCTCGGAGATTCTGACAGAGCCGTTGGCTCGATCCTTACGGCTAGAGACTCCTACGGGAGCAGACTCGACGATTACGCACTGGTGCCGGCAATGTGAGATTACTCTAGGAGGCGAGAGCTTCGGCTGGAATCTTCTTGTAGCAGCGTCGAGGCCTTACGACGTCATCTTGGGCATGGATTGGCTATCTACGGTCCATGCACAGATTGACTGTTTTAGGCGCAAGGTGCGATGTGTACGCACCGACGGGAGCAGGTTCACCTTCACCGGAGAGAAGGGAGCCTTTGCAGCACAGGATGGACTTCCGCGGAGGAGAGGACAGCCCATCACTCATCAGTTGGCTAGCCTTATCCTTGGAGCAGTTGACGTGCGGAGTCCTGGTTTTCTTGCAGTGGTGGATCAGTTTGCGGACGTTTTTCCCGATGACGTTCCAGGGCTACCTCCTCGCAGAGAGGTAGACTTTTATATTGACTTGTACCCCGGGACAGCCCCGATATCCACTCCAGCATATCGGATGGCCTCCGCCGAGCTTCGAGAGCTACGGGTACAGTTGGAGGACTTACAGGGCAAGGGGTTCATCCGACCCAGTGTTTCACCCTGGGCTTCCCCGATTTTATTCGCCAAGAAGGCGGACGGGAGCTTGAGACTTTGTGTTGACTATCGTCGCCTGAACCAGGTGACAGTGAGGAACAAGTATCCGCTACCGAGGATTGATGACCTCTTTGATCAGCTCAAGGGAGCACGGTGGTTCTCGAAGATAGACCTTAGGTCAGGCTATCATCAGCTCAGAGTCAGAGACGAGGATGTGCAGAAGACGGCCTTCAGATGTCGGTATGGCCACTATGAGTTCTTGGTTATGCCTTTCGGTGTAACCAATGCTCCAGCAGTGTTCATGGCTCTCATGAACAGGATCTTTCAGCCATACCTCGATCGGTTCGTCGTGGTCTTCATCGACGACATTCTGATTTACTCTACGACAGAGGAGGAGCACGCCTATCACTTGCGAGTTGTACTAGACACACTCCGAGAGCACCAACTTTATGGTAAACTCTCGAAGTGCCAGTTCTGGATACGTGAGGTCCACTTCTTGGGACACATTATCTCTGAGGCGGGAGTTGTAGTGGATTCTGCGAAGATTGAGGCTGTGTTAGCATGGGAGCCACCCAAGAGCGTGACTGAGGTTCGAAGTTTCTTGGGACTAGCTGGATACTATCGGAGATTCGTGCCAGACTTCTCTAGAGTTGCGGCATCACTCACAGCTTTGACGAAGAAGGGGAAACCCTTCGTGTGGTCAGACAGATGTCAGCAGAGCTTCCAGGAGCTGAGACAGAGATTGACTAGCGCACCTATCTTGAGGTTGCCTGAGGAGGGAGTAGGGTACGTAGTCTACTGCGATGCATCAGGGACCGGACTTGGATGTGTTATGATGCAGGAGCGGGCCGTGATCGCCTATGGATCACGTCAGTTGAGGCCGCATGAGCAGAACTACGCTACCCATGACCTGGAGCTAGCAGCAGTGGTCTTCGCTCTGAAGACATGGCGACACTATCTGATGGGCGAGCGCTTTACAGTCTTTTCCGATCATCAGAGCCTCAGGTATATCTTTTCGCAGAAGGACCTGAACCTGAGACAGCGGCGATGGCTCGAGTTCCTCCAGGACTATGACTTTGAGATAGTCTATACTCCTGGGAAGGGGAACGTAGTAGCCGATGCCCTCAGCAGGAGGACGGGCATTCAGCTACTTGAAGAGGCGACGGAGCAGCTAGCCTCTTTGCAGATATCCTTCGTGGATAGAGATGGAGCAGCCTTCCTCCAGTCTCTCACAGTCACCCCTCCACTACTGCAGCGAGTCAGGGAGGCACAACGTGAGGACGCTGACTGTGAGACACGGCGTGCACAGATATCCTCGGGACAGGCACCTGATGGTTTCTCCCTTGGAGCAGAGCACGACATCCTTTTCAGAGGACGTACCATGGTCCCAGTAGCTTTGCGAGAGGAAGTGCTGAGAGAGTTTTACACTTCTCCTTTGGCAGTACATCCTGGAGTGGCGAAGATGTACCAGGACCTCAGACGACAGCACTGGTGGCCGGGCATGAAGAAGGCTGTAGCAGAGTTCGTTTCTCGATGCCTCACCTGCCAGCAGGTGAAGGCATAGCATCAGGTACCAGCAGGCTTGGTACAACCCTTGGAGGTTCCGGAGTGGATGTGGGACATCATATCTATGGACTTCGTGACTGGACTTCCACGCACTTCCAGAGGTCACGACTCTATCTGGGTGATTGTTGACCGACTCACCAAGTCGGCACACTTCTTACCCATCAGAGAGCAGGGCTCAGTAGAGAGCTTGGGACGTCTCTACGTTTAGGAGATTGTGCAGCTCCACGGCGTGCCATCATCTATCGTCTCCGATCGAGATGCTCGCTTTACTTCCCGGCTTTGGAAGGGGTTACAGGAGGCGTTCGGGACGCAGCTACGTCTGAGCACAACCTTTCACCCTCAGACGGATGGTCAGACGGAGAAGACCATTCAGACTCTTGAGGACATGCTCCGCGCATGTGTCCTCGACTTTGGTCGTAGCTGGGAGGACCACCTACCCTTGGTGGAGTTCGCGTACAACAACAGCTACCACTCCACTATCGGGATGGAACCGTACGAGGCGTTGTATGACCGACCATGTAGATCTCCTTTGTGCTGGACAGACCCTGGGGAGTCAGCACTTGTGGGACCGGAGATGGTCCAGGCCACGACAGAGAAGGTCCAGGTCATCCAGGAGCGGATGAGGACAGCTCAGAGCCGGCAGAAGTCATATGCTGACAGGAGGCGGAGGCCACTGGAGTTCGAGGATGGTGACCACGTCTTCTTGCGAGTCTCACCTCGACGTGGTATTCGGAGATTTGGCCGAGGCGGCAAGTTATCTCCGTGCTTCATCGGACCCTTCCAGATTCTCAGCAGGATTGGTGAGGAGGCTTATCGCCTGGCTCTACCACCTCAGTTGCATCGGGTGCACGACGTCTTCCACGTATCCCAGCTGAGGAGATACGTGCACGACACGACGCACATCATTGACCATGGGGAGCTTGACGTTGATGATGGGGCGACTTTCACGGAGGTTCCAGTGGAGATAGAGGATCGACAGGAGCGGGTCCTACGTGGGCGATCGATTCCTCTTGTGCGCATCAGATGGCAGCACGGGAGTCTCCCGGAGAGCACATGGGAGCGGGAGGCTCAGATGCGTGCTCAGTACCCTCATTTGTTTCCCTAGTTTTTGATGTATCTTTACGGGGACGTAAAGCCCTGAGGTGGGAGTAATGTAAAGACCCGTAAAATTCAAGGGAAATTTTTTCTTAATTTTCTATAGAATTTTACAAGAGCGTGGTTTCAGACGGCACCTGATTCCGAGGCCCGGAGTGCCCGGAATTATTTTTCTGAAGTTTGGCTCGGGTACGTTCAGTGAACGAACGAGAGGGTTTTCCTAACTTTTGATTCGGTGCTCGGAATTGAAATCCGAGGGCACCGATGAACTCGCAGCACCGATATTCGCTTAAAGAGACCTTTTCGGAAGTTGCGTTTGTTGCGGGTTGAAAGTTAGTTTTGGGGTTTTTAGTTTGAGTTAAATAAAATTTGTGAAGAACAAATTTTATTATAACTTGATAAAACCTACCAAAGGGGGTTGGAAGTGGGACCCACACCCACTTAACCTCCCTTGGGAGGATTAAGTGTGGTGGGGCCCACACGAACCCCTAAACCTTTCATCTTCTCCCAACTTACTTAACCCCTCATTAAATGACATGAGTTATTTAATTTGGAGTTAATCCTTTTGAATTTCAAACTTTGGAAATTCTTTTGTGTTGATGTGTTAATAAAATAAGATAGTGTCTTATTTTATTTTGGTTAATAGCTTTGGCCACCTTGAGAGCTTTTGGGAGATTTTCTTCTTCTTCTTCAACTCTGACGAAGAACACGAAGAACGCTCAACTTGACGAAGAACGCTCAAGTTCCGACGAAGAACGCCGCTCCGCTCTTCTTCGTCTTCCGTGTCAACGAGAGGAGATGCCGCTTACTCCTCGGATTCCCTTCGTCGACATAAGAGGTTTCACCAACGACGTATCACATCGGAAACATCTCTTCGTCAACGGAATTGACGAACGACGACCGCGACGCCCGATCTCCACGTCGTTGACTTCCGCGGACGTTGTCAAATCTTCGAACTTATACCCGAGGTAGGGGTTGTTGATTATTGTTTAATTATTCTATTCTTGATCATGAATTTAGCAAGTCTAACGTGTGGCTTTGAAATATTTTAAGTTGCGTTATTGCTTAACGTGAGGGGGCCGGACCGCATGAACACGGCCGAACCCCCTCCATCGTTCTTGTTGTATTGCTTGGGGGTGGATGAATCAAGGTAGCGTGGTGCCGTCGCACCACGCAGATATTCGCCCAATCCTTATTACGCGACGCCGTCGCGCCGCGCCATGAAAGAAACATCAAGAACGCGACGCCGTCGCGCCTCGTTGAAGAAATCGAGGTGCGGCGGGGGGGGGGGGGGGGGGGGGGGGGCGGTGCCGTCGCACCGCGCCGGATGACGAAAACCGCGGCCGGTTCCGGGCCGCGGCGGAAGAGAAGACCGGCGGCCGGGCCGCCGGCGTCGGAAGCCGAAGGGGGGAACGGAATTTCCGGTCCCGTTGGAGAAAACCGGCCCGCCAGCTGGCCGGCCGGATGGCATTAAACCGGGGGAATTAATCCCCCGGCCAACACACAAAACCCCCCCTCTTTATGAGGGGGGCGGTTCTTGAAGGGAGGGGGGCAGCCGGCCCCCCCGGTTCCGCACAAACAGGCCCCCCACGTGGGGGGGGCATTTTTAAAAAAAAGGGGCGCGGCTCCGCGGGGGATTGATTTCCCCCGCCGCCGCCTCCAAGAAAGCGGGGGCTTAGCCCCCCGCGTGCAGCCCCCGTGCGGCGTCTGGCCGCCGCGGTCCCCGCGCCGCCGGCCGGCCAAACCGGGTGAGACCCGGGTCGGGCCGACCCAGGGGGGGTCGGGCCGGGTCGGCCCGGACCCGGACCCCCCCCGTTTCGAACCAGATTCGGTCTTTTGGCCATAACTTGAGCCTCGGACCTCCGATTGACGAACCGTCTGCGGAAACACGATCCTTGGATCGAGACGGTCGTTTCGGTATATCGCACTCAGGGTTTCGGATTACTTTGAGTTCGTCCGGGTTGGTTCGTTCACGAAACCAACCGGACCTTCGGAGCGGAAACGCTCATATCTTGAGCTACGGACGTCCGATTGACGTGCCGTCAGCCGTGTTGTGTTCCTCTTAGTGAGACGGATCTTTTGGCATACTCCGCCCGAGGTTTGGACGCAGGTGGTGTACGGTCGGGTTGGTTTTGCTTTAAAAACCAACCGGGCCCCGGAGACGAAAATACCAATAACTCTCAGACCGGGCGTCTGATCGACGCGCCGTCTGTTGCGTTGAGTTCCTGTTGACGATACGGAACTTTTGGATACATCAACTCTGGTCTTCGTGACAGTTGATGTATCAGCCTCTCGGCTCGTGGAGCGGACCCTCCGAACGAGCTTGCTGTGTGCAGGAACCCTAGTGCTGGCAGCGACTGTTACTGTGACTACTACTGCTACGACTGCTACTGTGACTGCGACGACGACAATACAGAGATCCTGTGTGGATTCGAAGACGACAGTACATAGATCCTGTGTGGATTCGACGACGACGACTTCAGCACTCAGCGATCCTACGTGGATCAGTGCTACAGGTCCTGTGTGGGCCCGATCCTGTGTGGGTCCGATCCTGTGTGGGTCCGCGCTCAGCGGTTCTGTGTGAGCCAGCGCCTACAGGTCCTATGTGGGCCCGATCCTGTGTGGGTCTTTGCGGGGGTTAGTTACCTATCGATCCTTCATGGGTCCGACGACTTAGATGGATCAGTGATCATCTTTATCGTCCTTTGAAGAAGTATACCTGTGTGACCTGAATCCTGTTGCTTTCCTGTGTGGATTGTGTTGTGCAATCCTGTGTGGATTACGTTTGCTTTCCTGTGTGGAATACGTTTACTTTCCTGTGTGGACTGAGTTGTACTTGGGCTCGGAGGTTGGAGCGTATTTGAATTGATGACTTAGGTATATGTATGGGCATATACCTAAGCAGTGTTGGTTGTTACTTCGTGATTATACCTTTCTTCGTGGTTTATCCTTTGTGGATTTGAGAGACCTTCAGGGGTCTCGGGGTCCCTACTGAGTAGCTTATACTCACCTCTGCACGGGCTATGCCCGCACTACGTTGTGTTGGTTGCAGACGACGGACAGCGTTGACCTTAGCTGAGGCTTGCAGAGCGGGACGGTACCCGGAGGTGGACCACTGGGCGGGACGTGCACGGAGCAGACGACGGGACCGGTGGAGCAGAGGAGCTATCTGTACCCACCCTTCAGGTGGGATTTCCAGTGGACAGCTCGGTGTAGCGGCATTTACTTTTCAATTGCTGTTTTCCCTTTCGAGTTGTACTTTACTTTCAGTTTTGGGTTTGTATTCTGGCCCATTTACTTTTTCGCACTTTCAGTTGTACTCTGCTTTTGTTTAGTGTTTACTTTCCGCTTGCTTACTCTGTGGTGTTTGTTTACTTTACAAAGGCAATGCCTTCCCTTTTAACCGGGATTTACGCCTTGGTGCTAGTCTCCAGCCCCTGGCCTATGGAAGGCGGGCTTGGGGTAGTCACGGCACGGACCCCGAGGGCGGGTCGTGACAAACATCACTCAAACATCAAACAACCATAACTTTTGATTTGAGCGTCCATTTGGACTCTACCACCTTTAAAATCAAAGCCTATGAGAATATTTACATACTAATGAAAGAGGAAAACCATCTGTCACATTTTTTATTCCTAAAAAGGACCATAAGGCCTCTCAAACTGAGTTTTTAGTTGGGGCACCCAATTTTTTAACATTCGATGGAATTTCATCCTCTTTTAAGCGGGTATTTTTCCCTTTTTCAATGAGGACGAAATTTATTACTAGGTATTACAATCATATTGATATTATGGTTTTATAATTTTATCATTTTTCATAATTTACTATTATTTATAATCAAATATATAACAATATATACATATTTTTTATATATTCATCCATAAAAATTTAATTTTATAAATAAATAATTAAACATATTAGCATATAAAATATACTTTCTTAATATATAAACCTTATCTAAATAAAAAATAATATCCATTTTTTTTAAAATAATAATGTATGAATATTTTTATACATATACATATACAATTAATTTATATATAATGTATATATATTTAAAAATATATTTTTGTGTGTATTGACAAACAAATATATGTTTATCTACATAATATAATATATTTATATAAATATTAATATATAATATATGTAAATAAATATAAATATTTATAATTTTTTTTATAGATTCACACACACAAACATATATATATATATATGTATATGTATTTATAAACACACACACACAAAAAATTTTAAATATGTATTTAATTATATAAATATATATATGGATAAAAAATGTTACAAAAAATATATAAATATATAGATATATCATAAAATGAAAAAAATGTAGGTGAGTGGAAGAGGTGCAGGAACACAAGGGGGAGGTCTAAGGTTCGAAACCTAGCAACAGTAAGGGCGCTCACAAGCAGGTGATACATGCCCTAGATTTGTTAAAGTAAGATCATCCTAATGATATTAAAGGGGTGGGTTTGGGGTAAAGGGGCGGATTGTGAGGGTTCATAGAACTATTGAAAGGGGGTATTGAGGGATATTGAAAGGGTGGTGAGTCTACCCTCATATTTTCAAAGTTTTTTAAAAAAATTAATTACTTTTGACTTTTATCATGGATTTTTTTAGCACTGATAAAAGTGACCCATTTTATAGACACTTTGATTATCAACACTTATTTAGCATTGATGAAGGGTTTTTTAGCACTAATAAAAACCTATTTTTAGTAGTGACACTCAATGATATGCATCTTCTAAACTCATCAGATTCAATTACATTCATCAAGAAATATGATAGATTTTCTTTTGTGTGAATTTCTTGCATGTACACACTTGCTTCCTCCACCACAGTTCAGAAAAAAGTGATATTGTACCCCAATGTGATTCTTCCTTGAATGAAAATATGGATTCATTACAATTTTCATGTCACTATGACTGTCAAAAAATAGTGGAATCTGCTTCTCTCTATGACCATGATCCTCCAACAACCTCATTATCCAAATAGACTTTTTAAAATCATATGTAGCTACCAGGTAATATGCCTCTATTTTGGATAAATCTAAAAATAAATTGTAACTTTGAAATCCTACTCACATATCCTCTTGCATGAGTAAACACATAAGTAGTTGTGGATTTCCTCTAGTTAGAATCATCTAAAAAATATGAATAAACCTAGTCTCTGATAATGAAATATGATCCTCCAAAACATAATGCGGCATCTAAGGTCTCTTTTATGTTTCGTAGGATCCTCTCTGTTGTGCTCCAATGCTCCCATACCGGATTATCCTTGTACTGACTAACTACTACCGCTACATTTGTAATGCCCGGTCTAGTAAAAACCATAGAGAACACCAGACTCCCCTCTACTGATACATACGATACTCGAGACATCTTTTTCCTATCTATTTCAAAGTTAGGACACATGATAGAGGAAAAAATGAATTTAATGTGAAGTGGGTTGAATATTGGCTTACAATCTTGAATGATGAATCATTTTATGACATTCCATAAGTAATTCTTCTGTGATAGTAAAATATTCTCATTATTTATGTCTCGTTAAATAAACATCTCAAGAATCTTGTTTGATGGTCCCAAGTACAGTTTCTAGGCACAACAAAAGCATGCGATGGGAATTTCCCAACATTGGTTTTTTTGTGTTCAATGATCAGTACGATATTTTCAGAATGATAAATGTTGTATTTAATTAAATTGAATCAAATAAGACATAAAACATGAATCACACTAATACCATAGAGAGAGGGAGGATCGTCACATATTATTTATAATTAATTTAATTAAATAAGAATGTCCATGATGGAATTATTTCTTCATTGATGGATGTTGAAACAGATCTGCGATGCACCATCATTGTGTTGTAGGAATCAAGAATAGATTCCCTCTAATGGTGATCCATATGTGTTCCATGAATCTCTAAACACCGCTAAAGGAATATCGAGAGGCAAGTGTGGTAGATCCTTGTTCTTGCATCATCTGTCTTTGATCTCTATGGAAATTGCTTCCAAAGTGTTCTCATTGATCTAGTGGAGGAAGATTTCTCTCCATTCTATGGAGCGATCTTGGAGAAGAGTAATCTTGAGGGCTTGAGAGAATTCTCTAATTCCATTGTGCACAACCCAAATAAATGAATTGTTATTTTTTATAAAATAACATAATTGGGTTTATATATCACTGGGGTTAAAATAAAAAAATTTCACAAGTTCCCTTAACTGTTTATTTAATCTTAGAAAAAACAACATGTCAAATAATAATAATAATATAATTTCTCGACATGCACCTAAATTGCAATTTAAAATTAATTATTATTTAATCAAATAATATTCAATATTTATTATTTTATCACTAGAACTAAAATCCCGATCCTTCATTCCTCCATAATATTTATCAGAACATAAATAATGTCTATTTATTTATTAAATAAATACCACTTCATTATTCACCAATAAATAAATATTATTTTAACTAAATAGAAATTAAATATTTATTAAATATTATGATCACATTATTTTCTCTTAAATAGATGGTGATGGTATAAATACGATCAATAAAACATGAATAATTATTAAACCACATACAATAATAATATCTCTTCAACTAGTTAAATAATAAATAATAATATATTATTTAACTGAGATTAAGGATACACTTAGTGTGTGACCCTCTAGGCCTCTTTCTCAGTGGAATTAGTTGAATTATCCTAAAGTCCAAGGTTAGCGTCTAACAATACGCCAAGGCACCCATAAAGAATGAAGTTAATGTTACAATTAAATAATATCTCCTATAGATTCTTACTATATAATGTAATATATTGATCACAATATCTCAAATCAAGCAGGTTACATAATGGTGCCATCAACCTATGTGCTCGATGTCTCTTTCTTTGAATTTTTGGAAAGATAACTTGCCTATAGAATACTAGGGCCATGGATTTATATAGAATATATTATTTCCATCAATGATACTGAGATATTAACTTTTATTAAAGAATATAAGGGATAAATCCTTTCTCGAATTATCTATTAATGCAAAATTATTCATGATGCACCCAATGTATCATACCTCGCCTTGAACATTTATTAGTCATATATTTTATCAATAAATAAAATTATGTGACTCATAATACTCATTAATAAAAATATTAAAGTCTAAGGTCCAATACACACATCTGTAGATAGGAACATCCAATGACACATATAAATATGGATTTCTTACTGGTGGGTCCTGTTCTCATAATATCCTATTGAATATCACCAAGGGTTTATGTCATGAGAAGGTGCCTCAATGTTCTACGAGTCTCGACCCTTGATATCTTGTATCATTTGTGTCCCTCAAATGATATCATATGACTACAGAACATATATATAAGAATATTGTCATACCACTTTCATGTTCTCATCATAGCGGGGAACTGTTATGACATTTTAGTGAGATAGATACTCTAGGGATATTATCAGATACTATGTTACACAAAATAAAAATCATGATGTGATTATAAGCTTACTAATATTAAAAACTATGAATAAAAGTTATCATAAAGTACATAGAACTTGGTTCTAGGGTACCAACATCAATAGACTCTCATGTTCACTTGAGATAACTACTAACAACCTTCAGTCTTTTAGATCTCACATTATACTCATGCTTCTGCTGAGATTGGCCTTTAGTCAAGGGGTCGACCATATTCTCTTCCATGGGTACTCTTCTCACTGCAAATTTACCCATTTGATAAAAATACCTCAATAGGTGATACTTCCGGAGTATGTTCTTTGAACATTGGTGTGACCTTGAATCTTTTGCAAGATCCACCACTATATTATCATCACAATACAATGTTATAGGGTATTTACTGCATTAGAATATGCTATATACATAGACTCTACTGCAGAATCAATGAAAACATGATGCTTTGAACTCTTCCAGCTCATAGATATTCAGTTGAGATAGAAGATATATCCTGACCGTGACTTCAGATCATTCTAATATGTCTAAAAAATAGAATATGTATGACCCTTAATGACCAGTTCTTCGTCTGCCCCATACACCAGGAACATATCCTTAGTTATTTTCAGAAACATAAGTATAACCTTAATAAGAGTCCAATACTGTTCTCTTGGATCTTCTTGATGTCTTCCTACCATGCTCAATGCTGAGGAAACATCAATTATAGTATATAACATGACATACATGATTGATCCTATCACTAAAATGTATGATATCTTATTCATTATCTCTTTCTCATGGTGTTTCTGATGACACATTTTCTTAGAAAGATGTATACCATGTGACACTAGAACCAATCCCCTCTTGGATTGTTCCATACTAAATATATTTATTATCTAGTCAACATATGTACTTCAACATAGTCTAAGAATCCTCCTGGATCTATCACGAATGATCTTGATCCCTAGAATACAGGCCGCTTCACCTAATTATTTCATGGATAAACACTTATTAAACCATTTCTTAACAAATAGTAAGACTAGAATATCATTTCCAATATGTAATATGTCATCAACATATACTATTGGGATAACGACCAGATTCCCAATAAACCTCTTACAAACACACAACTCACATTCATTCTTAATTAAAACAAATTGTTTTATGGATTCATAGAATCAAATATTCCATGACCTAGATGCTTGATTCAATCTAAAAAATGGATCTATCCATCTTGAAAATATTTTTTACATTACCTTGAGTTACAAACCCTTCTATTTGTGTCATATAAATATCTTCATGAAGGATCTCATTATTGAATGAAATTTTGACATCCATCTGACAAATCTCATAGTCATGGAAAGCTACTATAACAAGATGAATTAAAATGGATTTAAACATAGAAAATTGTTAAAAGGTTTCATCATAGTCAATTCATTGATGATGTTTAAAACCTTTATCCACTTTCCTTGCTTTACAGGTACTTAATTTACCTTCCATGTCTAGTTTACTATTGAATACCCATTTTCATCCAAAAGTATTTACATCAACCAATGCATCAACTAGAACCCAAACTTGGTTTTGATACAAGGAATCCATTCCAGAATTCATGGTTTGCTACCATCTTGTAGCTTCTGAGCCCTCTAATACCTCCTTGTATGAGATAGGTTCATCTTTTTCAACCCATAATGATTCACCATATTCGGTGACTAGAAAACCATATCTCTCTGGATATCTTACCTCACTTATTATTCAATGTGGTAATTTTATTTCAGGAAATACTTCTTCCATGGGGACCTGTAGAATCTATATCTATACCAACTCTTTTGTTTCTTAAGAATCAAATTCATCGAAGTCAATCTTTCTCCCACTATCCCTTTTGATAAGGTGATCCCTCTCAAAAAATATGGATTTTATGGCGACAACCACTTTATTTTCTGAGGGGTTGTATAGGTTTTATCCCATTATTTCATTAGGATACCCTATAAAGATACACTTTATGCCTTGGTGTGCTATATTTTTCCTAAGAAATCCATAAAAAAATCCTCACAACCCCATACACATGTATGCAACAAAATATGTTTCTTTAAATTCTATAACTCAAAGGGAATTCAATTTTCCACTTTAGTGGGTACTCGATTTAATTTGTATGGCACAGTTTGTAATGAATCTCCCCAAAATTAAAATGAAAGTTCCGTATGACTCATCATCAACCTTACTATGACTAATAAGGTATGGTTACTCCTTTCACTAACACCATTCCACTGCAGTTTGTAAGGTGATGTTAGTTAATATAGAATCCCAAACTCTCATAAAAGATCGATGAACTCTTGGTTAATATATTCACCACCACAATTAGATCAAAGATTGTTTATCTTCTTACCAAGTTTATTCTCTACCTTATTGTTTAATTCTTTGAATTTCTCAAATGTTTTAGACTTATACCTCATAAAGAATATATAACCATATCTATTCAAGTCAATAGTAAAAGTTATGAAGTAAGAATATCCACCTCTATCTTCTATTGTAAATGGTCTACACACATTAGTGTGTACCAATCCAAGATGCTATGTGTCCCTTTCACCGTATCCACCAAATGGTGTTTTGGTCATTTTACCTTGTAAACAATCATGACATATTTTAAGTGGTGTTAGCAAAAAAGAGTATAAATGAACATCTTGACGGAGTTTTGTTAAATTCTTATTGTTTACATGGCCAAGATAGTGATTCCATAGTTGGGAGTTATATGAGTCATGTGAACATGATTTTTTATCAATTATAATAATTGGTTTTCATAATTTAATACATTAAGACCATTATTTAAATATAACATACCATAACATATATTATCCTTATAAAAGGAACAAATTTTATTTTCAAATTTGAAAAAACCATATTAATCTAGGAATGATATAGAAATTATGTTCATGGTAACCACAGGTACACAATAAAAATATTTTAAAACCAAAATAATTCATGTTGGCAATTAATGGTGGTTGTCACCAATGGTTAGGGTAGCCATCCTAGCTGCATTGGTATCTCAAAGATCCTCCTTTCCTCTAGAAATATTTCAAAGTATACATGGTTCCTTCATTTGGATTCATTTGTGAGAACCCCAAGCTGTATCTAATACCCAATGTGTATATATTAAAATATTACACTTTATAAAAAATGCACCTTTAGATACCTCTTAATTTAGGGTGTAGTTTCTATTCCAGTGGCTTTACTTTCAACATTCACAACATACTACCTCCTTTTCCTTTCCCTACATCTGGACCTTACTCTTCTTGTAAGGATGGTACTTGGGAGATTTAGACTATTTATAGGTCTTGGACCCCTTTGCCTTATTCTTCCTTTTATTTTTCACCAAAATGACTCTAGGTTTATCATGACTCATGTCCTTATACAAATTTTGAATCAAAGAAATAAGTTCCAAAAGACTCTTCTCATTATTACTCATATTGTAATTAGTAATAAAATTGATAAGGTTTTGTAGAGTGATGAAAATATGAGATCTATATGCAAATAATATGGGAATTTAATCCCTAAGATGTCTAAGAATTCAATTTAACTAATAATCTTGACTACATGAGACCGAGTTGGTATAGACTCTCCAAGACTACTAATAGACAAATCATTAGATATATCATACCACTCTTTTTTTCGCCTTCTCTTGATAGAGATCTATAAGGTGAGACATCATGTTATATTCATCCATGTACTCATGCTTAAAAAAATATCATTATACATGGATGATATAATAAAACACTGAACATATGTAGCATCATTTAAATGTTTCTCATAAAGAGATAACTCTTCATCACTTTCCTCATTACCAGTCACAACTAGAAAACGTTCTTCTAGCACATACAATTTCCTTTCATGGAAAAGTATAATGCATAATCACCTTTGCCAGTCTTGAAAATTTGGTTCAGTGAGAAGATTATCCTTATCAATTATGGATCAAAATGATATGTTTGAATAAATTTTAATATTGTTTCTACAAAATAATATGAGTAGGATTTTAGTACTTTATCTAATAAAATATATTAAAATAAATATGTATTTAATTTATTAGTCTCTCACTATTTTATCGAAACCCAATAGTCCTTACCATTGGTTTCAGAATATCCTATTTCTAGTATATCCTAGTGGAAAGAATCTATATTCCAATTCACATTACCCCAACTTTGGTTTCTCAAGAAACTTGAATATTATTAGGTAGGAATTCTAAATGTCAACTGCATTAGATCATAGTTCCTTAGTCTAGTGAGTGAACTCCCCAATCGAAAAATCCTTATATTTAGATTTCCTCAACCTTTTCCTATTAGTTACACTATGTAATACTTTGACAGTCAACCCTCGATGTGAACTAAGTTAATTCAACCAAACACTTCAATTTAGAATTCAATGATAATTGAAAGCACCCCAAATTTGGTAGGTCAAGAATTTTGAACTATGATTTGATTTTAAAAGAAGTATTAGAAGGATATACTGACATAATATATATAAATGAGGGATTTTATCCTTTATTAATAAATTTACAATTTTTATCTTTATCACATTCTTGATAATATTAATAGATATACTTAAGTGATTAACCATGTTTTATATAATATTTATACATAAGCCAATTTATTTTAGTTATTTCTTGCATGCCTGTTAATTTCATTAATAAATGTGATCACGACCAAACATTCCAAATAAAATAACCCTAAAACTTATAGAAATAAAATAATAATGTGGTGCGACCATGATATTTTACTAATGGGTATTTTATCTAGTGGTTGATAAAAAAACCATTGACTAGGGTAAAGAACACCTTGAAACATTTAAGGTTTGTGTTATAACTTTCCACATTTCCACCAATGTATCACTCTTGGATTGTTTTTTGCTCGACTCATAACTTGAACCACCTCCGCTAGCTTGAGATCTCCATCCATTACATATTCTTTTACTCACACACAAGTGAGGGGAAAATGGTTTACATAAAATAATACATGGGAACACAGGCCCTACATAATAATTGGAGAGAAGGTATGTAATCCAACAATTTAATATAATAATAAAATAAAAGGAGACCAATATTATACAAAGGTCTAGTTTTTTCCCATGATCGCCCATATGCATACAATGAATTACGCATTTAATAAAACTATCATTCATTAATAATCATCCTTATTTAAGATAAATCACACTCGAATTAATTAATTATCATATATAATTAATTTATTCTTTTATCTTATTTCTCATACTAATTTCATTGAGATTACCATACATTATAATTTTAAACAAATTAAATAAATTAATTTAAAATTAACTATGTACATAAATGTACCTGGGAGGCAATACAATGAATACCTATCTGAATCTACCCAACATGTATTACACTCATATACTTGTTTATTCTATGTGACATATAACATACAGGACTTATCATGTAATTTAATGATGCATGGTATCAACTTAATGATTATATGAATTACATGATTTTTCTATAACACATCATTCTTTAATGCACGTAGAGTAAAAACTGTAATACGACTCACATATAATATGCAGATTCAATCATTACGCAGATGTTAATTAAACACACACAAACACACACACACATTAAAACCCTTCACATGTTGTGTCCTATCAACTTAATGACCACACACAAGAAAATTTCTCAAGGTTTTCATAATATAATAAATAAATTTTAAATATGTGTCATTCGGTATAAGTACACGACATGTGCAGCTGAGCTACATGGTGTGTACATATCTCACCATCTATCTAAGGTACACACCTATAGGCTTGGCATGTAAATCATACGTTAGAAAAATAGAGTACAGAACATGTCCAATGGGCTATATGTTGTGTGATCTCTAAATTATAAGGTCACCAGTAGGGTTGGTCATGTATAGTAATACACAACCCATATCTGACTCAAAGAGACTACACGTCGTGTATGTGGGATACCTGACATGTACTCCGGCTAAAAGTGCACCACCCTGGCCTACTAAACATGCGTTGTAAGGTATTTAATGCATTGCATGTAATGCATATGGTTTTAATTAATTTTCAAATTAATACCTGATGTATTGACCACAAGAACATGACATGTAATTTTGATTAAACAGCATGTACTCATGTGTTATCTGGATAGAATCCTTGGCAACTACAAATGATATCTTCAATTTTATTTCATTCATTAAATTAATCATATTGATTAGATATACAAGAAAAAAAAGAGGAAGAAAAAAATCTCTTGATTCAAATTAAAATAATGATCAAACTTGAATTGAAAAACTAAATTAAAATGCCTAAATCACCAATGATATTAAAATAATTATAAATATTTATGTGACCATTTTGATACAACTTGTTGGTTCTTGGTATAGCAGAAGTATGCGATGGGTGTTTCTGAACATTTCTTTTTGTCATATTCAATGATCAATCTAAGACCTGCATGAAAATAAACGCCCTATTCAATAGTATTGAATCAAAGAATATAGACAACATGTATCACACCGGAACTAGAGATAAAGGATCATCATATATTATTTATAATTAATTTAATTAAATAAGAATTATCTTAATGGAATTCTTTTTTAATTGATGGATCTGGAAAAAGATCTGTGAAACACCACTGTTTCATTGTATAATCAAGTACATATTCCCTCTAGAGATAATCCACACATGTTCCAAAAATTTCCAGACATTTCTGAAGGAATTTCTAATTTCTATCATGTTTGGTCCTTGTTCTTGTGTCATCTACCTTTGATCACTACAAGAATTTCTTCCAAAGCATTTTTCTTAATTCGGCGGAGGATGATTTCACTTCATTCTTTGCAGTGATATTAGAGAAGAGTGATCTCAAGGGTTTGAGAGAATTCTCTAATTCTATTGTTCACAACTGAAACAAATGATTTGTTATTTTTGAGAAAATATCATAACTGGGTTTATATATCAATAGGGTTAAAATGAAATAATTTCAAAAATTCCATTAATTATTTATTTATTCCAAGAAAAAACCCATGTCAAAGAATAATATTAATATTATAATTTCTTGACATGTTCTTAACTTTGAAATTTAAATAAAATATTATTTAATCAAATAATATTCAATATTTATTATTTTCTCCCTGGACCTAAAATCATAGTCCTCCATTACTGTATAATATTTATTGGACCATCAATAATGTCTATTTATTTATTAAATAAATATCACTGCATTATTCATGAATAAATAAATAAATATTCTATTCACTAAATAAAAAATAAATATTTATTAAATATTTAGCTCACATTATATTCTCTCAAATAACTAGTGATGGAATAAATAAGATCAAGAAAACATGAATAATTATTGAACCCCATGCTAGAATAATATTTATTCAAGTTGTTAAATAATTAAAAATAGTATATTATTTAATTGAGATTCTCGATACACTTAGTGTGTGACCCTCTGGGCCTCTTTCTCAGTAGCATTAGGCGATGTAGGCTATATTCCAAGGTTAACATCTAGAAATAGGCCAAGCCACCCATAAAGAAATAATTTAATGTCACAAAGACATAATACCTTATATGAATGCTTACTATGTAACTTAATCCCTTTATCACAATATCTCAAATCAAGTAGGTTACGTGCTGGTGCCATCAACCCATGTGCTCAATGTCTCTTTCTTTGACTTTCTAGAAATAGAACTTTCATAAAGGACACCATGGCCATGTATTTATTTTGGCTATATCATTTCCATCAAAGTTATTGAGATTTTAACTTACATTAAATAACAGAATGGATAAATCCTTTATCACATCATTCATTAATATGATATTATTCTGGATGTGTCTAATGTATCCTACCTCGCTACGAATATCTGTCATCGCAGTTTTCGTCAATAAATCAAAGTAAGCGAACCATATAATCATTAATAATTATCTTAAATTCTATGGACCAATACACACATCCACAGATAGGAACATCCAATGACATATATAAATGTAGATTTCTACTGGTGGGTCTCGTTCTCATAATATACTATTGGATATTACCAAGAGAGTACACCCTGAGAAGGTGACTCAAAGTCTTATGAGTCTCCACCTTTGATAGTCTATATCATTTGTGTCCCTAAAATGATATCATATAGCTATAGAACATATATTTAATAATAGTGTTGTAGCACTTATGGGTTCTCATCATAGTGGAGAACTACTATGACCTTTTAGTACGACAACTACTCTAGGGATATTATCACATACTATGTTATGCAGAAGAACTATAATGTTGTGATAAGAAGTTTATTAATACTAAAAAACATGAATATAAGTTATTATAAAGTAAAAATAAGTTGGTTCTCATGAACCAACTCCAACACAATGTCCGTCATATCAAACTCCCTATCCAACTATGCCTTCGTCTCTTAGATTTGAGAACTATTGGGGCCTGCAACCAACATGTCATCCATATACAACAGAATAATGATGAAATAATTACCATACAAACCCATAAAATATGAAAAAAGATCTAATTAAAGTATATTTTATCGAATTATCATGGAATAAGAATCAAATATCTTATACCAACACCTCGACACATACTTTAGACCATATATAGATTTTTTCAACTTGAAAAACAAATTCTACTTGTATTCTAATATGAAGATTTTTTTGGACCATATAGATATATTTATTGAGATCACTATAGAAAAAACCTATCTTCATATCTAACATCTCTAGGTATAAACTAAATATATCACACATCACCAAAACTATCCGAACAGTGGTCATTTTAACAATAGAATAAAATATTATATTGAAATCAATGCCTTCCTTCTTAGCATATTTTTTAACCACCCGCCTTGCCTGATATCTTTCCACCTTGTTTCCTCCACCCTTCCTGATCTTAAGGAACCATTTGTTTCTGATATCCTTCCTTCCAAGAGGTAATAGAACAATATCTAATGTCTTGTTCTTGTATAGTGATTTAAGTTCCCCATGCATCACTAATATCCATAAGGATACATTTAGACTCTAGGCCTCCTCCACAAAAGTAGATGACTCTCCATACTCGGTTAATAAATTGTGTGTAATATTACTATTAGTGACATAGTATGAGTCTCATATTAGTTATCGTTTCTCCCAAGATGAATGTCATGTTCCAGACTCAGCCAGTACTTGATCATCGTTCTTTAGTAAAGCCTCAAATGAAATAGGTTCTTCCTTGTATTTTCCCTCTACTTTGAATATTGTAGTTTCGATATTCACTTTCTCCATGTCTCTATTTATTTTCATTTTCACCTTGTATTCTAAAAAAATGAAATCTTTTCTATGATATGTTTACGGGTAGTGGGGTCCCACAAATGATACTCCTTCACACCATCAGCGCACCCCAAGATGATATATTTTTTGGATCTTGAATCCAACTTTGATCATTCCTGGTCATTAAAAAATGTATATAAAGGAATTAAAAAATTATGTAACTGAGAATAGTCAGTGGGTTTACCAATCCACAAATCCATCAGTGTCATTAAATCAATCATCATTGAAGGAGATCGATTGATCACATAATAGATGGTATTCGCTGCTTCATCACAAAATGTTTTGGCAATTCCTAGAGTCTCCACCATCACCATTTTTTTATTCAAGATGTTTTTGTTCATCCACTCTACTAATCCATTGTGTTAAGGATTCTATTCCACTGTGAACTATCTCTTGATGCCTTATTATTGATAGAAACTATAAAACTCCCCACTTGTATATTCTCCACCATTTCCAGTCCTATAAAACATGATCTTTTTTCAAATTCAAGATCCCTCCATGCATTGAATATTTTAAATAATTCAAAAACATCTACATTCCTCTTGATTGGTAATACCCAACATCTACTGGAATAATCATCAATGAAGTATACAAAGTACCTTGCTCCTCCTAGGGATATAACTGATATTTTCCAAACATCAAAATGGATCAACTATAAGATCTCTGTGTTTCTTACTATTGATGTCCTGAAATTTAACCTGAGTTACTTTCTCAAAAAACAGTGCTCACAAAATGGTATGTATACCTTTGAAATCCTAGACAAAAACATATGATCCACAAGAATCTTCAGGCCTCGTTCTGAAGTATGGCCAAGCTTCTGATACCATAACATCATTAATTCTTTAGTCAAGGTATTGGATGCAACAACTATCACTACATCCTTGGATGTTTCACCCATAACTACATATAGGTTCATTGAGATATTTTCATCCTTCATCAGCACAATCATGACCTTCACAATTCTCATCGCTCCATTTTTTGTGTGAGTCTTTCATTTATTGTCAAAAAAAATTCATAAACAGAATATGTTCTTCTTCAGGTGCTTCACATGGAGTACTCCTTGGATGGATTGAAAAATACCATCATGTATATTCATTTTGATGGCACAAAATCCAATGATCTTTAAGGTGTGATCATTTACCAAGTATACAAGTACTTATGTTATGATTTCATGCTGATCAAACCATTATCCTCAAGACGTCATGTGCCATGTTGTCCCCGAGTCGATTATCCATGAATCATTGAGATACTGTCAGCTTCCAATAGTCATCACCACTAAACTAACAAGTATATATACATTCCCAGAAGTACTCTCCACATTTTCATCCATGTTTGGATTTTGGATCCCATAGGAACCATGATCCATTATCACATCTACTGGTATTTCTCCAATTTTATACAGGCAATTATCATTTCACTACACTGCTTATATCATTATTTTACACAATAGAAATTATTCTTATTGAATTTATTGACCTCAAATTTTTTCCTATCTAGAAAATCCGTTAGTCTAGAAGTATAACTATTTCATGAAGGTGTATTTAATAATCTCAATAAATTTTAACTAATGTGAAAGATCATCTGCAGTCACAATCATAGATCATGCAGGAACATGGAATTTGGGGTCTTTGATCACTTCTCAGTCATCAAATGACTCTATCGATCATGCATGTGCTGATAAGAAGCACATGCTTAAAAGTAATAATGTAATGGGGGACATGGAAGTCTTAGTCCCCCCTTGGAAATCTAAGGATGAAGTAAAGGTTAAAATGGTACCTACTCGCATAGAAAATAACAATGATGTTTTTTTACCTTCTATGGACACTAAGAATCTTAATGATAAGAAGTATACTCTAATGGATAAATACATTTCTAAATTCGAAAGGGAAGAGTCAGGAAGGGATTGACAATAATATAAGTCTTATAAGTGGGGTAAACATTCAAAAAATCATGGCTGAGGACACAACTGAGATGATTGGGCTGCTGCTCGAGGCCCTGTTTGAAATGTTTCTACCAGTTCTTCTTCCAAAGAGCCCACTTTGGAGTAGGAAAAGATCAAGGAGAAGTTCTTTATGATCTTAAATGAAAGGAAATCGTAGTCAGATTGAGAAACTTCTAACGATTATGATGACTTTAACCATGATTATAGGAATGATTCTGTTTTTGATTTGTAGCTTTCCCTTATAGATGTGGTCATGACCCTTTTTTTAACCCCATCCATGCTATTTTCATATCTTTTTCATATTTATTTTCCTAATAAATTTTCAGGATCGGGCTTGCCTGTCTCCTGAAAATTTTGATTATATTTTTATTAATATTAAATAATTTAAATATATACATTCTTGTATAGCTGTATATGTATGTATGTGTATGTGTGTATATGTATGTATGTATTTATGTGTGTGTAGATGTGTATAAATATATATGTATGTTTTTAATGTGTACATGTATGTGTGTACACAAGTATGTTTATTGATTTATTATTATTTATTATTCTCAATTTTTAGTATTTTTTTATATTTATTCATTTTTAATATGTATTCATTTTAAATATATATTTATTTTAATCTATTCATCATGAATAAATGTACGTGTTTAATTTAATTTGATTTAATTTTTTGATTTAATTTAATTATTTATATTTTTATAGTCAGTATAATTCATTTTTAATAATTTATTATTTATATAATTAATACCATCTATTTATTCATTTTTCTTCATTTTTAATGCTTTTGTAATTCATGTAAATTTTACAAATTAAAATTTTTAAATATTTTTTTAAAATTTATTTATTATTACTCATTCATTTTTAATATTAATTAATTTATTATTATATATTCATTAATAATGATTAAAATATATTTATAAAAATATAGCTGTAAATAAATATTTATAAAGAAATATATTTATATTTATATATATAAATATATTTATAATTGTATATTTACTATATTTATAAAATTATATATTTATAATTATATATAAATATATATAATTTTTTCAAATAATTTATATAATTAATAACAAAAAATTGTATATTTAAATAAATATTAAATTATAATAAATATATTTCTTATATTTAAAATCATATATAATTATAAATTAATATATATATATATATATATATATATTATAAAATATTCATTAATATATTTACTTATAATTATAATTATAAATATATATCTATAATTATATTTATAAATATATATTTACAATTATTTAAATATATTTATAATAATATAAATAATTATTTATTTATAATTATATTTATTTATTTATTATTATATTTATAAAAACATATTTACACTTCTTTAATTATATTTATAATTATATAAATTTAATTTTTTTAATTATATTAATTTTATTATAAAATATTTTTCAATGCCTTTCTAGCACTGATTAATATAGGGTTTATCTGTGTTTTTCTAGCACTAATGAAAAACTATCTTTATCATCCTTAGAAAATCACTGATAAAGAGGGACTTTATCAACACTTATTATTTTAGCACTGATAAAACCCCTCTTTATCAGTTAATTTAGAATCTCTCTTAACATCATTTGTTGTCTTATAAATTTAACCCTAACCAAACCTATTATATATTTTTGTTCAAGCTCTCGCAGAACTGAAACCTCGCCTCCACTCTCCCTCCCTCACCGCCACTCCCCCTCACTGACACTCTCCCTCGCTGTCGTGCTCCCTTTCCACCGTGGTCTTGACCTCTTCGCCACTCTCCTTTATTGGTGTGGGCTCTCCCTCACTCTACCTCACTCACCCTCTCTCTCCCTCTTATGAATCAAAACTTTCAAATCTAATGGTCTGTGTCTTTTTATCCATCGTTCAATCATTTTGCATTTTTAGTTCTTATTTAGGTATTTTTAATTTTCCCAAATGATTTGAATGATGAGTCACCTCCCTTACACATACCTGATATGACATCACCATCACACACCACTTGACTATCACCTGGTTCACCATAGCATATGGAAGGAGTGTGAAATTTTGGGTGACTGATACTTATCATACATGACATTTCGCCACCAAGAAGTGTTGGCTACCCAAAATTTGCCACTCCTATATCCTAGATAAATTTTGGAGAGAGGGATTGGATTAATATTCAAATTCAAGGGAGAAGAATCCATGTTACATGTATACTTCATGCTCTCATGGATTAAAACCAAAAAATTCTTCCCATTTTCTTCCATTAACAGAAAACAAGAACCAAAATACTTTTAATATTTGTATTGTCATGAACATATGTTGATCCCATTGGGAACTCATCATTCAATATTTTTCTTCATTTTCATCACCACTATCATTATCACTAAGGTACTCATAATCATTCAATTTTTAAATCAATAACCCTACTTTCCATTTAATTACTGTTTCAACATTAGTATCTTAATCACCACTTTCCTCCTCATCTAATTTAGATAATAAATTAATGTTATGAGATTTTTAAAAATTATTATCCATTACCTATGAGGGAGAATTTAGGTTGATAAACTTTTTATTTTTCTTCTTATATGAACTTCTTCTTAAATCATATTCATTTTTACTTACCATTTATGTAGAAAATAAAAAATTGGTAATGAAAATTACAATATATCCACATTTAAATAACTTAAATGTACTGTTATATTAGTAATTTCCTTTTCCTTCTCTAGAACTCCTTAAAATAAGTATGAAAAAACATTGGATGGATTCTATATATATTTATAAAATTTTCATTGTCGTTATTTAATTTTTTATCCCATTGTTGCGAATTCTTTAAATTTGAAGAATTCATGAAACCCCAATTATATTGCACTTAGTTTTTTCTAATAGAGATAGAATTCCAACCTGAGACTTCTGGTTCATTGGATTTAAATTAAATAGTTTCTGAAAACATTGGATTCTCAAGACCTTTTGATTAGGCCCTATCAAAGTTTTCATCATCAAAAAAAAGAATAACTTCAACTCCTATGCATCTTATCATTGAAACACCACCTATCCTGCCAATATCAAATCATCCTTCATGTTATACTGCCAACATGAAAAGTTACAAAAACCTTCATGGATCTCTATGTTTTTCATTAGATGAAAATTTAATTATATTATTTGCAACTTTATAGATATATCATATTCCTTTCTTTCATTTATTTCCACCACCACAAAACAATATCAATATAAATAATTTTGATAATATTATCTTAGAACAATGATTTCATGTAGATTAAATGATTTTTTAAGAATAAAGGTTTATGGGTTCCAAGATCATACATTCTATGTATTTTTTTAAATATTAATATTACTAAATTAAATAGGATTGACATGAATAAAAAATGGATAAATTCCAATCATATAATTAAATAGTATGAGTGTGGGGTGAAAGAGTTCATCATGTTTTCAAAAGATCATGCATATGACCCTTCTCAAATCCTTTGTTTATTTTTATGTTGTTGTTATTCAGGACTAATTAGTCTTGAGGGATTGGAAGAACACTTGATCAATCATAAAATAGATTGCTGTTATAAAAATTGGAATAAACATGGGGAAAACTGAATATATATATTGAATGGGATAACAATATGTTTTGAGAATCATCTGATATGATTACAACTGTGAACAATGATGAATTATGTATCAAGGATATGATTACAAGTGTAAAATATTATTAATATTTTATTGTGTAAATGATAATAGAAGTTGATGATTAACTTCTAGATTGTCCAAAATTGTTTGAGAAGTTAAAGAGTTATGTAAATATTCTATTGTATTCCAGTTGTACTAAATACATAACATTTCCAACCGTACTAAAGTTATATGATTTAAAAGATAGAATCAGATGAAGTAAACACAATTTTATTGAACTAATTTATCTCTTGAATGAAATTCTCCCCAAAGATAATGAGCTTCCTTTCTAAAATTATGATCTTAAAAAAATTCCATGATAAATCGGTATGATCTCAAAAAGATCACATTCCTATGCAAATGACTGTGTACTATTTCACGAGGACTAACAATCACTTAAAAAATCCTAAAGTGTAGTTCTTATTGATATAAGAAATATGAATCAGGTTCTAAGAAATTTGTTTGGTACTTTACAATAATTCCATGGTATATCCTTCTATATATAAGTGAGGTGGTTGAAAGTTAATTGATGTGGAATGTAGATACAAGAAATAAACATGGGAAACTTCATCACCCGATAGAATCTCCTTAGTGGAAGAAAATTGACCATGAGTATCCTAAATTTGGAAATGAGCTGAGAAACTTTCATCTAGTGCTATTTATAGATGAAGTGAATCCTTTTGGTTTTCAAATAATAACTCACAGTACATGGTTGATTATGTTGGTAAATTATAACCTTCCATAGTGGTTATTCATCGAATGAAAATACATTATATTATCTCTGCTTATATCAGGGCCAAAACAACTGATTAATGAAATTGATGTTTATTTATCCCCATTGATCGAAGATTTGAAATTATTGTGGGATTCAGGTGTTATGTTGTATGATGCTTACAGAAATAAATATTTCACATTGAGAGCTATGTTGAATGGGATAAAAAATTACCTTCCCATCTATGAAAATTTTTCAAGATATATAATTAACGAAACTCACAGTTTTCCCATTTATGAACAAGGTACACAATAAATTAGGTTGAAATATTCAACAAAGACTTTTTTTATAGTATATCATATATTTATACCCCATTAACATAAGTACCAATCTTATATGACATAATTTTATGGGAGTTAATAAAAAGGTAGAGCGCAATATTCACTTAGAGGTGATCAATTTGTTAGAAAGTAAAATATATGAAAATCGTTTTTGGTAATCCTTTTTCATAAAAAACTTTAAAAATCAATTGGAAAAATAGATCATTTTTTTGAATTACCATATTGGAATTTTTGTATGTTAAAAAATTTATTGATGTTATGAATGTGAAAAAAATGTATGTCATAGTGTTGTTGGCATGTTACTAAATGCACTCAGAAAAAAAGAGTATGGAATTATTGTTTTCCAGGATGTGATTGACATGGGGATAGAAGAAGAGTTAGTGATAGTGAAGAGTGAGAAATGGAATTTTCTTCCTCTAGCTGCTTACACTCTTTCCAGGAAAGAGAGATACCAGTTTTGAAACTTCTTGAATGATTTGAAGGTTCCATATGGGTATTCATAAAATATTAAGAATATCATGTCAATAGCTAATTTAAAGTTAATGGGTTTAAAATCACATGGTTGTCTTTTTTTGCAAGATCTAATTCATGTATATTTATATTGCATTTTACCTAATAATTTCCATCATACATTAACGAAGCTATATTTCTTTTCAAAAGCTATATAAAGCAAAGTTATAGATCTGACAAAATTTCCAACTACTGAAAGGGAAATTATTATCATATTATATAAATTATTGATTTTATTCCCACCGACATTATTTGATATGATGGTTCAATTGGTATGATATTTTCAACTATGTGACCCTGTGCATTATAGATGGATGCACCCCATTTGAATGGTATATAAATATTTTGAAATGGTATGTAAAAACTCAAAGTCATCCAAAAGTGGTATTGCAAAGCGATATGTTGTTGATGAAGCCATTGAATTCTATACTGATTTTCTATCCAATATTTAAAGTATTGGTATATTGAAATCTAATCACACCAAGTGACTTGTGGGTAAAGGAATTTGTGGAGTAGATGTTATCACAGTTCCCATTATAGAGTTAGAGCATGCTCACCCTTAGCCTTTTCATAATAGTTTAGAGGCTGTGCTATATATTGAAACCCAAAAATTAATTATTAGTCATTTGAATCCATAATGTGTTGAAATATAGATATCAAATATGAATGATCAATAGTTTTAGGATGGTTTTAAGACCATATTTTTAATGAGTGAACTAGAAATCCAGATTCAATTTCATAATGACTTCGATGGCTAGCCATAGTACTAAGTGTGCATGTATTATCTTATAATGGTTATATAATTAATGTTTATTTATTCTAGAAAAATTATCATGATAAATTTTGTACCATGAAAATTAGTGTAGTTACACTTATGGTTGAAGTGATGCATGTATCTGGTAACAAGGATAGAAATCCAATTTATATGAATATGTCATACTTTGGAATCATGAAACAATTATGGGTGTAGAATTATAAAACATTATAATTGCATCTTTTTCAATGCAATTGGATTGATAATAGGAGTGTAGTTAAAATAGATGAATTGGGATTTTTTAAATGGTTTTCAGTATATAAGGGTACAAAGAAAAACCATTTATGATGGGATTATAGGAAGTAAATGTATTTTATCTTCTAGATCCTACAAATTAAATGTGGTCAATTTTTCTATTATTGACCAAAACCATTAAAGTGTTAGATATCAATTAAACAAAGGATTACCGTTTAATTAATACTTCAAAATCATTTTCTAGTGGTCCGAATGTATATGGGGTCTTGTACGTCAGAGTATATCATAATGAGTGGATTTGGAGACTCGATATAGTGTTTAAATCCCTTCAATCTTAAAAAATAGAGTTCAATAATCCGGTTATATATTTTTTGTAATATATGTCATGTTACCTCATATTATTATCAATTTTATACTACATTAAAGTAATCTAAATTAAATGTTCAACCCGTTATATAGATAATTTATTATGCACATTACAATGCTTCTAATCCAAAGGAACAACAAGTTTATCAACTTGTTGTTGCTCCCGATACAGAGGAACAACCATCTTCTATACATGCCGATGCTACCAATCCCGAGGAAAACATATTAATGACGTTGAATCCAACGAAATGGTAGATGGCGAACAACCTATGTCCTATAAAAATTAAGAGCATTGTAACATGATGGAATAAAAAAAATTATTATGGTCAGAAATAAAGGCATCAAATTCAATGTTGAATGGAATACATGCGACCATCCTATTAACCCCAACATGACCATATTTAGTAGTTACATTCGGCTCACCACTCGAATGTGCATGCTGATTGGTGTAGATTCATGGAATGATGTTGTGTTAGTTCTTAAGGCACTAAGAAGATATTAGGGTAACATCATATGATATAATTTATTTATTTTAATAAAAAATAATGAAATATTGATTTACTCTTCATTATAACATGTATAGTGCACTTATATTAGACAAAACCCAAATGAAATTTGTATTAATACTCACTAGAAATGATCATAGAGGCTTTAAGACAATTATTATGAAGTATCATCTCAAATATGCTGAAGGGAAAATAAACCTGCACCCATCATGGATATATGCACACCTGATAAACCAAAAAGCATGGGATGTGTTTATTGGTTGCTGTAAGGAGACATCATTTTAGGAACATTATGATCAGTGATATATTTGTTGAAAATATGTGTATTAATATCTTTGATTAACAATTGTTAATTTATGAAATAGAAATTGAGTGCTGAAAATAAGAAACATGCCTAAAAACCATGTACCCCTACCATAAAGTAAAGATAGAGTATGTTTCATGTGAAAAAATGGTACATATTTTAAATATACTATAATAATTTTATGTAACATGAAACAACAAAAAATTATGTTCCTTTGTCTATATTCATATTGATGAACCAAAATCCAAAGCCACTTCTACCATATGTCATGTGATATGGAAGGAGGCATGTGTAATAAAATATGGGATACTAATAGATGAAAACAAACAAAAAGTGTGGGAAGCATGTGTAATTATGGAATAATAAAAAATTATTTTTCTTTAAATAGGTATAACATAATAATGTTTACTTATATTTCTATATTTATTATCTAACTTAGACACAAGAATCATCATCAGCTCTACCTGATAAATAGCTACTATTAGTGGCTTTGACGTGGATAGAAAAATATGGTCAAGCATGAGGTATGGGTTTTGGGGTGTCACTATAAACATATTTTGAGAAAATAAATTAACAGGGGATGGTCTCACCCAAATTTACCCAAGTTTTTAGGGTTTAACGGTCTCTTCTAGTGTATCTTGGGTTATCAAATCCTAAGAGACCTAAGAAGAAACCTACAAGCACATATATTCTATGGAATATTTTGTCTTTGAAGTTTCCAACTTTGGGTATATTTCTTATGGTTTTTAAGAGAGAACTATCAGACTTAAGTGAATTAAATTTGAAAGAATGAGTGGATCCTATGTTATCACTTGGGGGTGGATTGGATGATATTCCTTTTTTTAACAGTTTCAACTTCTTATATTCAAGATGGGTTTATTCAAGAAGATCAAACAACTTCATCAGTAACTGGTTTAATACCAACACACCATAATACTAATCACCTATACACTTGGAGGATCAAATTTATGAGCACTCCAAGGTAAAGGTTTGTATTATAACTTGAAGTATGAGGCCATAAAATTCAATAAAGACCAAGAAGTTTTAAAATCATCAAAAAAAAAATCAATTAAAAGAAGTGATTTGACATTAATGGGGTGATAAATTAAATCCAATTAATCCCCTTTCTACTCTCTTGGATCAACCCATAAGTGGGTTAGCCCTCCATTGATGCTATAGTTTTAATGGAATTGGGATGTAGACTCATGTGAGAGGAATTGAAGAAGTAAGATAACAATAAAAAGAAAATGATCACTCCACCATTGTGTGAATAATTTCACAAGGTTTTGTGTCAATAAATTCACACATTGAGGCAATAGTATCAAATTAAGATAGAAAGAACAAAATAATAGGAAGATAAAAACTTTTATTAAAAAACTGAGATGAATTAAAATAACATACAATTGAGGAAGAACATTACATTGGAAAAGTGGCAGCATAACATTACAATGAATGAAAGCATCCAAGATCCCTAAATAATTCAAAAAAACTCCATTAAATAGGAATTTTGGGAGTATTTGGTCGAGCCTCCAATAGTATAAAGAATCCCACTTGATTATGGTAGGCCTAGGGTGGTGGAAAGTAAGGGAGAGTGGACTTCTTTATCCTTGACTCAAAGTGGAATCCAGCTTACATCCACTGAACAGACACACCAAAATGACATTATCTATTTCCAAATTAGAGTGGTCCAAAGAAGAAGAAAATGGAGCTCCTGATTTCTCCTAACTGACTATAAAATTTCAGCCCAAATGGAATTTTTTTTCAAGATATTATCGAAATGGTGGGCTATTTTTTGGGGCCGTAGAATTTGGCCTAGATTTTGATATTCTATACGGTCCGCCTTAATAACCACCATGTAGTCGGATTTAGCACTAGATTATGAATAATTATCTATTAATCTACATTTCATCTAGCATAGCACAAAATTTGGGCTTCAGTGGGCCTGTATTGTGTGCCCCACATTCTAAACGGTGGGTTGGTGTCCAGTCTGCCTTCTCCAGATCTGTTTCCTTTCATCACCAAATATCTCCATCATCCTTTATGAATCCTATATTGATCCTTGAATGAGAAATGTTCATATTTAAGTGTAGATAAATTTACCAAAATATAAAATTATAATATAGATAATTAGATTTCTTCAAATCAGATGAATCATTGTGCCTTAATTGGTGTACATTAGGCATGAAGTGCACAAATGATGAGAATGGATGTTCAAAATTAAAATCTGCTAACATAGGCCCATTAGATCAAATATGAACATTTAATATCATTAAAATATAATTTAACATATGTGTTTTTATTTTCTAATCACACCCCCCAACTTGAGATTTTCTAGTCTTGAGCAAAAAGTACCTCAACAATATGAAATTCGAATTCCCTTTTCCTAAAACTTTTTAATTCACATTGATCACCAAAAACCCTTATACCAAAAAATAATGAAACCCAATAAAATATTTTAATACAAGATAGTTTGATAAGCATATCCCAATACCAAGCCTGTTCCTTTTTTGAAATTCATCGCCATATTTCATCAAATTTCAATAAAGTATGATGATGGGTTGTGTGTCCCAAAAGACATGGGGGTTCATTTTTATTCAAGGGGAAAATGATGGAAGTGCTAGGTGGAATCACATTTCAATATTAAGATGAGTATTTACATTTTATATATATATGTTTTTTATTGTTTTTTTTCAATTTTTCCAGGGTAATTGAAATTGCACTCAATAGAGT
The DNA here is from genome assembly GCA_963277665.1 of Viscum album. NCBI lineage: Eukaryota > Viridiplantae > Streptophyta > Magnoliopsida > Santalales > Viscaceae > Viscum > Viscum album. The sequence continues at coordinate 1,148,253,887 of OY728165.1, forward strand.
CAACCCATTTGGCGAGACATTACCGATGAATCCAAGGCTCAAAGTCATTTGGGAACCAAGTGAATAAAACATACTTGAGAATCATCTTGAGTTAAATTAATAAAAAACAAAGTAAAATTACCACAAGTAGATATAAAATTATTAACTCTGGGATAGAAAACTATGGAGTCATGATCCCCAAGTACCGAAAGCCACACATTAGGTCATTTCATTGCTCTATGTGCAAATTTATTATTTTTTATATATTTTTTATTTTTTAATACTGTCATTAAAACTAAAATTATCATCAAACCTATGCTATTTATTTGAGGGACCCCATGAAATCAAAATAACACCCCACTATCCAAAGGACGTGCATTGTGATCTTTTTTTTATTTGGATGAAAATATAAATGATGAAATTTCTCATTTGACAGCCACACTTTCAAAAATCTATCTATAAGAAATTATACATGTATTAAGATCAGAATCAGGGCATTCTAAATTATTTGATGTTCAATTTCAAAGTGTATAATGTCCATTATCATGTTCAAGGTTAAATAAAATTTTCCTTCCATTAAGGCTCACTTTTTTTAAAATCATTCATTTTTTTGACAAAAAAAATTGTTTTATCTCCCCCCAACATAAAATAACACTGTCCCCAATGTTTAAAGAAAATAAATTTTAGAAGGGCATATAGGAGGAGAATGCGAGTTCAAAAAGAAAATTGAAATTGAGGATCATGGAATGAAGTCACATGGTGTTTGAAGTTGAAGTTCATGATTCTCTAATTTGGTCCTTTGATATCCATGTCACTCATAGAGTTCCCTAGTAGAAAAAGGGAAGAAAAATAAACAAACAAAACAAAACAATATATATATATATATTTATTAAAAATAAATTAAAATATAAGTATATATACAAAAATTAAAGAATAAAGAAGCATTATAAGCCATAGGTCAGTGGTAAGCACGCGCCCATGTCTCCCTTCAGTCCCGAGTTCGAATCCCCGCGACTTTACCAGTTGTGATGGGGTTTTCCCCACGACCTCCGATGTGGCCATTTAATTTTATTATTATTATTTTTTTAACCTATAAACACATAAAAATAAAATGAACTGCTGATACATTGTATTTTTTTTAAATTTCGTGGTAAGTTATTACACAAGGATCACACCATGTGACATAGACGAATATGACTCTCCCTTTTCATACCCATCCATAATCATAATATAAGAACATTTCAATAGTATATTATTTTATATTATTTGTAAAATATTAAAATGATTCATTAATCATATTTAAAAAAAATGATTCACAAATATGAAAACCACAGGTTGCCTCCGATGTAGTGCTTTGGTTTAATATTGCTAACATGACATAGACCCTTAATTTTTTATGTATTTTCCTCATTTATGGATGGTTCACACATGTTTTCATCAAAATTTTTTTAATGGTTCAATAAATGGGTTGACTCTGTGACCATTAACTTTAAATGTTTAACCATTGGTGGGATCTTGAATTTATACAACTCCATGGGGTTACACATTATGTACTACGTATATACCTGACCATCTAGACCAAAACTTTCTCAGGTGTAAATGAAGATTAGAACTATAAAGAAGAATAGGTTTACCCTGTACAATGTGTTTGGTTTTAAGATTTTGAGATTGGTAGGCTATCCTAAGTGTCAATAAAAACACATACATTAATTCCAACATTTAGAGAGTGAGAAATAACATTCAATCCAACCCCTTTCTACTCCCTTGGATCAACACATAAAACAGTTAACCCTACATTGATGACATGTCCCCAACTGAAGTGGGATGTAGATTTATGAGGGTGGTATTGATGAAGTAAAAACAACAAAATAACGATCACTCCACCATTTGTGATAAATTTAACAAGGTATGGTGTGAATAAATTGACACAATTAGGCAATGGTATAAATGTGATAAATAGAATAATATAATAAGAGTAAACGAAGAGAATTTATTAATAACAATGGTGAATTGAACAACTTACATGAGAAAGAAATGTGATTACAAACACAAAGTTGTAGCATAACACTACAATGAAACTAAGCACCAAAAATGCCAAAATTCTCCAGCACCACTATCTTAAATAGGAATTTTGGGAGCCTTGGGTATATAGTCCAATAGTTTAAGTCATCCCACTTGATTATAGTAGGCTTAATGTGGTGGAAAGCTTGTGGAACTTGGACTTTTCCACTCTTGACCCAAGGTGGCAGCCAGCTTGCATCTACCGAACCGAAGCGCTTATATTGCCATCTATATTAAATAATTGGAGTGGAGTATATAAGACAAAAGTGAATACATGGATGTCTCCTATCTCTAATTAAAATTTCAGCCCAAATAAATTTTTTATTTCCGAGATATGATTAAATTGGTGTCTGTTTTTCTAGGTCGCAAAATCTAGCCCAAAAGTTTATCTCTATCTTGGGACACCTGTATAACCACCATGGAGGAAGAATTATCACTGTATCCAGCATAATATCATGTTCATATATATGTCTTATATCATCCCACTAAATTTGGACTTTAGTGGGTCTGTATTGTTGGCCCCACATTCTCATCAGTGGGCTGGTGTCCAATCTTCCTTCGCTAGAACTGTTTCCGTTCATCACCAAATATTCACATCATAATTTATGAATCCTCCATTTATAAATGAATTAACAATGTTCATATTGAAGTGTATATCCATTTAAAAAAATATCAAATTAAAATAAGGATAATTACATTCCTTAAAATCAGATGAATCATTGGGTCTAAATTTGTGTACATTAGGCATAAAGTGCACAAATGATGAGAATAGATGTTCAAAATTAAAATACACTAAATCAGGCCCATAAGATCAAAAATGAAAATTTAATACCTTTAAAATGTAATTTAAATATGTGTTTTTATTTTATAATCACATCCACCATCTTGAGATTTTCTTGTTCTGAGAAAAATGTATCTCAACAATATAAAATACAAATTCCCTTTTCCATCAACTTTTTAATATACATTGATCACCAGGAACCCTTATACAAAAAAATCATAAAACCCATATAAATATTATAATTCAAGGTAGTTTCAGAAGAAGATCCCAATCTCAAGCCCATTACTTTTTTCAAATTCATCACCATATTTTATCCAATATCAATTAAGAGTGGTGATGTGTTGTCCATCGCATTAGACATGAGGGTTCATCTTTATTAAAGGGGTAAATGATGGAAGCGCTAAGTGGAATTGTAAGATGAGTATTAATTTTTTTCTTCAATTTTTCCATGGTAATTTATATTGCACTCCAAAGAGTCAACCCATGTATCGAGACTTTGCCGATGACTCCCAGGCTCAAAGACCTTAGGGAACCAAGTGAAGCCCACATACTCAGGCATCATCTCAAGTTAACTTAGTAAAAAAAAAAGTCAAATTACCATAATTAGAGATAGAATTACTATCTTTGGGCTAGAAAACTATGGAGTCATGATCCCCAAGTGCTTAAAGGCACACATTAGGTCATTTCATTACTCAACACACAAATTTATTATTTTTTTATTTTCTTTAATTATTTAATACTCATATTAAAACTAAAATGATCACCCAACCTATGCTATTTATTTAGGGGACCCCATGAACTCAAACTAATACCCCACTATCCATAGGACGTGCATTGTGATATTTTTTTATTTGTATGGAAATATAAATGATGAAATTTTACATTGGACAGCCACACTTTCAAAAATCTATGCTCCTGAAATTATACATGGATTAAAATCAGAATCAGGGCATGCTAAATAGGTGTACATTAGGCATGAAATTCTCAAATGATTAGACTAGATGTTCAAAATTATAATCCACTAACTCAGGCCCATTAGAAACCTACAGACATGTATATTCTCAAGATTTTTTTGGCTATGAATTTTCCAAATTTGGGTTGAATTTTGATGGGATTTAAGATATAACTAACAAACTTAATTGATTTCAATTTGGAGGAATGAGTTGATCCTAAGTAATCACTTGGGGGTTGATTGGATTAAATTTCTTTTTTTAACAGTTTCAAATTCTTATATTCAAGATGGGTTTATTCAATAAGATAAAACAACTTAATCACTAACTACTTTAATACCATCACACCATAATACTAATCACATATAAACTTGGAGGATAGAATTTATGAGAACTCCAAGGTAATGTTTTTTATTAGCACTTGAAGTATGTGGCCTTAAAATTCAAGAAGGAAAAAGAAGTTTTAAAATAATCAAAGAAAAATCTCAATTAAGAGAAGTGATTAGACATTAATGGGGTGATAAATAACATCCAATTCATACCCTTTCTACTCCCTTGGATCAACCCATATGTGGGTTAGCCCTCCATTGATGTTATGGTTTCAATGGAAGCGAGAAGTAGACTTATGAGGGATGAATTAAATAAGTAAGATAATAAAAAAATGATCACCCACCGTTGTGTGAATAATTTCACAAGGTTTGGTGTGAATAAATTAAAAGCCTGAGGAAAAGATATCAAAGTGATATAGAGAATAACAAAATAATAGGAAAATTTGAACTTTTATTAAGAAACTAAGATGAATTAAAACAACTTTCAACTGAGGAAGAATGTTACAAAGGAAAAGTGCCAGCATAACATTTCAATGAAAGAAATAATCCAAGATCCCAAAATCCTTCAACACCACTACCTTAAATATGCATTTTGAGAGCCTTGGATCGAGCCTCCAATAGTAAAAAAGCATTCTACTTGATTATGGTAGGCCGAGGGTGGTGGAAAGTAAGGGAGAGTGTACTTTTTAATCCTTGACTCGAAGTGGCAGCCAACTTGTATCCACTGAACAGACCTGTCAAAATGACCTTCACGATGGCCAAATTAGAGTGGGCTATAGAAAAATAAAATAGAGATACAGATGTATCCTAACTGTCTATAAAATTTTATTCCAAATGGAATTTTTTGGTATATATTACGAAATGGTTGCCTGTTTTTATGGGCCACAGAATCTGGACTAGATTTTGAAATTCTATTTGACCTGCTTTAATAACCACTGTGGATGTAGAATTAGCACTCGATTCTTCAGAATTATTTGTTCCACTACATTTATCCTAGAATATCAAGAAATTTGTGCTCCATAGGGAATGTATTGTGCGCCCCACGTTCTAAAAAGTGGGATGGTGTCCAATCTACCTTCTCTATAATTGTTTCCTTTTATCACCAAATATCTCCATCATCCTTTATGAATCCTCTATTTATCCCTGAATGAAAAATGTTCATATCAAAGTGTTGATACATTTACAAAAATATCAAATTAAAATATAGAGAAATACATTCTTTAAAATTAGAAGAATCATTGGGCCTAAATTGGTGTACATTAGGTATGATGTGCACAAATGATGAGAACGAATGTTCAAAATTAAAATCCACTAACTTAGGCCCATAAGATCAAAAATGAACATTTAATACCATTTAAATTTAACTTAACATATTTATTTTTATTGGACAATTAGGGTATAAAGATAAGAAAATGGAAGAGTTTCATACACATTTAGCTAATTTAGGAGAAAAACATAATTGGTAGTCATAGTTGTTAAAAAAATTTATGGGAAGGAATCAAAGAGAAGAATAAACACAAGAACAACCAATATGTAAAGATCCACCACCCCAAATCCACTATATTCGAGGCTAACCATTCCCCTCAAAGATCTATCTTAGAATACTTAATTAATACTATCATAATTGTTTCTATGAAATGCGAATGAGACATACACTGATACCATTCCTATATTGATATTCTATATGGTGAAAGTGAAAGTGATTTATATCTATCAACACCCACCCATCGACTAGTAGTGAGGGTTACTTTGTAAAATATCCAAGGAGAACTTATATACAAGAAACAACTTCCAATAGGTCATGTGAGAGTGGGGATTCACGTAGCTCATAGGCCAAGCACTAAGCTACCTTCTCCACATGATGATACAAATATTCATATTGTTAAGCAAGCTATTAGAACATTCATAACATGTCCATTAGATCCTGTTAAAATACATATCGATAAAGAGTTATTAATTTTCAATTTATTTTCAATGAGAAACCTTTTATAAATAATTAAAAAAATATTATACCGATGAATGTTATTACAGGAGAGTAATGGGAAGAGGGTGAAATGGAAGGTCAAATAAAAATGATCCAAAATATCATCCAACCATTCAAAAATATATTCACAATGTTCCTTTAACTTTTCCATTCAATATCCTCATTTACTAATGTTAAATGATCATGCAGATATAATGTTAGAATCATAATTGATTTTGAAGAATAGATGTATGAAGAGGTTGTTACTGGCTATATTGGTCTTAAGAATGTAAATGAAACCCTTAAGCATGAATGGACATGAGTCTCAGTTTTAAATGTATACATGTGGTGTGTTTTTATGATTTTTTTCCAATAACTAGTCAATTATGTTAATTATGACTAAATACTATTCATAATTTTTGCAGTTATATATAAAAATACTACTTGAAGGGAAAATATTGTGAATAAAAATTTGGACTCACTAGACCTTATATCACTTTAAAAAAACTATTCTCATTCTAAATAATTCAATATGAAGTAATAGTGGACAAAATAGCCACAATGTTTGAATGAAAACTTATAGATGATAAAATTCTCTTAAAACCCACAATGTTAGGGTAAGACTCTATAATTTAATCATATCAAATATATTTTCATTCATTTCATTACGTATTAACTTTTTTAGGAATCATTGGGTACTCATTAAAGTAAATTTGGATACTCCAATGATTTATTTTCTGGATTCAATGCATTTATACCCAAAAAAATGACAACATGTGATGGCATTTATCGATTTTTAATACACTACATGAAACTTTTACAAATAAAATGAAAGTTATAAATTTTATATTATGTTTTAATGAAAAAAATTATTATTATAGGGTGGTGTTTAAATACCATAAAAATAATGTCATGAGTAATGTCCCTGAGTACCAAAATCCCAATGAATTCTAAAAATCGATAAGTATTATGGTATATATAATAACATTACACTATCAAAAAATATATAGAAAAATTTAATTATTTTTTTCAATGATTATATAGTGATTAAAATAAACTAATATAAAATATTATGGTTATTATGTTTAAAAATTTATGAAATATATTGTATTCCATCAAAAAACTAACATCCCCAGAGATGTATTTATGATGGTAATTACATTTTCATATAAAATATTTACTAATATTTTATTTATTTATAATTTTCTAGTATTTCCATGACTATCAATAGTACTTATATTCCCAATAAGAAATATAATTGTTTAAAAATGAATAAGAAGAATACAAAGTGTTAGATTGTATACATACATCATACTAATACCAATTTATTGAAGTTTCGTATCATTTTATCTACTATTTTATTTAATTTAATTTTAATTTTAATATGAAACTTATTTTTTGAATTTTCATAGAGATCACAAAGAATGATGATATACTCATGATGCACTCATATACTATGATTATGCAATCAATGAGGATGAATCACTCATGACGATGTACTTTTATTTTTTATTCTGAATTGTATTCAACATTCTGGGTTATCTAACAATAATAATTATAGATAACCCTAAATTTTTAATGCAATTAATAATTAAAATACATGGTGTGATGTGTAGGAATCAACCATATCTCAATACGAAGCATGATATGCCTAGTATGACTCGAAGTTTATGTTATTAGTTTAAAATAAAAATTTTAGTTCAAAACATATGTTACATACTCAAAATCAATCAAAAAAATTTAAATTGTTTTGATACTTTAGGAAAATTATTCATAAGTCATTTTTGATGTGTAGGAATCAGCTACACCTCAATCTTATACATGGGGTTTCTGATATGATAGAGATATGAATATGCTCAAAGATTCTCATTTTCATGTAGGAATCAGTCAAACCTTAATCAATCACACCTTAATCTGATACATAGTGTTCTTGGTATGTCTTGATGTGTATGTTTTTTGTTTATGAATTACATTTTAATTCAAAACACACATCACAAACTCAAAACTGATAAAACACATTCACGTTGTTTTTATACTCTAGGATAATGATAAATAAGTCATTTGTGACATACATAAATCAAATGCACCTCCTTTTTATACATGGTGTGTCTAGTGTGACTCAATGTGTGTGATTTTAGTTTAAAATTTTAAATTTTGTTCAAAACACTAGTCACATACTCAGAACTGAAAAAAATGAATTCATATTGATTTTTTACTAGTAAAATGATCAATAATTCATTTGTGATATTTAAGAATTATTCTAACATCAATTTGATGCACGGTGTTCCTGATATGACTAAAAGTGTTTGTTATAAATTTAAAACTGATAATTTAGTTTGAAATATGTGTCAGTCACTAAAACTTGAGAAAATACACTCTTATTATCTTGATACATTAGTAAAATGGTTTATAAGTCATTTTTCACATGTAGGAATTAATCTCTCATCAATCCAACACACGATGTGACCAGTGTGACTCAAAGTGTGTTTTTTCATTACAAATTGAAATTTTAGTAAAAAGAGACACATGGAATACTCAAAACTAATAAAATGAATACATATTGTCTTGATACTTTAGGAAAATAATAATTAAGGAATTTTTAAATTATAGGAATTATCCCCACATCAATTCAGCGTACGGTGTGACTTGTATCACTCCAAGTGTGTCTTTTTATTTAAAACTGACATTTTAGTTCAAAACACATGCCACATACTCAAAATTGAGAAAAAACATTAATATATTTTTGATAATTTAGTAAAATGATCGAAAAGTCATTTTTTATATGTAGGAATCATCCCTACATTATTCCAATACACAATGTGCCCTGTATGACTCAAAGTGTCCTTTGTCAATTTAAAATTGAAAATTTTGTTCAAAATGTGCATCACCCACTAGAAACTAAGAAAAGTATCTTGGATTTTATTTATATGTTATAAAAATGATTTATAAGTCATTCGTGACATGTAAGAATCAATCTCAAATCAAACCAATACATGATGTGACCGGTATGACTCAAAATGCGTGTTTTTAGTTTAAACTATCATTTTAGTAAAAAATACATGTGACATACTCAAAACCAATAAAATGATTTCATATTGTATTGATAATTTAGGATAATGATCCTTAAGTCATTTTTTACATGTAGGAATCATCTGCATGTCAATTCAGTGCATAGTGTGACCAATATGACTCCAAGCGTGTCTTTATTTAAAATTGAATTTTTAGTTCAAAGCACATGTCACATACTCAAAACCATGAAAAAACATTTTAATTGTTTTGATACTTTAGGATAACTATACATAATTCATTTGTGATGTTAGGAATCTTCCACATCTCAAAACGATACGTGGTGTTCCAAGTATGACTAAAAGTCTCCATTATCAATTTTAAATTTACAATTTAGTTCAAAGCATGTGTTACTCACTGAAAACTAAGAAAACAAGCTCTTATAGTCTTGATACTTTATTAAAGTCATTCATAAGTCATTTTTTAGGTGTAGGAATCTGTCTCATCTCAAACCAACACACAATGTGATCGGTATGACTCAAAGTGAATGCTTTTAGTTTAAATTGACATTTTAGTAAAAAAAGAAACATAACATAGTCAAAACTAAGAAAACACATTCAGGTTGTCTTGATACATTATTAAAATGACCCGTAATTCATTTTGATTTGTATGAATTAGTATCATGTCAACACGACATATGATGTGACCGGTATGACTTAAAGTGTATCTTTTTATTTAAAATCCACATTTTAGTTTAAAACACACATCACAAACTCAAAATTGTGAAAATAAATTCAGATTGATTTTTTACTTTATTAAAATGATAAATAAGTCATTTGTGACATATAATAAGCATCAACACCTCAATACAATACATGGTGTACCCGCTATGACTCAAAGAGTCTACTATGAGTTTAAAATTGACAATTTTGTTCAAAACATCTGTCCCTCACTAAAGACTGAGAATTTTTTTTTGTATTGTCTTGATACTTTAGAACAATGATTCAGTATTCATTTTTGATGTGTATAAATTAGTCTCATGGAAAACGGACACACTATGTGGCTGATATGACTCAAAGTATATGTTTTTAGTTTAAATAGAAATTTTAGTAAAAAAACGTGTGACATGCTCAAAACCAAGAAAACACATTCATATTGTCTTGATACTTTAGGGAAATGATCCTTAGGTCATTTTTAATGTGCAAGAATCATCCGCATGTCAATCTGATTCACAGTGAGACCGATATGAATCCAAGTGTGTCCTTTTATTTAAAATTGACATTTTAGTTCAAAATACACGTCACATACTCAAAACTAAGAAAAAACATTCAGATTGTTTTTATACATAAGTAAAATGATCCATAAGTAATTTGTGACATGTAAGAACCAACTTCTCCTCAATCTGATACATGGTGTGACTAGTATGACTCAAAGTATATGTTATCAGTTTAAAATTGATAATTTAGTTCAAAACATGTGTGACCCACTAAAAATTGAGGAAACATTATAGTATTATATTGATACTTTAGGAAAAGGATTCTTAAGACATTTGTGAAGAGTAGGAATCAGTCTCATGTGAAACCAACATACGATTTAGGGATTATGACTAAAAGTGAGTGTTTTTAGTTTAAATTGGAATTTTAGTAAAAAAATACATGTGGCATACTCACACTACCACTGATTATGCTTTATTCAGTGCTGGGTTTTATTGAGGCTAAACAAAAAGCACTGATAAAATGGTAACCTTTATTATCATGAGCTAAAAGTGCTGATAAAGGTATCTTTTATCCTCATCAATAAAAGCATTGATATAAGTGCACTCTTTATCATTGATTTTTTAGCACTAATAAAGGTCCACCATTATTAGTGTTTTTCTTAGCACTGATATAAACTTTTAATTAAAACTATTATTAATATATAAAAAATTATCATATTTATATTAAAAAAAGAATGTTTATTTATATACATTAATTAAAAAATGCATATATATGATTAATATAAATATGATATATTGATATATATATATATATATTAATAAATCAAAAAATTATATAAATATAATTTTTTTATTGTTAATATGTGATATTTGAACTTATATATTTATATTAATGTCTATGTGCATATATTTGTATGCATTATGTTGTGTGTGTGTGTGTTTGTTTTGTGTATGGGTATATATAGATATTCTACATGAACATATGCATGTATGTGTATGTATGTATATATATACACACATGTACGAGGGATGTTCATATATATATATAACATGTGCACATTTGTATGCATGGAATGTACTTAAATATTTAATTATAAAATTATAAATATATATGATTTTAAAAAATATTTATAAATTATAAATAAATAAATAAATAAATATTTAAATAATTATAAAATTATAATAAATATATTTAAACAATAAATATATTTATTATATTTATAATTATTTGTATTTATATGTTTATATATATATATAATTATATAAATATATGTAACTATAAAAATAAATTTATAAATATATAAAAATATTTGTAAAAATATTTATTTATAATTAGAATTATAAATATATATATATATATAATTATAAAATTATAGTAAATATACTTAACTAGGAAAAATCAGGTAAAAATCATACTCAAACCTAAAAATTATTATGGAAAATAAATAACAAAAACAGCAACCATCAAACATGTGGCACAAATAAGCATCACCAAACAAAGTAAGTTTTAAAACAATGCCACCAAAAAAACACAACATATTAGCTCAATGATCCCCCCCATCAATGGTCACCATCCTTACACCAGCCCAACACGATAGCAATTCCCCATTGACAAGGCATGCACTATTTCCCAAGGTTTAATAGTACACATAAATCAACCAAATTTTGGCCTAAATACTCAAAGGACAAAATGACAAACCAAGCTGAGTGTAACAACTTCTAGTGAATGACAGCTGCTAAAGTCATGATGGCATCACCTTCTTCTCTATCTTCCTTAGGTCATCCCTATCCACATCTCAAGGTCATCAACACACATCCTGACGTCATCCCCATCAATTCTAGATCATCATTGGCGTGCACACATCATTGTCGACAACACCAAAATCATCACTGCCATCGATCCTCCATCATCTCATCCACCAGGATGATGTGTCACATGATCCTCCCAACCACCATGACTATTGTATCTTCCGTAGGCCACATAGATCCCAACCATGTAGCAAGACCTCCACATAATGTTGTCTCCCCTTCACCGCCATTGAGAACATCGCTGCCTTGCCAGCATCAGCTCCCTGAACCACCATCACCACCCCAAAGCATCACTACTGGGATCCCAAACATTCCATGTTGTATGTTCCTAAAGATCTAGCTGTAACCTTACATCCTTTTCCATCACTGGGGCACTATGAACCTAAAAATTTAAATCCAACATGAAAAAACACCATTCTTTGTGCCCTTTAGACCAACAAGTCTGATGTTGGTCCCACCAAACATTCATTACTCTAGTAAAAGAGGCACAACCGATCAGAAAATTAGAAAATCCTGAGTATGAGGTCCTCCACTTGAGTTTATGAGGTAAATAAGAGATCTAATCCTCCTTAAATGGAGAAATCTTCCAGTCAGAGAAAACTCTAGGGGATAACCCATATATATCTTCATGAAAATCCACTACACCAGATTCCATCTAAGGATGCTTGGCACCACATACTACGAACATCTTGAATTCCTCAACAATGTCTCTATTACATGTCCCCATAATACAATCACCAGGGAAATTTCCTTGGATTTTAGGATAGTGAATCTCTCCATAGTAGAGAGAGAAGCTCATCATATCTTCCTCTAGTAAATATATTTAAATAATAAAAATATTTATTATATTTATAATTATATGTACTTATATATTAATAAAAATATAAAAATATATAAAAATATATAATTATATTAATATAAATAATTATATAAATATACATAATTATATACAAATATTTATCAATATATTTATTTAAAATTAAAATTATAATTAATGTAATATATATTTATATAATTATAAAATTATTGTAAATATATTTAAATAATTAATATATTTATTATATTTATAATTATATATACTTATATATTAATAAATATATATTATATTAGGTGTTTAGTGGTAAAATTACATTCAAACACACACACATCGCACACACACAGGCCTGAAAGGAAGGTTATTACCCACCCAATGGATAACCCACCCAACCGGCCACTTTATTATGTTGTATATTTTTTTCCCAGAAGGCCCAGTGGCCATGAATCACATTATATGTCCCATATTCCCACTAATGGATGCCCCGGATACCCTTCTTACATCATGCATGCGTCACCACATGTATGTCATCCCTGCGTCTCCACCCCCTTGATGGCCCGAAGGCCCATTTGGGATGAATACTACTATTGCTACAATTCCCTATTATATTACCTACTACAGTACCCACACTGTTATAGAGATACAGAGCCTTCTACAGTTCCTATGGAAATTTACTCCCACCATGATTTGAATCTAGATGTGATGCAGGATTATGAGAATCCTTTACCACTCTGCTAAGCCCCCAACTACTATTAATATTTATATATATAATTATATAAATATGTATAATTATAATTATATATATAATTATATAAATATATATAGTTATATAAATATATATAATTATATAAATATATATAATTATATAATTATATATAATTATATAAATATTTAAATTTATATAAATTTATATAAATTTATAAATATATTTATAATTATATACAAATATTTATAGATATATTTTTTGGTAAGGTTTGGGATAAGGAAAAAATTCCCAATTAATTTTTTTAAAATTAGAAATTACAATGAGGTCAGGGAGAACAGACAAGGAAAGATAACCTGCATCTAAAGAAAAAGACCAAAGAATGCACTAAAAGTCAGGAAAATCAACAGAATGACCAAGGTTCCTGCCCCACCAACCCCTCCTACAAGGAGTACTTCTTGGAAAATGTTATCCACACTTCCAGGTGTACTCTCTCTACCAAGGATTGTAGCCTTCACCTGAAGATGAGTCAGTGGAGTTCATTTCACATATGTCACTTCAGTCTGCTGCATGAACATTCCCTTACAAATAATGTCGATACCCCATTCCCACAAAACCACTAAAATCCAATGATTGAGATTGATCCTTCATCTTTTTTAGTGACATATTTGATAGGTCAGTAATTCCAAAGGAATTGGAATTTGAGACTTGAACCATTTTCAAATTAAATGTTTAATGTCCTAATTATTCTCAATATAGTCATGTCGGGCCTCATCCTATGGATGAGATGAATCCTGTACTTGGTTCACCTAAATTCTATTCTAGACATTAAATCTCAATAATCTATCCCTACTTGTATCACTATCCATAGAAGAATCATGAGATTTACTATGAGTAGGTGTCGGAGCACTTACACTTCCACCCTTCATGGGTTTCCAATCATAACATTTATCAATGGTTTGATAAGCATATGGGGTACTATTAATACCATAAAAATTAATATCTGGATCCTTTTCAACATTATAAATAAAAGGATTGCTACTTACCACCTTTGAAGTCAAGCCAGATGTGTCATAAGCCTTTATAGAGTCCTTCTCTAAGGCATTATCAGACATTTTCTGAACTTGAGGGTCAGTTCGATTATTTGAATGAGATAGAGTCTCTACATCTAATTTTTGCTTACCACTTCATGTTATGTAGGAAATCAATTGTTCATAGAGTAAATATTTTTCTAATATATCTTGTGCAACCATATAATCAAAAGAATGAACTTCAACATCCTCCCAAGAGAGACCATCCCCATAAGTTGGGTGCTCTTCCAAACCGGGGAGTTTTGTTGTCCTGGTGGTACATGTTGTCTGACTTCATAATAATTCTATGAGGGTTGATAGGGAGGTTTCTACTAGAGTTCATCTAGTTGAGGTGAAGAGGTAGACTACAATGGTATCTAATAAAGAAAGACCTTTAAATGTTGTCCTGAATGCACAAGAAAAGGTCCACAAAACATGGGCTGTTATAGTGTAGGAGACTTCTGATGCCCAGAGCCTTAGTAAAGATTTTTTGGAGGTGATTTTTCTTTCCAAGAGGTTACAGACTCTCAATTATGGAAAGAGTAATTAATTTCCTCATGTAATCACAAGGGAAAGAAAAATATTGATGTCAAAACTACATTGGGAGGTAAATCAAGGAATCAATATGCTACTGCGAGTACTGCTTATATAACTGAAGGATATGATTCCCCTATAAAAGATTTTATAGCTATTTATTTTTATAGAAATGTTACTGATGTGGGGGGTGTCTTGGAAAAAGGATTTGTCTTAGTTCATGTGGGTTTTTTCCCCAGGCTTAAGAGGTGGGACACTCACAAATCATTTTCTCTACCTGATGCCACCTTAAGAGGGGGGGGGGGGGCTTTCACCCTTTGATAGATGAGGAAGAGGGTAAAGGGTATTTCAATATTATAGATTGATCGTATTATATGGCTCCTTTGGACCCTCGTAATGATAAATTTAGTTGTTTTTATATCTTGAACAAGTCTAATGTAACGACCCAAAATTTTATCAATTGAATTCAATTCTTATAATTATTTTATAAAACATATACATCATATATAGAACCTAATAAAAATATTATTTTCATAAATTAATAATGAAATAAGTGGTATTTATATAAATCAAGGAACCTATACCAATGGAATAGTTACTTGACTATTGGAATAGTAATGTGACCATTATGAATAGTAAACTGGCCAATAGATTCGTAACCTTACTGATGAAAGTATAAAAAATTTTAATTATCATATAGATGAAAATATGATATATTTATAACATGAAATTAGTGAATAAATGTTCTTAAAATGATAAATTAAGTGTTGACATTTTTGTGAAATAAAATTGTTTATTTAAAATTTTATAATTAATATAATGATTTAAAACAAAATTTATCTTCATAAAATATATTCATAAATTGATATTTTTTTGTCCTAGGATTATAATTTAATTTTATGAGACCTTAATTAATTTTTCAAAGTGTCATAAAATCAGTTATAATTTTAAATTGGTATTTTTCGAATAAATGATGATTTCAATTAAAAATTAAATTTATCATATTTAGAAAATTATTTTCATAAAATGTTTCCCATTTTGAAATCTAAATGTTTAAAAATTATTAGGGAATTATTTCTTAATTTTTCTAAAATAGATTAATTATTGTGAATAGAAAAATACATTAATTTATGGTATCTAACATTATAATGAAATAAATGAATTTTTGAGTCATGCTTGATTCATGGATGAAGTAAGTGGTCATTATCTCAAACTCACATGCTCTAGTTAATGGACTTAGTCACAATAATCAACAATATTGATAGTCTTGAACCAAAATAATGAACAAATGACTAAAATAATAAAAAACACCCCTCTCCCCCACTATTAATTCCACCCCTCACCAACTCTTCTCCTCACACCTTATAAGCCTTTGATTTTGATTATATTATACACAATTCAACTCCCAAACCTCTTCCATAAGTTTTGGTATTTCTAGTCTTTCCAAAAGACCATTTCCAAGTACCTTATGGAGATTCTCAAGGAGACGACACTCAAGAGGTAAAACCCTCCATCTTCTCTTTTTTAATTTATTTTCTTTTATTATACTCCCCTCACATCCACTATAAAAAGTAACATGATAACTCTAGTATCATATATATACTGGAATTTTTTTAATGTAATATCCATCATCAAGTCTCCTCCCATCTCCTTTTGTTCTAAAAATGAATGCATCGTCCGTGAGGTGTCGATTCACCATCTCAGTGGATGACGAGTGTTCATTTTTTATTATCATCTTCATGACTGGACATAAAATAATTTTTATGGTTAAACCGGATTATAAAATGTGTATTAAAACTTATTTAATGATCTATAATTCGTATATTAAAATATTAATAAATAAAACAATACTAATTTGAGATGGTCCTAAAACTGTCAAAATAAACTAATCATTTCTTCATCCAAATTTTATCAAATGAATTATTATCGTGTAAAAAAGAAAATGATATATAGGATCATTAAAATTTTTGGAAACAAATTAATACCATCTCATTCCATTTTTTTAGTTTTTTTCCATTTTATAAGATCTTTCATAATTATACACAAGTGGACTGACCATGAAACCATGAAACGAACACTCGAAAAATGATGAAATAAAACACTATAAGTCATGGAAATGGACATAAATGAACCTAATAAAATTATAATAGATTACATAAATGTATAATTGGTTATTAATTAATTAATTAATGTATTTAAATTTATTATCTAGGTCATTGAGTACATGTGCGGAACACTTTAAAACATAAGTCAAGGGATTCTCTTCGAACCTCCATTTTTTCATTCGGGTTACGTTTTCTCTCTCTTCATCCCAATGCGATTCTTAATTACTCTTATGAACTCCTCAAAAATTCTATTTTTATGTCCAATACATATTTAACTAGACCAATTCTTATTTCTTTTATGGGGAAATACATTTTTTTATAAGGTTCTTTTTTCAATTCCTTCTTATAAGCAAGCTTAATTAAAGGGAACTTCCCAATTTCTTACCCATTTTTAAGTACACTCCATAATATATTTTAAGCCACCATTATTTTTATAAAATCACTAATCTTATTATTAAAAACTATCTTTGTTCATTTCTGGTTTTATATGAACAATTATTACTTTTCCCATTTTAAAGACTCTTTAATATTTTCCCTTCAACCGTACTAAAGTGACTCATCACTAAAATTTATTAAACACACTTTTTACATGTTTTTACTTCATTTGGACATAATTTATCATTATTTATTCTTATTTTACCTTATAAATTTACATGTATGACTTAAACCCATTATTTCTTGTACACCATTATGATACACCAATTCGTAATGCCTTATGACATGTTTATGATACTCAATTCCTTCCATGGGTAACCCTTATGTTTGATTATTCTTATAACAGACATATGAATGATCATGTTATTATGGGTGAACTTGTATAGTGTTCTAATGTATTGGTTAATGTTTAGTCTCATGAGATGTCATGTTGTGACAGAGAGTAAACCTGATCCATTTATAGGACTTTTCCACCATGTGATATAGTCTTAGCAGTTAGCCTTGACTCATGTTTATGTCATGCTATATATTGCTTCCACATTTATATGGTTCCATGATTCCATAACACCATGTTCAATATGTCATGTTTCCATATATTTATTCATATTCCATGCCTTTTTATGTCATTATGTTATGCCTTCTGACCCATGTGTTATGCTTTATTTCCATGTTTATTCCCTAGTTTGGATTTTTAAGTCATCCCTTTTGTCTATATTCCTCAGGATATCTTATGAAGATATAAGAGCTCAGAATAATATATGATCTCATTATATATGATTAATATAGATATTTTCTATTCTACTTCAATATTTTCAATTTTAGGTACCTAATCTTATAAATGTACTAGACTTTACAATCGTTGGTTTGTATTTGATGGTTAATTAAGCTTAAAATCATGTAATAATATGTGTAAAAGGATATGAATATTATAGTTGATATGAGAAGGTGGTTTAGTTATTTTTTTACATTAAGACTAGAAAACTTTAGTAACAAACCTAGTGATACTTATATCACCATAGATAACATAGATTGAAACTTAGGGAACCACAAGGTAGGATATAATTTACATTTACAAGTTTATCCTTCTATGTTCAATATTTCCTTTTTATATTCTTATTAGATAAGTATTCAGGTCCCCCCCCCCAAATTTTACTTTGTTTTGTTAATGGATTGAAATAGTAGAATTCATGACAATAGTTAATGTGATAGGTGATGCAATTATTTCCCTAATGAAATTCCAAATATGATGGTAATGGGAGCTCAAAACATCATGAAAATACATTCTCAATGAGAAAAAGTTATGAATAATAACTTGAATCATGTGGAACACCCTCCTTATCCTAAGAAATATCAAGTTGGGGTTGGATCCTTTATGAAAAAATTTCCTACCATATTTATTGGATCTTTTAATCCCATCATCACGAAACAATGGATTAAATCCATTGAGAAGATATTATCTGTTTTTCAATGCTCATAAGAAGAGAAAGTTGTACTAAAAGAATATCATTTTGATGGGGAAGATGATTAGTGGTGTACACTTATCAAAAATACAAATTCCACGGTGGTAAATTATTCTATTTAATTGGAATATTTCAAGAAAATATTTTTCAATAAATATTTTCCCTGAAATCTCTATCTTAAGATGGAAATGGAGTTCCATAGACTGAAGAAAAAGGAAGATGAGTCTATCAGGGTGTATGAGGAAAAAATTACAAGGATTCCACGATATGCCTCTATGTTTTTCATGAATACTCAAAGTAATGTGGATCACTTATTTAGAAGACTAAAGTTGAGTCTATGATAAGTGTTGAAAATTTTAGATTTCGGTAGCTCTGAGGAGATTGTGCGTTGTTTCCTTAAGGTTAAAATTGATATCATAGACTCTCATTAGTCTCATGGTACCAGAGACAAAAAGTGGAAAATAGAGTTTAATATAGGAGGATCAATAGATAAATCCCCTGATGGAATGAAAACCCAACATCCTACGTGTCAAAAGTGTGGGAAGAATCATCTTGGGAACTACATAAGAGGAACCCAAAGATGCATCAAATATGGAAAATAGGGGCGTCTGGCTATTAACTTCTTAAAGTATATGAATAATCCCACTAACTTGGAAGAATAAATAAAGGGTCAGATCAAAACTCAGCCTATAGGGAAATGTTTTAATTATAAGGAGCATGGGAATTATGATATCTAATTCCCTAATCCAAGGGATGTCAAAGGCAATCATCAACAACCTTCAAGGTATAAAGGAAGAGAATATACAATCACTACTTCTGAGTTGGAGGCCAAAAATGATGTGGTGATATATACTCTGGTTATTGATACAATAATAGAAAATATACGATTTCATTTTGGTTCTACACATTCTTTCATATCTTGAAAGTTTAGTAGAACTATTTAAACACCACCACAAAATATGGATGTTGAGTTATCTATGAGATAAAAAAATGGGGAAATTATTGAATCCAAAGTATTTAACTCCTCAATGTTTAATGATTGTGGATTGAACCTCCCATAAAATTTCCCCTTGGGGGATTTTGATGCTATATTGGGAATGGAGAGTGACTATATTTATATAAAGTCAACAACAACTATCAAGAAAGGGATATCACTCTTCACATATCGAGGCGTCCTCCAATTCTTTACAATTATAAAGAGGTGTATGGATCTCTTTAAAAATCATCATCTCAATTATGGATATTATTTCCATATAATAAATTATATCTTGCTCAAATGATTGAGACAAAGGAGAGAATCATGATCGAATAAATGACCATTGTGAGGGACTACACTAATGTGTTCCCTGAAGAATTGTCTGATCATCCTCCTAGTAGAGAGGTTGAGTTTTCAATTGAACATATTCTTAGATCTATACCTATATTAAATACACCTTATATAATGTCCTCCATTGATTTAGAGGAACTGAAGAAGAAGTTATAAGATAATTTCGACACGGGTTTTATAAACCCGAGTGCTTCACCCTGGGGTTCTCCAGTCCTATTTTTCAAAAAGAAGGATGGATCAATGTGCCTCTACATTGATTATCGCGAGCTCAGAAAAATCATGATAATGAAAAAGTATCCCCTTCCATGTATAGATTAATTGTTTGATCAACTACTTCTGGCCAATTATTTCTCTAAGGTGTAAATTCGGTCGGGATATCACCAATTAAAGGTGAAAAAGGAAGATATTCCTAAGACTGCCTTTCAAATAAGGTATGAACACTATGAGTTCATAGTCATCCCCTTTGGACTCACTAATGCTCCATCAATTTTCACAGACTTAATGAATAGAGTATTAATATATTACCTTGCCAAATTTTTGGTAGTATTTATTGATGATATCTTGATATAATCAAAGAGAAAGGAGAAACACAAGGAGAATTTGAATATTTTTCTAATGACCTTGAAAAGGGTGAAACTCTATGAATGGTATAACAAATTTGAGTTTTGGATGGAAGAAGTATTATTCTCAGGGCATGTTATCACCAGAAAAGGAATATATATAGACCCTTCCAAGACAATGTTAATAGAAGAGTGGACCATGACAACATCTATAATGGATATCTGTAGTTTCATTGGTCTAGATGGGTATTATTGATGACTTGTTAAAAAATTATCATGATTTTCAAACTAACTAACCCAGAAAAATCGTAAGGGAGTAAGGTTTATCTAGGCCATTGAATGTGAAGACATCTTTAATGAGTTGAAAATGAGGCTTATCACTGCACTAGTACTCACACTAATAATAAGTGGAAACTCTTTTTGGTATACAGCGATGCTTAAATGAAGTGATTAGTCAATGTAATAATGGAGAATGATAAATTGATAGCCTATTCCTCAAGAATGTTGAAAATTCAAGATCAAAACTATCACACGCATAATTGTTTGTTGGCAGCTATGATCTTTATGTTGAAAATATGGAGGCATTATCTCTATGGGGAGAAGTGTGAGATATATAGTGATCATAAGAGCCTTGAATTTATATTCACATAGAAGGGGAATAATATATTCTAGAAAATATGGTTAGGGATCATTAAGTATTATGAATTATCAATTCACTACCATCCTAGTAAAACAAATAAAGTGGCAGATGTTCTAAGTATAAAGGATCATGCAACTTTATCACTGATGAGAATTGATAAGGATCCAATATTCTTAGACCTAAAAAGGATGGGCATGGGAACCATTAAGGAAGGAACATCATCAATACTTTCTCAAATGATTTCTCAACTATACCTTATGGATAAAATAATGGTTTCTCAAATAAATGATGATGAAATTCAGAAAATGGTGGAAGCTATTAGAAATAGGAAATCCTCGGAGTTGGAAATTTATGAGGAAGGAGTGGTATGGTTTGGTTAAGGACAATGTGTACCATATAATCTAGAGATAAGGAAAGATCTTTTGAATGACACAAATAACTCAACTTTCTCTATTCACCTAGGAAGTACAAGGATGTATCAAGATCTATGAGCGCGCTATGGGTGGGACAATATGACTAAGGAGATCACTGAATATACATCAAAGTTCTCGGTATGTCAGAAAGTGAAGGTTGAAAGGAAAAATTATAATGGAATGATGTAGTCATTACCCATACCAACATGGAAATGGGAAAACATCACCATGTACTTTTTCGTTGGACTTATAAAGAAATCCAGAGGAAATTATGTTATATGGGTAATTGTGGATTTTCTTTCATAGATAGGTCACTTTATCAAAATTATAGAGGGTTTCTCACTCAATCACCTTGAACAAATATACATCAGACATAGTAGTGAGTATGGATAGAGTTCCATGATCAATTATATATAATTGAGATATGTGATTTACCACCATGTTTTGGGATTCTACAAAATGATCTAAATACTAAATTTAACTTCAGTACGTTTTATCATCCTCAAACTGTTGTCCAATCTAATCAGACTATTCAGAAACTAGAAGAAATGTTGAGAGAATGTTTTATGGACTTTAAGGGAGTGTGGGACCAACATCTACCTATGATAAAGTTCTATTAGAAAAATAGTTTCTACTCAAGAATAAAAATGGATACATATGAAGCCCTTTATGGGAAAATATGCAGATCACTAGAATGTTGGGATGAAGTCGGTGAATGGAAGCTGTTGGGACCTGAAATGGTCCAAGAAATGTTAGAAAAGGTAAAAACCCTTCAGCACCATATTCGGGCTGCCCAAAGTCAACATAAGATATATGTAAATAATTTTCAATGAGACCCGGAGTTTCAGTTTGGAGACATTGTATTCCTCCCCATATCTCTATGGAATCGGATCATGAGATTTGGGAAGAAAGGAAAGTTAAGTCCCAAGTATATCAACCCCTTTGAGATTCTTGACAATGTTGGGGTTGTGGCCTATCAAATAACACTTCAACTTACCATGTATCAAGTATATGATTTACTCTATGTATCACTCTTGAGGAAGTACATACCATATACCTCACATTTACCAAATCTGTAGGTGGTACAACTGGAGAACAACCTCTCATATGAAGAACAACCAGTGAAGATCTTGGATGATAGAGATAATGTTCTATGCAAACAAACTACTCACCCAGTCAAAGTACTATGGTATAAATATAATTATGAAGAGATGACATGAGAACTAGAGGATTCAATGAAAGATAAGTACCAACACCTTTTTTTAAATTAGAATGTAAAATAAAATTTCGAGGCATAATTTCACAGGGGGGGGGAAAATGTAACGACCCAAAATTTTATCAATCAAATTTACCTTCTTATAATTATTTTATAAAACACATACATTACATAGAGAATCTACTAAAAATATTTTTTCTATAATTTAATAATGAAATAAGTGGTATTAAAAGAAATCAAGGATCCTATATCAATGGAATAATAACCTGAGCATTAGAATAGTAATGTGACCATTAGGAATATTAAACCATCCAATAGAATAGTAACCTCACGTATGAAATTATAAATAAAATGTAAGTATCTTATATATTAAAATATGATATATTTATACCTCATAATAAGTGAACAAATATTTTAAAAATGATAAATTAAGTGTTGGTATTTTTGTGAAATATAATTGTTTATTTACAATTTTATAATTAGTATAATAATTTAAAAAATCATAAATATATATTAATATATTAATATTTTGTTTTCTTATAATTATAAGATAATTTTATGAGACCTTAATTAATTTTTCAAAGTGTCATCAAATCAGTTATAATTTTAAAATCGATAATTTTCAAATAAATGATGATTTTAATTAAAAATTTAATTTCTCATATTTAGAAAATTATTTTCATAAAATGGAGTCCATTTTTAAAATATATGCATCAAAAATTGGTTAGTATTATTTTTTTTATATTTTTTTAAAATAGTTGAATTTTTGCGAATACTGAAATATGACAATTTACGGTATTAAACATTTAAGTAAATAAATGAATTTTTGAGTCATGGTTGAGTCATGGTTGATGTAAGTGGCCATTATATCAAAATAAAATAATCTATTGACTATATGTATTCACAATAATCAGCACTATTCATATACTTGAACCAAAATAATAAACAATTGAATAAAATAATCAAAAACACCCATCTCCTACCAATATAAATACTACCTCTTCTTCTCTCAACTTTTAATCCTTGGATATTGCTTATATTCTTCCAAATTAATCTCTAAAACATATTCCCCACATTTTGGTCTTTCTGGTCTCACCAGAATATTATTTCTAAGTACCTTAAGGAGGTTCTCAAGGAGACGACACTCAAGAGGTAAAGCTCTCCCTCTTCTCTTTTAAATTATTTTCTTTTGTTATCCTTCCTTCACCTCCCCTATCCAAAGCAACATGATAAATAAAATAACATATATATACTATAATGTTGTTTTTTTAATGTAATATCAATCATAAAATCTCTACTCATCTCCTTTTGTTCTAAAAATGAAAACATCGTCTGTGAGGCGTCGAATCACCACCTTCATGGATGACGACTTTTTTTAATTACCACCTTAAAGTATGATAATAAAACCTTTTTTATGGTAAAATGAGATTATAAGATGTGTATTAAAACTTATTTAATGTTTTGTAACTAGTATATAAACTTATTATTAAATAAAATGGTACTAATTTATGATGGTCATAAAAACATCAAAAATAAACTAATCATTTCTTCATCAACTTTTTATCTAATGAATCATACTCATGTCAAAAAAATATGGGACCATTTAAATTTATGAATATAAATTAATACCATATCATTCTAATTTTGGAGTTTTTTCCATTTAACAAGAACTTTCATAATTATACACAAGTAGACCGACCATGAAACCATGAAACGAACAATCCCAAAACGACAAAATTAAACACTATAAGTTAATGAAATGACCATAAATGAAACTAATAAAATTATATAAACTAAATAAATGTAAAATAGGTTATGAATTAATTAATAAATTTATTTAATTTTATTATTCAGTACATTAAGTACAAGTGGAGAACCCTTTTTTAGTTAAGGTAAGTGATTCTCTCTAAATCTACATTTTTCCATCGGGTTATGATTTCTATCTCTTTATCGAAATTTAATTCTTAATTAATCTTAGTTAATACTACAAAATAATATGTTTATGTCTAAAACATATTAACATAGATCAATTATTCTTTCTTTGATGGGAAAATACATGTTTTATAAGGTTCCCTTTTTTAATTCCTTCTGATAAGCAAGCTTGATTAAAGAAAACTTCCCAATTTATTTCCCATTTTCAAGTACACTCCCTAATATATTTTAATACAGCATTATTTTTCTAAATTCACTCATTATATCATGAAAAAATATCTTTGATTATTTCTAGTTTTATTATAACAATTCTTCATTTGTTCATTTTAAAGACTCTTTAATATTTTCCCTCAAACTACACAAAAGTAGATCATCCCTAAAGTTTCTTAAACACACTTTTTACATGTTTACACTTAATTTGGACATAATTTATCATGATATATGCCTATTATACCTTATTAATGTACAATTATTACTTAAAATCATTCTTTCATGTACACCATTATGATACTCTCTTTGGTTATGCTTTACGACATGTTTATGATACCTAATTCCTTCCATGGGTAACCCTTATACATGATTCTTCATTTGGGACACATGTTCATGAACATGTTTTGGTGGGTGTTACTAGATAGTGCTCCAATGAATTGAGTAATGTTTAGTATCATGGGATGTCATATTGGGGTAGGGAGTAAACATGATTCCTGTATGGGACTTTCTCCACTATGTGTCATAGTCTTGGCTATTAGAATTGAATCATGTTTATTTCATGTTATATGTCTCTTCCAAATTACTATGTTGGAATGATTACATGATACCATGTTTAATATGTTATGCTACCATATGTTTATTCATGTTCTAGGTCTTTTTATCTCATCATGTTATGCCTTCTAACACATATTCTATGCTTTATTTATATGTTTATTCCCTTGCCGGACTTTTTAGCTCATCCCTTTTGTTTATGTATTACATAGGCTATCCTATGTAAATGTAAGATCTAAAAGGATGTTAAGAGCTCATTCTGGATGATTAATATAAATTTGTTTTATTATATTTCCATGTTTTTAGTTTTATGTACCTAATCTTCCCAAGACACTAGACTTTACGATCCTTGGTTGGTATTTGAAGTTTAATTATTCTTAAAATCATTTAATAAAATGAGTAAAAGGATAGATTCATTATATCTAACATAAAGGACGTTTTTTGTGAGGAATTTGGAAATTATCATGGAGTTATTCATGTTGATGGACATGTATCGGGCGACTCAGGCCCGGATGGAGAGTAAGATTCTCAGCCTCTTGAGGATCCAATCCCACTAAATGATTATATTGGCATGAAATCAACTTAAAACATACAGGAGGGGCTATAATCGGAGAGGTAGGGGAGGTGGCCAATCACATAGATGGTTTATTTTGTTTTGTGCACCAGCTTGTCACTTGCTTCATTATCCATCTTCCTTTGTACTTTGTGACTTTTTATTTTTAATAAATTTTAGAACCAAGGGATATAACCCA
Organism: Viscum album; assembly: GCA_963277665.1. Classification (NCBI taxonomy): domain Eukaryota; kingdom Viridiplantae; phylum Streptophyta; class Magnoliopsida; order Santalales; family Viscaceae; genus Viscum; species Viscum album. The sequence continues at coordinate 1,148,280,704 of OY728165.1, forward strand.
TGGTTCGTGATGTTTGGTTATAATAAATATATTTAAATTATAAATATATTTATTATATTTATAATTATAATTAATTGATATATATAATTATTAAAATATATATAATTATATATATAATTATATAATTATATAAATATATTTATAATTATATATATAATTATATAATTATATAAATATATTTATAATTATATAATAATATTTTTAAATATATTTATTTATAATTATAATTACAAGTATATAAATAAATTTAAATAATTATAAAATTTTAAGAAATATATTTATTAAATTTATAATTATATATATTAATATATTAATAAATATATATAATTATATAAATATATTTATAATTATATACATATATTTTTAAATATACTTATTTGTAATGATAATTATAAATAAATAAATAAATACATATTTATAAAATTATAATAAATATATTTATATAATAAATATATTTATTTATATTTATATTTATAGCCAACAAATCAGTACCCGAGTGGTAAAGGCTCCTGCATGGCATTGAGGAGGTCCCGGGTTCAAGGCTTATTGGGTGCATATACTATTACGGTACTATGCTGGTGGTGACATGGGCAATGATGCCGATGATGACGTAAGTAGGCGGTGACGCTGGTGATGTAGGCATGACACATGACCTAGTGACGTGGGTAGGATGATGCAGGCATGACACTGCACTGGGCTTTCAGTCCATGTTATGGGTTTTATGCCCCTGGGCCTACAATCTATGTACTAAATAAATAAGTATTGATGGGTGGACTATCCCATTGGGGGGCTATGTCAAACCTTTCTGGCTTGTATGTGTGTGGTGTGTGTGTGTGTTAGAATGTAATTGTACCCCTAAAAATCTAATATATATAATTAAATTTATAAATACATATTTGTAATTATTTAAATATTTATTTAGAATTATATAAATTTATTTTTTTAAAAATATGTAATATATTATTAAAATTGGGTCTTTATGAGTATTTTTTAGCACTGATAAAGATTGAGTTTTATTAGTGCTAAAAGGGCACTAATAAAATATATATTTATCAGCACTAGAATTTTTGAAGTGATAAAGATATGTTTTATGAGTATTTATTATTTTAGCTCTAATAAAATATATATTTATCAATGCTTTTTTGAAACTTCTGATAAAATCCTTTCTTGGTATTTTAAATATAACCCTAACAAAATTCTACTTACTCACGCCTTCATGCTTTCATAGAACTGAACTCTCACCACCTCACTTCATCAAGATTCTTGATGAATCGATCCTCTTAAGATCTATGGTATGTGATTATTTCTTCTCATCTTTAATCACGATCTTCTTCAATCATGGTCTTTACCCCCTCCAACCTCTAACTTATTTTAGATATTTTCTAGGAACGACACTAACCAATCTTATTTTAGATCTTTAGTTTTATGATGTTGGGGATTCATTAGTGATTCTTTGTTTTCCTTACTATCTGACCCACCATGTTTAACTCTAGTTTTGGACCTTCTTGACTGTGTTCATGGTGGTTTGGGGTATATTGGAAGCAGGGTTCAATTATCCTTGGATTTTTTATATGGCTATAGCTCCCTATTGAATCCATCATTCAGTTCTCCCATCCCGCATTCTAAATCCCATATTGGTCTATTTTTTGGTTCATCAACGGTTGAGGTTCTCGCGAAGCTAGAGTTTGGCCTCTTCTTCTTTATTCTTACTCGACGTCTGAAAATTATTTCTTTAGTTAAACGATTTGTTATAGATAGATAAATAGGTCATGATTTCATTTTTTTGGCATTAAAACTATATGAACCTTATTTATTTTGATTTTGGGGAGATTCAGATGTTCTGCCCATAAAGAATGCATATATAAATAATCATAAATAATTTATATATAATTTGGATTATAGATAATTTTGAATATAAATAACTTTGATAATCCTGAATTAATAAATTATATAAATAATTTATAAATAATTTTGAATAAATAAGTATTTTGAATTAATAAGTATTTTAAATTAATAAGTATTTTTAATTAATACTTATTTTGGATTAATATTTATATTGAATTACTAGTTTTGAATTGATAATAATTTTGAATTAACAGTTTTTCAATTAATAATTTTTAATTAGTATTTTTTATTATCTGGAATTAATAAATTATATAAATAATTTATAAATAATTTTAATTACCTTGAATTAATAAATTTGATTATGTGTATATAATTAATTTTGACTTTGTGTGTATAAATAATATTGATTATAAATAATTATTTGTAAATAAATAATTTTGATTATGTGTATAAAAATATTTTGTTCAATATAATTCATAAATAATATTAACAAAAAATTAAAAATATATTTTAAAATATGTAATTAATATATTAGTATATATATATAATTATAAGTTTATTTTGTAAATACATATATTTTTGAATTCATATTTATATAATTATATATAAATAAATATATTTATAAATATATATATATATATAATTATATATATATAGTTATATAAGAATTTTTTTAAGATATATATATATATATATACAATAAATATATATATTTATTTAAAAATCAAAGATACAATTTAAAATTCTGATATTTTTTATTTAGAACTATTGAGTATTGAAAAACTATATTTTTAATAATGGTTATTTTTCACATATTTCCTAAAAAATATTTTCTTTCATTTTAAAAATTGTCACCAAACAAGATGGAGAGAAATTAAAATCATTAATTTTATTTTACTAAATTTCACATTTAAACAACGTGAATAGAAATTAAAATTACAATCATTTCTTTATTTAAAAATTTTATTTTATTTTTAACATTTTTATTCAAATATTTTTCTTTGTTTAAAGTTTGTATAACAGTTTTTTCCTTGAAATTATAATGATATTTTAAAATCAAGGTATGTGATCACTTTTGATCCATTACCCCTCTCAAACATCTTTTTTGTTTTTAATATTCCCAAATGGTTTGAACAATATGCATATAAGTGATCTTATTTGTCCTCAATCTACCTCATTGATTCTCAACCTAACTTATCTTTCCTCAAGCCATTTTCTTTTCACCTTCTCCCTCACCTTCATGTTTATTTTCACTCATTCGTCATTATTTCTCAATCTGATTGCATGGAGCTCCTAGTCGTGAACTGTGAAATCCCTGTCCACTTATCATGTAATGTAGTCACTACAAATGATAAGTATATTGAGATTTTTTGTTACAAAACTAGTAATCGGATCTATGTTCCAAGTATCCTTCATGATACCATGTTCCACCTAATCTATTTTTCCTCAAACCATTATTGGTTCACCCTCTCCCTCCATTTCATGTTCATTTTCACTCATTCATCATTATTTCTCACTCTGATTGCATGGAACTCCTAGCTGGGCACTGGAAAAACCCTACCCACTTATCGTGTAAGTTGGTGACTGAAAATGATAAGTAGGCAGTGTTTTTGTGGTTCATATCTGGTAATTGGATCCAAGTTCCAAGTATCCCTCCTGCTCCCATGGATTAAAATCATTCAATTTTTTTCCATTTACTTCCAAGTGTCCCTCCTACTCCCATAGATTAAAACGACACTGTCTTTTTAAAACATGTTATTACCTTGTATATTTTATTTTTATTAACCGTTAGAGTAACATATTTAAATATTTTCTTCTTTTTAGGATACAATAATATGGAAAGTATATTGTTCCAAATATTAAGAGAGAAAATTTTAAATTTGACCAATTATAATTTTTGTATAAAAACAGTTATCAAGCATTGATATATATAGAAAGTTTTGAGGATTTGTATTAAAGACCATATGTTAATCACCTCTATGTTGGGTTTTTTATAGGGGAACAATCTCTCTTGGGACTTTAATTAGTGAAAGAGATGATTTATTAGGTTTATATAATATATAAAATTTTAATGATATCCCACATTAGTAAAATCACAACGATTTATGTCTTTAAAATCATAAACAATAATAATATTACCATAAAGTAATATTTTAATAATATGATGGAACTTTTCTATGAAATGGTTTTCACACTTTATTTATTTTTCTTAATATCAATATTACCAAATAAAATGGGATGGATATGAATCGAAAATGGATGTATTCCAATCATATGAAAGAAGAGTATGAGTATGGTGCAAAAGAGTTCATAAAGTTTGCAAAAGATCATGCATATGACCCTTCTGAAATCCTTTGTCCATGTTTACAGTGTTGTTATTCAAGACTAATTTGTCCAAAGGATTTAGAAGAACAATTTATCTATCATAGAATAGATTGATGTTATAAATTTTTGACTTAACATGGGGAAAACTAAATATAGATTGTGATGGGATAAGACTATGTTTTATAGATCATCTAATATGGTTACAAGTGTGGATAATGATGAATACTGTGTCAAGTATGTGATTACAGTTGTGAACGATGATAAAGATCATATTGAGGAAATGACAATGATAGCTGAATAAGAACTTCACGATTGTCCAAAATTGTTTGAGAAGTAAAAGAGTTAGGAAAATACATGATTTTATGATGTTTGTCCAAATATACAACATTGTCATCCATAATAAAGATGTATAATTTAAAATCTAGAAACAAATGGAGTGACACCATTTTTACTGAACTACATTCTATCCTGAGTGATATGGTCCCAGAAGATAATGAGAATCATTTCTGAACCTATGAAACAAAATAAATGATACATTCAATTGGTATGATCTGTAAAAGAATACATTCTTGTCCAAATGACTATATACTACTTCTCAGGGACCAAAAATCACTTAAAAATGCCCAAAATGTGGTTCTTCTTAATACAAGAAAGATGAATTAGGTCTTTAAAAATGTGTGTGGTAATTTACAATCATTCCAAGGTTTGGGTGCATATTTTGAAGTGAGAAGACTGCAAGATAATTGGCATTTCATGTAGATACAAGAAATAATTGTGGGAAACTTCATCACCTGGAAAAATCTCATCGATGGATGAGAATTGATCATGAGTATCCTGAAATTGGAAATGATTCGAGAGACCTTTGTCTTGCGCTATCTACAAATGGAGTGAATCCTTTTGGTTTTCAAAGTAGTACTCACAGTACAAGACCGATCACTTTGGTAAATTATAACTTTCCATGATGGTTATTCATAAAAATAAAATACATTATGTTATCTATGCTTATATCAGGACCAAAACAATTAGGTAATGATATTGATTTTTATTTGCCTCTATTGATTGGATATTTGAAATTATTGTAGGATTTAGGTGTTACGCTGTATAATACATATAGAAATAACTATTTCACATTAAGAGTCATGTTGTATAGGATGATAAATGAATTTTATTCTTATGAAAATTTAGTTGGATATAATTTTAAAGGAACTAAAGGGTGTCCAATTTTTAAACAATGTACACAGTCAATTAGGTTGAAACATTCATCAAATACTATGATTCTAAGACATCGTAGATTTCTACCATTGTGACATAAGTACTAATCTTGGAAGACATAATTCGATGAGAATTTAGAAAAACATGAAAAACTGTCTCTAATAACAATAGATAATTTTTTTGAGAATGTAAAATATATAGAAATTGATTTTTGTAAACCATTTTTCAAAAAACCTTACAATAACTAGTTTAAAAAAGAGATCAATTTTTTTTAATTAACATACTAGAATTGTTTGTACGTCAGGAATTTTCTTGATTACATGAATGGTGAAAAAATGTATGTGATATTGTGATTGGCATGTTACTAGATGCACCCAGAAAAAAAGGCAGGAATTAAGGCAATGTTGGACATGATTGAAATGGGAATACATGAATTGTTGACACCAGTGAATGGTGAAAAATAGAATTTTCTTCCTCCAAATTTGTACACTCTTTCCAGAAAGAAGAGATATCAGTTTTTTATCTTCCAGAATTATGTAAAGGATTAAAAGGGGTGTTTTTAAAATATCAATAATATCATGTTAATGAATGATTTAATGTGATATGGTCTTAAATCACATAATAATCATGTTTTGATGCAAGATATAATTTTTTTAGCTTTATGTTGTATTTTTCCAAGAAATATCACACATTTACCAATCGCTGTTTCTTTTCCAATGATATATGCTACAAAGTTATAGAGCCGTGGAAATTTACAACTATGGAAAAGAAAATTATTGTCAAATTATGTGAATTGGAGATGTTATTCCTACTGTAATTATTTGATATGAAGTTTCATTTGATGGTTCACTTGATGGTTCACTTGGTAATAGAGATGCAAATATGTGGTCCTATAAATTATCTATGGATGTACCCCAATGAACATTATAGAAATATTTTGAAAGGGTATGTCAAAAATCTATGTTAGACATAAGGTTGTATTATGAATTAATATATTGTTAAATAATCAATTGAATTTGATATTGACTACATATATAATGTGTAAAACATTGTCCTATCAAAATCTTGTCACATTGGGATGCTTGTGGGTGAAAGCATTTCAGGAATAGATATTTTCATAATCCCTATTAATCATCAGGAGTAGGCTCACCTTTATTTTTTCATGATAGTTTAGAGGCTTTCCCATATGTTTTAACCATTAAAGAAATTCTTAGTCATTTGAATTCATCAAGAGATTAAGGTTGGATATTAAATACACATAATTAATAGTTTATAGGATGGTTTCGAGACCATATATTTTCATAGACTGTTGAAAATATGGATTCAATTTAAGAACGAATTTAAAGGATAGCCATAGGACTAAGTGTGAATGAAAAATCCTATAATGGTTATGTAATTTATGGTTATATATTCTATACAAATAATCATGATGAATACGATGCCATGAAATATAGTGGAGTCACACTTATGGATTAAGCAATGCATGTATCTGTTACCATGGATATAAATCCAATTTATGAGAATATGTCATAATTTAGCAACATAAAACAAATATGAGAGTTATATTTTACTACATCCTAAGTATCAATTTTTCAATTCAATTAGGTTTATAATAGGGCTTCTATTAAAATAGATGAATTAAGATTCATGAATGTAGATTTTAATAAGGAAGGTTACAAAGAAAAACCATTTATAATGGAATCAAAGGTAGTACAAGTATTTTATGTTCTATATCCCATAAATTGAATGTTTTCAATTGTTTTGTTATCGACCAAAACCAATTAAGGGTCAAATGTTAATTCAATTGAAGATTGCACTTTCATTGGGACATTGTAATCATTTCATAGTGGTCCCAATATAGAGGGGGTCTTGTATGTCATAGGAGACCACAACAACAGTATTTGGATACTCGATAGAGGGGTTAAATCCCTTCAAACTTTTAAAAAAAGAGTTCAATAATTAGGCTATATTACTTTAATATACATTGATTTACCGCATATTATTATCCACTCTCTACTACATTTATGTAATCTAAGTTAAATGTTCAACCAATTTTACAGATATTGACTTATGAACATTATAATGCTTCTAATATTGAGGAACAATAGGTTTCTCAAAATGTTGGTGCTTTTAATGTAGAGGAACAATAATCTTTTGTATATGTTGATTCTACCAATATAGAGGAATAATGTATTGATGATGTAAAAGCATAGGAAATGGTAGACGGTGAACAATTGATGTCCTAGAAATAATAAGAGTGTCGTAGCATGATGGTGTTAGAAAAAATTATTAAGATGAGATACAAAGGCATCAAATTCTAGGTTGGATGGAATGCATGTAGCCAACATGTTAACACCAAGAAGACCATATCCAGTAGTTACATTAGCCTCACTACTCTCATACACTTGATGATTGATGTAGATTCATGGAAAAACATTCTTCCCATGCTTAAGACACTAATTTAGGAAGATATTAGGGAAAAATTATGATATAATTTCATTATTTTACTAAAAAATTAATGAAACGTTTACTTAATCTTCATTATCCCTTGCAGAGTGCACTTACAGTAGAATAATACGGAATGAAATTTTTATTAATGCTCCCTAGAAAGTATCACAAAGGATTTTAAATAATTCTTATGAAGTTTCATTTCAATGATGATGAAGGTAAAATAAAACCTCACCCACCACATATGTATGTCCACCTGATGAACTAATAAGCATGAGACTCATTTACTGGTCATCATAAGGATACATCTTTTTTGGTACATTGTAACTAGTAATACATTGATTGAAAATATATGTATTAATCTTTTTGATTAAGAATTTGTTAATTTATGGAACAAAAAACGAGTGATGATAATAAGCAACGGGAAGTGAAGCTAATGTACCAATAACATAAAGCAAATATGGGGTAGCTTCACTTAAAATAAATGGTATATATCTTATATCTACCATAATAATTTTATGTTACATAAAATAACAACATAATTATATTCCTCTGTTTATATACAGATTGATGAATCAAAATCCAAAGAAACTTCCATCCCACATCATATGCTATGGAAGGAGGCTCGTGTAAATAAATAAGGGATACTAATAGATAATGGCAAACAAAAATTATGGGAATCATTTGTATGTATGAAATAATATTTTTTTTCTTTAAATAAATATTACACAAAAATGATTACTAATTTTCCTATATTTTTTATCTGAGTTAGACACAAGAATCATTATCTGCTACACTAGATAAACAAATACAAACCATGGACTAGTTGCCATAACAGTATATCTGCAGTAGAGGTTCAGGTTTTGGGGTGTCATCTCGAACATATTTTGAGAAGAGAAATAAACAAGTGATAAATATAAGAAAATGATAGAGTTGCATGCACGATTTTATGCTCTTGAAGAAAAATTTAATTGTCCGTTAGAGTTGTTGGAAAATATTATGGTAAGGAATCAATGGGAAGAAACAACACCAGAACAACAACTGCGTGAAAATCACCCCCACCCCCACCCCCACCCCCACCCTCTTTGAGGAAATTCATTCCCCTCAAAGAGCTTTCTTATATGAGGTAATCAATATTCTCATAACTGTTTCTGTGAAATGTGAATCAGTCTGACATGGATAACATTCATGTTCTGATATTCCATAGGGTAAAAATTATTTTGATTTATATCTATCAACTTTCACCCATTTCCTTGTTTTTAGGGATACCGTGTTCAATATCCTAAAAGATATTCTACACAATAGAAAACTTCCAATAGATCACGTGAGCATGGGGATTAACAAATCTTGTGATCTGAGTGCTAAGCTACCTATTCCAATTGATGATGCATATATTCATATGGTCAAGCAAGATATTGGAACATTCATACATTGTCGTTAGATCTTGTAAAAAAACATGTCAAAATGGAGGTATTCATTTCCATTTTTTCATGAAAATTATTTAATAATTAATGAAAAAAGTCCAGAACTGATGAATTTTATTACAAATGGACAAAGTGAAGGGGGTGAAATTAAAGTTATAATACAAATGATCTAAAGTATTAACCAACCAATTGAAAATATCTTCACAAAGTACCTTTACCCCACCCATTCAACTTCTGTGTTTTCTAACATTAAAGTTTCATGCAGATACAATGTTAAAAAATGGTTCTATAACCACAATTTATTATGAAGAACAGATTTACAGAGATGTCATTATAGACTATATTGTTCATAAGAATATAAATGAAATCCTCACACATGAATGGATAGGAGTATCAATTTTAAATGTATACATGAGGTGTATTTTAATGATTTCTTTGTCCAATAAATGATCTACTATGTTAATTATGATTGAATACTATTCATATTTTTTACAGGCATATATATGAATACTATATGAAGGTAAAACCTTGTGAATGGATATTTGGAATCATTATTCCTCACATAACTTCGGTAAAAAATCAAATTATAACTAATGAAAATTGTAGTAAGAGTGAACAGACTATCCAAAAAGTTTGGAAGAAAACATACATATGACAGACTCTTCTTAATACCTATGATGTAGGGGTAAAAAAATAAAATTTAATCATATCAAATATAATTTAAATCATTTCATTAATTATTCCTTTTTTAAGAAGTATTGGTTACTCATTATAGTCAAATTGGATATTCCAAATATCTATTTTCTAGATTCAATGCCTGGATACCCAAAAAATCGACCACACATGATGATGTTTATCAATTTATAGTACACTAAATACAACATTTTTCAACTAAAATTCAAGTTATAAATTTGATGTTATTTTTTAATGAAAATTATTTTATGATAGAGTGGTGTTTAAATATCATCAAAATCATGGCATAAGGACATTCCATGAATTATAGGAGCCTAAGGACTTCATCAAGTGGATAAGTATTAGGGTATATATAATAATATTACACTATCAAAACATATATCAAAATAAATTACTTATTTTTATCAATGTTTCTGCAGTTTCTGAAAGAAACCAATCAAAAATATTAAGGTTATTATGTTTTCAAATTTATGAAAGATATCACATTCCATCAACAAACTAGCATCCCCCAAAAGGTATTTTCAAAGATAATTACGATTTCATTTAAAATATTTATAAATCCTTTATTCATTTGTATTTTTCTAGTACTAATATGACCATTGATAGTCCTAATATTCACAAGAAAAAATAAATATTTTTATAAATGAATTGGTAGTATTCCTAGTGTTAGAATACATACAAAAATCATGGAAAGGTGACTCTCTACTACTTATTTAGTTGATTTTCTCAAAATTTTATCAAAACTTTTAGATAATTTCTATATAATTTTTATCTAATAATTTTTTAAAATGAAACATAAGTTATTTTTGACATAATGTAATCAACCACACCTTAATATGATACAATTTGTGTTTGGTATGACTCAAAGGGCATGTTTTCAGTTTAAAATTGACATTTTAGTTAAAAACGCATGTCGCCTAATCAAAACTGAGAAAACACATTGGGATTGTTTTGATAATTTACAAAAATGATCCATATGTAATTTTTGACATGTAGGTATTAGTCTCACCTCAATCTGATACATGATATTCCCGGTATTACTCAAAGTGTTTGTTATCAGTTTAAAAATGACAATTTAGTTTAAAATGTGTGTCACTCACTGAAAACCAAAGAAATCCACTAATATTGTCTTGATAATTTAGTCAATTGATTAATAAGTAATTTATGATGTGTAGGAATTGGTTCCACATCAAACCAACACACAATGTGACCAGTATGACTTAAAGTGTGTGTTTTTAGTTTAAAATTATATTTTATTAAAAATCACAACTGACATACTCAAAACTAGGAAAAAACACTTATAATGTTTTGATACTTTATGAAAATTACCCATGAGTCATTTTTGAAATTTTTGAATTATTCATACCTCAATCCAACACATAGTATGACCGATATGAATCCAAGTGTGTCTTTTAATTTAAAATTGACATTTTAGTAAAAAAGACAAGTGACATACTCAAAACCGAGAAAACACATTCAGATTGTTTTGATACTTTAGTAAAATGATCTATAAGTCATTTTTGACATGTAATAATCAGATCCACCATAATCCAGTTCACAATTTGACCTATATGACACAAAGTGTCTGTTATCAGTATAAAATTTACATTTTAGTTCAAAACATGTGTCACTTACTAAAAACTAAGGAAATATGATCGAATTGTCCTGATAATTTGGAAAAACTATTTAAAAGTCATTATTATGAGTAGGAATTAGTATCATATCACAAAAATACTCGATGTGACCAGTATGACTCAAAATGTGTGTTTCTAGTTTAAAATGAAATTTTAGTAAAAATGACAAGTGACATACTAAAAATTGAATAAACACATTCATACTCTTTTAATAATTTTTGAAAATGACCCATAAGTCATTTTTATGTGTGGGAATTAATATCATCTCAATATGATGCATGGTGTCACTGGTATGACTCCAAGTGTGACTTTTTATTTAAAATTGACATTTTAGTAAAAAAAGAAAAGTGACATTCAAAACTAATAAGACACATACGAATTTCTTTTATAATTTATGATAATGATCCATAAGTCATTTGTGAGGTATATTAATCATCATCAATGTAATACAACATATACTATGACTATTATGACTCAAATTGTGTGGTTTCAGTTTAAAATTGACATTTTATTAATGAATTCTTTCATATTTATGTTTAATTTATTTATTTATTATATTACTAATAAAAGAATTGTTTTCTTATACATGTGGACTCATTTTCTCGACATGGGATGGTTTTTTTCAAGCTACTTATGTCACATAAATAACTTATTTTAAAGGTAAATTTCATTTAATTTCCATTAATTGTTTTTTTGGGGTTTCCCATTCATTTCTGGAGGAAAGGGTGAGTTTTCATGATTTGGGCCAAATCGAGAGCCCATTTCCAGATTTAAAAACCGATTTTGATTATTTTATAACTATTTAATTGTTAAATATTTTTCACCCATTCCACTTAAAAAATATCCTCCAGTGACCTTTTAACACCAACAATGAAAGTTGGACCCCTTATAAATCCATAACAATGGGGTATTTGGGTTTTTATTTAAGAATTGGGCCAACCCAAAAGCCCATTTTCCAGTTTTAATTTGTTTTTTTTATTTTTTTAATATCTTATTCATTATATTTAATTTTTTGGTGATTCTACCTCCCTTTAGACACTAAAAAGCCTAGGTGAGATCCCATTTCCTTTCCACTCTACTTGGAGCTCTTTTAAATCGAGAATTAGGGAAGAACATCATAGGGTGTCTCAAATCAGCTAGAATTGAAGAGATAACTTCATCCCTTATTAACTATCTCAATTATTACTCTTTTCCCTCCATTATAGTTCCTAAATGTTCTCCTCATTCTTTTTCGAACAACCCCCAAATTTTGGCCGTTTTGAATTTTAACAACTGGTGTTTTGGGGATATTCATCATGATTTATCAAGTAAGTTAGTCTATTTCATTCCCATTTCAAATTGATTAGGGTTTCATTCTATTTTTTAGGGTTTTCTCCTTTTTACTTAGAGTTACAAATGAAAATGGGGTTGGGTTTCTAACCTAGGGGTTAAAATTGGGGTATCTTGGTCTTTTATTGTGGTTTTAGGTTTTATTTAGGTCCCTCTTAGTGCGGCGGTGGTGCGATTTGATTTTCGCACAAAGGATTCAAGGTTTTAACGAATTTGGTAGGTGATTCCATATGTATGAAATCTATGTGAATTGAAATGCTGTTTTTATGACATCTTAATGTTCATTTATTTTTATGGTTGCTGCAAAAAATAGTTTTTGTGGTTTTTGTAATGCAAATGAATTTTTAATGCCAATTTTAGGTGAAATTGGGGGGTTTTTCATGGAAGTCTCTTGTTGGTTTGTTTGGGGATGACCTATAACTACTTATTTTTTTTTATTGGGATTTAATAGGGATGAAAATACTGTTTTTAATGTTTATCGCTTTTGTTTGTTGCAGTGAAAGTTGGTTTTAATGGTGTTCTGGAACTTGTGAACCTTAACTGTCATGTTTGTTTAAAAATGGATGTTTTACAAAGATTACATTTCTTGGTTCACATGGTGTTACCCTAAAATGGATTTATTAGTTTAATGGAAACGTATAAGGCTACTTCTTCTGTTTTGGTAACTTATAGGTGTGCATATAGTGTGCAAAGTGGGGTTTTCAGGGATTATTGGGTGCAAAACAATGCGGGTTTTTGAGAAATTGTTTTATGGAATATCAAAGTGTTTTGTTGCGTGTTTTAAATGTTATAATGTGTGTAAAGATAATGTATTGTTTTTAAGTGACCAATATTGGTGTTTTTATATGAAAATGGATTCATATAGCATGCTGAATTTGTTTGAGCACAAAGGGGGAAGCCCGTGTACCTAGGTGGGGCGGATGTGTACTAGTACGGCTAGTGAACCTGTTGGGTTTTGTCCCTGTTTCACATAGAATTAGGATAACGAAAACTCTAAATAAACTATGTAGATTATTATTGTATACCCTAGGTTATGGGTATGTTCCCTACTAGTGGCTCGTGCACGAGAATGGATTTTACTATGGTTACATTACACCGAGATACGAGGTACATGGGGTCCGAGACTATCTAGTCCCTAGGGGTTCCCGGTTTTTTTACTCATTGTGTATAAAGCCCCAGCCTTAAACCTTACTTAATATTTAATTAAATGAATAATTTACATTGAGGATCTTTTCAGGTTTAGAGTTTTAGAGAATTAGAACATAAATATTACATCTCAAAAGATTACAAAGTAGAAACTTCTACTAAGTTTCCATAATAAAACAAACTCTTAAAAAGAAACATGTCTAGTTCCATGTCTTATATAGCATGACATTCCCTTGATCCCATCCTTGACCTTATTCCACTTTATGTCCGGTGAAAAACATTTCGAAAAAAACATGGGGTGAGCCTAAAAAGCTCAGTAAGGGATACACAAAGAATGAAAACTGTTAATTTTTCAAACATCAAGTAAACCATGTATACTCTAACAAAGTAATACCTTCACCATCATGAAGTAGTAAAAACTATTCACTGAATAAATTATCATTACTTACATTCTTGTAACCAAAGGATTACCATAAAACCCATATAAAGAACACATAGCATATATAAAGGTAACTTGGGACATAAACATACTTAAGTGGAATAACCATACGGTCGACTTCCACACATATCACTTAATGGAATAGCCATACGGCCAATTTCCATACATACTTAATAAAATAGCCATATGGACGACTTCCATACACAATGCATTGGATGTTATAACGTAACCACCCATCCTGGTATTCACGGCACCACCCGTCATATGGTTTATCACGTAACCACCCGTCAAATGTCCAAGTACCAATATAAAATCATAAAACATAAAACCAATATAAAGGAACGATAACATTTCCACATTTCAATCACAATATATAATCTAAATATATTGAAATAATAGAATCCTTTATCAAAACCATTTTCAATATGAAAATACATAAAAGAGTATATGGTATTTAGTTTATTTTAAAAAACATTACGGCTTGTTGAGGAAGCCAAAGACCAAATAATACTCGTGGCGGCGGAAAAGGTCATTGTCACCGCGTACGTTAAAAAAAACATTCCTTTTTGTCATTTAGTAAAACGCTTCGTAGAAAAAGATTCCTTTTGTATAAAAGTAAAAGTAAAAGGGTTTTATACACCGTATAAAAGAATGATGTGTATAAAACGAAATATGCCTCAATGAAAGGAGATTGAGACGAAGTCCGTTACCTTGGGTCTGACTTGACTCGATCGTTCTTTAACATCCTGAATAATAAACTTAAGTTAATTTCTACTTGATTAAGAACATTTTTAAAGTTCATTATTCCTTTTATCTCACTTATTGCCATGTTATAAACCTTATGTAACCATTTAAGTTAATAATGTTTGTTTTGTCGATATTTGGTTCTTAAGTCGAAAGTGGACTTCTTACAATTGCATGTTGTTCGTGTGGTCAAAGGTTCTTTATATCCAGAATGACATTACTGATTTGGATATCATATATATCATATATATCCAGCATATACATGTATTTATAATATTACATAATCATTTAGAGGTAATAAATGAAATGCATTGTTCATGGAGACGGTAAGTCGTACGTACGCATGAACGCTACTTTCATTTCTTTGCCATATTAATGGAATTAAAACTAAATGAGAGGTATGTATATTTTAATTCCAGAATTATATTCATCATTTATATATATCTTTAATTATATATATCCATTATATACATGTACTTTTAATAGTACATTACATTTGGGGATAAGAAATGAAATGCACGGTTAATGGAGATGGTAAGCCGTACGTACGCATGAACGCTACTTTCATTTCTATCTCATACTTTAATGGAAATAAATAATAATGATATAGAGGTATATTATAATTCCAGTATAACATCATATATAATAACTTTAAATCCATCCTTTACACGTCCCACATATGGCATTAACGAATCACATAACTTTGAGGGGGCGGTAGTCCGCACTTCCTTAAATGAAGATATTGTGTTTACCCATAATGGAAACCATAAATGTAAGCCCAAAATGAAAAATACAGAAGCTTAAAGAAAACATAAACATATTATATATCATATATAAATATAGTGACATCTTAATGGCCACCTTTGAAGGTGTTAAAGGAATGTTGAACAACCATCGTTTCGGGAGGCATAAATTCACCATCCACAGAAATAGTATGTTATTTAACCATTAGATGAAGGTGTGTGTAAGTGTAGCACGAATAACTCTTATAAAAACATCCTAGTATATTTAAGATACTGTATTTGTTACAAAAGAAATAAATAAAAAGAGTTTAGGGGGTTGGAGAAGAAAAATAATACAAAAGGACTCAGGTGAAGACATTACCTCAAAATCGGGTAACTCCCTTTGGTTTGAGCTCAAAGGCTTCCTTGGGAAGATTTCTGCCCAATGTGAGGCTTCAAGGAGTAATAGAAGGAAGTGGAGAGACAAAATGGGTAGGGGTTGGCCGAGCCAAAGGCTTTGGGAGTGTGGGTAAGGTGGTAGATGTGGGGGCCTTTTATAAGAGGAGAGGAGGGGCACTTTTGGAATGTAAAGAAATATTACTTTATTTGAAAATGTGTTTCGGTTTTAAAAGGTCCCACATTTATATAATTCATGGATAAGGTGATAAGGGTTCGAAATACACCCATACAATAAGTTTTGGACATTTTTAGTTCATATATTTTACATTATCCTTCCATTTTATTTAAATCGTTGAATAATGATGTCATCACTGCATCATTATTATGTCATAAATAATTTAATTTCTTTAATGTCTAAAAATTAAAAAACAAATACTATGATGTAGAAAATATTTTTAGATTTCCAATTACTATTTATAATCAAATATCTGACTTGTATAACCCCATTTAAAAATTGTTTTAGTGAAACATATCATGTTTGTGCCATTTTTAACATTAACATTAAATAAAAGGTATTTATGTCATTTTCCAACCAAAGTGGCTCCATGGGGTCCCCAAGTTGACCCATGGCTTGTCTTGGTCGGCCATGACACATAAAATGAGGGTAGGACATGTTTCTAGGTCATCTCATATTATTAAAACATTATTTTTACCTTAAACTACACTAATTACCACTAATCGCGATTAAAAACTTAATAAGTTACTATTCACCAAAAAATATTTATTCTCATTGAACCACATTTTACTTCTTAGTGACAACCATGTATGTCGGATTTTTGAAATTCAATACACAAAGTTGGAAAATTTTCATTTAAAAGGAAAATCAGTTTTTATAAGTTCCACTTAGTGATTTCACTATTCATCAAAAATTGAAGTTTTTCAGAAAAATTCCAAAAATTCACCCTAAGCAATATTTGATATTCTGAATTCAAAAATGAATTCAATTTTACAAAATTCAAAACATATAAGTCTAATTAATTAATTTAATAATTAATTCCCAATGTCATGACAAATAGCGAGTTTTTGTGAAACAATAAGTATCAAAAGATTGACACTAGTTTATGTCCGATTTCAAAGTGACATTAATTCCAATGACCACTATTGGATTTAATGGTAAAAATATTATCTAATTTCACTTTAAAACCAATTCAAATAATAACCTAATCATATAAATAAATTAGATCAAAAATAGGTTTTGAATTAAAATACAACATATACAATATTCATTAAAAAAATTGAACTTTATCGGAAAGATACCAAAAATTTACACAAAGTAAATTTTGATGTCCCGATTCTAAAGAAGAGTTATATTTGGTCCAATAGAATTTATAAGATTGATCAAAACTATATTTAATGATGGTTTGCCGTCAAAAGGTGATAAGTGAACCCTTAGTGAAAATTAGGGTATAAATGCCTAAAATTGAATTCTTTCCGAATTTTAAGCCTTTATCTTTTATTGGGTAAATATAAAAACATTTAAAAACATATATAATCATATTTTAGTTATTTTTATACATTCCCGCCAGTACAACTGCTACATGTTAACTTCCATTTAAAATAATATTATTATATTACTAGTGTGCAACGTAAGATTTCAATGAAACTCATCGTTGCGTATCGAGTATGCTATCGAATGTAGAAACCCCTTTTAATTAAAATTAATATTTAATTCGTAAATATTAATAAATATGAAAATTCTTTATTCTTTATTTACCTGGGATGTTACATCCTTCCCCCCTTTTGGGAATTCCGTTCTCGCAATTTTATTCACTTATCAAAATAAGTGGGGGTATTTATCCCTCATAGAATTTTCAGATTCCCACGTTGCCTCTTCAATCACATGGTTTTTCCACAAAACCTTTACCTGATAAATCACCTTATTCCGTAACACCTACTCCCTGTGGTCAAGAATCTGGACTGGTTGTTCTTCATAAGATAGGTTCTCTTCCAGCTGAACTACCTCTGGACTCAAAACATGAGATGGATCTGGCATATACATCCTCAACATTGAAACATTAAAAACATTGTGTACCTGAGATAAACTCGGTGGTAAAGCCACTTGGTAAGCAACTGATCCAACTTTTTCTAGAATTTCATATGGTACAATAAACCTTGGACTCAGCTTTACTTTCTTACCAAATCTCATCACACTTTTCCATGGAGAAATCTTGAGAAAAACATGATCACCTACCTCGAAAGATAGATCCTTCCTCCGGTTATCCGCATAACTCTTCTGCCTGCTCTGATCTATTCTCATGTGTTTCTGAATCAACTGAACCTTTTCTTCCATCTCTTCTACCAATTCTGGTCCCATCAACTTCCTTTCACCCACTTCATCCCAGAAAGCTGGAGTTCGACACCACTTCCCATATAATGCCTGAAATAGTGCCATTTGTATACTAGAATGAAAACTGTTATTATATGAAAATTCAACCAAAGAAAGATGTCGGTCCCAACTTCCCTAATAATCAATCTAACAAGCTCGTAGCATATCCTCCAATGTCTGAATTGTTTGTTCTGACTGCCCATCTGATTGAGGATGAAAAGCTATACTAAAATTTATTTCAGTACCCAACGACTTCTGAAGGCCTTTCCAAAAGTTAGAAGTGAACCTGGGATCATGATCAGATAAAATAGAGAGAGGAACTCCATGTAACCTGACGATCTCTTTAAGATACAAACGGGAAAGTTGATCTAGAAATAATGTTTCTCGTATAGCAAGGAAATGAGAAGATTTGGTCAAGCGATCAACAATAACCCAGATTGCATTATTACCTCGAGATGTCTTCGGTAATCCCACAACAAAGTCCATGGATATATTCTCCCATTTCCACTCTGGCACTGGTAAAGGTTGAAGCATCCCTTTTGGTAACTGCCGCTCTGCTTTAACCTGATGACAAGTCAAACACTTCATAGTAAAATCAGTAATATTTCTTTTCATTCCATCCCACCAGTAATACTCCCGCGGATCTCTGTACATCTTAGTACTGCCAGGATGAACTGAAGACGGAGAACTATGAGCCTCACATAACAACTCATTCTTCAACTATGAATCACAATGCACACAGAATCTCTTCCCAAACCTCAAAACACAATCATTATCAATGTTGAATTCAGGCAACTTACCTTTCTGAACCAGCTCTACCTTTTTCTGAAACTCGTTGTCTTACTTCTGTTCTTACTTGATTCTGTCTGATAGAGAACATTTCACTGATACCTGCAACAAAACAGAAGGACTTCCTACACCAACAACTTCTATACCAAAGTTCATTAAATCAAAAACCAAAGTATCTTGTTCCAAACGTAGCATGGTTAATGAAGCATTACTTTTTCAACTCAAAGCATCATCCACTTTATTTGCTTTTCCTGGATGGTAGTGGATTGTACAATCATAATCCTTGATTAATTCCCGCCATCTCCTCTGTCTCATGTTCAATTCTTTCTGAGTGAATATATACTTTCAACTTTTGTGATCAGTATATATTCCACACTTTAATCCATACAAATGATGCCTCCAAATTTTTAAAGCAAAGACAACAACAGCTAATTCCAAATCATGTGTAGGGTAATTTACCTCATGAGTTTTCAACTAACGTGAAGCATAAGCAATTACCTGATCATTCTGCATTAGGACACAACAAAGTCCCTTCAACGAAGCATCACTGTATATAACAAACTCACCATTCCTGGAAGGAAGTGCCAAAACTGGAGCATTCACCAATCTTCTTTTCAACTCCTGAAAACAATCATCACATTCTTTTGTCCAGACGAATTTAACACCCTTACGAGTTAGCTTAGTCATTGGACTAGATAACCGTGAAAAAATTTCAACAATCCTTCGGTAGTAACCTTCCAAACCAAGAAAACTACGGATCTCGGTTACATTTGTGGGTCTCGTCCATTCTTCAACAACTTTTGTTTTAGTAGGATCAACAGTTATGCCATATTTTGAAATAATGTGACCCAGGAAAGAAATTTGTTGTAACCAAAACTCACACTTGCTGAATTTTCCATATAGTTTCTTTTGTTTTAAGGTTTGGAAGATAACCCTTAAATGACTTTCATGATCCTCTTTACTTTTAGAAAACACCAAAATATTATCAATGAAAACAACCAAAAACTTATCCAAGAACTCATGGAAAATTCTATTCATAAGGTCCATGAATACAGAAGGTGCATTGGTTAACCCAAAAGGCATAACTACAAATTCATAATGGCCATATCTAGTATGGAATGCAGTCTTCGGAACATCTGCTTCTTTTACTTTCAACTGATGGTACCCCGACCTCAAGTCAGTATTAGAAAAATACTGAGCTCCCTGGAGATGATCAAACAAATCATCGATATGAGGCAAAGGATACTTGTTCTTAACAGTAATATTATCCAAGGCTCTATAATCAATGCAAAGTCTCATTGATCCATATTTATTTTTAACAAACAAGGCAGGGGCACCCCATGGTGATGTGCTAGGTCGAATGAAACCTTTATCTAATAAATCATGCAATTGTTTATTTAACTCTAAAAGTTCAACTTGAGCCATTCGATAAGGGGGTTTTGAAATTGGATTTGAATCAGGAACTAAGTCAACAGTAAATTCAACTTCCCGATCATGAATAATACCAGGCAACTCATCAGGGAAAACATCAAGATACTCATTTACCACTAGCAAATCATTAATCTGAACAGTTCCTTTATTTTCAACAATATGTTCAAGGTAACAATCATTTCCATCTTTTACTAGTTTCTCAACTTCCTGATACGTTATCAAAATCAAGGGTTCATTCTTGTACACAAACTAAAAATGTTTCTGAAAAGAAACCATTTTAGCTCTGCAGTCAATCTTAGCATGATAAACAGAAATCCAATCCATGCCCAAAATAAAATCAAACTCTACTAGAGGAAAAACAATAAGGTTTTCTGGTAGATTCTTTCCACACACAAGGATAGGAATGTTCTTATAATTCCTTTTTGCCTGAACGTTCCCTCTGGGTGTTTTTACCATAAGTTCAGGGTTCATATCTTGAGATGGAATTTCCAATTTACTAGAAAACTTCTCAGAAATGAAAGAGTGTGTAGACCCTGAATCAAACAACATATTGGAAAAATCTGAGCAAACAAACAGTGTACCTGATACCACTTCATTCGATGGCCCAACATCTGCGGAAGTTGTTGCAAAGGATTTCACCACCCCTTTCTGCTTGTAGTCTGGATGAATTCCCCCAATTGAGTTCTTTGTTTGAAACTCATTTGCATAATGACCCATTTCATTACACTTAAAACATCTTACCGTTGTCTTTTCATTTCCTGCTTTATCATCTTCCTTACAGTTACGAGCAATATGACCAGACTTACCACACCGAAAGCACGTACCAGACTTGGATAAACATTCTCCAGGATGCATTTTACCACACTTCTCACAGGATGGATATTTGGTTTTCTTACCTCCTTGCTTCTTTGATGTATTCTTCCCCTTTGCCTGCCAACTAGACCTCTTATTATGTTGTTTGTCATAGAACACCTGATCATCGGCAAACTCCATTTCCACCTTCTCCGCACATCGAACAAATTTTTCATAACTTTTGAACTCACGAGAAGCTAAAGCCCTTCGATACTTTTGCTTTAACCCTGAGTAAAAATGATTTATTTTACTATCAAGATCTCGTATGAAGTTCGGAGCATACCTTTCCAATCGAGTTAACTTTTCTTCATAAGAAACCACTGAATAATCCTCCTGCCTCAATTCTAGGAACTGTTTTTCCATCCTAAGACGAACCACCTTAGGAAAATATTTCTCAAGAAACATACCTTTGAATTCGTCCCAGTGAAGATCCTCAATCTCATCACTATCCCTGATATTTTTCACCATCGACCACCACTGATCAGCTTCACCATCAAAATAGTAAACAGCAAGACTAAACTTTTGATGTTCTGAACACCCCATGACATCAAAAAACTTCTCCAGTGCTTTAATCCACCCTTCAGCTTTCACAGGGTCAGATGATCCTCTAAATGATGGGGGATGTTGCCTCATGAAGTGTTCCACCACTGACATGTTCCTCTATGGTTGATTTGGCTGATCTCGTGCATGGATACCACCACCATTTATAGCTTGAGTCAACTGTGCCATCACTGCAACAAAATGTTCAGTTCCGATTCCGACCATCTCAGGTTGCTAATTTGGAAGGTTGTCTTCCTCCTGATGTCGTCCCAACATAGCTTCTTTGTTTCCTCTGCGGAAAACCATTCTGAACATAGAAATATCTTAGGTGAAGCAACATGGTAATCTGTAAATGCTATATCATTTCAATCATATCATAAATTAACTTATAATTTAACAATTTTCTAACTCCTAAAGTTGTCTAAACCGACCTTTGATACCAACTATAAATCCCCAGCCTTAAACCTTACTTAATATTGAATTAAATGAATAATTCACATTGAGTATCTTTTCAGGTTTAGAGTTTTAGAGAATTAGAACATAACTATTACATCTCAAAAGATTACAAAGTAGACACTTCTACTAAGTTTCCATAATAAAAAAAACTCTTAAAAAGAAACATGTCTAGTTCCATGTCTTATATAGCATGAAATTCCCTTGATCCCATACATGACCTTATTCAACTTTAAGTCATGTGAAAAACATTTCGAAAAAAAACTTGGAGTGAGCATAAAAAGATGAGTAAGGGATACACAAAGAATGAAAATTGTTACTTTTTCAAACATCAAGTAAACCATGTATACTCTAACAAAGTAATACCTTCACCATCATGAAGTATTAAAAACTCTTCACTGAATAAAGTATAATTACTTACCTTTTTGTAACCAAAGGATTACCATAAAACCCATATAAAGAACACATATCATATATAAAGGAATCTTGGGACATAATCATACTTAAGTGGAATAACCATACGGTCGACTTCCACACATATCACATAATGGAATAGCCATACGACTAATTTCCATACATACTTAATGGAATATCCATATGGTCCACTTCTATACCCAATGCATTGGAGGTTATAACGTAACCACCCGTCCTGGTATTCACGGTACCACCCGTCATATGGTTTGTCACGTAACCACCTGTCAAATGTCCAAGTACCAATATAAAATCATAAAACATAAAACCAATATAAATGAATGATAACATTTCCACATTTCAATCACAATATATAATTTAAATATATTGATATAATAGAATCCTTTATCAAAACCATTTTCAATACCAAAATACATAAAAGAGTATATGGTATTTAGTTTATTTTAAGAAACATTACGGATTGTTGAGGAAGCCAAAGACTAAATAATACTCACGGCGACGGAAAAGGTCGTTGTCACCGCATACGTTTAAAAAAACATTCCATTTTGTCATTTAGTAAAACGCTTCATAGAAAAAGATTCCTTTTGTATAAAAGTAAAAGTCAAAGGGGTTTATACACCGTATAAAAGAATGTAGTGTATAAAACGAAATATGCCTCAATGAAAGGAGATTGAGATGAAGACCCTTACCTTGGATCCGACTTGACTCGATCGTTCTTTAACGTCCTGAATAATAAACTAGAGTTAATTTCAACTTGATTAAGAACCTTTTTATAGTTCATTATTCCTTTTATATCACTTATTGCCATGTTATAAACATTATGTAACCATTTAAGATAATAATGTTTGTTTTGTTGATATTTGGTTCTTAAGTCGAAAGTGGACTTCTTACAATTGCATGTTGTTCGTGTGGTCAAAGGTTCTTTATATCCAGAATGACATTCCTGATTTGGATATAATATATATCATATATACCCATAATATACATGTATTTATAATATTACATAATCATTTAGAGGTAAGAAATGAAATGCACTGTTCATGGAGACGGTAAGTCGTACGTACGCATGAACGCTACTTTCATTTCTTTGTCATATTAATGGAATTAAAACTAAATGAGAGGTATGTATATTTTAATTACATAATTATATTCATAATTTAGATATATCATTCATTATATATATCCATTATATACATGTACTTTTAATAGTACATTACATTTGGGGATAAGAAATGAAATGCACCGTTCATGGAGACGGTAAGCCGTACGTATGCATGAACGCAACTTTCATTTCTATATCATACTTTAATGGAAAGAAATAATAATGATATAGAGTTATATTATAATTCTAGTATAACATCATATATAATAACGTTAAATCCATCTTTTACACATCCCACATATGGCATTAACGAATCACATCATTTTGAGGGGGCGGTAGTCCGCGCTTCCTTAAATGAAGATATCGTGTTTACCCATAATGGAAACCATAAAGGTATGAACAAAATGAAAAATACAGAATCTTAAAGAAAACATAAACATATTATATATCATATATAAATATAGTGACATCTTAATGGCCACCATTGAAGGTGTTAAAGGAATGTTGAACAATCATCGTTTCAGGAGGCATAAATTCACCATCCACGGAAACAATATGTTCATTAACCATTAGATGAAGGTGTGTGTAAGTGTAGCTTGAATCCTTCTTATAACAACATCCTAGTATATTGAAGATACTGGAGTTTTTACAAAAGAAATAAATAAAAAGAGTTTATGGGGTTGTAGAAGAAAAATAATACAAAAGGACTCAAGTGAAGACATTACCTCAAAATCGGGTAACTCCCTTTGGTTTGAGCTCAAAGGCTTCCTTGGGAAGACTTCTGCCCAATGTGAGGCTTCAAGGAGTAAGATAAGGAAGTGGAGAGAGAAAATGGGCAGGGGTTGGACGAGACAAAGGATTTGGGAGTGTGGGTAAGGTGGTAGAGTTGGGGGCCTTTTATAAGAGGATAGGAGGGGCACTTTTGGAAAGTAAAGAAATATTACTTTATTTGAAAATGTGTTTCGGTTTTAAACGGTCCCACATTGATATAATTAGTGTATAAGGTGATAAGGGTTCTAAATCCACCCATACAATAAGTTTTGGACATGTGTAGTTCATAGATATTACATTATCCTTACATTTTATTTAAATCGTCAAATAATGATGTCATCACTGCATCATTATTATGTCATTTATAATTTAATTTATTTAATGTCTAAAAATTATAAAAAAAATACTATGATGTATGAAATCGTTTTATCTTTCCAATTACTATTTATAATCAAAAATATGACTTGTATAACCCCATTTAAAAATTGGTTTAGTAAAACATGTCATCTTTGTGCCATTTTTAACATTAACATTAAATAAATGGTATTTATGTCATTTTCCAACCAAAGTGGCTCCATGGGGTCCCCAAGTTGACCCATGGCTTGTCTTGGTCGGCCATGACACATCCAATGAGGGTAGGACATGTGTCTAGGTCATCTAAAATTATTAAAACATTATTTTTTAACTTAAACTACACTAATTACCACTAATCGCGATTAAAAACATAATAAGTTACTATTCACCAAAAAATTATTTTAATCTCATTGAACCACATTTTAATTCTTAGTGACAACCATGTATGTCGTATTTTTGAAATTCAATACACAAAGGTGGCAGAATTTCATTTAAATGGAAAATCAGTTTTTATAAGTACCACTTAGTGATTTCACTATTCATCAAAAATTGAAGTTTTTCAGAAAAATTCCCAAAATTCACCCTAAGTTATATTTGATATTCAAAATTCAAAAATGAAGTCCATTTTACAAAATTCAAAACATATAAGTCAAATTAATTAATTTAATAATTAATTCCTGCTGTCATGACAAATAGCGTGTTTTTGTGAAACAATAAGTATCAAAAGATTGACACTAGTTTAAGTCCGATTTCAAAGTGAAATTAATTACAACGACCACTATTGGATTTAATGGTATTTTTTTTTTCTAATTTCACTTTAAAACCAATTCAAATAATAATCTAATCATATAAATAAATTAGATCAAAAAGAGGTTTGGAATTAAAATACAACATTTACAATATTCATTAAAAAATGAACTTTATCGGAAAGAAACCAAAAATTTACATAAAATAAATTTTGATGTCCCGATTCCAATGAAGAGTTATATTTGGTCCAATAGAATTTATAAGATTGATCAAAACTATATTTAATGATGGTTCACCGTCAAAAGGTGATAAGTGAACCCTTAGAGAAAATTAGGGTATAAATGTCTAAAATTGAATTCTTTCCGAATTTTAAGCCTTTATCTTTTATTGGGTAAATATAAAAACATTTAAAAATATATATAATCATATTTTAGTTATTTATATCCATTCCTGCCAGTACAACGACTACATGTTAACTACCATTTAAGATAATATTATTATATTACTAGTGTGCAACGTAAGATTTCAATGAAACTCATAGTTGCGTATCGAGTACGCTATCGAATATACAAATCCCTTTTAATTAAAATTAATATTTAATTCGTAAATATTAATTAATATGAAAATTCTTTATTCTTTATTTACCTGGGATGTTACATTGTTTTTGGGGTATTTTACCATGTATTGGGGAGTTTTTGGAAGTACTTTACAGTAGATAACATGTCTATTTAAATGTGAAAACATTCTAAAAACTTTTCCTTGAAATTTTTTTTCAATTGAAAGTTGCATTTCTTGGATTTTATCACTGCTTTTCTTTTCATATTAAAACTGATTTCTTTTTCACGTTGTATTATATGATATTTGGAATCATTAGGTGGTATCCTATTGGGATTAGGATCACACCCTACTTACACCCCATGGGTGTAAGTAGACTTGGTTATGTTTGACTCAGGTAAAGGAAAGTCTAAGGGTGATGGTGGTTCAGGGTGTTAGTCCCCATCCTTGGGACAGAGTTGTGGAGACGGCTTAGGGGTGATGACCCCTTGTCATGTGGAGTCCATGGGGAATTTTTTTTGTTGTTTAATGTTGACTTTGGAAATTTTGTATTTCATTTGAACTTATGTATACAGTTCTAGATTTTTTGTATAAACCTTGTTGGTATGAATTTGTCAGATTCATTTTATCAATTATTTTTGGTGTTTTATGTATACATATTCAGGTAAATCTATCCCAAACCCTGATAAATGATACTCGGGCACTCGTGAAAGCACATGGGGATAAGGAATTATAAGGCCCCAGCCTTAAACCTTAATTAATCTTGAGTTATTACAAGATTACACATTGAGGATCTTTTCAGGTTTAGAGTTTTAGAGAATTAGATCATGAAACTTGCATTACATTCCACATATAAACAAAGTGGTTACATAAAAGATAGTATTCATTCTTCCCATCAACGGAAACATATTTAAAATGAAACGTGGATTCTTTCTTGACACATCCTCGACACTATCATCACATCATGTACCTTTCCCTTGACCTATGAAAAACATTTCAAAAACTTGGGATGAGCATAAAAAGCTCAGTAAGGGTTATAAAAATATGGAAGGGAAACATGAGTTCATATATACATAAGAATGAAATCATACTTTACCCATAAAATATAGGCATATCAAATCATGAATAAATCATAGAAAACATAAGACATAAAGGTAACTTGAGGCATTCATAACATTCTTACGTAGGGAGTAACACTCTTGGTTACGTTTGGAATACCCATCACAGTATATTCCCTAAATCTCTTCAGAGAAACCTTAACGTTTCACTCCTTCGCGTTACCCAATGCATTGGAGAGCTATATCGGGCTCACCCGCCCTTAGTTTATCACGGAACCAACCATTTTCATAACAATTCCCAAGAACCATAACATAAATGTATCACATAAAACATGCATAAAGGAAACATAACATTTCCACATTTCAATCACAATATAACATTTTATTATATTGAAATAATGAATCCATTCAAAAAGAAACCATTTACAAAACCATTTAAAACATTTAAAAAAGAGATTTTTGAATCAAAGTGTCCCATACCACCTTTAAGATTAAAATTTTAAACCATTAATATCCATATAAATAAATCCTTAAAACCATTTTGAAAACATGGATATTAATAAGAACAAATTATTAAAACATTTAAAACGATATTTTGGTTAAAGGGGTTTTTCCAAAATTAGAGACACTTGAATACAATAATTGATGAATAAAATTTAGTCAGAACTTTATAATATCATGAGAATAAATGGATTCATGATATAATACTCCAAAGGACAGTATATACACCATAGAAGAGTGAATTGGGGCATAACAACAATGAACCCTCAATAGAAATATCAAATCTGATGAAATCCCTTATAAAGAAGGTATCCTTAAATTAAGGACAAATCAATCTCAAAAATATGTGTGACAAATATAAATACACCCAATAAGTGGATATTAAGTGTAAAACAATAAAAGGTCATTCACACATATTCAATGGATGACATATTAAATGACTACATGTTGAACCCAAAGAAATCGAAATTGGGTTAAAAAGTTCCCTTGACAGCCTAACGACATCACATCAAAATGAGTTGATGAGAGATAAAAAGTGTATCTCATCACTTGGACATAAAATTTACATCAATAAGGATATATGAGAACATATCCCAACATAACAATATGTAAATTAAAAGACCCAACAAAAGAAGTCTTTTAAAAAAGAGGAGGGTGAAAGGTTCCCTTACCGACTTGGGTATCTTTCAAAACATACACCCCATGAAAGAAGGACAATAGATCATTGATTTAAATACTCCTAAATGAATGTATATTACACAAAGAGTAGAATAATGGGTAGTACATACACCACTCAATGGAATTTGTGGCAAATGTAGCATAAATCTCACGAGAATAAAAGTGAGATGAAAAATCCCTTACGAAAACTCGGCAGCCTAACGGCGCCACATAAAACTTCTGAATATGGATTGATGAGATCAAATAGGGCATCTCATCACATTACAATAAAATTTACAGCAAGAGGAATATAAAATAACATCCCCCAACATTACAAAGAGGAGTCTAAAAAAAGTGACATAAAGGAGAGTACTTAAAAAGAAAGAGAGTTGTAGGATCTCTTACGAAAATTCGGCAGCCTAACGGCGCCACTCAAAACTTCCAAAATGGATTGATGAGAGAGAATAGGGTCTCTCATCACATGAACAAAAAATTACAGTAAGTTTAATATAAAATAACATCCCAATAACAAGAAAGTTGAGCTTTAGAGGGAATGACATAAAAGAGTGTACTTAATAAGAAAGAGAGGGGTAAGATCCCTTACCTCGGGTCCAACTTGACTCGATCGTTCTTTAATCTACTGAATAATAAACATGAGTTAATCTATACTTGCTTATGAATCTTTTTCAAGTTCATTATTCCTTTTATACCATGTTATGAACATCATGTAATCAGTTAAGTTAATAATGTTCATTTTGTCGGTATTTGGTTCTTAAGTCAAAAATAGACTTCTTACACTTACATGTTGTTAATTTGGTCAAAGGTTCATTATATCCAGAATGGTATTCATGATGTAGATATCATATATGTCATATATATCCAGTACATACATGCATTTATAATATTACATAATCATTTAGAGGGAAGAAATGAAATGCACCGTTCATGGAGACGGTAAGTCGTACGTACGCATGAACGCTACTTTCATTTCTATTTCGTATTTTATAGAATAGAATCATAATTATATAAAGGTATATTATAATTCCAGTATAATATCATATATAATATCATAGTTCCATCCTTTATATGTCCCACATATGGTATTTAACGAATCAAATCACTTTGAGGGGGCGATAGTCCGCACTTCCTAAAATGAAGATATCACGTATACCCATAATGGATGCCATAAAGGTAAGACACAAATGAAAAATACAGAACCATAAGTAAAACATAAACATACTTTATATCATATATAAAAATAGTGACATCATAATGGCCACCTTTGAAGGTGTTAAATGAGTATTGAACAATCATCGTTTCGGGAGGCAGAATTTCGCCATCCACGGAAACGGTATGTTCTTTAACCATTTGATGTAGTTGTGTGAGAGTGTAGCTAGAATAAATCCTATAACAACATCCTAGTATATTTAAGATACTGGTGTTGTTACAAAAGAAGTAAATAAAAAGATTTTATGGGGTTGGAGAAGCAATATAAAACAAATGAACATAAGAGAAAGAATTACCTTTAAAAGTGTAACTCCTTTTGATTTGAGCCTAAAGGATTCCTTTGAAAGGATTCTACCCAAAGGGAATCCTCTAGGATAAGTATAGGTATGTGGAGAGAGTAAATGGGCAGGGGTTGGCCGAGCCAAAGGCTTGAGGAGTGTGTGAAATGAGGTAGAGGTGGGGGCCTTTTATAAGAGGAGAGGAGGGGCACTTTTGGAAAGTAAGGAAATATTACTTTATTTGAAAATGTGTTTCGGTTTTAAGAGGTCCCACATTGATATAACTCGTGGATAAGGTTATAAAGGTTCGAAATCCACCCATCCAATAAGTTTTGGACATGTGTAGTTCATAGATTTTACATTATCTTTCCATTTTATTTTAATCGTTAAATAATGATGTCATCACTGCATCATTATGATGTCATAAATAATTTAATTTATATAATGTCTAAAAATTATAAAAAAAATACTATGATGTAGGAAATCGTTTTATCTTTCCAATTAATATTTATAATCAAAAATAGGACTTGTATAACCTCACTTAGAAATTGTTTTAGTAAAACATATCATGTTTGTGTCATTTTTAATTTTAACATTAAATAAAAATATATTATTGTCATTTTCCAACTAAAGTGGCTCCATGGGGTCCCCAAGTTGGCCCATGGCTTGTCTTGGTCATCCATGACTCACCCAATAGGTGTAGGACAAGTGTCATTGTGTTTTCACATTCTTATAATATCATTTTTACCTTAAACTACACTAATTACCACTAATCGTGATTAAAAACTTAATAAGTTACTATTCACCAAAAAATTATTTTTATCCCATTGAACCATGTTTTACTACTTAATGACAACCATGTATGTCGGATTTTTGAAATTCAAAACACAGAAGTGGTAAAATTTCATTTAAACGAAAAATCAGCTTTTATAAGTACCACTTAGTGGTTTCACTATTCATCAAAAATTGAAGTTTTTCAGAAAATTACCAAAAATTTACCCTAAGCTATATTTGATATTAAGAACTCAAAAATGAAGTCCATTTTACAAAATTCACAACATATAAGTTTCATTAATTAATTTAATAATTAATTCCCGTTGTCTTGACAAATAGCGTGTTTTTATGAAACCATAAGTATCAAAAGATTGGCACTAGTTTATGTCCGATTTCAATGTGAAATCAATTCCAACGACCACTATTGGATTTAATGGTAAAAATATTTTCTAATTTCAATTTAAAACCAATTCAAAATATTATCTAATCATATAAATAAATTAGTTTAAAAAGAGGTTTTGAATTAGAACACAACATTTTACACTATTCATTAAAAAATAAACTTTATCGGAAAAATACAAAAAAATTACACAATGTAAAATTTGATGTCCCAATTCTTAATAAGAGTTTTATTTGGTCCAAAAGAATGTGTAAGAGTTATCAAAACTATATTTAATGATGGTTCTCTATCAAAAGGCGACAAGTGAACCTTTAGTGAAAACTAGGGCATATACGCCTAAAATTGAATTCTTTCCGTATTTTAAGCCTTTATCCTTTATTGGATAAATGTATAAACATTTAAAAACATATATAATAATATTTTAGTTATTTCTATCCATTCCCGTCATTAAAACGGCTACATGTTAACCAACATTTAAAATTTATTATTAGAGTGCAACGTAAGATTCCGAAGAAACTCGTTGTTGCATGTTGGGTACGCCATCGAGCATAGCGTCCCCTTTAAAGTCATATCAATATTTTATTCACAAATATGGATAAATATGAAAATGTCATATTCTTTATTTACCTGGGGTGTTAGATCCTTCCCCCCTTTTGGGAATTGCGTCCTCGCAATTTTAAAAAAATTTGAGCTCGGAAACATCCTTGAAAGTCCCACATCGAAACAAGAGTCGGTAAAACAATCACTTTAAAATAAAGAAAGATAAGCACAGAGGTCACCTGAGTTAACCCATACTAGGATTCCAAGTATGAAAACATGGACATGGAGGAGAAAACATAGGGTCAGGTTCTGATGGAGAGTGATAGAAAACATGTTTAGGAGAAAGTTAACCATGAGAAAATCACAAACTTGTGATGAGTTAAACGGTATTCGATTCCCCAGTAAGAAAAGTTAATAGACAACATTCTTGTTTTAAGTTACCTTTTATTGAGTAATTTATTCATAAGGAAACATAATCACTTATCATGTTGACTTTCAACTTTTACACAAACTCGTATTTTCTCCAAAAGACGAGTATTTAGGAAGACTTGTTCACATTAAGAGTACTATAATCAACTTCTAGAGAATCACCTAATCCACAAAAGAGAACTATATACATCCCATGTCTTTAGACTTTAACCAAAACCAAAACCAAAAAGGCTAGAACAAGATCAAATAATCCAGAAAAGGATAACCCCTTATAAAAAGAAAATCTATTCTTCATCTCCAAAATTTGTCCAACAAAACCCAAAGTTCAACGAGGACCATCTGATAAATAATTTGTCCATAAAATTCTTCAAAGTAAACCAATATAAGATTGAAACCCAAATATTTGAAGGATATAGTCACATAGTCTTCCAAGTTAAATCGTAACATTTATCTCCAAACAACATTAGTCGCTCCTAAAGTCTCGCATTGAAATGTAATTATCCTAATCACATATCCTCCATGATAGGTTAATCATTTTCATAAATAACCCAAAATCAACTTACTCTTAATTCATAAAATCATATAACTAGAAAGAATCAGTCAAACTAACCAGGGACTTCACGTAGTCCAGTGGTAGGCGATAAATACCAGTCGCACTTTGGTTGTGGGTTCGATTCCCGTAGCTTTGTCCGACGTGACGGGTAGTCACACGGTCTGCGTGTTATCCTTTTTCCAAAACTATATAATTCTTAAAACATTCCCCAAAATGGGATAAAATCATAAAAGATGATCATAAGATATTTTGACCTCATGTTTATCTCATGCCTTTCATTCTCCATCATAACATATAGTAACCCATAATTACCTCAAAAGTAAGGATCTTATAAACCCAATGGTTCTTTATAACTATGTCCACAAAAGAAAAGATAACTATTACTTGAATAAAATTTGCCTATATTAAACATCAGGGTTACACATAATATAAAAAGTCTTCTAATGTAACCCCATCATCAAAAGAGACTTAATACTCTTAAGAATTTCACCATAACTCTTGAAGCCCTTATATGTTGACATCTTACTCATTCAACATTCTTCATGATCCATTATCCATTCCTTTCCAACTTATTCTGAAATACCTCTTTCCTACAAACAAAATCATTAATCATATCCTATGATTCCAAAATAGGAAAACAATAGTCATGAAATAGTACATACCATTGATTGGTCATTGTCAGTTTCTTCATCCTCAATCGGAATGACATTAGGTATTGGTAAACCAATATTGGTACGCTCTTGGTGACCCCATTCACGAAATTTCTTCATAGGACATGTGTTTTCATAATGACCATGCACACCACATTTAAAACATTCAATTGATCCCTCAGAAAGAACTTCTTTCCCTTTCCTCGAGTCAACTGGATGCTTCCTTTTTCTATGGCAGGTTCTTGCTTTATGACCTTCATTTCCACATCTATAGCATATTTCTGTCCCTTTGAAACATTTTCCTAGGTGTTTCTTTCCACATCTTTGACACATTGGTTTTTGAACACACTTACCTTTATTATTATTACCTGTACTTCCGTAGGGATTTTTTTCTTGCATATATGATGTCTTAGAGAAATCTCCAAGGTTTAGGTGGTCAATCATGACTCCAGATAGTTGGTTCAGGATAATCACAAGAGTTCTCATTGCAGCTCCCATATCATTCAGTTTCTTGCTCAAAACACTGTCACAGTTTCCTTCACATCCACTGTTACTTTAGTGCCTACTAGATCCAGCCATTTACTAAAACCAAAAAGGTCAGTGTGAGTATATCAACAAAACCATCATGTACTAATGAGTAAGATAAACAATAAGATATACTTACTCATTCACTTTATCTAAAACTAAGACTCTTGTCTGAAATCCTAACCATTATGGTAATGTCAGTTATTCTTAAAGAATACCCTAACCTCTAAAGTCATCTAAACCGACCTATGATACCAACTATAAGGCCCCAACCTTAAACCTTACTTAATCTTGAGTTATTACAAGATTACACATTGAGGATCTTTTCAGGTTTAGAGTTTTAGAGAATTAGATCATGAAACTTGCATTACATTCCACATATAAACAAAGTGGTTACATAAAAGACAGTATTCATTCTTCCCATCAACGGAAACATATTTAAAATGAAACATGGATTCTTTCTTTACACATCCTCGACACTATCATCACATCATGTACCTTTCCCTTGACCTATGAAAAACATTTCAAAAACATGGGATGAGCATAAAAAACTCAGTAAGGGTTATAAAAATATGGAAAGGAAACATGAGTTCATATATACATTAGAATGAAATCATACTTTACCCATAAAATATAGGCATATCAAATCATGAATAAATCATAGAAAACATAAGACATAAAGGTAACTTGAGGCATTCATAAAATTCTTACGTAGGGAGTAACCCTCTTGGTTACGTTTGGAATACCCATCATAGTATATTCCCTAAATCTCTTCGGAGAAACCTTAACGTTTCACTCTTTCGCGTTACCCAATGCATTGGAGAGCTATATCGGCCTCACCCGCCCTTAGTTTATCACGGAACCACCCGTTTTCATAACAATGCCCAAGAACCATAACATAAATGTATCACATAAAAC
Organism: Viscum album; assembly: GCA_963277665.1. Classification (NCBI taxonomy): domain Eukaryota; kingdom Viridiplantae; phylum Streptophyta; class Magnoliopsida; order Santalales; family Viscaceae; genus Viscum; species Viscum album. The sequence continues at coordinate 1,148,315,986 of OY728165.1, forward strand.
ATGCATAAAGTAAACATAACATTTCCACATTTCAATCACAATATAACATTTTATTATATTGAAATAATGAATCCATTCAAAAAGAAACCATTTACAAAACCATTTAAAACATTTAAAAAAGAGATTTTTGAATCAAAGTGTCCCATACCACCTTTAAGCTTAAAATTTTAAACCATTAATATCCATATAAATAAATCCTTAAAACCATTTTGAAAACATGGATATTAATAAGAACAAATTATTAAAACATTTAAAACAATATTTTGGTTAAAGGGGTTTTACCAAAATTAGAGACACTTGAATACAATAATAAAGGAATAACATTTAGTCAGAACTTTATAATATCATGAGAATAAATGGATTCATGATATAATACTCCAAAGGACAGTATATACACCATAGAAGAGTGAATTGGTGCATAACAACAATGAACCCTCAATAGAAATGTCAAATCTGATGAAATCCCTTATAAAGAAGGTATCCTTAAATTAAGGACAAATCAATCTCAAAAATATGTGTGACAAATATAAATACACCCAATAAGTGGATATTAAGTGTAAAACAATAAAATTTCATTCACACATATTCAATGGATGACATATTAAATGACTACATGTTGAACCCAAAGAAATCGAAATTGGGTTAAAAAGTTCCCTTGACAGCCTAACGACATCACATCAAAATGCGTTGATGAGAGATAAAAAGTGTATCTCATCACTTGGACATAAAATTTACATCAATAAGGATATATGAGACCATATCCCAACATAACAATATGTAAATTGAAAGACCCAACAAAAGAAGTCTTTTAAAAAAGAGGAGGGTGAAAGGTTCCCTTACCGACTTGGGTATCTTTCAAAACATACACCCCATGAAAGAAGGACAATAGATCATTGATGTAATACTCATAAATGAATGTATATTACACAAAGAGTAGAATAATGGGCAGTACATAGACCACTCAATGGAATTTGTGGCAAATGTAGCATAAATCTCACGAGAATAAAAGTGAGATGAAAAATCCCTTACGAAAACTCGGCAACCTAATGGCGCCACATAAAACTTCTGAATATAGATTGATGAGATCAAATAGTGTATCTCATCACATTACAATAAAATTTACAGCAAGAGGAATATAAAAGAACATCCCCCAACATTACAAAGAGGAGCCTAAAAGAAGTGACATAAAGGAGAGTACTTAAAAAGAAAGAGAGTTGTAGGATCTCTTACGAAAATTCGGCAGCCTAACGGCGCCACTCAAAACTTCCAAAATGGATTGATGAGAGAGAATAGGGTCTCTCATCACATGAACATAAAATTACAGTATTTTTAATATAAAATAAAATCCCAATAACAAGAAAGTTGAGCTTTAGAGGGAATGACATAAAAGAGTGTACTTAATAAGAAAGAGAGGGGTAAGATCCCTTACCTCGGGTCCGACTTGACTCGATCATTCTTTAATCTCCTGAATAATAAACTTAAGTTAATCTATACTTGCTTATGAATATTTTCCAAGTTCATTATTCCTTTTATACCATGTTATGAACATCATGTAATCAGTTAAGTTAATAATGTTCATTTTGTCGGTATTTGGTTCTTAAGTCAAAAATAGACTTCTTACACTTACATGTTGTTAATTTGGTCAAAGGTTCATTATATCCAGAATTTTATTCATGATGTAGATATCATATATGTCATATATATCCAGTACATACATGCATTTATAATATTACATAATCATTTAGAGGTAAGAAATGAAATGCACCGTTCATGGAGACGGTAAGCCGTACGTACGCATGAACGCTACTTTCATTTCTATTTCGTATTTTATATAATGGAATCATAATGATATAAAGGTATATTATAATTCCAGTATAATATCATATATAATATCATAGTTACATCCTTTATATGTCCCAGATATGGTATTTAATGAATCAAATCACTTTGAGGGTGCGGTAGTCCGCACTTCCTAAAATGAAGATATCGCGTATACCCATAATGGATGCCATAAAGGTAAGACACAAATGAAAAATACAGAAGCATAAGTAAAACATAAACATACTGTATATCATATATAAAAATAGTGACATCATAATGGCCACCTTTGAAGGTGTTGAATGAGTATTGAACAATCCTCGTTTCGGGAGGTAGAATTTCACCATCCACGGAAACCGTATGTTCTTTAACCATTTGATGTAGTTGTGTGAGAGTGTAGCTCGAATAAATCCTATAACAACATCCTAGTATATTGAAGATACTGGTGTTGTTACAAAAGAAGTAAATAAATATATTTTAGGGGGTTGGAGAAGCAATATAAAACAAATGAACAAAAGAGAAATAATTACCTTTAAAAGTGTAACTCCTTTTGATTTGAGCCTAAAGGCTTCCATTGAAAGGATTATGCCCAAAGGGAATCCTCTAGGATGAGGAGAGGGATGTGGAGAGAGTAAATGGGCAGGGTTTGGCCGAGCCAAAGGCTTGAGGAGTGTGTGAAATGAGGTAGATGTGGGAGCCTTTTATAAGAGGAGAGGAGGGGCACTTTTGGAAAGTAAGGAAATATTACTTTATATGAAAATGTGTTTCGGTTTTAAGAGGTCCCACATTGATATAATTCGTGGATAAGGTTATAAAAGTTCTAAATACACCCATACAATATGTTTTGGACATGTTTAGTTCATATATTTTACATTATCATTCCATTTTATTTTAATCGTTAAATAATGATGTCATCACTGCATCATTATGATGTCATAAATAATTTAATTTATTTAATGTCTAAAAATTATAAAAAAAATACTATGATGTAGGAAATCTTTTTATCTTTCCAATTACTATTTATAATCAAAAATAGGACTTGTATAGCCCCACTTAGCAATTGTTTTAGTAAAACATATCATGTTTGTGTCATTTTTAATTTTAACATTAAATAAAAATATATTATTGTCATTTTCCAACTAAAGTGGCTCCATGGGGTCCCCAAGTTGGCCCATGGCTTGTATTGGTCGGCCATGACTCACCCAATAGGTGTAGGACAAGTTTCATGGTGTTTTCACATTCTTATAATATCATTTTTACCTTAAACTACACTAATTACCACTAATCGCGATTAAAAACTTAATAAGTTACTATTCACCAAAAAAATTATTTTTATCCCATTGAACCACATTTTACTACTTAATGACAACCATGTATGTCGGATTTTTGAAATTCAAAACACAGAAGTGGTAACATTTCATTTAAATGAAAAATCAGCTTTTATAAGTACCACTTAGTGGTCTCACTATTCATCAAAAATTGAAGTTTTTCAGAAAATTACCAAAAATTTACCCTAATCTATATTTGATATTAAGAACTCAAAAATGAAGCCCATTTTAGAAAATTTACAAAATATAAGTTGCATTAATTAATTTAATAATTAATTCCTGCTGTCTTGACAAATAGCGTGTTTTTATAAAACCATAAGTATCAAAAGATTGGCACTAGTTTATGTCCGATTTCAATGTGAAATCAATTCCAACGACCACTATTGGATTTAATGGTAAAAATATTTTCTAATTTCACTTTAAGACCAATTAAAAATATTATCTAATCATATAAATAAATTAGTTTAAAAAGAGGTTTTGAATTAGAACACAACATTTACACTATTCATTAAAAAATGAACTTTATCGGAAAAATACCAAAAAATTACACAAAGTAAAATTTGATGTCCCGATTCTTAATAAGAGTTTTTTGGTCCAAAAGAATGTATAAGAGTGATCAAAACTATATTTAATGATGGTTCACCATCAAAAGGCGACAAGTGAACCTTTAGTGAAAACTAGGGCATATACGCCTAAAATTGAATTCTTTCCGTATTTTAAGCCTTTATCCTTTATTGGATAAATGTATAAACATTTAAAAACATATATAATCATATTTTAGTTATTTCTATCCATTCCCGCCATTACAACGACTACATGTTAACTAACATTTAAAATTTATTATTAGAGTGCAACGTAAGATTCCGAAGAAACTCGTTGTTGCGTGTTGGGTACGCCATCGAGCATAGCATCCCCTTTAAAGTCGTATCAATATTTTATTCACAAATATGGATAAATATGAAAATGTCATATTCTTTATTTACCTGGGGTGTTACAGGAATGCCCTTCAGGCCTTGTCACAGGCTGGGTTTGGTGCTATTTTTGGCGGCGACCAGATTCGGCTCGTGACAAAATGGTATCAAAGGATGTTTGCTCTCTTTGGGTCTTGTTATTTGGGGAACAGTCGGGATAGTCCAGAGTTCGGATTTTGGGGACTTGTAATTTTGGTTATGAGTAGTGTGGATGATCACCCCACCTCATGATGGGATTCAAGTCTCCATGGGAATTCGTGTCCTTTCAGAGTCCTTTGGTTTTCCTAGTTTAATGATGATTAGGGGAAATGAAAAGAGAGTTGGGTTAATGGACTCAGTGAGCTTGCAGGGCCTCGCAGGCCATATGGAGCTAGGGATATTCCTTAGAACACTCTCTGTGATAGTGAAGTGATTGGTATATGTCCGCCAACCATATTTCCAAGTCATCCACTAAAACTAGTTTCCTCTCGCATTGTCTTGTGTTCTTTAGTTTTGAAATCTTGGTACTTTGGTTTTAAAGTGACTTGGTTTTAAGAAGTGTAATGTTTTTGTGAAATAAATTTCAAATAAATATGGAATAGTTTGATTTATTTAATAGTGGAACTGGATATTCAAAATTATTTTGAAATTGAAAATCATGTGCTTACACCTCTTTTGGAAGCAGAAACTATACTGAAGTTGGTTTTGGAAAAGACTTTCCAATAGAGTTTTCTAACCTATTGAATTTTTTTTAATGGGATGATATGTTTTGAAATTAATGTAAATAACATGAAAGCGAGTTATAATTGTAATGATTGGGCCTTTCTGAAAAGTATTTTTTATGTTGTAATTTGGGTTCAATCTCCTGGTTGGAGGTTTTGATAAAAAGGATGTGTTGGATGACTATTTTGGTTTTGAAAAGCGAAATGAATTTTTTTTATTTAAACTTTGGTATTTCAATGGGTGTCCACATGCATGGGGTTATATGGGATGATTTATGGTTAATGGCATGGCTGGATGAGTTCTGGGATGGATATGAGGAGGGTGCCCTGTGTGGCACAGAAACAGGCATGTGTAAGTCACATGGGGTACCATTGGTGGATACACTAACCGCTGAACCGTTTTTTTTCAAAAAGACGATTTTTAATGAGAAACTTGGTGTATTTATGACATGTTTGGGATGGTTTTTATTATGTGTTTTTTAAATGTTGATGTTGTGGGATGTTTTGAGTCCAAGAACCCCTCCTGTTTGTATTGTGTTTTGTGTTTTTGGTTGGTTCGTAAGCTGTGTTCAAGAGCCGGTTAGTGGTCTCTTCTGAGAATTGTTTTGGGATGCTTTTACGGGGTTTCCTTTCAAGTGTTTGGATCTAGTTTGTGGTATATCTTGACCAATAGACCATCTTGTTTGGGTCCTTCGGTTTAATCATTGGATAAGGTACACCCCATTAAGGGTTAGAGCACAACTAAAGTGCAACCCAGATTGTTTTTCCTTTTGATGACCCTCTAGTTGATCAATATAAGGAATATTTTTCTTGAGATTTTTAGATTGAGTCTACACCCTTTCCATTCCTATTTTTTTTATCCACTTGTAGTGGGAGAGTGATCATTTAAGGTTGAAAGATAACTTATCCTCTTAAAGAATCTTGATTTTCCAAAGGTGGAAGTGGTATGGGGTTGTTATCATGGATGAGTATCAGGATGGTGTTTAAGAGGTCCTCTCGGTCCATCGTAGTATCTTCAAAGAAGGAGTTCACAATAAACTACCAGTGTGGAAAATCTGGTCACGAGAGGATATTGTGGCCACTTTTTAGAATTTTGTGTTGTTGGGGGATATTGTATAAGGTCCCACTCCATGCATTGTTTATATCAGTCGCAATGGTCATGTTCGGTGAAGCCTTGTGATTTCGTGCACTCGATTGACAATAAAGGTGAAATTTGGGCAATCCTCTGAGAGTCTCTTTATGATGGGAGAATGTGACCCTAGGAAAAACTTCAAAATCATCAATTTTAGAGGAAGGTTATTAAAGGTTTTATTTACTTGTATAGTTTCTCACTCAACGAAACAAGGTGTGATGTGTGTTCATTTTTTTAAGCTCTTGTTTCAGTGAAATATCATTTTAGGGTGAAGTGAGTTTGGAATGTGTTATGTCTTGGTAATCTTATCGGGGATTTCAATATAGTTTTTGGTTGCATCGAAAGAAGAATTCTCATTCAGGGGGGTTTCTAAAGCCAAACTGTGAGGTCGAAGATGCTTTAATCATTTGAGCTCCTGCCAAAGGTCTCAAAGAGAAGCCGACTCATAGTCAGTGGAAATCCCAGGGTTGTTTAAACCCATGTAAAATGTCTAATCCTTAGTATGAAAGATTTTAAGGGTTTAAACATCTAGTTTCATCATCTTTCTTCAATTGTTCCCATTTGGTCGAAATAGGTTGAGGGCCTTGTACCCATGTCATCACCTAATATCATTCCCTCCCACTTTGGTTTCCATTGAGTCATTAGAGAATGGTAGGAAATTTGGATTGACGTGCTGAGGACATGTTTTATGTATGATTATTAGTGACCATGTTATAGGAAGCCATGTGAAAATAATGATCTGCACAGTAAGTGCAGAATTTCCAAAACCATGTGGACTGACCCTGTACCCTTCCCAAATCATTAAAAAAATTGGGTCTTTCTGTGTTGGCCCGTGCTGGTCAGTTAAGATGGTTGGTTCTTATGGTGGGGATACCCACTATGATTATCATGTATGTTACTTCTTAAGCTGTGAATGGAATTATACCCTTTGTACTAGGGATTTTGTTCAGGCCTCCCTCTGTTAGTGTCCTGATTATGTCTTGGAAAATAATATAGGATGCCTCTTATGGTGGGGTACCTATTTTTGTTTACCCACACCAATAGCTCATATTTATCCGTGGTCCTGGCTTGGTGGTAGGTAGTCTCATTCATAACTTTCTTGATACGAACATATTCCTTGTGTAAATTTTGGAATTGGAGAGCTCCCAATGGTTTAGTTAATGTAAGGGGAGTGTAATCTTGTTCGAAGTTGTTGTTCTTTTGGGTGAATTACTTGAGTCTTGATCGGATAGTGTTTGAGGAGTTTTATCTTTGGATAAAGTATGAATGTGATTGATTATTTAAGGAAAGTGGTGTAAGTTTTGTTTGTGAGGTTATTCCTTCCTTCATTTATCACTGTATGTGTTTTGGCCCTTGGGGGTGAAGCTTGGCAAAGAAGTACATCTTGGTTTATCGGTTGGGATTGGGTTTGATATCTAGCCTTGCTATAGATTTCTGGGGACAGAACGTTTTAATGGTGGAGATAATTGTCTCATAAATAACTTATTTTAAAGGTAAATTTCATTTTATTTCCATACATTCATTGTTTTAGGGGTTTTCCATTCATTTCTGGAGGAAAGGGTGAGTTTTCATGATTTGGGCCAAATCAAGAGCCCATTTCCATATCTAAAAACCGATTTTGATTGTTTTATAACTATTTCATTTTTAATTTTTTTTTTCACCCATTTCACTTCCAAAATATTCTCCACTGACCTTTTAACACCAACAATGCCATTGGGACCCCTTAGGAATCCATAACAATGGAGTATTTGGGTTTTTATTTAAGAACTGGGCCAACCCGAAAGCCCATTTTCAAGTTTTAAATCGTTTTTTTAAATTTTAATATCTTATTCATTATAATTAATTTTTCAGTGATTTTACCTCCCTTTCAACCCTATGAAGCCCAGGCGGGCTCCCATTACCTTTCCCCTCTACTTGGAGCTCTTTTTAATCTCTAATTAGGGCATAACATCATAGGGTGTCTCAAATCGGCCAGAATTGAAGAGGTAACTCCATCCCTTCTTAAATCTCTCAATTATTACTATTTTCCCTCCGTTCTAGTTCCTAAATTACCTCCTCATTCTTGTTCTAAAAACCCCAATATTGTGGATGTCTTCAGTTTTAGAAACTGGTGTATTGGGGAGATTCATGCAAGATTTCTCAAGTATGTTAGACCATTTCATTCCCCTTTCAAATTGCTTGGGGTTTAATTCTATTTGTTTAGGGTTTTTTTTTCATTTTTCATGAAGTTAAAAATGACCATGGGGTAGGGTTTTGATCCTATGGTTTAAACTTGGGTTTTATTGGTCTTTTATTGTGGTTTTAGGTTTTATCTAGGTCCCTCTTGGTGCGGCGGTGGTGCGATTTGATTTTCGCACAAAGGTTTCAACTAATTTGGTAGGTGATTCCATATGTATGAAATCTATGTGAATTGAAATTCTATTTTTATGACATTTTAATGTTCAATTAATTTTATGGTTTTTGTAAAAAAAAATAGTTTTAGTGGTTTTTGTAATGCTAATGAACTTTTAATGCCAATTTTAGGTGAAATTGGGGGGTTTTCATGGAAGTTTCTTGTTGGTTCTTTTGGGGCTGCCCTATCAATACTTATTTTATTTTATTGGGATGTACTAGGGATGGAAATTCTGTTTTTAATGTTAATCCCTTTTGTTTGTTGCTGCAAAAGTTGGTTTTAATGGTGTTCTGGAACTTGTGAAACTTAAGTGTCATGTTAGTTTATAAATGGAAGTTTTACAAAGATTACATTTCTTGGTTCACAAGGGGATTACCTAAAATAGAATTTTTGGTTTAATTGAAATGTATAAGGATTAATATTCTGTTTGGGTAACTTATAGGTGTGCATATAGTGTAAAAATTGGGGATTTCAAGGCGTGTTGGGTGCAAAAAAATGCGGGTTTTTGAGAAATTGTTTTATGGAAAATCAAAGTGTTTTGTTGTGTGTTTTAAATGGTATAAAGTGTGTAAAGATATGGTATTTTTTGTAAGTGAACATTATTGGTGTTTCTATATGAAAATGTATGCATATAGCATGCTTAATTTGTTTTAGCACTAAGGGGGAAGCCCGGGTACCTAGGTGGGGCAGATGTGTACTAGTATGGCTAGTGGACCAGATGGGTTTTGTCCTTGTTTCACCTAAAATTTGGATAACGAAAAATCTAACTAAACTATGTGGATTATGATTGGGGACCACTAGGTTATGGGTATGTTCCCTACTAATGGCTCATTCATGAGATTGGATTTCACTATGGTTACATTACACCATGGTACGAGGTACATGGGGTCCGAGACTATCTAGTGCGTAGGGGTGTTCTTGATTTTATTGTTCATTGTGTTTGTAGTAATTTCCCATGTATTAGGGTGTTTTTGAAAGTACTTTATAGTATCTAACATTTCTATTTAAATTTGTGAACATTATGAAAAATTTATCTAGAAAAAAGTTTTCAATTGAAAGTTGCATTTCATGGATTTTATCACTGCTTTTCTTTGAATATTAAAACTAGTTTCTTTTTTCACATTGTATTGCATGCTCTTTTAAATCATTGGGTGGTATCCTATTTGGGCTTAGGATCACACCCTACTTACACCCCCTGGGTGTAAGTAGACTTGGTTATGTTTGAAGCAGGTAAAGGAAAGGCTAAGGGTGATGGCTGTTCAGGGTGTTAGGTCCCATCCTTGGGGCGGAGTTGTGGAGACGACTTAGGGGTGATGACCCCTTGTCATTTGGAGTCCATGGGTCTGTTTTGTTGCTGTTTCATTGTGTATTTGGTCATTTTTTATTTAATTTGAACTTATGTATACAATTCTGGATTTTTGTATATACATTGTTTGTATGAATTTTTATGATTCATTTTATAAAATATTTTTGGTGTTTTATATATACATATTTAGGTAAATCATTCTCAAACCAAGATAAATGATACCCGGGAACTTTTGCTAGCCCGTGGGGAGAGGGAACCCCTTTAGGGCCTTGTCACGGGCTGGGTTTGGTGCCATTTTTGGTGGCAACCAGATTCGGTTCGTGACAACTTATGCTCGTGATAGATTATTCTTTGAGGCTACAATTGAGATAATGGAAACTGGGAAATGGTCCAAGAGTGTATATAGACATCATAAAAAAGTTAATTACTACTACTTATTTAGTTAATTTTTTCTCCATTTTATCTATTATTTTTTAGTTAATTTCTATTATCATTTTTATCTAGTACTTATTTATTTTTTTCACATATATTTTGGGAACTCATACTTTTCTTTCGCCTATTTGTAACAAGCTAGAAAAAAGAGGACATGTTCCTTTTGGATGTAAGTGGAAACCTCATGCTGCCTGAAACATGAAGTAAATTTTAAGGATGCATGTACCAATGGATTTTTCAACAGTTGAATGAAAAGTATGACTTCTAAAATGATCTATCATTAACATTATCTTTAATTCTGTAGGAATCATCTAAAACTCAATCCGCAGCACCTCAATCTGACACATAGTGTTCTCAGTATGATTCAGAGTTTATGCTTTTAGTTTATAATTTACATTTTAGTTCAAAACATACATAACATACTCATAATTCATTAAAATAATTCATATTGTTTTGATACTTTGGTAAAATGATCCATAAGTCATTTTTGATGTGTTGAAAAAATCCACAACTCAATATGACGCACAATGTGACTGGTATGACTCTAAGTGTGTCTTTTTATTTAAAATTGAAATTTTAGTAAAAAAGATAAGTGACAGACTCAAAATAGATAAAATGTATCCAGATTATTTTTATACATTAGGAAAATGATCGATAAGTCTTTTCTGATGTGTTTCTTTCAACCACACCTCAATCTAATACACAGTATGCCTGATATGAATCGAAGTTGTTGTTATCAGTCTAAAATTGACATTTAAGTACAAAACATGTTTCAATCATAGAAAACTGAGTAGAAAAACTCATATTATCTTGATATTTTTGGATAATTATTCATAAGTTATTTCTTACATGTAGGAATTACTCTCACATCAAACTGACACACAAGGCGACTAGTATGACTCAAAGTGCGTGTTTTTAGTTTAAAATGAAATTTTAACAAAAAATAAAAGTGACATACTCAAAATTGATAAAAAACATTAATATTTTTTTAATATTTTTGGAAAATGATCCATAAGTTATTTTTGATGAGTAGAAATCTGTCGCACCTCAATCAGACACACGATGTGACCGGTATGACTCAAAGTGTGTGTTTTTATTTAAAAATGATATTTTAGTAAAAAATAAAAGTGATGTACTCAAAACTAATCCAACACATTCATATTGATTTAATAATTGAGGAAATTTATCCATAAGTCATTTTTGATGTGTAGGAATCAACCTCACCTCAATCTGATACACTGTTTTTTCGATATTACTCAAAGTGTCTGTTATTAGTTTAAAATAGTCATTTATGTTCAAAACATGTGTCAATCACTAAAAACTGAGAAAAAACATTTGGATTGTATTTTATAATTTAGTATAATGACTCATAAGTTGTTTTTAATGTGTAGGAATCAGTCTCATGTCAAACTGATACACGATGTGACCGATATTACTCGAAGTGTGTGTTTTCAGTTTAAAATTACATTTTAGTAAAAACACTAGTGACGTAATCAAAACCAATCAAACACATTATTATTATTTTTATACTTTAGGAAAATTATCTATAAGTCATTTGTAACATGTTGGAATCAGTCATACCTTAATATGACGCACAATGTGACTGGTGTGACTCTAAGTGTGTCTTTTTATTTAAAATTGACATTTTAGAAAAAAAGACAAGTGACATACTCAAAACTAAGAAAACACATTCACATTGTTTTGATACATTAGGAAAATGATATTTGAGTCATTTATGACATGTAGGAATTAACCAAAACTCAATCCAATCCATATTGTGACCGGTATGACTCAAAGTGTCTATTATTTGTCTAAAATTGACAATTTAGTTCAAAATATGTGATACTCATTGAAAACCAAGATAACATTCTCAAATTTTAATTATAATTTCGAAAAATGATTCATAAGTTATTTGTGAGGTGTAGGAATTAATCTCATTTCAAACCGACACACGATGTGGCCGGTATGACTCAAAGTGCGTGTTATTAATTTAAAATAACATTTTAGTAAAAAAGAAAAGTGACATACTCAAAACTGAGAAAACATATTTGTATTATTTTGATACATTCTGCAATGATCCATAAGTCAGTTGTGATGTGTAAGAATCAACCTCACCTCAATCCAAATCATGGTGTGACCGGTTTGACTCAATGTGTGTCTTTTTTATTTAAAATTGACATTTTAGTAAAAAAGACAAGTAACATACTCAAAACTAAGAAAACACATTTTGACTATTTTGATAATTTAATAAAATGATCCATAAGTCATTTGTGATGAATTTGAATCATTCGAACCACAATCTGATACACGATGTGCTCAGTATAACTCAAAGTTCCTGTTATCAGTTTAAAATCGACAATTTAGTAAAAATACGCGTCACTCACTAAAAACTATGAAAAGACGCTTGAACTATATTGATAATTTTGGACAAAAATTCATTACTCATTTTTGGCAGGTAGGAATCAGCCTCACGTCAAATCAACATATGATGTGACTGATAAGACTCAATGTGTGTGTTTTCAGTTTAAAATGACGTTTTAGTGAAAAAACATAAAACAAATCAAACACATTTAGATTTTTTTGATACATTAAAACAACGACTCATAAGTAATTTGTGACATGTAGGAATTAACTGCCAATCAATCTAACACACAGTGTGAACAGTATGACACCAAATGTGTCTTTTTTATTTGAGAATGATATTTTAGTATAAAAGACAAGTGACATAGTCAAAACCAAGAAACCTCATTCAGTTTGTTTCGATAATTTAGTAAAATGATCCATAAGTCATTTGTGACATGTAGAAATTAGCCGCATCTCAATCTGATACATGGTGTTCCCAGTGTGACATAAAATGCCCATTATGAGTTTAAAATTAACATTTTATAAATATATTGTTTCATATTAATATTTAATTTATTTCTTTATAGTATTACTAACATAAGAATTCTTTTTTTATAGAGGTGGATTCTTTTGTTCGAGTTGGGGTGGTTTGTTTAACAACTGATACCATGATTGAGCTTTTTGGGAGGGTGTTAGGTGGCAAAGACTATTGATGTTTTTGAATGTTTGTGAGAAATTATACCTGCTAATGTAATTGTTAAAAATAGTGTTTGAAAGGTTTATAATATATTGTTTTATATATTTGTGATGTAATTTTTATTTTAATTAAATTATTAATTTATCATTTCATTTATTTGTCGTTGTTGTCTGTATTTGGTGTTGTAGTGTGCTGTAATTTTTACAGCACACTATAGTAACATGGCCTTTATCAGCACTAGTTTTAGTGCTGATAAAGGGGGATCTTTATTAGTTCTAGAAGTAGCACTGATAAAGACCCGCCTTTATTAGACCCCCCTTTATCAGTGATTTTCAAGTGTTGATAAAAGGGGCTCCCTTTTAACAGCGCTTAGATCAACAATGCTTTTTTAGTGTTGTTAATGACTTTTTCTAACACCGTTGAAATATTTTCCTCTAGTAGTGTCAAAATTAGATAACCACATTTTAATTGTCTTGATACATTATGACAATTATCTTTAAGTCACTTGGGATGTGTAGGAATCATCTGCACATTAATCCGACGTATGGTCTAACCGATATGACTCAAAGTGTGTCTTTTTATTTAAAATTAAAATTTTATTAATGTACTATTTCATATTTATGATTTATTTATTTCTTTATAGTATTACTAACATAATGATTATTTTCTTATACAGATGGATTAGTTTTCTCAAATTGGAGTGATTTGTTAGGCAACAGATACAATGATCTGGTTTTTTTGAGAAGTTGTCGGGTGCCAAAGACAATGAATCCTTTAATGTTTTTGAATGTTTGGGATAGTACTTGCAGATGTAATTACACAAAACAATGTTTGAAATGTCTATAATATAATTTTTTTTCTTGTATTTGTGATGTAATTTTTATTTCAATTAAATTATGAATTTTTCATATACAAATGTATTTGATGGTACTGTGTGCCTATCCTGCAGCACCACCCATCTCATGCGTTATCCGGCCTTCTGTTATGCGAACTGTCTATTACATCTTAGCCTTCCACGAGGATTTGATCCGATGATTATGTATGCACCGTCTGAAGCTCCCCAGAACACCATCATTGCCCCCATATGGGCACCTTGATTCGGTGGAGATCAATCTCTTCGGCTCTTGAGTTTCGTCTACCTCGGCCTGTGAGCTCCCGGTGAGAAGTTCCTTCACTGCGGAGGGGTTTTGGGAGAAAAAGAAGTAGAATCAAGGCATTTCAACCACCCACACTCACCGTTGTCGAAGTCGTGCCGCCTCCTAAAATCCAAGTATCTCCCTGCCGGAGAATCAATGGAGATCGATTTGATCTTGGGTCCAGGACGACTGCAAATCAATGTGGTTCCAGATCTTGACTCATCTTTCATCATAACAAGGTTTCAGTTTAGATTCTTGGCTCTATTGTTATTTATTTCCTTCTGTCATGTATAAATCTGTATCCTTTTTGGGTGTGTATGTGAGTCTGTCCAGGAGTGGATAATGTTGACTCAACAAGACATATTACACTATTGCTACCTAGTTCAATAGGGTAGGCCTCCACAGATAGTCTCTGGTTATTTTCTTCTCGATTCTTCTAGTTTTTAGTTGTTTTCATGTCAGATTCATGGTAATATAAAGTCCTACCTAGGTGGTGCTCTTGCCGTGCACATAGGATCACATAGATCTAGAAAACATTATATCTGGTGTTATTTCCTTTTAATTCATTCTACTTTCATTCTTCTAGTAGTTAAATTTAAAAATAAATTTTTTCCATTTCTTTGTCCCCAGCTGTTTAATTGAATATATCGAATCTATAACCCGGTAATACATGACAGTGGGTCTTGGATGTTTTAGGGTTATGCGGCTTAACCCCAACAAGTGGTCTCAATGCTTACTGAAACATAAATAATTGGTTCTACTAAACATGACATTGATAAATTTGATAGTGAAAATGATTTTAATCTATGGCGAATTAAAATGACTACCCTACTAGATCATAATGTTCTAATTGATGCAAATTCTGGCTCTATAAATAAAGTCACCACCCCTGACATAGATGGGAATACTTACGTCACTTATGTTGATGTCTATGAAGAAACTCTTAGGAAACCCCATAGCTTATTTCTTTTATCCTTAGGAGATAAAGTTCTTAGAGAGGTTGCATATGAGTCTTCTACTACTAGTATATGATCTAGACTTGAATCCCTTTATATGACTATGTCTCTTGTTGGTAGATTATACAAAAAAAATGAGATAATATACTTTCAAAATGCATCCCGGAATTGCAGTAAAGATACAAATTAATGAATTTAATAAAATCTTTTTAGATCTAGCCAACAAAGACATTAAATTAGATAATGTGGATCAAGCCATAATACTATAAACTTCATTAGATGATACCTTTAATTCTATGAATGATACTATAATGTATGGTAACGACACCCTTACCCTCATAGAAGTCAAATTCACATCACTCTCCAAAGACCTTCAATGGAAGGGTAGTGTTAAGGATGAGGTAGAGGGTTTGAATATTAGGGACAAAAGTGAATCTAGGGGTATAATTGAGTCTAGGGGAAAAGAGGAAAGATAGGGGCCATTCTAACAAGAAAAGGTATAAGTCTAAGAACAAAGTAATCTAATGTTTTCAATGCAAACACCCTTGTCACATTAAGTGGAATTTCCATAATAGGAAAGGAGACTGTAGAGACAATAGTAATGACCATTCCTTATTATTTGAGAAGGACTTTGAAACTATTGACAAGTTAAATGTTTCTAACATTTCTGTCTCTGATGAATGGATCCTTGATTCAGGATGTTCATTCCACATGTGTTCTAGGAAGGAATTCTTCATGGGGTTGATGTAAATTAAATCTGGTGAGTTTTTTCTAGGGAATAACAAGATTTTTCATATTATGGGAATTTTCTTGGTTTCATTAGAGCTTCATGATAGGACTATTATTACTCTTGAGAAAGTTAAATGGGTACCCAAACTAAAAATAGAAGGGATACAACATTAAGTTAGACTCTGGGAGTCTCAGGGTTTGCCTGAGGATCCCTCACTATCATGAAAAGAAACCTTCTTAATGGCCTTTATGTTTTAGATGAAAATTTTATAGAAGTCATTTAAACACCTCTTGTGATTTAAAAACTTGATAAAATCACCCTTTGACATAGAAAGATAGGGAAAATTAGTACCAAAGGCCTTAATGAACTAAAAAAACAAGGGATTTGGAGTAATGTCACTCATAACAGTCCTCTTTTCTATGAAGATTGGGTATATGGAAAATTTAAAAGATTCAGTTTTAGTATGTCAATGTATAAGGATAAAGAAACCCTTGAGTGTATTCAATATGATCTGTGGGGTAATTTTAGGGCCACCTCCCATGGTGAGGGCCTATTTTTAATGTCCTTTATTAATAACTACTCTAGGAATGTTTGGACTCATTTGCTCAAATATAAGTCTGATACCTTCTAGATTTTTAAGAAATGGAAATATGTGGTAGAATGTGAATCTGGAAACAAACTCACAAACTTAAGAACTGTTAAAAGTTTAAAATATATGTCCATAGAATTTATTGAATTCTATGAATATTAGGGAATCAAAAGATAGCAGACTATTGTGGAAACACCACTACATAATGGATTAGTGGAGAGAATGAACAAGACTGTTCTTGAGAGGGTTAGGTGTATGATCTCCCACTCCAAACTCCCCAGGTCCTTCTGGGCTAAGGCTTGCTAACGAAAAGTCTATTTAATTAACCACTTCCCATCTTCTGCTAATTCTTTCAAGACACCTGAAGAACATTTTAATAGTTCACCCCCGAGCAGTTCACACCTCAGGATATTTGGATCCATATATTAGGCCCATACAAGTATATATAAGCTATATCTGAGGGCAGTGAAGTATATATTCATGGGTTATATAGAGGGTGTCAAAGGGTATCATCTATGGATAGATAAAATAGGTGATCAAATGTGTTTAGTCAGTTGAGATGTTGTGTTTCATGAGTCTTGTATCTTGAATATTAAAGTAGAAGAACCTATGGGGTCTTCTGATAACAATGGAGAATCCTGTCAACCTCCAGCACCTATTGGTGCTGAAGTTCCTATAAAAATTAAAGAACAATCCCAATCCCAATTAGGGACTGTTGATACTTCTACCCTTCCTTGAACTCAACATGAATCCAATTTTGTTTTGGATTTAGAATCTAAAACAGAGGAACTAGAAAATTTAAGAAGTTATCAACTCACCTAACATAGAGAGAGAAGAGTAATTATGCCTGCAACCCACATTAATAGGGAAACGTTTCATAGGATTTTTTTAAAGATGAACCTCAAACTTATAATAAAATTCTTAATTACAAATAAGCCACTAAATGGGTAGTTGTTATGAAAAAAAAGATACGAATTCACTCCTTAACAGAAACACCTGGGTTGTTGTTTCTAGACCCAATAACCAGAATATTATAGGTTCTGAGTCGATATATAAGAAAATGAAAACAATGTTAGAGAAACTAAAATCAAATTCAAAGTCTGAATGGTTACTAATGGATTTATTCAATGTGAAGGAATTGATTATAGTGAGATATTCTTTCAAGATTTTAAACATTTATCTGTAATAATTCTTCTGGATTTTTTTGCCAATTTGATTTTCAAATTGAACAATTGGATGTAAAAACATATTTTTTGAATGCTACCCCTAATGAAAAAATTTATATGACTCCTACTAAAGGATTTTGAAAGATTTTTAAACCCAATAATGTTTTCCTTCTTACGAAGCCTTTGTATGGGCTTACAAAAATCTTCTTGGTAATGGTATAAAAGGTTTGATTATTTTATGATTGAAAATAGTTTTTATAGTAGGATTTTTGATGCATGTGTATACTATAAAATTGATAAACATGGATCTATTTATCTTATTTTATATGTTGATGGCATTATTTTAATTTCTAAAAACATGAGTATTATAAATTCATTCAAGAACCAATTATTCTATTTCTTTGAAATGAAATACCTTGGACATGCGAATCAGATATTAGGTGTGGACATAATTAGAGATAGGAAGGCCCAAAAATTGTACTTATCTCAATTTTCTTATGTTAAGAAGGTATTAAAAAGGTATCTATTTAATCACATTAAACTTATTAGTATTCCTTTAGAAAAAAAATTAAAATATATTTAGATAAATCCCCTAGAAATGATGATGTGGATTCCTTCATGAATAATATTCCATATGATAATTTAGTAGGAAGTCTTATGTATGCCATGGTCCATCATTGGATAGATATAGAATTTGTTGTTTGTACTATCAGCAGGTTTGTGTGAAAAATTGGTAAGCCTCATTGGCATGAATTTAAGTGGATCCTCAAGTATGTCTCTATGTCTTCTAAATTGTGTATTCATTATGGATTAAATAGTAGTTTTAATGATGACATTGTTGGATTTATTGACTCTGATTATACTGAAAATATTGACACTAAAAAATCAAACACTAGTTATTTGTTTCTAGAATATGGATGACCTCTCTCCTGGAACTGAAACATGTAATTATGGGTTTCCCTATCCACTAATTAGGCAGGGTATATAGCCTTAACCAAATCCATAAAAGATTATATGTGGTTGAAAGGTTTTCTTTAGGAGTTGTCTTTATCTACTGATAGTTTAATAGTACACTATGATAGGGAATCTGCATTGCATCTATCTAAGTACTATTTATTCCATGGTAGATCAAAACACATTGACATTAGAATTAATTTTTAGGGATATTATAAAATATGGGATAGTTAGTGTCACTAAGATACCCACTAGTGATAATTCGACAGATAGTTTGACTAAGACTGTTCCATTGCCCAAGTTCATCCACTGAATTCAATTAATAAACATAGTCCCTATTCTATAACTTAGGTTGTGAGAACATCAACCATAAAATTAATTAAATTGTATGGTGGAGATTTTTTGTTTTATTCCCCTGTTGAAATTGAATTCTTTTCATTATTATTAATATTAAATTTTCATTTTTTCATGGGGAATATTTTCTTTTCATGGGTACTATTCTTTTTTACACTTCTTATATTTGAATTTACTAGAAATATATATATTGTTTCTTTATCTGTATAAGTGTAGTATTTGGGATCATTGATCATGGGTGATCAAATGCTAGTGGAATCACCTAGATGTGTTTATTTTAATTAGCTTCAATCTGGGCTACCTCTATTTTTTCCTAACACGCAGCACCACCTATCCCATGCGTTGTCCCACATTCTGTTATTAGAACAATTAGTATCATATTAGACATTCACGCAACTTTAATCCTGTGATTCTATTTGCATTATCTACCACTTCCTAGACTACCATAATTTCCCTTGTCTATAGGCCTTGGTTTGGTGGAGTTCAGTCTCTTTGGTTCTTGAGTTTCCTCTAGTTCGGCTCATGAGCTCCCAAGGAGAAGTTCCTTCACTACACGGAGGGGTTCTCGGAGAATAGGAAGGATAATCGAGGCATTAGCTCCACCCAAACTCCCAATTGTCAATGTCATGCTACCTCTTGGAACCAGAGTATCTCTCCAGTGGAGAATTAGTGGAGATTGACAAGATCTTGTGTCCAAGACAACTGTGCATCAAGGAGGTTCCAGATCTTGAATCATCTTTCATCGTAATCGGGTTTCGAATTAGATTCTAGGATATGTAGAGATTTAATTCCTGCTATCATGTATAGATATATATCCTTTTGGGTGTGTGCATGATTAAGTCAAGGAGTGGTCAGTGGTAATATACATGAATGATTAGATCACTTACACCTAGTTCAATAGGGTCGGCCTCGTTAGATAGTTTCTCTGGCTATTTTCTTCTTGATTCTTTGAGTCTGTATTTATTTTCTCTCATTTTTCTTGGTAATATAAATTTTGACCTGGGTTGTGTTCTCATTTTTCACTTAATATCACTCTGATCTGATGCACATTATATCTGGAATTATTTCATTTCTGTTCTTCTAGTAGCTTGATTTAAAAAGAAATTTGTTCTATTTCTTTGTCACCAACTATTTAATTGAATATATAGAATCTATAACCCGGTGATATGTGAAAGTGTGTCTTGGATGTTTTAGGGTTTAGCTGTTTAACACTAACATCAATAAATTCAGTGATAATTCATTTAATTCTGATCGGGACTCAGTGTCAAGGACTAGGGATCAGTCTCCCCACGCCGCCATCCGCACACTGAGTTCCCCTCCAGATCATTCACTTTCTCATTCCCCTATGTTCCTATATGACATGAATTAGCTTCCTCCTCTCCACCCTTGCTGGACCTCGACTTCACACCATCCAATTAGACCTACATCCAAACACCCATAGAACAAATGAGATGAAAATTTACACTACCAATGTTTGGAACACTGGGGATTTGCATGATGACCAACCCTAGGGTGGAGAGAATGGGCATCCCACAAGAGTTCGACCCCAACTTTAGGTTCGAGCATCCAGGTGACTTCCTTGAGTTTTTTTATGATGTTTAGAGATGTATCCGAGTATCAGTGGTTTTATGGTTTCCCTGATCAGAATCCCACTGAATATAGTTTCAATATTCACAGTTGTGATGTGGATCACCCTTGGCACTACTACAAAACATGCCTTTAATAGCACTGACAATTATCATCACTTTATTTTAGTGCCAATAAAGGAAAATTTTATTAGTGCTTTATTCTTTGCACTAAAAAAAGATCCCCTTTATAAGAACATTTTTAGCACTGATAAAGGTCCAAAATAAAATGTTAAAATAAAAAAATAAAAATAAAATGAGTAAATTAAGAAAAATATGAAAAATTTTATTAATTAAATAATTATTGATAAAAATGAATAAATTTAATATACACACATATATATATATTATAAATATTAAAAAATAGTATATATTAAATATAGATATATAAAATCAATAAGTATAATATATATAAAAGGTTAATTAAAAACATATTAATGTATTATTCATTTTTAATGTTGTTTGATTGTTCAATTTAACCTATATCAAACATTCTGTGTTGCATTTGTTTCACACACACACACAAATATATACATGTTAATGCATTTGAATACAAAAACACACACAAATATATTTACACAATATATAGAAGCACATAGACCTAATATTTATGAAATTTATTCATATTTTAGAATATTTTAATATCTCATTATAACATGATACATTTAATATATATTATTTTTTAATCGGCCAATTTTATTAATTTTTTTTAATACTGTAGTTAGGTTATTAATTTTTAATATATTTTTGTTTTATTTTATTTTTGAATTTGATCATTTTCTATTTTTTATTTTTATATATTTATTTACGATGGTTTAGTATTTTCAATATATACTCATCTACTTCAATATATATATATATATCCATATTTTTTGAAAACATACAGTTAATTAATAAAACCTATCCATTTTTTGAATATTTTTAAAGTGTAATATATTTTAATTATTAAATTTCACTAATTTTTAAAATGCATGTATTTAAGAGTATATATCCATTAATAAGGTTAAAAATAAATTTGTAAATAAACTTTTATAAATAAATATATCTATAAATGTAAATTCACTATATTTCTAATAATTATAAATAAATTATTATTATTTATTAAATAAGAATTTATATATTTATAAATAAATAATTATATATATTTAAATAATTATAAAATTATAATTAATATAATAAAATAATTATAATTATAAAACTTTTATCAACATTTTTTAGCTCTGATAAGGATTGATATTTATCAGCGCAAAAATGTTAGGATAGAGAAATATTCCATTTATCAACACTTTTTTTAGTGCAGATAAATATTCCTTTTACCAGTGCTTATAAATTTAGCACTGATAAATGCGATCTTTATCAGTGCTTTTCTAAAAGCACTATTTAAAGTGTCCCTAATCTATTTAAAAAATCCTAACCATGACTTAGCCACTCATGATTCTCAAGCTCTCACGGAACTCCTCTACTACTGGCATAACTCCTGTTCATTCCCTCAGATTAATCAAGTCTAGAATCTAATGTATGTTATATTCAACTTTTCTTATATCATTTTTTGATGTTTTGGGTTTTGTGTTTTGTGTTTTTGCACTATTCTTAACCACGAAAAAACCTACATCTCTTATTCTTGCTACCGAAACACAATGAGTGGTTCTATTTCATCATTTTCCTCCATAAACAATGGTTTCAAAGAAAGAGAAGTATTTTTTCATTTGATAAGGTTAGTCAATATATGTGTATGGGCCTGTATGGGAAAATAAAATAGATTTTTCACCACACACTATTCCAAAGTCAACTCTAGATTTATAGCATGATCAAATTGAGTTTAATTAATCATTGAATAGGTTAACACATTTATCAAACATGTTATCCATATCCCTTAGTATTGACACATTACTTTGACTAGTTTGTGAAAAATGGTATCTGAGCATAGTTTCTTTAGAGTTCCTAAGTTTCAAAGTGATATGTTTTATTTTAATGGTATGGATAGTGTGGAGTTAGGTTGTCAAAACTTGAGAGGTACATGCGGGAGAGAGTGTCACAAACTCTTTTATGTTTTGAGAAATCATTTTCTAGGGAACATTGGGCTCGAGTCTGGGAATTTAATTACGATTTTGATTAGTTTGATGTCTTTGATATGAGAATTTATATTTTAATTCCCAGTGAATTTTAAGTGATTTTGGGATTTGGTTGAGCTTGGGGTGATGGTGGATGAAGAGATGGAGATACATGGCTATTCCCCATGGTATATACAACCATGTGGAGCCCATGTGGATAGTTCTAAGGAATCCACTAAACTTGCATGAAGTTTTTCATTTAATTTTAGACTTCTTACAACCACTTTTACTTATTGAATTACTATTAATGTGAATTATCACTCGTTGGAGGTGAATTAAAGTGGTTTTGGTGTTTTTTTGATTTTATTGAAATGAATTTGATCTAGTGTTGTACAGTGTTTTGAAAATTTTAAATGTTTTTTTGGGGTTAAAATGTTTTTTTCTTGTTTTCTAAAAAAATGTTAGGTTCTTTAATATTTTAAATGGTTTATTTTAAAATGGATTTATTATATCAGAAAAGGTATTTAAAAAAGTGGTTGATTTCATTATGGGTTTTAAGAAAAATTAATTGCAAAAAATGTAGATTTTTAAGGAAATTATTTAAAATGAACCATATTTATTTAAAAATGTATTTAACTTTTAATAAATTCTTAAAATGGTTTTGTTTTATTTTTATTGAAGTTTAGTGTTTTAAAACAGTTTATTTAAAGTTAGTTATTTTTGTGAAAAATAAGTTTTAAAATTTTTCGATGTTATGTTTTTTTGTTTATGATTTTGAATTTGTCTACTGGTCTTAGAGGGACTATTTAGTTTGATATATTGGTAATTAACTAGTTGATTTCATGTATTGTGTCATTTAAATTATTCCTTGTGAAATGTTAAAATTAAATAGTGGAGGATTTGTCTCCTAGGATAACCATCTTATTGATTTCTCCCTTCATTTAGAGGAGACTCGTTTTGTTTCAATCTCTACCCAGACTCTAAATTGAGTGGGGAACATGGAACCTTCTTTCTCTCAAACCCCATTTTAGGATATTTTTATATGTAGAGTCTATTGAGACTTGACAATCTAGTGGTTTGTTCTTTTATTGATTTTGATAGGTTTTTTTTCTTGACGAGCCTCATTGTTTGGATACACCCTTATTCAATTGTGTAGTTGTGTTGAGGGTCTTGGTGCAATTTTAGAATAAGGACACATAATTTGTGGTATTTTTGATTTTTTCTTATGTACTGGAGGTTTATCCTTATTATTATTGGGTGTATTTTTTGATTTGTTCTTGACATATCTTCTTGATTCTCATGCCTCTTATTTAGGAGTAGATAGGTAGGAATTAGTAAGAATATATGAAATTTCATATTCTTATATGTATTTTTTTAGAATCAATTATAAATTTATATTAATAGAAACATGAATAGAAAATAAATAGTTCATTATTATTTACTTATTATTGAAGATTAGGTTTATATAACTTATAAATTTTAGATTTACTTCAAGATATGTGGTATAATTTTCAATGATAGAAAGTATATATGGTTCCCCTAATATTTTTGGCTAATATATCATAATAATAAATTTAGGATTGAGTTGAATATATTCATTTTAATTATAGGAGTAAAAAAATTCTAAATCAATACTAAGAAGAAGTCAAAAAATTCACCATTTAAAGGGATGTATGTTACTGGAGGGATCTTATGGTGGATTAAAAAAATATAAAAAATTAGAAGGTGAGGAATCCTTGAGTAGATAGAAGTGATGTCCAATGTCGGTGCGGTGAGAATCATTTCTTCAATACCATTATATAGAGGTATTCCAATTACTCTTCAACCGAGGTGACTTTTTGAGTGATTCCATTAGTGTAGTTTCCTAGGAAAATTTAATCCTTATACCCTTGATTGTCTTCCATATCATGATGATGGATTGGACTCCCTCTTTCAAACAAGCCTTCCTCCCATCATTGTGGTTCCAAAGTTCATTAATGATATATCTCCCAAATAGTGGTGGGAGTAAGGATAGTTTGAAAGAGAGAACGAGTAGCCTCAAATCCATCATCAATAGATGGAAGGAAATCAATCATTTGAGGATGTATTAAATAAATTTAGTGAAGGTTAGTTGTACAATAGTATTGAAGTATTATATCTCAATTAATGATAGTAACAATTTTCATGTATGATGCATACAATTATGGAATTTTATTCATGGAGTGTATTGTATTGTTGTTATTGAAGACAAATTAAATGTTTGAAAACACAATGTGAAAATGTATTTTGAACATGATGATGTTACCAATATCGAGGAAGAATAGACTTTTGATGATGAAACTGTGGAATTATTAGGGGATCAAAAACATATTGATGAAAAAAACAATGATACAACATCCTAGTTTTGAATAAAACTATCAAGGCATGAAGTCAGGGTATAAAATTTGTGGTTTGTTGGAATCGACACGACCAACCTATTGACCCCAAAAAGTCAAAGTTCATTAGTTATCTTGGGGTCACAACAAGGATGAATGTTACGATTGATATTGAATCCTAGAGCCAAATCCAACCTGTAACGAAGTAATTCCTTTGGAAATATATAATTTTAATGTTACAATATACTTTATTTATTTTAATGAAAAATTATATAATGAAATGTTGATTTAGATTTCATTATTCCTTACATGATTCATTTATTTTAGAAGATTTCCGTATGAAATTTTTCTTAATGGGCACTAGAAAATATCATAGAGGCTTCCAGACTCTTCTAACTAAGTTACATCTTTGGGATTCTAAGTGGAAAATAAATTACCAACCACCACTTAGTTATGCACACATTATAAATAAAGAAACATGGACTGCATTCTGCAATCATCATATTGAGAAATCATTTTAGGTGTATTATGGTCAATAATATATTATTTAAATTTATTTATTTTATCTAACTTGATTCAAAATTTTTAATTTATGAAACAACCTAAAGTGATGAAAATAAATAACATTCATCAAAAACCAACATATCCCTATCACAAAGGAAGGATGGGATACACTTTATTAGATCAGAAATTGGTATGTATTTTAAGTAAAAAATAAAATTTTAATTATGTGATATGAAACAACATATGTTATCTTGTTTATATACTAATTGATCAATAAAAATATGAAGCCATTTCCATCCCACATTATGTGTTATGGAAGGAGGCTTGTGTAAATAAGGAGGGTATATTAGTTGATGAAAACACAAAATCAGTATTGGAAGTATGTGTAAGTATGACATAATTGTAATTCATTATGTTTTATAATAATATTACATAAAAATAAATATGTTCATATTTTTTATATGTTTTATGCATAAGAATTGGAAATGGTCATACCAGAAGAAAAGTGACTTTCAGTAGCTTTGAAGCGACCTGAACAATATGGTCGGGTTAGAGGATTTGGTTTTAGAGTCTCTTCTCAAACATATTTCAAGAAGATAAATCCATAGGAAGATACATATAATATGATGATATTATTGTAGGGATAAATATATTCACATTAAGATATTATTTTGTGGTTTGGTTTGGAAAACCAATGTATAATAAAAGATCAAAGCAAATCAGCAGTGGAGAAAATATACAAACATGAACCAAATGATCTTACTATATTTGAGGCTATTCATTCCCCCAACCACATAACTTATATGGGGTAATCAATTTTTTCATTAATCATTCTCCTAAATGTGAATAAAATGACTTCCTATAAAATTATATTACTAAAATTCTACTGGGTACAATTTTTTGTGATTTTTATCTATAAAGACCCACATACCAAAATGTTGTGATGGGTATAGTGTATAATATCCTAGAAGACAAGCTACATTATAAACCCCTCCTAAAAAATAACATGAGAGTAGGGATTAAGGTATCTTATGAGCCGACTACTAATTTGCCTATTCCACTTGATGGTCGGGATATTACAATGGTCGAAGCTGCTATTGGAGCTTCCATAGCATGGAAATATAATATTATAAAGATACACGAGGTATTTCTTTAAAAAAATTCAAATGAAAAAAATGTAAAAATTGATGATAAAAGGTATTAAGTGAGGCATGATATTACATATGGATAAAGTTATGGAGAAATGAAAGGTTTAATCATGAAAATATAGTGAATCGACCAATAAAACAAAATGACCGTCCGAGATTATCTTCTCCCCGCCAGTTCTAGATCAACATTTATAATAATTAAAACGTCATATAGAGACCACATTTAATAATAAAAATATGTCTTAAATTTTATATTAAGAAAACATATATGGATATTCCTTCACAGAAAAAATTTGTCTTGAGACTCTAACTGAGATTCTTAAGCATGAATAGATAGGCATCTCAATTGTGAATACATACATAAGTTACATTTTCATAATAAATTTTTCCAAATAGTGAGATAAATATGTTTATAAAAGTCAATAACTATTTATATTTTGTACAGGAATTTATATTACAACTATATAAATAGATGATCGTATGAAGCCTGATTTGGATTCATTAATCCCTGTGTCATTTATAAGCCAGAATTTACATTGAATGAGGAAGAAATTAAGAAAAAAACAAAATTCCGAGTTACTCAAAGATTTTAATAAAAAAGAATAAGATGATAAACTCTTTTTGATGCCTACATTTGAAGGGTAAAACTCTATGATATAATCACATATAATATGTTTTTAGTTTATTCATTAATAAATTGTTTTTGTTTTTTAGGAGTCACTAGATGCTGATATGAATCAATATAGACAACCCAAATATTTATTTTTTGGATTCAATGAATTAATATAAAACCAAGGGACCAAACATGATGTTTATTGTGAATATTTAATATAGTAAAATAAAATATTTATAGATAAACTTCAAACTATATGTTTGGTAAGACTTTTAATGAGAATTTTGTTGTGATAGGGTAGTTTTTCAATACTGGCTAGATCATGGGATGATGTTAGTGTCTAAAAAGATAAATACCATGGATTACTGAAAATGGAAAAAATTAAGGTCTATTAGAAATATTTAACTATCAAAACATTTCAAAACAATTTACTTATTTTGGTCAATGTTTATGCAGTGTCTGAAACAATATAATGAAATAAATTTTGGATATTATGATTGCAAATTTATTAGAGAAATAATAAAGCATGAGAAGGCCAGTATCCCCCAACAAGTAATTTCTGAAGGTAATTAAAATTTCATTAAATATATTTCATAATAATTTTATTATCAATATTTTCTTAGTACTATCAAGATTGTTGATAGAAGAGTTACTCAAAATAAGAAATCAATTTGTTTAGAGGTGAGTGGGAAGCGTACTTTTTTGTCAGAATTTAATCTAATAATAACTTTAGGTGATTACCTGATATTTTTGTGATCTATTATGAGTTATAGACTTTGAAATATATTTGGGGTGTGAAGAATTACTGTTGGAATGCTTATATATTATTTTTGATCTCTTTCTCAAGGCAAAGAATAATGGAGGAAATCCATTTATTTAGAAGCACTAACCTGAATACAATAAAAATTTTCAAAAATCATTGAGGTGGAGGTGGTGGTGGAGGCATAGGTGGAGGAAAAGGAAAAGGAGGTGGTGGAGGTAAAGGTAGAGGCGGAGTCAGAGACCGGTGTGGAGGAGGATATAGAGGCGAAGACTGAGGTGGAGAACGAGGCAGAGGAAGATAATAAGGGTTGACTAAAAAAATAAAATTGATAGGAAATAAAGTAGAATAATAATCATACCTAGACCTTTTTTAATAAAAATTGTTTAAAATTATCACACAACCCTTTTCACTTAATATAAGATCCATTGTGCGTGTTTTTGGTTTAAAATGAAATTTTACTAAAAAACACACATGGAATATTCAAAACCAAGGAAACACATTTTTATTGTTTCAATATATTAATATAATGATCCATGAGTCATTTGGGATGTCTAGGTATCATTTTCACCTCAACACGATGCACAGTGTGACTGATATGACTCCAAGTGCATCTTTTTATTCAAAATTGACATTAATTTTAGTAAACAAACTGACACAATCAAAACCAAGAAAATGATTTAGTACTACTTTTTTACTTTACTAAAATGATCCATACATCATTTAGGATGTGTAGGGATCAGATTCACCTCAATCTCATGCATGGTGTGAATGATATGACTCTATGTTTATCTTTTTATTAAAAACTTTCATTAATTTTAGTGAAAAAAACAAAGGACATACTCAAAACTGAGAAAAATCATTTGGATTGTTTTTTTACATTACTAAAACAATACTTACATCACTTTTTACATGTAGGGATCAACTAAACCTCAATCCAATGCATGGTGTGTCCAATATGACTCCAAGTGTCTCTTATGAGTTTAAAATTGATATTTTAATACTAAAAGTTCACTTTATGAAAATTTATAAAACATGCTTTTATTGTCTTGATAATTTGATAAAATGATTCACAATTTATATTTAACATGTATGAATCAATATCATGTCAAACCCACACATAATGCCACCTGTATGGCTCAAAGTCCATGTTTCAAGTTTAAAATGGCATTTTTGTAAAGAACACACGTGGCATAATTAAAACCTATAAAATTCATTCATATTGTTTTGTTACTTTATTAAAATGATCCATGTATCATTTGAGATGTGTATGGATCATCTGTTCCTCAATCCGATGCACAGTCTGACCGGTATGACTCCATGTGTGTATTCTTATTCAAAATTGACATTAATTTTAGTGAAAAAAACAACTAACATACTCAAAACTGAGAAAATACATTCATATTGTTTTGTTAATTTAATAAAATTATCCATACATAATTTTTATGTGTAGGTATCATTTTATCATCAAACCAATGCATCATGTGTGTGGTATGACTCCAAGTGTCCGTTGTCAGTTTAAAATTGACATTTTAAAACCAAAAAGTGTCACTCACTGAAAACTGAGAAAATTTTCTCAAATTGTATTTATAATTTAGTACAATTATTCCTAAATCATTTATTATGTTTATGAATTATTCTTATTTCAAACCCACACATGATTCCACATGTATGGATCAATATTCGTGCATCCTGTTTAAAATGACATTTTAGTAAAAAACAAATGCGGCATACTCAAAATCAAGAAAACAAATTTAAATTGTTTTGTTAGTTCAATAAAGATATCCATGAGTCATTTTTTATGTGTAGGGATCAATTAATATTCAACACTATTTGTGGTGTGGCCGATATGACTCCAAGTGCATCTTTTTATTCAAAATTAACACTAATTTTAGTGAAAAAAACAACTAACATACTCAAAACTAAGAAAATGAATTTGGATTGTTTTGGTACTTTAGAAAAAATATACATAAATAATTTTGTATGTGTAGGGATTATCTATACCTAAATACAATGCATGGTGTGACCAGTATGACTCTAAGTGTCCGTTATGTGCTTCAAATTGATATTTTAATACAAACAGTGTCACTCCCTGAAAATCATGAAAACAAGCTTAGATTGTCTTGATAATTTGGGAAAATTATTAATAATTAATTTAGGATTTGTATGAATTATAATAATGTAAAAATAACACATGATTCCACCTATATGACTCAAAGTGTGTGTTTCCAGTTTAAAATGACATTTTAGTAAAAAAACACATGTGACATACTAAATAATGTGGAAATGAATTAATATTGTTTTAATACATTAGAAAAATGATCCATGGGTCATTTGGTATGTTTATGGATCATATGAACCTCAATCTAATGCACAGTATGACTTGTATGACTCCAAGAGCATCTTTTTATCCAAAATTGACATTAATTTTAGTGAAAAAAACAACTGACTTACTCAAAATTGAGAAAATGTATTCAGATTGTTTTTTTAATTTAGGAAAATTATACATACATAATTTTTGATGGGTAGGGATCATACTCACCTCAATTTGATGCACAATGTGACCAGTATTACTCCAATTGTCCATTATTAGTTTAAAATTGATATTTTAATACAAAAAGTGCCACTCAGTTAAAATTGAGAAAATGAGATCGGATTGTCTTGATAATTATAGAAAATGATTCATAATTAATTTATTACGTTTATGAATAATTATAATTTCAAACCCACACATGATGACTTCTGTATGGTTCAAAGGGCATGTTTCCAATTCAAAATGGCATTTTAGTAAAAAACACATGTGGCGTACTTAAAACCAAGGAAACCCATTTTTATTGTTTTTATACATTAAAAAAATGATCCATGAGTCATTTTAGATTTGTATTAATTTGTATCTCCTCAATCCAATGTACAATGTTAGCGATATGACTCCAAATGTGTCTTTTTATTCAAATTTGACATTAATTTTAGTGAAAAAAACTGACGTACTCAAAACCAAGAAAAAACATTCAGATTGTTTGGGTACTTTCGGAAAATGATCTATATATAATTTCAGATGTGTAGGGATCATCTGCACATCAATATAATGCACAGTGTGATCGGTATGACTCCAACTGTGTTTTTTTATTCAAAATTGACATTAATTTTAGTGAAAAAAAACAAATGACATACTCAAAATCAAGAAAATGAATTTTTATTGTTATATTAAATTATTAAAAAGATCCATATATCATTTTTGATGTTTAGGGATCATCATCGCTTCAATTTGACACATGTTATGACCGGAATGACTTCAAGTGTCCATTATTAGTTTAAAATTGACATTTTGATACTAAAAGTGTCACTCACTGAATACAGGGAAAAGGAACTCAAATTGTCTTGATAATTTTAGATAATTATTAATAATTCATATTTTATGTGTATGAATCAGTCTCATATCAAACCCACACATAATTACACCTGTATGGCTCAATGTGTGTGTTTCCACTTTAAAATAACATTTTAGTAAAAAGCACACATGGTGTACTCAAAACTATGAAGACACATTAAAATTGTTTTTATTTTTTAGTAAAATGTTCCATGAGTCATTTAGGATGTTTAGGAATCATCCGTGCCTCAATTAGATGCATGGTGTGACCGATATGACTCCAAGTGCATCTTTTTATTCAAAATTGACATTAATTTTAATGAAAACAACAGGTGAAATACTCAAAACCTATCAAATGCATTCATATTGTTTTAGTACTTTAGGAAAATGATCCATACATCATTTTTAATATGTAGGGATCAATTTTCCCTGAATTAGATACGCGGTGTGACCAGTATGACTCCAAGTGAACCTTTTTATTCAAAATTTACATTAATTTTATTAAAAAACAACTAACATACTCTATAATAGTGTTTTATTTTTCTTATATTTGTGTTAGAAATTTTATTTCATTTAAATTCCATATTTTTATCTAATTTTGGTCATCTCTATTTCTATTTCTAAGGATGTAGTGTGTTGTTTTAGCACACTGTACCTGTTTCTGTTGATGCCGTGTACAACAACATTACACTACAATTTTAGCCTTTATTAGTGCTACTAAATGCACTGATAAAAGTATGATTTATCAGATCGTTTAATGGTGCTTATAAATCTACCGTTTATCAGTGCTTATACCGGTGCTGATAAAGTCTATCTTTATCAAAACTTTTAAATGCACAGATAAATAATTCTTTTATCAGCACAAATAAAATCACTGATATATCATACTTTTATAAGTGCAAATAAAAGTGCTGATATATTATAATTTTCTCAAAACTGATAAAAGACCCCATTTATAAGTGCTTTTGAAAGCTCTGATGAAGGGTCTATTTATCAACACTTTTAAAAGTAGTGTTACATCTATCCTTTATCAACACTTTTTTAGCATTAATAAAATCCATAGACTTTTAACCCTGCTAAGGTATTCAGTGCTTTTCTAGTGCTGATAAAGGAAA
This sequence comes from Viscum album, assembly GCA_963277665.1. Classification (NCBI taxonomy): domain Eukaryota; kingdom Viridiplantae; phylum Streptophyta; class Magnoliopsida; order Santalales; family Viscaceae; genus Viscum; species Viscum album. The sequence goes on from OY728165.1 coordinate 1,148,348,528, forward strand.
ATTCTAGCGCTGTTAAAGGCATGTTTTATAATAGTGTGGTGTTATATTAATTCCACAAGATCCCCATGAGTGTTTTATTCTACAACATCTACTGAATATGAGAAACATATTGAGATAATGGAACTTATATAACAAAAAATTAGCATAATTAGGATTGAAGAGATGTTTATACCTTAAAAAAATTCCCACACTTGTTAGACCTATTTAACTCCAACACCTGTAGCACTTCTCTATTGTGCTCAACCCACCACCACATACTCTGGCACACATGTCTAGTCACTCCATTCACTCTCGTTCTCATCCATCCATTTCTTCCTCTCCTGTTCTCATCTCGTTGATCCAAGGAGTTCCCTCCTCTAACCATAAAATCCTCTCTCACTAACAATCCATCACTCTTTCCCTTCTCCTAGTCCCTAGTGTATCTGAAACCAAATTTTCTGTAAATTTTAGGTTGCTTATATATTTTTTTAATTATTTTGTTAACTGATGTAAATATGTAATGTGAATGAATTTTAATGTCTTATATTCATTAATTTGATAGGTTGATTGATACAAGATGATGTCGAATTATTTTAGAATTTTTTTTTCTATTTTAATTTTGAAGGAGTACCTGTCAATGATTCACAAAGAAAAAAGCATAATGAAGGTGGAAGATCAATAAATAGAGTGGTAATAGAATGAATTTAATTTGATGAATTATCAAGATTGAAATTGTATATTTTGAAGTGTTATGTGTCATTTTTAGATTTAAAATTCATGTTAAAGTTTGATACTGGTATTTTTTAGGCCTTGTAGATGATAGTGGAGTTGGAAAATTTTTTAAAATCAATGCTTGTTTTTCCCATTTATATATTATATTGAGGTTAGATGAATGATTGTGGTCGATAGTGGATGTATATCAAATGAAATTACATGTCAAAATTGTTTATATTACTTTTTTGTTCACATTTTTTATATTCATTTGATATTTAATTTGCTGGGTTGAATTAGATGGTGGTAATTATGAACAAATATTATCATCTGTTGGTGATTTTCAAATGTTACCTTGTGCAATTAGTAGCATTCCATATTTGATGTCAGAGTTAAATGGTTTAAAGTGGAATGAATTTTTGGGGGACATTGGCTAGATTTTTCCTTCAACCAAAGCATTGAGGGAGAACATAATCAAGTATAGAACTATACATAGGTTTTACTATGAATATTTAATGAATAGTTCTAAAAAGATTATTTCCAAATTAAAAGGTGAGAATTGTGAATTGCATGTAGAAGTTAACAACACATGGATTGGGTAATTCCACTCCAATTACTTGTGTTATTTTTTTTTGAAATACTCATATGAACTCAAATAAGGATAGAATAAAAATTTTCAAAAATCAAGGTCATTAGTAATGTCATCTATCTTTTGTGACGGGGTGATGTCAAATGTGGAAAAATCGTCTAATGAAATTAAAGCTAAATTTTACAAAGTCTACGGTATATCCTTTATATACCATCAAGTGATAAGATCTAAAAAAATATAGTTATTGGAATATATGTGGTTCCGTTAACACCCCAGGTAAATAAAGAATATGACATTTTCATATTTATCCATATTTGTGAATAAAATATTTATATGACTTTATAGGGGACGCTATGCTCGATGGCATACCCAACAGGCAACAACGAGTTTCTTGGGAATCTTACGTTGCACTCTAATAATAAAATAATATTATTTAAAATGGTAGTTAACATGTAGTCGTTGTATTAGAGGGAATGGATAGAAATAACTAAAATATGATTATATATGTTTTTTAATTTTTTTACATTTATCCAATAAAAGCTAAAGTCTTAAAATACGGAAAGAATTCAATTTTAGGCGTATATGCCCTAGTTTTCACTAAAGGTTCACTTATCGCCTTATAATGGAGAACTGTCATTAAATATAGTTTTTATCACTATTATACATTCTTTTGGACCAAATAAAAATCTTATTAAGAATCGGGACATCAAATTTTACTTTGTGTAATATTTTGGTATTTTTCCGATAAAGTTCATTTTTTTAATGAATAGTGTAAAATGTTGTGTTTTAATTCAAACCCTCTTTTTAATCTAATTTCTTTCTATGATTAGATAATATTTTTAATTGGTTTTAAAGTGAAATTAGAAAATATTTTTACCATTAAATCCAATAGTGGTCGTTGGAATTAATTTCACTTTGAAATCAGACTTAAACTAGTGTCAATCTTTTGATACTTATTGTTTTATAAAAACACGCTATTTGCTCTGACACCGGGAATTAATTATTAAATTAATTAATGTGACTAATATGTTTTGAATTTTTTAAAACGGACATCATTTTTGAATTCGGAATATCAAATATATCTTAGGGTGATGTTTTGGTATTTTTCTGAAAAACTCCAATTTTTTATGAATAGTGAAACCACTAAGTAGTAATCAAGCAAACTGATTTTTCAGTTAAATGAAAGTTTACCACTAATGTGTATTGAATTTTGAAAATATGACATACATGGTTGTCATTAGTATGTAAAATGTGGTTCAATGAGATTAAAATAATTTTTTGGTGAATAGTAACTTATTAAGTTTTTAATCGCGATTAGTGGTAATTAGTGTAGTTTAAGATAAAAATAATGCTTTAATAAAATAAGATGAGCTTGACACATGTACTACCCTCATTTTTTGTGTCATATCCGACCAAGGAAAGCCATGGGTCAACTTGGGGACCCCATGGATCCACTTTGGTTGGGAAATGACATAAATAACTTTATATTTAATGTAAAAGTAAAAATGACACAAACATAATATGTTTTACCAAAACAATTTTTAAATGGGGTTATAAAGATCATATTTTTGATTATAAATAGTCATTGGAAATATAAAAATATTTCCTACATCATATTATTTTCTTTATAATGTTTAGACTTTAAATAAATTAAATTATTTATGACATCATGATGATGCAACGATGACCTCATTATTTAATGATTTAAATAAAATGTAAAGATAATGATAAAATCTAAAACCTACACATGGCCAAAACCAATTGGATGAGTGTATTTCGAACCATTATCACCTTATCCACGAATTATATCAATGTGGGACCTTTTAAAACCGAAACACATTTTCAAATAAAGTAATATTTCTTACTTTCCAAAAGTGTCCCTCCTCTCCTCTTATAAAAGGCCCCCACCTCTACCTCATTTCACACACTCCTCAAGCCTTTGGCTCGGCCAACCCCTGCCCATTTACTCTCTCCACATCCCTATCCCCATCCTATAGGATTCCCTTTGGGCATAATCCTTTCCAAGGAAGCCTTTAGGCTCAAATCAAAAGGAGTTACACTTTTAAAGGTAATTCATTCCCCCATGTTCATTTGTTTTATTTTGCTTCTCCAACCCCCTAAACTCTTTTTATTTACTTCTTTTGTAAAAACACCAGTATCTTCAATATACTAGGATGTTTTTATAATATTTATTCGAGATACACTCTCACACAACTACATCAAATGGTTAAAGAACATACGGTTTCCGTGGATGGCGAAATTCTGCCTCCCGAAACGATGATTGTTCAATACTCATTTAACACCTTCAAAGGTGGCCATTATGATGTCACTATTTTTATATATGATATATAATATGTTTATGTTTTACTTATTCTTCTGTATTTTTCATTTGTGTCTTACCTTTATGGCATCCATTATGGGTATACGCGATATCTTCATTTTAGGAAGTGCGGACTACCGCCCCCTCAAAGTGATTTGATTCGTTAGATACCATATGTGGGACGTATAAAGGATGGAAATATGTTATTATATATGATATTATACTGGAATTATAATATACATTTGTATCATTATTATTCCATTCTATAAAATACGAAATAGAAATGAAAGTAGCGTTCATGCGTACGTACGGCTTACTGTCTCCATGAACGGTGCATTTCATTTCTTACCTCAAAATGATTATGTAATGTTATAAATTAATGAATGTACTGGATATATATGAAATATTTGATATCTAAATCATGAATAAAATTCTGGATATAATAAACATTTGGCCACACGAACAACATGTAATTGTAAGAAGTCCACTTTCGACTTAGGAACCAAATATCGGCAAAACAAATATTATTAACTTAAATGATTAAATAATGTTTATGACATGGTAATAAGTGATATAAAAGGAATAATGAACTTGAAAAAGGTTCTTAAGGAAGTAGAAATTAACTCAAGTTTATTATTCAGGATATTAAAGAACGATCGAGTCAAGTCGGACCCGAGGTAAGGGATCCTACTACTCTCTTTCTTTTTAAGTACACACTTTTTATGTCATTCCTTTTAAAGCTCATATTTCTTGTTATTGGGAAGATATTTTATATTAAACTTACTGTAATTTTTATGTTAATGTGATTAGAGACCCTATTCTCTCTCATCAATCCATTTTGAATGTTTTGAGTGGCGCCGTTAGGCTGCCGAACTTTCGTAAGAGATCTAACCTCTCTCTTTCTTTTTAAGTACTCTCTTTCATGTCACTTATTTTAAGCTCCTCTTTGTAATTTTGGGGGATGTTCTTTTATATTCCTCTTTCTGTACATTTTATTTTAATGTGATGAGATACCCTATTTGATCTCATCAATCCATGTTCGGAAGTTTTATGTGGCGTCGTTAGGCTGCCGAGTTTTCGTAAGGGATTTTTCATCTCACTTTTGTTCCCGTGAGATTTATGCTACATTTTCCACAAATTCCATTTAGTGGTGTATTTAATGCCCATTATTCTACTCTTTGTGTAATATAATTTCGTTTATGAGTATTTACATCAATGTTCTATTGTCCTTCTTTCATGGGGTGTATGTTTTGAAAGATACCCAAGTCGGTAAGGGAACCTTTCACCATCCTCTTTTTTAAAATACTTCTTTTGTTGGGTCTTTTAATTTACATATTGTTATGTTGGTATATGTTCTAATATATCCTTATTTATGTAAATTTTATGTCCAAGTGATGAGATACACTTTTTTTCTCTCATGAACTCATTTTGATGTGATGCCGTTAGGCTGTCAAGGGAACTTTTTAACCCAATTTCGATTTCTTTTGGTTCAACATGTAGTCATTGAATATGTCATCCATTGAATATGTGTGAATGAACTTTTATTGTTTTACACTTAATATCCACTTATATTGGGTGTATTTATATTTGTCACACATATTTTTGAGGTTGATTTGTCCTTAATTTAAGGATACCTTCTTTATAAGTGATTTCATCACATTTGACATTTCTATTGAGGGTTCATTGTTGTTATGCACCAATACACTCTTATATGGTGTATATACTGTCCTTTGGAGTATTATATCATGAATCCATTTATTCTCATGATATTATAAAGTTCTGACTAAATTTTATTCCTCAATTATTGTATTCAAGTGTCTCTAATTTTGGTAAAACCCCTTTAACCAAAATATCGTTTTAAATGTTTTAATTATTTTTTCTTATTAAAATCCATGTTTTAAAAATGGTTTTAAGGATTTATTTATATGGATATTAATGGTTTAAACTTTTAAGCTTCAAGGTGGTATGGGACAGTTTGATTCAAAAATCTCTTTATTAAATGTTTTAAATGGTTTTGGAAATGGTTTCTTTTTGAATGGATTCATTATTTCAATATACTAAAATGTTATATTGTGATTGAAATGTGGAAATGTTATGTTTCCTTTATGCATGTTTTATGTGATACATTTATGTTATGGTTCATGGGCATTGTTATGAAAACGGGTGGTTCCGTGATAAACTAAGGGCAAGTGAGCCCGATATAGCTCTCCAATGCATTGGGTAACCCGAAGGAGTGAAACATTGAGGTTTCTCCGAAGAGATTTAGGGAATATACTGTGATGGGTATTCCAAAACGTAACCAAGAGGGTTAATCCCTATGTAAGAATGTTATGAATGCCTCAAGTTACCTTTTGTGTCTTATGATTTCTATGATTTATTCATGATTTGATATACCTATTTTTTATGGGTAAAGTATGATTTCATTCTTATGTATACATGTACTCATGTTTCCTTTCCATATCTATATATCCCTTACTGAGCTTTTTATACTCATCCCAAGTTTTTGAAATGTTTTTCACAGGTCAAGGGAAGGGTACATGATGTGATGGTAGTGTCAAGGATGTGTCATGAATGAATCCATGTTTTATTTTAAATATGTTTCCGTTGATGGGAAGAATGAATACTGCCTTTTATGTAACCACTTTGTTTAAATGTGGAATGTAATGCAAGTTTCATGATCTAATTCTCTAAAACTCTAAACCTGAAAAGATCCTAAATGTGTAATCTTGTAATAACTCAAGATTAAGTAAGGTTTAAGGCTGGGGCCTTATAGTTGGTATCAAAGGTCGGTTTAGATAACTTTAGAGGTTAGGGTATTCTTTAAGCATAAGTGACATTACCATAATGGTTAGGATTTTAGAAAGAGTCCTAATTTTAGATAAAGTGAATGAGTAAGTATATCTTAGTGTTTACCTTCCTCATTAGTACATGATGGTTTTGTTGATATACTCACACTGAACTTTTTGGTTTTAGTAAATGACTGGATCTAGCAGGCACCAATGTGACAATGGGTTTGAAGGAAACTGTGGTGGTTCTCTGATTAAGATACTGGATGAGATGGGGGATTCAATGAGGAATCTCATAGTTGTTCTAAACCAACTATCTAGGTGTCATGATCAATCACTTCAACCTTGGTGAGTTCTCTAATGCATCATGTACGAGATGGCCAACTCGATGTGGAAATTCATGTAATAATTATTAAGGTAACCATTAGGGTTTATATGATCCTTACTTTTGAGGAAATTATGGGTTATTATATGATATGATGGAAAATGAAGGGCATGAGATAAACTTGAGGTTAAAATATGTTATGATTATTCTTGAAGATTTTATCTCATTTTTGGGAATGTTTTAAGAATTATATAGTTTTGGAAAAAGGACAACACGCAGACCGTGTGACATCCCATCGCGTCGGACAAAGCTGCGGGAATCGAACCCACAACCAAATTGCGACTGGTATTTATCGCCTACCACTGGACTACGTGAAGTACCTGGTTAATTTGACCGATTCTTTCTAGTTATATGATTTTATTAATTAAGAGTAAGTTGATTTTGGGTTATTTATGAAAATGATTAACCTATCATGGAGGGTATGTGATTAGGTTAATTACTTTTCAATCGAGACTTTAGGAGGAACTGATGTTGTTTGGAGATAAATGTTACGATTTAATCCTTCAAATATTTGGGTTTCAATCTTAGTTTGGTTTACTTTGAAGAATTTTATGGACAAATTGATTATAGAATGGTCCTCGTTGAACTTTGGGTTTTGTTGGACAAATTTTGGAGGTTAAGAATAGATTTTCTTTTTATAAATGGTTATCCTTTTCTGGATTATCTGATCTTGTAATAACCTTTTTGGTTTTGGTTAAAGTCTAAAGACCTGGGATTTATATAGTTCTATTTTGTGGATTAGGTGATTCTCTAGAAGTTGATTATAGTACTCTTAATGTGAACAAGTCTTCCTAAATACTCGTCTTTTGGAGAAAATATGAGTTTGTGTAAGGAATCTAATAAAATTTGAAAGTCAATATGATAAGTGATTATGTTTACTTATGAATAAATTCCTCAATAAAAAGTAACTTAAAACAAAAATTTTTTCTATTAACTTTTCTTACTGGGGAATCGAATACCGTTTAACCCATCACAAGTTTGTGATTTTCTTGTGGTTAACTTTCTCCTAAACATGTTTTCTATCACTCTCCATCAGAACATGACCCTTTGTTTTTTCCTCCATGTCCATATTTTCATACTTGGAATCCTAGTATGGGTTAACTCGGGTGTCATTTGTAATTATCTTTCTTTATTTTAAAGTGTTTGTTTTACCGACTTTTGTTCTGATGTGGGACTTTCAAGGATGTTTCCAAGCTCAATTTTAAAAATTGCGAGGACGCAATTCCCAAAAGGGGGGAAGGATGTAACACCCCAGGTAAATAATGAATATGACATTTTCATATTTATCCATATTTGTGAATAAAATATTAATATGACTTTAAATGGGACGCTATGCTCGATGGCGTACCCAACACGCAACAATGAGTTTCTTGGGAATCTTAAGTTTTACTCTAATAATAAAATAATATTATTTCAAATGGTAGTTAACATGTAGCCGTTGTATTGGCGGGAATGGATAGAAACAACTAAAATATTATTATATATGTTTTTTAATGTTTTTACATTTATCCAATAAAAGCTAAAGGCTTAAAATACAGAAAGAATTCAATTTTAGGCGTATATGCCCTAGTTTTCACTAAATGTTCACTTATCGCCTTTTAATGAAGAACTGTCATTAAATATAGTTTTGATCACTCTTATAAATTCTTTTGGACCAAATAAAACTCTTATTAAGAATCGGGACATCAAATTTTACTTTGTGTAATTTTTTGGTATTTTTCCGATAAAGTTCATTTTTTTAATGAATAGTGTAAAATGTTGTGTTTTAATTCAAAACCTCTTTTTAATCTAATTTATTTATATGATTAGATAATATTTTGAATTGGTTTTAAATTAAAATTAGAAAATATTTTTACCATTAAATCCAATAGTGGTCGTTGGAATTAATTTCACTTTGAAATCAGACTTAAACTAGTGTCAATCTTTTGATACTTATTGTTTTATAAAAACACGCTATTTGCTCTAACAGCGGGAATTAATTATTAAATTAATTAATGTGACTAATATGTTTTGAATTTTGTAAAATGGACTTCATTTTTGAATTCGGAATATTAAATATAGCTTAGGGTGAAGTTTTGGTATTTTTCTGAAAAACTCCAATTTTTGATGAATAGTGAAACCACTAAGTGGTAATCAAGCAAACTGATTTTTCCGTTAAATGAATGTTTACCACTAATGTGTATTGAATTTTTAAACACAGACATACATGGCTATCATTAGTATGTAAAATGTGGTTCAATGAGATTAAAATAATTTTTTGGTGAATAGTAACTTATTAAGTTTTTAATCGCGATTAGTGGTAATTAGTGTAGTTTAAGGTAAAAATAATGCTTTAATAAAATAAGATGAGCTTGAAACATGTCCTACCCTCATTAGTTGTGTCATTGCCGACCACGACAAGCCATGGGTCAACTTGGGGACCCCATGGATCCACTTTGGTTGGGAAATGACATAAATAACTTTTTATTTAATGTAAAAGTAAAAATGACACAAACATAATATGTTTTACGAAAACAATTTTTACATGGGGTTATAAAGAACAGATTTTTGATTATAAATAGTCATTGGAAATATAAAAGGATTTCCTACATCATATTATTTTTTTTATAATTTTTAGACTTTAAATAAATTAAATTATTTATGACATCATGATGATGCAACGATGACCTCATTATTTAACGATTTAAATAAAATGGAAAGATAATGATAAAATCTAAAACCTACACATGGCCAAAACAAATTGGATGAGTGGATTGCGAACCATTATAACCTTATCCACAAATTATATCAATGTGGGACCTTTTAAAACCGAATCACATTTTCAAATAAAGTAATATTTCTTACTTTCCAAAAGTGCCCCTCCTCTCCTCTTATAAAAGGCCCCCACCTCTACCTCATTTCACACACTCCTCAAGCCTTTGGATCGGCCAAACCCTGCCCATTTACTCTCTCCACATCCCTCTCCTCATCCTATAGGATTCCCTTTGGGCATAATCCTTTCAAAGGAAGCCTTTAGGCTCAAATCAAAAGGAGTTACACTTTTAAAGGTAATTCATTCCCTCATGTTCATTTGTTTTATTTTGCTTCTCCAACCCCCTAAACTCTTTTTATTTACTTCTTTTGTAACAAAACAAGTATCTTCAATATACTAGGATGTTGTTATTAGGTTTATTCAAGATACTCTCTCACACAACTACATCAAATGGTTAAATAACATACGGTTTCCGTGGATGGCGAAATTCTGCCTCCCGAAACGATGATTGTTCAATACTCATTTAACACCTTCAAAGGTGGACATTATGATGTCAATATTTTTATATATGATATATAATAAGTTTATGTTTTACTTATGCTTCTGTATTTTTCATTTGTGTCTTACCTTTAGGGCATCCATTATGGGTATACACGATATCTTCATTTTAGGAAGTGCGGACTACCGCCCCCTCAAAGTGATTTGATTCGTTAAATACCATATTTGGGACGTATAAAGGATGGAACTATGATATTATATATGATATTATACTGGAATTATAATATACCTTTATATCATTATTATTCCATTCTATAAAATACGAAATAGAAATGAAAGTAGCGTTCATGCATACGTACGGCTTACCGTCTCCATGAACGGTGCATTTCATTTCTTACCTCTAAATTATTATGTAATGTTATAAATTCATGAATGTACTGGATATATATGACATATATGATATCTAAATCATGAATACAATTCTGGATATAATAAACATTTGGCCACACAAACAACATGTAATTGTAAGAAGTCCACTTTCGACTTAAGAACCAAATATCAGCAAAACAAATATTATTAACTTAAATGATTACATAATGTTTATGACAAGGTAATAAGTGATATAAAAGGAATAATGAACTTGAAAAAGGTTCTTAAGGAAGTATAAATTAACTCAAGTTTATTATTCTGGATTTTAAAGAACGATCGAGTCAAGTCGGACCCGAGGTAAGGGATCCTACTCCTCTCTTTCTTTTTAAGTACACACTTTTTATGTCATTCCTTTTAAAGCTCAACTTTCTTGTTATTGGGATGATATTTTATATTAAACTTACTATAATTTTTATGTTCATGTGATGATAGACCCTATTCTCTCTCATCAATCCATTTTGAAAGTTTTGAGTGGCGCCGTTAGGCTGCCGAACTTTCGTAAGAGATCTAACCTCTCTCTTTCTTTTTAAGTACTCTCTTTCATGTCACTTATTTTAATCTCATCTTTGTAATGTTGGGGGATGTTCTTTTATATTACTAATGCTGTACATTTTATTGTAATATGATAAGATACCCTATTTGATCTCATCAATCCATGTTCGGATGTTTTATGTGGCGCCGTTAGGCTGTCGAGTTTTCGTAAGGGATTTTTCATCTCACTTTTGTTCCCGTGAGATTTATGCTACATTTGCCACAAATTCCATTGAGTGGTGTACTTACTTCCCATTATTCTACTCTTTGTGTAATATAATTTCGTGTATGAGTATTTACATCAATGTTAAATTGTCCTTCTTTCATGGGGTGTATGTTTTGAAAGATACCCAAGTCGATAAGGGAACCTTTCACCCTCCTCTTTTTTAAAAGACTTCTTTTGTTGGGTATTTTAATTTACATATTGTTATGTTGGGATATGTTCTCATATATCCTTATTTATGTAAATTTTATGTCCAAGTGATAAGATACACTTTTTATCTCTCATCAACTCATTTTGATGTGATGCCGTTAGGCTGTCAAGGGAACTTTTTAACCCAATTTCGATTTCTTTGGGTTCAACATGTAGTCATTGAATATGTCATCCATTGAATATGTGTGAATGACATTTTATTGTTTTACACTTAATATCCACTTATATTGGGTGTATTTATATTTGTCACACATATTTTTGAGGTTGATTTGTCCTTAATTTAAGGATACCTTCTTTATAAGGGATTTCATTACATTTGACATTTCTATTGAGGGTTCATTGTTGTTATGCACCAATTCACTCTTATATGGTGTATATACTGTCCTTTGGAGTATTATATCATGAATCCATTTATTCTCATGATATTATAAAGTTCTGACTAAATTTTATTCCTCAATTATTGTATTCAAGTGTCTCTAATTTTGGTAAAACCCCTTTAACCAAAATATGATTTTAAATGTTTTAATTATTTGTTCTTATTAATATCCATGTTTTCAAAATGGTTTTAAGGATTTATTTATATGGATATTAATGGTTTAAAATTTTAAGCTTCAAGGTAGTGTGTGACACTTTGATTCAAAAATCTCTTTATTAAATGTTTTAAATGGTTTTGGAAATGGTTTCTTTTTGAATGGATTCATTATTTCAATATAATAAAATGTTATATTGTGATTGAAATGGGTAAATGTTATGTTTCCTTTATGCATGTTTTATGTGATACATTTATGTTATGGTTCTTGGGAATTGTTATGAAAACGGGTGGTTCCGTGATAAACTAAGGGCAGGTGAGCCCGATATAGCTCTCCAATGCATTGGGTAACACGAAGGACTGAAACATTGAGGTTTCTCCGAAGAGATTTAGGGAATATACTGTGATGGGTATTCCAAAACGTAAACAAGAGGGTTACTCCCTATGTAAGAATGTTATGAATGCCTCAAGTTACCTTTTGTGTCTTATGATTTCTATGATTTATTCATGATTTGATATTCCTATGTTTTATGGGTAAAGTATGATTTCATTCTTATGTATACATGTACTCATGTTTCCTTTCCATATCTATATATCCCTTACTGAGCTTTTTATGCTCATCCCAAGTTTTTTAAATGTTTTTCACATTTCAAGGGAAGGGTACATGATGTGATGGTAGTGTCAAGGATGTGTCAAGAAAGAATCCATGTTTTATTTTAAATATGTTTCCGTTGATGGGAAGAATGAATACTTCCTTTTATGTAACCACTTTGTTTAAATGTGGAATGTAATGCAAGTTTCATGATCTAATTCTCTAAAACTCTAAACCTGAAAAGATCCTCAATGTGTAATCTTGTAATAACTCAAGATTATGTAAGGTTTAAGGCTGGGGCCTTATATTTTTAGAGTAGTCATATATGTTAATCCATTGGATATACAATATATTAATGGAATTTGATCTAAAAATAATAGTAAAGTGGGTATCTTCAGAAAATGGTGGATTTGAAAGATTATTCATTGCATATGGGTGTTTCATAAATGGTATCTTATTAGGTGATCGACCTATGTTGTTTGTTGATGAGTGTCACCTCAGTGGTCCTTATAAAGGTACATTTTTGGTAGCATCAACATATGATGTATAGGAAAACCTCTTCCCATTAGAATATTCAATTGTTGGGGGTGAAACATATGATGATTGGGCATGATTTTTAAACAACATAAAAGAAATTACAGGTTCTATTCAACTGATTATTTTTTCTGATCAACACAATGAGATTATAGGTGATGATAGAACATTTTTTGGCATAGATATAAATTTTTATTGTTACCGTCATGTCACTACTAAAAATTTATCCTATACCCATAGTTTGAAACCATGGTTATACCCCAAAAACTGTGGGTATAGGCTATACCTAAAATTTTAAGAAACCACGAGCAATCGGGGTGTCGATATAATCCTAAGTAATAGACACAATTTTATGAACTGTGTGTCCTCAATGTTTGGGTATAGAAATAACCTATACCCATGGTAAAAAATGTCATACCCATAGTTCTGAAATCATGGGTACAAGATTAAAAAAATGTTGCATACAGGTTTCAAAACCTCACTGCCTCTACACTACCAAAGTCCTTTACCACTAAACCATTTATACATATATGTATACATATATAAATTCAAACACAGACACACACACATATTTATAAACTATGGGTATATATAAAAAATTAGTGGAAATTGGTTTTCCTGCTTAATTGTTTTCCCACCCTAATTTAGGGGATCCTATAACCACAGTTTATTAAAACTGAAGGTATAGGTTTCACCTATACCCACAGTTTTCATTAACCAGGGGGATAACCTTCAATACTAAAACATATACCCACAATTCTCCCAAAACAATGGGTGTAGGGGCACCTATACCCATGATTTTGGGAGAATTTTGGGGATAGGTTTTAGTCCCGAAGGCTATCCCAAAGGTTCATGAAAACATGGGTATATGGCCACCTATACCCATGGTTCATTGTAAACCATGGGTATAGGTTTTCATACGGCATTTCTGTAAAAAGTATTCTCTTTCTATGTTTATGTAGGAGTCCTATAGCCATGATTTAGAAAGTATTGTGGGTATAGGTTAGAAAATATCACCTATACCCATAGTTCATGAAATTTGTGGGTACATGTGGGCATATACCCATGGTTTTTGGGAAAACCGTGGGTATAGTCCTATTTTATGGTAGTGTGTGAAATAAAATTTTAGTTCTAAAAATAAAAAAATTATATAGGGAAATTGGAAGAGAAACTAAGGAAATTATATTGAGATTATTGGATTCTATTTCTTATTCTTGGTTGGACTGTGATTTTGATGTTTCTATAAAGAATTTGATATGATTTTGTCCAAAATTTTCAAGATGGGTTGAAAATGATGGTGATGTTTATAGGTGGGTAATGTCACAATTTACAGACTGTCAATGGGATCATATCACAACCAATTTAGCTGAATCATTCAATGCATATATTTCCAATGAGAGGAGACATAATATTTGTGTGTTGACTAACGAAAATTGTGGGAAATTGAGTAAGAAATTTTTTACCACCAAGGAAGGCATGAAAAGGTGGAGAAATTAATTTGGTGCCAGTGTTGAGGCAAAATTGAAGGTGAATGTGTTAAGGGATGAAACTTTGATAGTTGAGCAAAATATAAATAATGTTGTCTTAGTTTTGACTGGAAATGTGGATATCACTATACAAATAGGCTGCCAAGAATGCACAATGGGATCCTTTATGACCATGCATGTATAGCAATGAGAAATGTACAGGGTAACCTATACATATATGTAAAATATTCTTATATATTTAACACCCAACAAAGTATTTATCTTGGATTTATTCATCGGATAGAGATCAATGATATGAAACATTTGAATGCATTGACATATAATGATTATATGGATAATTTTTTTTGCAAACAACGAATACTTATTTTCCTCCTAGTCGACTATCACATAATATTATTGAGACTCAATTTCCAAATAAGAAGTTATATCATTGTACTTGTTTTAAATAAGTTGGTTACATGTGAAAAAGGTGCAAAAAACCCCATCTGAGTGGATGTGATAACATTGAGAGGGTGATGTTTTTTGTGTAAGATTCCAAATATGTTTATAAATAAGGTAATTTTAGATAGTAAAATGATATAAATATGAAAAAAATTGAAATTTGTTTTTTATGGATTTCTTCTATTTAAATCCAATTAATTTTGGTTTTTTAAGGTTTTGTGTTACTTATAATGACGTTGAGGTATGGATAATTATTGGTGTTTATAAATTAATTGATAAAAATAGAAAGATAAACGAAATTATGACATTTAAACTATTTAAACATGTTTAGATGATATAATTTACATATTTTAACACCAACTTTCTATGTTTTAACACTGAGCCTCCATATTTTAATACTCATGCTCCAGGTTTTTTTGTTTTGGTTTTTGTGAAAATTAAACCAACACTCCATGAATTTTATAAAACATAATTTTTAAATTGTAACACCTATGTTACAATTGAATGAATTGACATATACTAATTAAATTGATGGAAATTTTTTTCAGCCACCAAATATTTTTCTTCATCATTGTTAAGAAGTTGCTCAAATGTGAGAAAGGTGCATAAATACCAATTCAAGTTGATGTGAAAAATTTTAGAGGGTTTAATGTTTTGTGTATACTACCTAATATGTTTATAAATAAATTTATGATATAGTAGAAAATTTTGTAAATATGAAAACAATTGAAATTTGTTTTCATGGATTTTTTTAAATCCTAATAATTTTGGTTTTTGTTTGTTTTGTGTTACTTACAATAATGTTGAGGTATCAATAATCATTGGTGTTGACAAATTAATTGATGTAGTTAAGAATATGTATGAAATTTTGACATTTAAACCTTGTCAACATGTTTAGATAACAAAATTTATAGATTTTAACACTTAACTTCTAGGTTTTATCACCGAGCCTCCATATTTTAACACTCCTTCTCAAGGGTTTTTTTGGTTTTTATTAAAATTCAACTAACAATACATTAATTTAACAAAACATAATTTTTAGACTGAAACCAATATGTTACAATTGAATGATTTTATATAAACCAGTTAAATGGATGGAACTTTTTTTGCAGCCACAGAAAATTTCCTTCATCATTATAAAGAAGTTGGTCGCAGACGAGAAAGGTGTAGAAATCACAATCCAAGTTGATGTGACAACATTTAGAGGGTTGTATTTTTTTTTGTATTCTTCCTAATATGTTTATAAATAAGGTAATATTATAGTAGAAGATGATGTAAATATGAAAAAAAATTCAATATGTTTTTGTGTTGTTCTACTGTTGAAATGCTATTAATTATGATTTTTTAGTTTTGTGTTACAATGATGCTGAGGTATGAATAATAAATGGTCTTTATTAATTAATTTATGAATTCAAGAAGTTGTTTGAAATTATGAAATATAAACCATTTCAACATGTTTATATGACATAATTTACATATTTTGACCCTGAAAATCCATGTTTTAACATCTAACCTTTACGTTTTAACACTCATACTCCAAATTTTTTTTGTTTTAGTTTTTATGAAAGTCAGCTAACACTCCATTAATTTTAAAAAACATAACTTTTATATTGAAACATATAAGTTACAATAAAATTCATTTACATATACCAATTAAATGTTTGAAGCTTTTTTTGCAGCCACCAAATGTTTTTCATCATCATTGTAAAGAAGTTGGTCACACACAAGAAAGGTGCAGAAATCCCAATCCAAGTTGACATGAAGACTTTGAGAAGGTGGGTTTTTATGTATTCTACCTAATATTTTTCTATATAAGGGCATGTTAAAGTAGGAAATGATGAAAATGTAAAAACAGTTAAAATATTTTTTGTGGAGTTCTTCCATTTAAGTCCATTTAATTATATTTTTTTGGGTTTTACGATACTTACAATGATGTTGAGGTATGCATAATCAGCGGTGTTTATAAATTAATTAATGGAATCAGGAAGATGTACAAAATTATGACATTTAAACCATGTCAACATGTTTAGATGAAATAATTTATAGATTTTAATATTGAAATTCTAGGTTTTAACACCGAGCCTACAGATTTTAACACATGTGCTCTAGGTTTTTGTTTTGTTTTGGTTTTTGAGAAAATTCAACTAACACTCCATGAATTTTACATAACATAATTTTTAGATTATAACTCGTATGTTAAAATTGAATGCATTTACATATAAAAATTAAATGGATGATTTTTTTTGTTTCCACCAAAGATTTTTATTCATCATTATAAAGAAGTTGGTCATACAGGAAGAAGGTGTAATGATCCCAAACCATGTTTATGTGAAAAAATTGAGAGGGTGGTGATTTTTGTTTATACTTCCTAATATATTTATAAATAAGGGAATGTTAGAGAAGAAAATGATGTAAATATGAAAAAAATATATTTTTTTTATTCACCATTTTAAATAATTTGGTCACACTTCTTCTCTAGATTCAATATTCCATTAGTTCAACAAAATAATAGAACGTGAAAACAGGATTGAGTATTCCATTCATTCAAAAAATACATAGTCACAATACCACCAAACTCCCACAAAATTTACCAAAACCCCATAAATTCACTTAAAATTTCAAAAACAACAATACCCACCCCCATGAAATTTTCTATTTAACGAGACAAACCATCTCAAAAAAATTTCAGCTTGCATTGTAGCCATGGTTCACCAAGCACCATGGTAATTCAACCGATTTACTTTGAAGATGAATCAATAAAAATATCATGAAAAATATCTATATATTAGAGAGACAAAAACATATATAAATAGGTGTAAAATAAATACATCATTATAGTTTTCATATCCTTCATTTTTTCCCATTATTCTAGGTATATGATTGAGTGAATTCAAAAATCATTACTAGAAAATAAAAAAATGCAACCGCATTAGATAATGAAAAATGTAGCAACATGGTAACAAGGTAGTCACACTATTCAAAAGTTAATATACATAATAAATTACTACTTTCTAAATCATTAACTATGTTACTTAACAAAAAAATGATGATAAAGGGCATAAGTACTAGAAAAATAGACAAGTTATTATTTTTTTATTAGTGGAATCAGTACCAACTGAGTCGAGAACATGAAATTTATTTGTCTCTAAGTCAGCATAGTAGAAAAAATATTTCAAATTCATCTAAGTGGGGGGAAAATAAGTTGGAACTCTTCTATGTTATATCTAAAAAATTAGGAATTACATAGATCAAAACATCAACGACTTTCCACTATTCTTTACATGAGGTAATCTTATCTTTCAATAATAGATTATCACAATATATAAAATATAATAAAAAAAATTTTGTGCATCAATATATGCTGGAAATTAGTACCATGAATAATGGGTCAAATATGTGTCTAGATAATATTCTATAAGATTTCTGATCACTGACAAGAGTAATTGAAATAATGGTCCACATCTATGATTCCGACATTGTCATTAATATGTTAATGATTAGTTACCATGAAATAGTTTATAGTAAAGGATTCATATAATAACCTTGTTGTTGACCCATTCCATATGGCCCAAACAATGACACTCATGTTCATTTGGATAATAATTATTGATTTCAACAACACTTCATTCAAACTAAATTCCATAGGTACATGAAATAAATTTCAATATTGTTCCATTTTTTAAAATATGAATATTATTACAGCCTATATATCTTTTCTTCCATGATGCATTACCAAGGGGAACAATTCATAAACCCTTCTTTTAAGGTTGGCTCAGCCTTTGAGTTGATCTTGAACATAGTGAACAACATTTTTCAGGCTTCTTTCACTCTGAGCTCCTAGGAGTTGTGCCTGTAGATGGGTCAACTAATATTGGTTTGAAGGAAAAATTATCCACTTCCTCTTATGATTCCTCATTGACTTCTACTGCTACCCATATTCTTCATCACTTTCCTCACCTACCTCCAACACATTTTCCTCCTCTTCATCTTCCCCCATTTCCTCAACTTCATCTATATCCTCCACTTTCTATTCAAACTCCTCTGAATTCTCATCAAACTCTCCATAGTCCTCTATTTCTTCCTCTAGAACATGATCAAATCTATCCAATTCATTATTAGAGACTCAAGATAATAAATTACCTTGATCTTAAAGAAGTTAATGTAGATTCTCCTTGATACCATTCATATATCCAGCATACAAAACGTTGATATCCTATAATATATAATAGTTATAAAAATTTTAGTAACAGATATAAATAGAAAGCTTTCCAATTAAACAATCTAGATGATGACATATGTGTATCTAAAATATGGATCTCAAAGTATTTAACATAAAGCTTATAGAAATTAACACATAGCATCCTCAATTTTACACTGAGCATCAAGATTTTAACACTAACCATATGGATCTTAATAGTAAAATTATAGACATGAAAAGTAAGATTTTTCAATTGAACATTTCAAATTTAGTAACACTAAAATCCCATATTTTAACAATATATTTCCTAGTTTTAACCCTAGAAATACACATATAAACACATGTGAATTTATATTGAGGATTTCAAGTAATTTAATCAAGCTACTATAAATTAACAAAAATCATATTCAATTAAACACTCAATATCTATATTTTAATATCAAGCTTCCATATTTTATCTTTAAGAGTAACATATATAGATAAGAATCTTTTTAATTAATCAATCCAAATTCTAACACTAAAATTATAAAGTTTAACACTATAATTTCTAGGTTTAATACTGGAAATACACATAATAACATATGGGCATCTAAAATGAGTCTTTTGAAGTACTTAACATCATGATTATAGAAATAAACATAGAGGGTCCACAATTTAACCTTGAGCATAATATTTTAACTCTAACTTTCAAGATTTTAACACTAACATTATAGACATAAAAAAGTAAGCTTTTAAATTGAACATTTCAAAGTCGGAAACACTAAAATTACACAATTTAACACTATAATTCCATATTTAAATAATGTAAATTAACATCTAAACACATGGGGATTTCTAATCAGGATTTCAAGGCATTAAAATCAATCTACCAGAACTTAACACCGAGAATCATCAATTTAATGCTCATCATCCATATTTTAATGCTAACTATCCATATTTTATTTTTAACAGTAATATATTTAATAAGAATATTTTTAATTAAAAAAATCTAGATAAGAAAACTAAATTTTCAAAGTTTAACACTATAAATCCTTATTTTAAAACTGGAAACACACATTTTAATATATAGGATTCTAAAATGAGGCTTTCAAAGTATTTAAAATTGAGATTATAGAAATTAACATAGAGAATCCACAATCGAGCACTGAGAATCCATATTTTAACACTAACAATCAGAATTTTAACACTTACATTATATACATAGAAAGTAAACATTTAAATTGAATATGTCAAAGTTGGAAACACTAAAATTACACAATTTAACACTATAATTCCATATTTTAATAATTGAAATACACAACTAAACACATGGTAATTTCTAATGAGTCTCTCAAGGAATTAATATCCTCCTACCAAAAATTAACAACGATCAATCACAATTTAACTCTCCACATCCAAAATTTTAACACGAACCATCATTATTTTAACACCAAAATTATAAATACATAACGTCGGCTTTTCAATTGAACATTTCAAATTTGGAAAAAATAATATTTAATAATTTAACACTATAATTTCAAATCTTAATAATGTAAATGAACATATAAATATATGCGCATTTGTAATGAGGCTTTTAAGGAATTAACATCATGCTACTAGAAATTAACACCGAGCATCCACAATTTAACACTCAATATCCATATTTCAACACTATCTATCTTGAATTTAACTTTAAGAGTAACAGATATGAACAAGAATATTTGTAATTAAACAATTCAAATAATAACACTAAAATTCTAATGTTTAACTCTATAATTCTAGGTTTTAACATTGGAAATACACATTTTAACATATAAGAATCTAAAATGAGGATTTCAAGGTATTTAAAATATTGCTTACAAGAATTTATACAAATCATCCATAATTTTACATTGAGTATCTATATTTTAACATTAAATTTATATTTTTACACTTAAATTATAGATATAAAAAGTAAACTTTACAATTTATCATTTCAAAGTTGGAAATAATAAAATATCACAATTTAACACTATAATTATGGATTTTAACAATGGAAATACACATCTAAATACATGGTCATTTATAATGATTCTTTCAAGGAATTAAAAGAAATCTACTAGAAATTATCCCCAAGCATCCAATTTGAGCACTCAACATTCAGATTTTAACACTAACCATCCGAATTGTAACCCTAACATTATAGACATAAAAATTAACTTGTTAAATTTTACATTCCAAAGTTAGAAAAACAAAAATTTCATAATTTGACACTGTAATTTCATATTTTAACAATGGAAATACAGATATAAAAACATTTGAATATATAATGAGGATTTCATGGAATTGGAGTCATTCCTTTTATTACATGGTTTGGGTCATTATTCGGTCTTTCACAAAATCGGGGTAATGATTCAAATCCGTGGCGAAGGGGTCGTGTTCTGTTGACTGTGTCGTACTCTAGAAGGGGTACCTTGGTTGGATTGTTTATGTATTTATGAGTGGTTTTTATGGTATTGACGGGTCAATTTCATGAAGGTTGTTTGGTGGAGATGCAATTTTATTATTTTGACGGTTTTTACAGTGTTGAATCTCATGTATTGAGTTGGTTGATTTTGAATGGTGGAAGTTGTTTGTTTGGACGGCTTATTTTCAAAGGTGGGAAGTCTATAAAACCAAACTCGACTTCAGGGAACTGGGTCTAGAGGAGGATCTAATGCTAGTGGTTTATAATTACATAGTTTGTAGGATTTGATAGTTTGAGAGGGTATGACTTCATCCATCTGGTCGAGCATGTGCTTTGACACAAGAAACATGCTTGATGAACAACCTTGCAATGGTGGAGATATTTATCATGATCAAATACTAGGGAGGATCAACCCTGTGTTTTCATTATATTTTTACTCTTTTTATCTTTTGAGTATGATTTGTCCTATTTCCATAAATTATTCATGGGTCTTCCCACCCTTCATCCCTTAAAAGGGGGATTTTTCATATAATAAAAAAATTAAGGCCTTACGGACATTGGATGAATGTTACTTTAAAATAAAAAATTCATATAACTGGACCACGACCCAACGCACCAGAATGAAAACCCCTTCACCACCGAGAAGGACCACGACCCCGACGCCACACTAGATCTCAATGCCACGTTGAAAAAGAGCCGAAACATGAACCCAAACCCAAAGAAGAACCAAACACCATCTCCATGGAAGAAAAAACCCCAACACTCCAGAATGAGGCCACCCTTCACCACAGAAGAAACCGCCACATAATGAACACAATGGGAAAACCGAGGAGGAACCGTAGTCCGAGCGAAGTGGGGATGAAAGGTGGTGACAAGGTGAAACCCTAAGCTGATTGTCCCTTTACGGGCTCATCTAAACTCTTCAAGTAACATTTTTTTTCAAAACGTGCATCATATATTCAAAATTTAGAAAACACACTCAGATTGTCTTGAAAATTTAAGACAATAATAAATGATTCATCTATGGAATTTATGAGCAAACCACATGTCATTTATATATTCATTGATGTTGAAATGACTTAAAGTGTATTTTTCCATCTAAAGCATTAAAGAAGAAAAAAATTCATGTTGCATACTCAAAACCAATTAAACACATTTGGATTATCATGAGACTATGAAAATGATCACCAATTCATTTGTGATGATCTTAGTATGAATTACCTATATGTCATTCCAATTGAAATTTATCATGGATTATATAACATTATAATGATAATTCATTTTTATTTCTTTCATTGGTAATACAGAAATAAGCATAGTTTTTTATAGGTGCACATTTTTTTGCACATGGTTAGGTTGATCATTAGAGAATGTTTTCTACAAGAGTTAAATTATTTTTCTATTAGTTCTAAATATTTTTATTTGTAATTGAAATGTGCATCAATTTAATAATATTAGACTAAAATACTTTAATGAAAATCTTTTTATATTTAAGTGGATAATGTGAATATAATATCCATTATTTGAAAAGGTTGAATCCGTGCAATGTATATTGTATGAGATGGTGGAGTGTGATGTGAATGTAACAACCCACTATTGATTTTATAATGTTAAAGGTAAAAATGATAATGAAAGCATATATATAAAAATACATTTGAGAATTTATTAGTGATGAAATATACTTCTTTCATTTTTTAAAATTACTAATATTGATGAGTGACATCACCTACTCTGCCTCACTCACTATAATCCGTGGATTTAATTCCAAAATAAAAAGACACATTCAGTGGGAGATAGGGGGAGAGGTAGATTTCTAATGGTTGGAACATAATTCCCATGACCATATCAGGTCTCCCATGAAATAAATCTCCCCTCCAATCATGTTTTTTAACTTGTCAAACTATTCTTACCCTGAATTTTCATTTTTCAAATATAGAAGGGCTCATTCATTTCACTGAAACACCCAAGAAACTGTCCCTGAATCCTATGTATTAATTCCTTCTTACCCACCTGGTTCCACTCTCTATTTTACACTACAATTTCATCTTTCCTGATCTCTTTGCCATGTCCTTTTACAGGAAGAATGTGGTTCCCCATATTCACCTTCATCTCCATCACATTATCCCCCCACAAAATTCTATATTTTTATTACTCTATTTTCTCCCCACTTGTCAATGGATATTAAGGATGAATCAAAATAGAGGAGCCTCACAGACGAGATGAAGCAAGGGAGACAGCAAGTCAGGCAGTTTTAGGCCCACCTCAGTGCCCCCTCTACCTCCCTGGAAGCCAGCTAATCCCTGATCTAGAACATCCTCAGGTCCTATTAAATGATTCTCTCTATGATCAAAGGTGGCAGTGCCTCCAGTGTTGGAGTGGGTACCAGCCCCTCCATTGGTGATGTAACTACCGAGTCACTGCACTCACCTAGAGACAAACCCCAGAGTAAAGGCTCTGACCTGGAACCAAGGACACCACTAAAAATTGGTTAAAACATTAAAAAAAATGAATCTTCGGATTAAAATATTCCTATTTATTTCTTAATGAATTCCATTATTGAATTTGTGTTGCATAGAATGGTTTTACTATAGTGGGCATAGTGAGTGCAGGTCAGCCTTGGGGATAGGCTGAAAGGGTAGGTGATGATGGGTAAAACTATAGGAAATATGGATAAAAGAAGATTCTTGGTTCCATGTACTCGAGGTATGGTAATTAACGGAAACATAATTTTTAAGGGATTAATGCATGTGTTTTCATTTTTTGTATTCTTTCAAAAAGTGAATCAAGTGCCGTAGAGTTGATTGTTTTTAAAATTATATGCCCACAAATTTTCATTGAGTTGTGTATTATTGAGTTGCGTACAGAAGAGTTGGTCACATGAGATACTATAGGTGCACCCACCACCATGCCTAGGGCTGTCTGGCCACCAAATACATCCAGAGGTCCACACCCCTCCATCTTCCATGTCACCTACCGCGGCCACCACACCAGTGATGGTGGATGATTATTTGCAGGATAGTGCTACCCCTTTTATTTTTCAAGGGTGGTAGAAAGTAGGTATATGTGGTGGGTGTCCCACCCCACCAAAACCAATAGTAGAGAATAATAAGAAGGGAGAGAGGTAGCCTGTAAATGGAGAGCCTCCCCTATGTTTTGAGTATCAGCTTCATCCATTATTATCATCCTTAGTAGATCTTATTTTAGAGTAGTATTAGTGATATTGTTAACTATTTTATACAAGGGAGATATTTATTATGGATTTCTGTTTGAAATAGAAAGGGAGTGTGTACCCACTTTTACCCATAGTGATAGCCTCATATTTTCTCGTGGTCATTTACCCATTTCATTTGGTGGGGGGGTTCCCAAGTTACATCTAGTGTCCTTTTATTTATTCAATTTTTACATTATTTTAAGATGTAATTATCTCTTCACCAGTGGTCCAATCATTTTACAGTCCAAACAAATGGTATCAGAGGGAAGGTTCTGGGTGACTGTTGTTCATGTTTTCAGGTATTAATAATTGTCATAAATTTTAGTATGTTCTGTGATTGCAACTTTGTTTTATCTATCACATTAGAAAAAATTTATTTATATTATTAAATACACAATTCTGAAATGGAGAAGGCTATATATTGATGATTCCTTGTGATGATGGAGAAATTAGAGATCAATAAATTCAACAGGAATAATTTTTTTTGTGGGAAATGAAGATGTAGGCAGTGCTACAGAAGGATAATTGTGACTAAAAATTCATGAAAGAACGGAAGATGTGATGATGGAGCATAGTTGTTGTGGGAGCCAAAATAATTATATGGATGAAATTGTAGTTAGTACTTTTGGAAGTGAATATATACTAGTCAGGATTGTAACAATGACAGCTAGAATTAGGCAACATCTCAACTATGCATGGATAATCAAATCAGGAGCAACATGGCACATGATGTCTCAACCAGAATGGTTTGACCAGTATGAAACTATCCCAAAAGGACTTCTGTACATAGGGAATGATCACACCTTAAATATCTTATGATTCATTACCATAAAATTGATTATGCATGATGTTATTGTTCAAACCATCCGATGAGTACACCATGTGAAGGTCCTGATGAAGAACATATTGTCTTTGGGATAATTTGATGACATCAGATGCAGGACTCACACCGACAATGGAGAGTTAATAATTGTGAAAAGTGTGCTATTGGTAATGAATGTGGGGAATATATCAAAGAACTTGTATGCACTTATGGGTGAAATGTACATGTAGGAAGATATAGTTGTTTCATCAACTACCTAGACAAAATCATTGACAATGTTATGGCCTCAGAATATTTCCATATGTTAGAATGTGTCCTATAGATTATTGAAGATTAGAAGTTTCTTCCTGGACTTACAAAGGTATCCATAACATTTTGTGAGCATATTGTTTTGATAAATCAATACGGGTTAATGTTAAGGATGTCAACAACACAAAGTAAGGAGATCATAGAATTGATCCACTATGACATTTAGAAATCACTAGTTATATCCTTGGGAGAGGTAAGGAACCTTGTATCATTCATTGACTATTTTTCTTGGAGATGTTGGGTGTACCTAATCAAGAGGAAGGAAGATATTTTTTATGTCTTCAAAACATTCAAAGTGCGGAAGGATCTTGAATCTAGAAAGAAGATCAAATGTCTTAGGACAAACAATGGTGGAGAATATACATGTGATAAATTTGTGACTTTTTGTCTACAAGAAGGAATCAAGATGTAGTTCACATTAGCATAAACTTCTCAGCAAAATGGAGTGGCAAAATAGATGAATAGAATCATGTTGGATAGAACAAGGGAAATGTTAAAGACTGCGGGAATTTCCAAAACTTTTTGGGAAGAAGTAGTGAATGCCTCCTTTCATGTGATCAGCAGATAACATTCAATGGAGATTAATCTAAAGACACTGATGGATTTGTGGAATGGTTATCTTGGGTACTATTCCTAGTTACATACTTTTGGTAGTCCTATATATGTAATGTTTAATGACTAGGAAAGATCAAAGTTGGATTCAAGATCTAGGAAATTTATCTTCTTGGGGTATGATGATGGGGTGAGGGGGTATCATTTATGGGAACCCATTTCCCACAATCTTATCATCAACCGAGATGCCATTTTTGTAGATTAAAAGGTGAAAATGACACCTGATTGAGACTTGGAGAAAGAAAATATATAAACTACAATAGTCGAAGTAGAGGAAAAATCCATGGAAGAACCAATTTCCTCAAAGGTATTACCAGATCACAGAGATCAAGTACTGGTTGAGTTTGGATCATGATGGTTAACTTAGGAGAAACAGGCACCAATTTGGCACTCAGACTATGTCACTGAGAGAAATATTGCATACTTCTTATTAATGGAGGATGGAGATCCATCTTCTTTTGTAGAGGAGAATCAGAGTCTATATGAATCCTCATAGATGGTGGTGATGTATGAGTAAATTGATGACTGACATCAGAAAAAGACTTTGGATCTTGCCTCATCACGTCATAGAAGGAAAAATATTGGAAATAAATGGGCTATTAAGATCCAGTGGGATGAAAAAGACCAGGTGGAAAGATATCTTGAACAACTGGTAGTCAACGGATATGCTCAGAAGGAAGGTATTGATTTCAATGAAATATTTTCTATTGTTGTTAGACTGATGACTGTTTGGTTAGTTCTGGTGATGTTTTCAACATACAACTTACATCTAGAGCAGCTGGATGTGAATACTACTTTTCTCCATGGGGAATTTTATGAAGAGATATATATGCTCCACTTGGAAGGTTTTTCCGAATAAGGCAAAGAGGACTTGGTTTGTAGGTTGAAAAAATATCTATACGGTCTAAAACAGGTGTTGAGGTGTTGGTACAAGAGATTTTATTCCAATATCATGTGACTTGGATACAACAAAATTCATTTAGATCCTTGTGCTTATTTTAGGGATTCATATGGAAATTATTTCATCACTATTCAAATGTATGTGGATGAAATGCTGGTTGTAAGCCCCAACAATGATTAGATCAAGGAGATCAAGACACAATTGTCTAGAAATTTTGATATGATGGACCGGGATCCAGCAAACATGATTCTTGGGATGTCGATTTATTGAGACAAAAATAATGGGAAGATTTGGAAATCACTAAATAATTACTTATAGAGAGTCTTTTAATGATTCAACATGGAATACTATAAGCCAATATCTACCCCTATTCCCATTAATTTCAAGTTATACTCAATAATGAGTCCTAGAAGTGTAGTAGGTAGGATGGAAATGTCTCGAGTACCATATGCATTAGCAGTGGGTAGTCTGATGTTTTCTATTATTTGTACTAGACCATACATTGCACATGTAGTGGGAGAGGTTATTCGATACATGGAGAATCCCGTATGGGATAATTAGAGAACAATGAAGAGAATCCTAAGATATATCAATGAGACATAAAATGCTACACTAGGTTATAAAGGATCATATTTCACTATTAGCGGATATCTTGATTTAGATTTTGTAGGTGATTCTGACTAAAGGAAATATGATACTAATTTTAAAGTTACAGTCTATTTTGGCATTATAAATATTTTTTATAGTTAGAGAACCTTGCACATTGCATAGAATCCATATTTTCATTTTAGGATGAAGCACATTGGGGTACAATATTACATTGTCTGAGAAGTGGTGGTGGCAGGAAGTGTGGATATACAGAAATTTCACACTAAAGAAAATCTTGTAGATTTCCTGACGAAGGAAGTTGAATCTAATAAGTTTAGATGGTGTAGATCCTCAAGAAGCCTTACAGATACGTGAATATCTTGTTTGAAAGATAGAGAGGATGTGGAGATGTGATTTTTTTTCAATAAAATCTCTATGTGGGAGATGTTTTGGCGGATTATTATTTAGAGGATGGTGCCTCCCCCTTTTCTTTTTCAAGGGAGGTAGGTAGCGAGTAAATGTAGTGGGTGGATAACCCCACAAAACCTAGAAGTGGAGAAGAGAAAAATGTGGGAGAGGAAATGTATAAATACATAGCCTCCCCTGTGTTTCCAACATAGTCTTCATCTGTTCTCATTACCACCAGCAGATCCCATTTTTGTGCGGTATTAGTGAGTCAATTTTCCCTTTTATTAAAGAGAGATATTTACGAGAGTTTTCTCCTTGTAATAGTGAGGGAGTGTATAACCACATTTACCAATAGAGAGATCCTTCTATTTTCCCATGGTTTTTTACACATACCAATTTGGGGGCTTTTCCACGTCACATCTGGTGTTCTTTTAGTTCTGAATTTTTCACTTTACTTTATCTCATGATTATCCCTACACCAGTGGGCCATTAATTTTATGGTCCCAGCAACCTATAACCATGCACCACCCTTCCCCGTGGTAGTAATCTCGATAAAGACCTGAGAAATTATTCTTCAGACCCTTACCATAGATCCCACTCCTCACCCACCATCACCTACATTGCCACAAGATCTGAAACAAAGCCAACGATTCTTCATCAACTTTTGTTTGTGACTGAGCATTCTGGACTAGGGCTCAAGCTCCACTAGCTACTAGCCGCACACTGAGTTCTCCTCCTACTCATTCAATTTCCCATTCCCCTTTGATCATGTAATCCACGGATTTTATTCCTCCTCTACACCCCTGCTGGACCCTGGCTTCACGAAATCCAATTGGACCTACTTCCAAGAACCCACATAACAAATTTGTGGAAACTTCCCACCACCGATGTCTGGTATATCAAGGATGAGCTTGGAAAGAAACCCTGGGATGGTGAGCATGGAGAACTAATAGGAGTTGGACCCAAACATCATGTTTGTGTATTCAAGTGACTTCCCTGACTTCTGTTCTAATGATGTTTAGATATGAAACCCAAGTAGCAGTGGTTTCATGGTTTCCCTGATAAACGTCCTGCTAAATATAGTTATAATATTGACAGTGGTGATGGGGGTCACCCCTGGTGTTCTCTTAATTCCATAAGATCCACATGAGTGTTTTATTCTATGGCATATACTAAATTTGATAAACATATTGAGATAATGACACTTATAGACCAAAAAAAGAATAATTGGGAATAGGATTACCATATACATCCTCTCCCATGCTCATACCACCACCAACATTGATCACGGGTAATCAAGCGGTGGTGGACTCACCAGGATGTGTTTTTTTTCCACAGTTTTGATATGGGTTTCCTCATCTATGTGTATCCTACGACACTAGTACACATAATCACTTTAACAACATGAAAATAAGATTTTGACAACACTAAAAATGTGCTATTAATTGCAGCGCTGATAGAGGGGGCCATTATCTACGCTATAAAATGTGCCGATAAAGGGGCCCATTTATCTGCACTTTTTAGCACTAATAAAGTCTTGGCTCGTTGAAATGTGTTTTTAATATAACTGAACACCGAACAAAAACAAGTAATTTCAAACAATGATATATACAACTTATAATTTCAAGCAATTCTATATACATTTAATTGATATCATAAATACAAAAATGTCCACCAGTGGTATATATATAAAAATACTACTACTTACATTTCAAACAATTTTTTATATAATTACATTTACAATTATCCAAAAAAAATTAAAAAATTAATATTTCATCTTTTGATGCTCATGATCCCCTCTTAAAAATGTCTGCCCATAGTATCAGTTGCCGAACAAATCATCTCTATGAGAGCAAAAGATTTCGCCTATATAATAAAACTAATATTATGTTTGTAATACATAGAGAAATAAATTAAACATTAATATGAAAGGAAAAATTAATTAAATATCAACATTTAATAAAAAAGACACATTTGGATTTATACTAGTCACACTAGGTGTCCTATTGAGGTGGGGTTTATTCCTACACGTCACAAATGAGTGATAATTTTTTTTCCTAAAATATCAAAACAATATGGATGTGTTTGCTCAGTTGTGAGTATGTCACATGTTTTCTTACTAAAATTAATGTCAATTTTAAAAAATGATAGTTATAACTCCAAATGTTTCATTATTTCAAATTGACAATAATTGTAGTAATAAAATAAGTGACATACTCAAAACTGAGCAAACACATCCATATTGTTTTGAGTATTTCATTTGTGTTTTTTTACTAAAATGTAATTTTAAACTAGAAACACGTATTATGAGTCATGTAGGTTGTATCATGAGTCAGATTGATGTGAGATTATTTTATACATGTCTCAAATGACTTATGAATTGGTGTCATAAATGATCAATATTATCAGAGTGTGTTTGCTTATTTTTCAGAGAGTGATAAATTGTGAACTAAAATGTCAATTTTAAATGGATAAAGGACACTTTTATTCATACCCATCACACTGTGAATCGCGTTGTGATGTGGTTGGTTACTACATGTCATAAATGACTCATGGATCATTTTTCAAAAGTATCAAAACAATCTGAATGTGTTTTCTCAACTTTTAGTATGTCAGTTGTTCTTTTTTACTTAAATTAATGTCAGTTTTAAATATAAAGACACACTTGGAGTCATACCGGTAACACCGTACACTTTATTGAGGTGTTATTGACTCATAAACATCAAAAAAATGACTCATGGGTCATTTTCCTAAAATATCAAAATAATCCAACTGTGTTTTCTCGATTTTCAGTATGTCACTTGTTCTTTTCACATAAATTAATGTCAACTTTAAATAAAAATACACACTTGGAGACATACCAATAAAACTATGTGTCTTATTAATCTATGTTTTATTCCTACATGTCAAAAAAGACTTATAGATCATTTTATTAATGTATCAAAAAAATCCGAATATGTTTTCTCAGTTTTCAATAGGCCAATAGTGTTTTTCAGTAAAATGTCATTTCAAACTAGAAACACACATTATGTGTCATACCGATCATATTGTGCGTCATTTTAATGTCATACTACTTTATACACATTAAAAATGACTTATAAATTATTTTCCTAAATTATAATGATAATCGAAGTTTGTTTTCTTGGTTTTTAGTGAGTGACACATTTTGAACTAAAATGTCAATTTTAAACTTATAACAGACACTTTTAATCATACTGGCCACAACGTGCATCTAATTAATGTGGTTTTGATTCATACACATCTCAAATGACACATGTATAATTTTACTAAAGTATCAAAACAATATGAATGTGTTTAATCACATTTCATTATGTCACTTATTCTTTTTTACTTAAATTAATGTTAATTTTAAATAAAAAGACACACATAGAGTCATACCGGTCACACTGTACATTGTATTGAGATTATATTTACTCCTGCATGTCAAAAATAACTTATTTATCATTTTCATAAAATATAAAAATAATCCAAACATGTTTTCTTGGTTTTTAGTATGTCACTTGTTCTTTTTACTTAAATTATTGTCAATATTAAATAAAAAGACACACTTGGAGTCATACCGGTCTCATCATGCATTGAATTGAGGTGAGGCTAACTATTATACATAATAAATGACTCATGAATCATTTTTATAAAATATCAAAACAATCTGAATTCATTTTCCTGGATTTCATTATGTCACTTGTTGTTTTTACTTAAATTAATTTCAATTTTAATTAAAAAGAGAGACTTTGAGTTATTCTGGCCACACTGTGCATCATATTGAGGTAACATTGATTCCTACAAGTCAAAAATGACCTCTATATTTTCCCCCTAAAGTATCACAAAAATAATAATGCATTTAGTCCGTTTTAGTATGCCAATTGTTTTTTTTTCAAAAATGTCATTTTAAACTCAAAACACGTATTTTGAGTAATACCGATCACATCGTGCATCGGTTTGATGTGAGATTATTGATACACATAAAAAACAAATTATGAATATCTTTCCCAAATTTTGAATACAATCAGAGTGCATTTTCTTGGTTTTTAGTGAGTGACACATTTTGAACTAAAATTTCAATTTTAAACTGATATCAAACACTTTTAGTCATACCAGTCACACCATTTGTCAAATTGAGGTGTGGTTGATTTCTACACATCAAAAATTACTCATGGATCATTTTTTAAAGTATAAATACAATATAAATTTTTTCTCAGTTTTCTGTATGTCATTTGTTCTTTTTTGCTAAAGTTAATTCCAATTTAATATAAAAATACACACTTAAAGTCAAACCGGCCACACCATGCTTCAGATTGAGGTGAAATTGATACATACACATTAAAAATGACTTATGGATCATTTTTATAAATTATCAAAAACAATATGAATTCATTTTCTCATTTTTCAGTATGTCACTTGTTCTTTGTACTAAAAATAATGTTAATTTTAAATAAAAAGAGACACTTTGAGTGATACCGGTCAGTTTTTATTTTTGCTCGATTTTGGGTAGGTCAATTGCTATGAGACCAACTATATTGAACTATAAATTTCATACACTGATATCAAAGATTAGTAGATTAATATTCCTTACATTACATAATGATCAATTCCATAATAGTTTAGGTCTACTACTTTTGGAAACATGGAAACATAATGAACTAGTTCGTAGGAGTCTCTTATTAAGTTGTTCTTTACTAAAAACCTTCTTAGACATATCATTTCTAAAACAAATATTAATCAACTAAGGATATGAAACATAATAATGGGTGATCATAGATTCTCAATATGTGTAAACATGGTAGATATCAATGATCATAGAAGGATAACATGATCCTGAAGATCTTATAAGGTTATATTAACATTAGAAATTCATACCCTACATATCATAGAACTTAATCATGAGTCATGGTTCAAAGAATGGTAGTTTTTAAGTCATGAATATGAAAGGATCAAATAATATTATACATTAAAAACATAAACTTCAAGTCATATTGAGTACACCGTGTTTTAGATTGAGGTGTGGATGATTGAAATGCGATTGATTAATACACTATTTAGAAAAATGTTAATGAAAAATCATTTGGGAAGTTATAATTTTCATTAAACTACCAATAAATCCGTTGGTAGATATATCCTTATGATTCACATAATATTTCATGCAACATGGGGCTTCCACTTCCACCTGAAAGGAATATGTTCTCTATTTTATGGGTTGTTACAGATAATTGAATGGAAAGTATAACTTCCCAAAAGATTTATAAAAAAACTAAATAATTATTAGATAAAAAATGGTAAGGAAATTAACTTAAAAATAATAGATAAAATGATGATAAATTAATTAATTACATAGGTAGTGGGAATTCACCTTTATAAATTCTTGACCCATTTCTTTATTGTCATTATCGGAGTTACAACCATGATGTCCAATCTCTCACGAGTATGAAAATATTTTAAAAACCCTCCCCGACTCAAGCAAAGGAATCCACCTATGTAAGAAAACAATTATTATGTGAGTAATACTAAATAGAAATAAAGTAAACATAAATATGAAACAATCCACTACTTTGATGGATGTCACATCTTCAAGCTATTTGTGTACATTCTTCCATCATGTATGCTTCCTATTCGTTCTTGTGCACAAATATATCATCTTGTGAATGTGAGTATTTTCAATAGTCATATTATTACTAAAAAAATATAAATACATAAAGGATTAATAAATATTATAAATGAAATTATAATTATCTTTGAAAATACCTCTTTAGGGATGCTAGTTTGTTCATGGAATATGATCTCTCTCACAAATTTACAAACATAATAACCAAAATCCATTCCATTGGTTTGATTCAAACACTTCAGAAAAATTGAGTAGAATAAGTAATTTGTTTTAATATGTGTTTAGATTGTGAAATATTATTATATATACCTTGAAACTTGTCCAGTTTTAGAATTTTTCTTGGTCCTCATGGTTAGTCCCTCACCTCATTCCTTGTTTTTCACCATATTGATGGATTTCCCTATCATAACATGATCCTTATTAAAAGATATTATAAATTATAAAACATTATGTTTAGTTCTAAAAAATTGGATTTAGTGTATTAAAAATTGAAAATTCTGTCATGCGTGGACAATTTGTTGGGTATCTATGCATTTAATCCCATAAATAAATCTTTGGATTATCCAAATTTTCTGCAATGAGTATCAAATGTTGCCTAAAAATAGAAAAAGGGATAATTAATGAAAGAAATGAAAAAAATATTTGATATGATTAAATTATATTATTTTACCCCTGAATCATTGGTAGTAAATAGAGTTTGGCATCCAAAATTTTTCTTTCAAATGATTTGATCAGACCTGCCACTATGTCATCATTTTTTTATGATATCTACGTTTGGCTATTTTATAAAGTTGATGTGAGGACTAATGAGTCCAAATTTTTTTCATGGTAAAATCCCCTTAATTATTTTATATATATGCCTGCCAAAAATACAAAATTTATTTAGTCATAATTAACATAGTACATCAGCTTTTGTAAAATCAAATCATGAAAACATACCTCATGTATATATTTATAAATGAGCTGCCTAGCCAATCATAGTTGAGGATTTCACTTACATTCTCAACACCAATGAAGTCTTGAAATTCCTCTACATACATATTTTCTTCATATTCAACTATATGACTACTACCATCTTTTAACTTTGTATCCACATGAACCTTCAATGCTATTAAATACAGATATAGAACGAGTGGGGTAATGGTGTTTTTGGTATATATTTTTAATTGGTTGGTCAATCCTTTAGATAGTTTTGAGTTGGTATTTCGTTTCATCCACTTCACTTTATCCATATGTAATAACATTCATTAGTTCATAACTTTTTTCACTAATTATTAAAGCTTTAGCTTGAAAAATAAATTTGAAATAAATACCTCATTGTCGATATGTTTTTTATAATATGTGATGGCCATGAAATGAATGTTCCAAAAACTTTTTCGTCCATATGAATATCTTCCTCATGAATTAGAATAGGTATCTTAGTGAACAAATCATGGTCTATGCTAATCGACACTCTCACATGATCTGTTAGAATTGGTCTACTATGTAGCATGTCATTTTGGATATTGAAATATAGCCCTCACTAAAAGGTGATGGATGGGTGCTGATAGGTATAAATAATAGTCAATATCACCATGTAGAATATTAGTACAGGAAAGGTATATGTGTCTGTATGATTCAAATTTCATAGAAAAATTTATTAGAATATTGATTACCTCAGCTAACACATCTCTTTGAGGGGAATGGTTTTACTTATAGTTTATTTGGATGCTTCAAGGACACCGATAGTATATGTTCATCCGATATAAGTGTTATTGATTCTTGTGACTATGTTGGATAGAAAATATAGGAAGATAAATGATAATTGTTATGTATTATCAATTTAATTTTTATTATTATGTAATACTTACACATGTTTCCCAAACGTTTTGTGTGTTTTCATATATTAGTATATGATATTTATTTTCACGTTCCTCCTTCCATAGCACATAGTGTGGGATGGAATTGGCTTTGGATTTAGAGTCATCAATCTGTATATAAATAATGGAACATAATTATGTAATTGTTTCATTTCATATAAAATTATTATGATAGATTTAAAATATGTACAATTTTTTTTCAAGTGAATAATGCTCCATCCATGCTTTATGGTAGGGTTATGCTAGTTTTTTCAGCTTGTTCCTTATTTACAACACTCATTTTCTATTTAAACCCATTGTTATTAGGTTATAAGGTGTGCATAGATAAGCAGTGGGTGTGGGTTTATT
This sequence comes from Viscum album, assembly GCA_963277665.1. Lineage (NCBI taxonomy): Eukaryota > Viridiplantae > Streptophyta > Magnoliopsida > Santalales > Viscaceae > Viscum > Viscum album. The sequence goes on from OY728165.1 coordinate 1,148,384,826, forward strand.
TTCCCTTTAACATCTTTAAGATGACGTCTAGTTATAATTGTGGGAAATCCTCTATGAATCCTTACAGAAAGCATTAATAGATAATTTTTGTGGGAGTGATCCACTATAAATACACTCTGAAATGGATGATCAAGAGTAAGTAAATGTTTTATTATTATTTTTTTGTAAAATAAATAAATTATATCATAATTTTATTGTAATATATTCGCACATCAATGTCTCAAGAACAGACACAACATGGTGTCCTGAATATACATTGATCGACACACGTTACTAAGTGATGATTCCATTGTAACTATTGAACATTACCTTGTGGTGGTTAACATTTTGGACCCATTCATTCTATCCGAACTCACATTTTATGCCTTTTATTTTCACTTAAACTATTTTTGTTAATACCACCAAACTGTGGCGCTTCTATTTTTTCTGTGTTACAAATCATTCATCATATACAATTTTATCATATTAAACATCATAAATATATTCCTCTAGAATGGTAGCATCATTATGTGAAGATGTTCATTGTAACTCTGCACTGGGAGCATTATAAGGTTGAGAGACCTATTTTACCTCAGTATTAGGAGCACCATCACATGCATAAGGTTGTTGTTCCTCTACACTATGAGCATCAACTAGTTGAGAGACCGGGTGTGCCTCAGGATAGGTAGCACTAGCATGTGAAGAAGTCATTATATACAGTAGTGGTTTAACATTTATTTTATATTACATAAATGAAGTAGTGGACATATAATAACATGAGGTAACAAGATTTATATTACAAAAAAATATAAACTCATTATTGAAATCTCCTTTTCATTTTTAAAGGTTGAAGGGATTTGACCCCTCTATCAACTATCTTAATACCTTCATTGTAGTCTCCGCTAACATAAGAAACATTATCTACATTGGGCATATTTTAAAATTATTGTCACATCCTAATGAAGGGTTCATCCTCAGTTTAATTTTCATACAACCCTTCAATGGTTTTGGTCATTAACAAAATAATTGACCACTTTTGGTTTGTGGGATCTGGAAAATAAAATACTTGTACTACTTGTGATTACATTATAAACAGTTCTTCTTTATACCCTTCCTTCCTGAAATAAAATTTCACAAATCCCAGTTCATATATTTTATCAACATTCCTATTATCAACCAAGTCCCATTGAAATTTTTTCACTTGGAATGTTATATAATCCAACTCTCATATTTGTTTGATGATGCCAAAGTATGATATATTCACATAAATTGGATTTCAATTCTTAGTTCTAGAAACATGTATCGCTTCTACCACAAGTTTAACTTGAATATTTTGTATAGTAATATATTTATCATGTTCACATGTATATAATATATAACCATTAATTACATAATCATTCTAAGATAATACATACACACTTGGTCCTCCAGCTGTCCATCGAAGTTGTTCTGAAATTGAATATGGATTTTCATTTGAATCTTTAAAAATATGGTCCCAAAAACATCATATAAACTATTGATTATGTGTATTTGATATCCAGATTTCATACCTTGGTGGATTAAAATGTCTAATAATTTATTTTTTGGTTTCAACATCAAAATTTTTATGGAAAACATAAAGTTGGGACTTCTCCTAATTTGCAACATAGTTTATGAAAACATATCTTCCGGAAATTCCTTCAATAATAAGCTACCCAATGTAATGAGATTTTGATAGACCGATTCTTTCCACACCGGATAGGTATTCGGTACAAAATTCAATGGATTCTTCAACAATATATTTCTCCAAATAAAACCCTCTGGCCAACTTATATTTTTGACATACCCTCTTAAAATCTTCATATACCATTCAATGGGGTGTAACCATCTATTGTGTATAAAATCAAATAGCCAAATCTCTCTCACCAAGTGAACCATTATATCAAATAATGTTATTGGGAAGAACATTTCCAATTAACATAATAATATAAAAAATTATCTTTCCGTAGTTGGAAAATCCATTGGGTCAATAACATTGCTTCATATAGCTTTAAATAAGAAATAGATCTTAGTTAATCTATGACATAAATTCTTAGAAAAAATGCAATGTAAATCTATAGTAATTAAATCTTTAGTAAAAACATGGAATTCATGTGATTTCAGACCCTTTAACATTAAATTGATCATTGAAACGATGTTCTTGATATTCAATGAATACCAATTAGAAACCTTTATGTTATTCAAGAAGTTTAAAAACTGATATCTCTTCTACCTGCAAAGCGTATAAGTAACTGGAGAAAGAAAAGTTTATTATTTCACCCATAATTGGTGCCAACTCTTCTTATATTCCCATGTCAACCATGTCCAACCTAGTCTTAATTCAATCCTCTATTTTTGCAGATGAATTTAACAATGTTCCAATGAAACTATCAAATACATTAGTTTTCAACATGCATAACATCAAGAAAATTAATGATGTGTAGAAAATTACAGTATTATAATTCAATAAAAAACTAATCCTTTTTTTTACAGGAATTCATAAGGTTTTTCAAAAAAATTTGATCAAAAGTTTTGTCCACGTCTTTTACTTTGTCAAACAATTGATCACATATTAGTGGAGATGGAGTTGTAAATTCTTCTAAACTTCTATAAAATAATTCCATCCATGATTGGTACTTATGTCATCAGGGTAAAAATATGCAATGTCATAAAACATAGTTTTCGATGAATGTTTCAACCTAATTGTCTGTGTACCTTGTTCAAAAACGGGGCACCCTTGAGTTACTTTAATGCAATATCCTGAAAAATTTACATAGGCAATAAATTCATTTAACATCCCATACAATATGTCTCTCAATGTGAAATATTCATTTCTATAAGAATCGTACTACGTAACACCTAAATCCCACAATAATTTCAAATCCTCTATCAATGGAGCCGAATAAACATCAATATGATTTCCCAATTGTTTTGGTCCTTATATTATTATAGATAACATGATATATTTTCATGTTATGCATAACCATGGTAGTAAGACATAATTTCACAATATAACCGGTCATGCATTGTGAGTGCTATTTTGAAAATCTAAAGGATTCACTCCATCTTCAGATAACACAAGACAAAGGTTTCTCATCTAGTTTCCAAATTCATGATAATTTTGATTAATTCTCTACCATTGAGTAGAGTCTACCAAGTGATATAGATTCCCATATTTAATTATTATATTTTTGTGCCATGTTAATTTCCCTATAGCCTCCTCAGTTCCACAAAGGAGCCTAAACATTAGAATGATTGGAAAGTACCACAAAATTTTCATAGGACCGGATTCATCTTTCTTGTATAGAGAGGCTCCACACTTTTAAAATTATTTAATTGATTTGTGATCCATGATAAATAGTATACAATCATTCTACTACGTGTGTATTCTCTTAGATATCATACACATCGAGCATAGTATTCATTTGACATCATATGTTTGGTTTGGGAGCTTATTATATTCTGGGAGCATGCATTTCAAGAGAGAGAGTAGTTCCGTAAAACTAGAATCACTCCATATGTTTCCTTCTTTCAAATTATAAATCTTCAGTAAGGATAAAAATGCTTTTTATTTTGTGCAACCAATATACAATGATGTATTTTCATAACTCCTTAACATATCAAATTTTTTAAGGTAATCACGAAGTTCATATTCAACTTTCATTATCATTTTCTCAATACAATCTTCATCATCATTTAAATCTGTAACCACATCCTTGATACAGTGTTCTTCATTGTACACACTTGTAATCATATCAGATGATTCATAAAACATAGTGTTATCCCAACCACTAGCTAAATTAACTTTTCCCTAATTTATATTACAACATTTATAACTTTTATCTATTATATGACAAATCAAGTGTTATTATAACTCCTAGGGACTAATTTGTCTTGAATAATAACTGTGTAAACACAAATAAATGATTTTATAAGGTTTATATGCATGATCTTTGGAAATCATGATGAACTCTTTCACTCCATATTTATACTCTTTTGTCATATTTTCCATTATTTATTTATATTCATACTATATTATTCATTAATATTAATATTTAATAAAATAAATACACAAAATTTTAATAAAAAAATTAACAAATGCTAAAAAAGTTATATACTTTATGTCTCTTTCAATATTTATACCCAATATCCACTTTCCAGAACAAAGGTCCTTCATTTGGTATCATTTAGATAAATCAATCTTCATCTCTTCTATCCTTTCCTTCATTGGCCCAACTAAGAGAAATTCATCCACATAAATAAGTAAAATGACAAAACTCCTATCACAAAACACCTTCATATAGTATAAATTATTTCCATTACACTGAACGAACATTAATTCTACCATTAAAGCATTAAAATTCTAGTTACACTATCTTGGTGCATAATTATGCCCACAAAAATTCCATTTGAGACTATAACTGAACCTTCTATTCCATTTAGCATGAAACCTTCTAGTTGATCTATGTAGATCTCTTCCTCTGAATCTTTAGGATGGAATATAATCATGAAATCCATTTGTTCTATAAATAAACCCTCAATTGAAACAAAGCTAAGAATAATCTGAATTATTATATTATTTACAGTAGGAGAGAAAATCTAATTGAAATATAATCATTTTAATTATTGAAAGACATTTAGAACTAGATACACCTTTCACTATTTCCTATCATCCTCTTTCTCCTTTAAATGATAAATCTAAATTTTCTATAGATTTCTCTTTCTTGGTTCCAATTATATTATCTTGAATGTACCAAAATCCTAGAGGGAATTCAATTATTCCTTTATTTTGTACTCACACTATAATGAGTCCAATAGTCGGCCTATGTGGAATCCTAAAAAAAAGAAAATGCACCTGATTTACCCAAACATTCCTCATTAGGGACACTCTTATAGACTAAGCAAACTATACAACTAGGGGAAAATATTTATTATATGAGCTAACTAGTGTAGTATATATATGGACCAATTTCTTAATTCATAGGGTTATCATATAGCCAAACAAGTTGAAGTGAGGAAAAAAATTCGATTGTCATCGCATGAATAAATATAATATAACTAGTAAATCACATGTCAACTCTTACACCCTCACAATAAAGAGACCATTTTCACATCCATAAATAATCATTAATCATTTAATATCAATAATCAATCATATCCATATGAGGAAAAATAGTTAAAAAGAAATATCAAACAAGGGTACCCCTAATTTAAACCTTGCAGGTGATGTTGGATGAAAAGTAGGTTTAGGAGTTACAATGGGGTTAAACATTAATTCATCTATTTCAGTAGTGAGGAGATGATGGATATACTATGGGTTGTATAGATTTAGTGAAATTCCATTTCCATGGTGTTATAATCAATCTACTATTATTCCCTATATAATGTATTAGTTTTCCTAATTATATAAAAATATAAACTTAAAATATTATGGAAAAACTATATTTTAGATGTCCTCTGAAAACTATTTATAAAATAACATTTGAAATCCCATTAAAAAACCAACCATTTACACAAATTCCACTTTAAAATAACTCACCCTTGTTAAAATAAACTAATAAATTCCATGCACTATTTGAAAAACCCACAATTCCTTTTTTAAATCATTCAAGGAAACTTCATGACCCAAAAGTAATAATCATTTAAAATGAGAGACAACCCTCTATATTTTACAAAATTTCATTTAAAACTCCACACAACCCATGTTAAAATGATACCAAAATTTAATAAACTTTAAAAACATTCACATACCTTTATAAAATCCAATTAGGTGAGTTGACAAACAATTGGTACACAACCTAAGTCCATTCCAAGTGTTTAAATCATTATAAAGCTATTTAAAACCAAAAAAGGGAATGTTTAACACATATTTTTTAAAAAAAAACATTTCAAAACACTTGAATCATTTCAAAAGAGATAGTTAGGCATTTTAAATCACTCTATTTAGCAGGATTCATTGAATCTTCTTTCTAAACAATTATAGAAAATACTGGAACACTTACTTTAGTACATTCCATTTATTATCATGAAGATTAGTACATTTAATCATTTAATCTTGTATCCTCAAACTAGAATCTATCTATATAAGTATTTATAATTAGTAGAAACTTCCATCTATCTCCATAACCATAGTTCAAGGGAAACACCTCCAATATACATGTAATTGGTTGGATACTCAATACATAAATGAAATTATGTACATTAATATTGAAATGTTCACTGGTAACAATTGAAAAAATAATGAAACAAAACTATGGGAACTTCAATTACCCATTTATATTTATTTTAAATTCCATTGAAATTATTTACTCTTAATTCATGTAAAATAAATTTCACTTTTCCACACCCTCTTGATGATAATAAATAAAAAGGAATGGAATTGTTTTCCACATGTTCATTACACAAATAAATGGGAATGTATTCCACGATAAAAATTTTTATCCCCCGTTTTCATCTAAATTAATGAAAATTATTCTCCCATTTTGTTCATCCACTTTCATTTAACTCAAATAATTACATGAGAGAAGTGTGGAACCATAATTTTCTTAATAATGATCAATGGGTAATTCATATCTAAGTCTATATGGGATAACTAATTATAGAAAACAATATTTGTTTAACAATAACAACATATTTGTGTATTCACATTTCTCAATGTTGTAATAATTTAGAATTCAACTATTTTTGGGATTTAAAATTATAATTCTATGATTATTCATAAACATTAAATCATGTTAACAGACACATGAGAACAATAAAGTGAATGTTTTTTCACTTCCCTATTTTTTTGGAAATCATTCCAATAATGTTATTGTGGAAAATATAGAATATAAATATATTTTGAAGGATTTGTATGATACTAAACGGGTTGTTGAATAAACCGCACTCCGTTTGAAGGTATGAAAATTAATTTATTACAAATTAAATGTAATGTAAGAATAGTAAAAAAAGACAAAAAATATATATATATATTATGAATTCATAATAATGTAGAGAAAAAGGAATACCCCTCCAGCGATAGCTGTAGGATTCAACAGCGGCAAAGTCAGGGTAGGTGGTGAGGGTAGCAAAGGCTTCCATGGGGCTCATAGCTAAGGTAGGGTTCATGGTGGAGGAGGGTTTGTGGTGTAGGAGAGCTCATGATGTAGGAGGGTTTCATAGAAGGAGGTGGGGGTTTCGACCGTGGTAGAGGTGGGTTTACAGAGGACGGGGGTTCCTGACGGAGGTGGGTTAGTGGCGTAGGAGGGGTTCGCGGTGGCGGAGGAGGGATTCATGGGAGTTGATGAGGGGTCTGAGGCAGAGGAGGGGTTGGTATCGGTAGAGGTGAGGTCAGGGTAGAGGAGGGGTTGATGTCACATGGGTCAACTTCCACGAGAGCATGAGGTGTGTGAGAGAAGAAGCTGACTATTAGGGTTCATTTATAAAATCGGGTGAATCTTTGATCAGTGTTAGTTAAAAAGAATTAAAATAGGCATGTTTTATCAGCGTTAAAATAGAAAGAACTAATAAAACATTCTTTTATCAGTGATTTTTTAGCATTGATAATGATAGGCATTTATCAGTGCTAAAAATGCAATGATAAAAGTGACTTTTTTAGTGCTAAAATTATAGTGATGATAAAGACACCTTTTATCAGCACTTTTTCAGTGTCAATAAAGGCCTATCTTTGTCAGTGCTAAAAAAGAGATGATAAATATATAATGTTAATAATTTATTCATATTATTATATATATTTATATTATTATATATATTTATATAATTATATGTATGATTAATATATATATATTTATTTATAATTATAACTATAAATAAAAAAATATTTATTTATATTTATAAAATTATAATAAACATATTAATTGTACATATTAATAAAATTATAAATATAATAAATTTATTTTATATGAAAATATTAGTGAAATGGGCATCCTAAAAAATAATAGACTTGAAATATTATTTATTTAATATGACTGTTTCATAAATGGTTTCTTATTAGGTGATCGAACTATATCGATTGTGGATGAGTTTCACCTTAGTGGTCTATATAAAGGTACCTTGTTGGAAACATCAACATATGATATAGATGAAAACCTCTTCCCATTGGCATATTCAATTGTTGGAGGTGAAACATATGATGACTGGACATGTTTTTTTAACAATATTAAATAAATTACATGTTCAATTCAACTTTTTATTGTATCTGATCAACACAATGTAATTATAGGTGATGATTGAAATAATTTTGGAAGAGATGGACATTATTTTTATTACCGTCATGCAAAAGAAAATTTTAGATCTAAAATTAAAAAAATTATGTATGGTAATTTGAAGAGGAACTAAGGAAAGGATATTGAAATTATTGGATTCCATTTCTTATTCTTGGTTGGAATGTGATTTTTATGTTGCTATAAATAATATGAGAAGATTTTGTCCAAAATTGTCAATATGGGTTGACAATTATGGTGCTGTTGATAGGTTAGAGAATTCAAAACTTCCACATCATCTATGGGATCACATCACAATTAATTTATCCGAATAATTCAATATATATATATTTCCAACGAGAGGAGACAAAATATTTGTGTGTTGATTAACGAAAATTTTGGGGAATTGAATAAGAAATTTTTTACCACCATGGAAGAAATGAGAATGTGGAGAAACAAAGTTGGTCCCAATTTTGAGGAAAAATTGTTAGTAAATATGTTAAGGGATGAATCTTTGATTGTGGTGCAACATGGACATAATGTTGTCTTAGTTTGGATCGCTAATGTGGATATCACTGTACAACTAGGTAGTCGAGAATGCATAGTGGGATCACTTATGCTTATGCATGTGAAACAATAATAAAATCACATGGTAACCTATACATATATATATAATATTTTTGTCTATTTAACCCCAAAAAAAGATTTATCTTGGAGTTATGCATCTGTTTAAGACTAATGATATGAAACATTTGAATACATTGATATATAATGATGATATGGATCAATTGTTTTTGCAAACACTGAATGCTTATCATCCTACCTATAGACCATATTGTAATCATACTTAGTCTCACTTAAAAAATAATAATTTATATCATTTTAGTCGTTGTAAACAAGTTGGTCTCATGCGAAAAAGGTGAAGAAATCCCCATCCAAGTTGATCTGACAACTTTGATAGGGTGGTGTTTTTTGTGTATTCTTCCTAATACATCTCTAAATAAGGGAATGTTATCGTGGAAAATGATGCAAATATAAAAAAATTAAAATATAGTTTTTGTGGATTTATCCTATATAAATCCGATTAATTATGGTCTTTATGATTTTGTGTTACTTAGAATGATGTTAAGGTTTGAATAATCACCAGTTCTTATAAATTAGTTAATAAAACCAGAAATATGTATGATATTATGACATTTTAACCATATAAACTTGTTTAGATGACATAATTTATATATTTTAACCATAAATTTCAAAGTTTTAACATCGAGCCACTAGATTTTAATACTCCTGCTTCAGGTTTTTTTATTTTGATTTTTGTTAAAATTCAATTAACACTCCATGAATTTTACAAAACGTAATTTTTTGACCGTAACACCTATGTCCTAATTGAATGTATTGAAATATACCAATTAAATGGATTGAAATTCTTTTAGCCACCGTAGATTTTTCTTCATCATTATAAAGAAGTTGGTCACACGTGAGAAATATATCGACCCAAGCCTTTTACATATAACATTATATGATTTTAAGAATAATTATACTTCCTAGTAAAATCCAAGGATCATAAAGTCTAGTGTCTTTGAAGGATAGGTACATAATTAAACATTATAAAAACAATTTTTTATTTAAACTACATAATTTTATTCAATCTTCCATTATGCTCATACATCTACATAGAATAACCTATGGATAACAAGAACTAAGGGATGAGATAAAAGCCCCGGAAGGGAATAACCATAAGAACAAAGTATTAATACATGGGATAGAAGGCATGACATGATGATATAAAAAAGGAAATTAATATATGAAATCATAACCTATAAACATGTAATCATATAAACACGGAGTTATAGGAATGTGGAAGCAACATAAAACATGACTTTAGCAGAAGTCAAGGCTAACTGCCAAGACCGTTGCACATGGTAGCACAAGCCAAGGCTATCTACAAAACCGTCAGACATAATGTCTCATGAGAATCAAATTTATCCAATAAATTGGAGGGTTATCTAAGTGAACCCTTAGTAACATTTCATGAATATGTTTTCTATATAAATAATCATACATAATCAATCTTACATGAACATATGGGTTACCCATGGAAATAATTGGGTACCAAAATAATGTCAAAAATTATAGAAAATGGGCATATCATAAAAGTGTCCATGAAAGAAAGTAACTAAAATATAGAGGTAAATTCATAATGGAAAATAGTAATGTAACATGGTAAGTGATTTCAAGTACAAGTGACTACATGTCAAAAAGAATTTAATAAATTTTAACATTAAAACATTTTTGTGCGGTTTTAGGGAAAATATTATAGATCCTTTAAAATAGAAAAAGTAAAAATATTTTATATAAAACCAGAAGTTAAACAAGAAGGTTTTTATAATAAAAAGGTTGATTTTATAAAGACAATGGTGATTTAAAATTGAATATAAAGTGCACTTGAAATCAGGTAAGAATTTGGGAAGTTCCCTTAAATCAAGTTTGTTTATCAGGAAGTATTGAATAGGGAATCACATAAAAACATGTATATCCCAGAAAGAGAATGATGAAAGGGTCATGATAAATGAATTTGTTAAATTTAAACATCATTTAGAATATTCACATAAAAATATAAGATAAATATATTATGGTAATAAGAAATATGAGGTAACCCGAAGGAATAATGGAGGTTCGGGTAGAATCCCTTATGGATTATCGGCATGGTATCTGGTGTACTTAAGAGGGATTAATGAGAGATAAAGAGGATTATATTCACTTATACATCTTGAATAAAGTATGGTGGAATTTTTAAATCATACCACATTATTAGTAATGACACATAAATGGGAATAACATAGATGATATTCTTCAATAAAAGTGAAATAGAGAGGATCCCTTAACTTAAGTCCGATGGTGTTATCCACTTGATATTAATGACCTGAATAATTAAATTAAGTTCATTAATTAAAAATTAAAGAATATTTTTACATGTAAATTATTTATTATAACTTTATGATAACCTTTTTTATTGGTTACGAAGATCAATTTCATTGTCCGGGTTCATTTGTTTCTTTGGTTTTAATGATCAGTTCAGATATATTCATGTTCGGACACACATGTATGATGAAGGTGGTTGTCTAGAATTAATGTTATAAACCATTAGTGATCATATACAAGATTACATGGTTATAAAATTATTTTTTTTATTTGGAGTCAAGGTGAATCATTATATAAAACATTAATGTTAAACCGTTGGATTAACATGGTGATTCTGTTCATATGTAACTTGATTTGTATTATTATTTTACATCATGTGTGAAAAATGATTCAAGAAAAAAACATAAGATAAATTATATATTTAATAGTCTGGTTCAACTATAAAAATGGTTTCATGTCCAAAATATAATATGGTTATAGTAATTGATAAACCGTCGTCCTTGAATGTATTAAATTAACACATCTTGAATAGTGTTTTCATTTCATTCTTTTAAAAGAAGGGAAAAGGAGAGATGATAATAAATTATCCCATTAGAATAAAAACATTCAATTACATGTATGATACTAGAGTTGTCATAGAATTCGGGTGAAGGGAGTAGAGGAATGAAAAAGAAAAGAAAAAAACGTGAAAGAAAATAAAAGAATCAAAAAGAGGAATTTACCTCTTGATTTTATCTCCTTTGAGAACCTCTTAAGAAGAGAGGATTTGGTATTCTGAGGAGAAAAATGGATAATGGACATGGGGTAGAAGCAGGAGGAGAGATTTTGGAATAATTTAAGTAAGGATAAAGTCTTGAGAGGTGTGAAGAGAATAGGGGTGTGTGGGTGGTTTTTACAGTGGAGGGGAGGATGGTTTTCTTAGTATTTTAATCATTAGTTTATTATTTTTTCATAAGACAAGAAATATTAATTATTATTGTGACAAAAAATAGTAATATGTACATGTTATTTCGAACTAATGTCCATTTATATCATCCATGACTTAAGCTTGACGTAGAAATTCAGGATTTCATATTTATTGTGAACTATCGTATTTTACAATTCATAAAAAATTCAAGTATTTTAGAAAAATTCCAAAAATTCACCCTAACCATTTTTCAACATGTAGAATACAAAAAATTAAATCCATTTTAAAAATTAATTTTCTAAATATGATTAACTTAATTTTTAATTTAAATCATAATTTACTTAAAAAATATAGATTTTAATACTATAACTCATTTTATAGTGCTTTGAAAAATTACATAATGTCTTATAAAATTATCTATGTCACAACCCGACCACGGGGCCCGTGCTGTGACTACCCTAAGCCCGCCTTCCATAGGCCAGGGGTTGGCGACTAGCACCAAGGTGTATATCCCAACAAAAGGGAAGGCATTACCTTTAAAGGTAAACAAGCACCATAGAGTAAGCCAATGGAAATAAACACTAAGTAAACTGAGTACAAGTAAGTGCGGAAAGTAAATGGTCCAGAATACAAACCCAAACTGAATGTAATGTACAACTGGAAAGAAATTACAACAACTAAAAGTAAAACAACAACGTTGAGCCATCCACTGGTACTCCCACCAGAAGGGTGGGTACAGATAGCCACCTCAGCTCCTCGGGTCCAGCAGTCCACTCCGAGTACGTCCCGCCCAGTGGTCCACCTCTAGGTACCGACTGCTCCGCTAGCCTCTACCATGATTAGCGTTGTCCATCGTCTGCATCCAACACAACATAGTGCAGTCCTAACCTCTGCAGGGGTGAGTATAAGCTACTCAGTAGGGACCCCGAGACCCCCGAAGGTCTCCCTGAATCCACAAAGGGTAATCCAAAAAGAAAAGATACAATCACGAAGTAACATCCGACAATACTTAGGTATATTCCCATATATATACCTAATTCATCAATTCTAGTTCGGATCCAGCATCCGAGCCCAAGTTCGATTACATCCACACATAATAGCACAACAAAATCCACATAGGAAAGCAAGACAAACATATTGAAGAAAATGATTGAATGTCAAGACTCAGCTCACAAAAAAATACTTTTTCATAAGATGATAGAGATGATCAGATGTAGCCACTGATTCATCTAAGCCGTCGGACCCACACAGGATCATTAGGTACTAACCCCCTCAATAACCCAAAAAGTATCGATAGGTACTAACCCCCACAATGACCCACACAGGATATGTTCCACACAGGATCAAAGTGCACTGGCCCACACAGGACTGGTTAGCGCTGACCAAAACAGGATCGGACCCTCACAGGATCGGTAGCACTGATCCAATGAGGATCGTTGAGTGATGTAGTCGTCGCTGTCGAACCCACGAAGGATTCCCGTACTGTCTTCATCGTCGTCACTATCGCAGCCATCTCAAGGGTTCCCACACATATCAAGCTCATTTGGGAGGATCTGCTCCATGAGCCAAGGGGTTGATACTTCAACTGACACGAAGTCTGGAGTTGAAGTACCCAATAGTTCTGTATCGTCAATAGGAACTCAACATCACAGATGGCGTGTCAATCGGACGTCCGGTCTGTGAGTTATTGGTTTTTTCGTCCCAGGGGCCCGGTTGGTTTTATGTAAAAACCAACCCGACCATACTCCAACTGTGTCCAAACCTCATGCAGAGTAAGCCAGAAGGTCCATCTCACTTAGAGGAATCCAACATAGTCGACGGCACGTCAATCGGACGTCCGGAGCTCAAGTTATAAGCGTTTTTGCTCTGAGGGCCTGGTTGGTTTCGTGTACGAACCAACCCAGCTGAACCCAAAGTTCTTATAAACCTTTAGTGTAATATACCAAAACGATTTTCTCGATCCAAGGATCGCATCGTAGCTGACGGTGCGTCGATCGGAGGTCCGTAGCCCATGTTATGGGTAAAAGACCAGAAGAGGTCCGGAAATGGGGGTTTTGGGCCCGGACCGACCCGGCCCGAGACACCCCTGGGCAGCCCGAACCGGGTCGACCCGACCCGGGTCCGGGTCTGGCCCGCATTGGCGTGGCCCAGCCCAGAGGGTGCGGCCTGGCCCGGCAGGTGTGGCGCGGCGCGACCGGCGTGGCCAGGTGGCTCGGCCGAAACGGCCGAGTGGTTTGGGGGGGAGGCGCCGCCCCTCCTATTTAATGAAAGGAGGCCCCCACGTGCGGGCCGCTCCTGCTTCCAGTCGGGGGTTTCGAACCCCCAGTTCTCCCCCTGACCGGCTGGTCCCGTCCCCCTGCTCTGACTCTAGCGGCCGGAAACCGTTCGCCGCTCCCTGCTCCGCTGCTATTGTCCAACGTGGCGCGATGGCGCCGCGCCCCTCCATCGCGGCCTCGCTCCGGCAGCAGTCCCTTCGGGGTTCTCCAGAACGGCGCGACGGCGCCGTGCCTTTTTTCGATTTCAACGGCGTGGCGCGATGGCTCCGCGCATCCTTGCTGCATGATCCTGCATTGTGCGACGACACCGCGCCATCTCTGTTCCAAACCACAACAAGGTTAATCAACAGAATTAAGGGAGGAGGGTCATCCGTGTTTGTCCAGTCCGTCCCCCTCCCGTTAATTGATATCAAGCAGTACAATTTTAAATGAGGAACGATGGAAAAAGAATTCACAAATAAAAACAATAATAAAATCCCCTACCTCAAGCATTGTTGTCGAACAAGGTTTGTCGCGGAAAGGGACGTCGCAGAATTGATCGTCACTGAAGAAGAGGATCGTTGGCATTTGTTGATCTCCGAGGAAGGTGTCTCTCACTGTCGTCCGTCATCGGAGGTCGGCGTTCTTCATTGGCGGCGATGCATTCTTCGTGATCTTCAACGAAGAACGAAGAACTTCAAGACTTCCCCCTTTCTCTCAAAGTCTCAACACAACAAGCCCAACAATAATAAATAATTCTTTCACTTATTTTATTACTCATGACTTAAGTTTGAAATTAAAAAATTGAATTAAACCCATTAATTAACACATGTGTCATTTCAAAGGAGGGTTATGCGAGTTTATGGAATATGAAGGGGTGGGGTTCGTGTGGGCCCCACCACCCTCATAACCTCTCATGGGAAGTTGGGTGGTTTCCCAACTTCCACTCAAAGGACCACCACTTGGAAAGAAACATAAAATTTGTAGCTAAATTTTATTTTTTTCTTCCACAGTTTTTAACAACTCCTCCTATGTAAACGCAACTCCGGAAAAGGTGTTCCTAAGCAATTATCGGAGCTGCGAATCCATCGGTGCCCTCAGAATTCAATTTCGAGCACTGGTTAAAAAGTTAGGAAATCTCACTCGTTCGTTCACTGAATATACCCGAGCTAAACTTCAGATAATAATTCTGGGCACACCGTGCCTTAGAATCAGGTGTCGTTAGAAACTGTGTTCTTGTAAAATCCCAATGAAAATTAAGAAAAAACAATTTCCCTTGAATTTTACAGGTCTTTAAATTACTCCCACCTTAGGGCTTTACATCCCCGTAAACATACATCATAAACTAGGGGAACAAATGTGGGTACTGTGCACGCATATGAGTCTCCCGCTCCCAAGTGCTCTCCTGGAGGTTCACATGTAGCCATCTGATGCGCACTAGAGGAATCGACCGTCCACGTAGGACCTGATCCTGTCGATCCTCAATCTCCACTAGGACTTCCACAAAATTCACCCCATCATTTATGTCCAGCTCCCCATGGTCAATGATATGCGTCGGGTCGTGCACGTATCTCCTCAGCTGAGATATGTGGAAGACTTCATGCACCTGGTGCAACTGAGGTGGTAGATCCAGGCAATAATCCACTTCATCTATCCTGCTGAGGACCTGGAATGGTCCGATGAAGCAAAGAGATAACTTTCCACCTCGGCAAAAACTCTATAATCCAAGTCGAGGTGAGACCCACAAGAAGACATGGTCGCCATCCTCGAACTCCAGTGGCATCCGCCACCTGTCAGCATAAGACTTCTGTCGGCTCTGAGCTGTCCTCATCCACTCCTGGATGACCTGGACCTTCTCTGTTGTGGCCTGGACCATCTCTGGTCCCAGAAGTGATGACTCCCCAGGGTTTGTCCAGTACAAAGGTGATCTGCAAGGCCGGTCGTACAATACCTCGTATGGTGCCTTCCCTATGGTGGAGTGGTAGCTGTTGTAGTACGCGAACTCCACCAACGGTAGGTGATCCTTCCAAATGCAACCAAAGTCGAGGAAACATGCATTGATCATGTCCTCGAGAGTCTGAATGGTCCTCTCCGTCTGACCATCTGTCTGAGGGTGAAATGTGGTGCTCAGACGTAGCTGCATCCCGAATGCATCCTGCAACACCTTCCAAAGCTGGGAAGTAAAGACTGTATCTCAATCAGATACGATGGATGATGTCACATCATGTAGCTGTACAATCTATTGAACGTAGAGGAGTCCCATGCTCTCCACTGAGCCCTGATTCTGATGGGTAAGAAGTGTGCTGACTTGGTGAGTCGGTCGACAATCACCAATATGGAGTCGTGACCTCTGGAAGAGCATGGAAGTCCAGTCATGAAGTACATAGATATCCCATCCCAATTCCACTCCAGGACCTCCAAGGGTTGTACCAAGCCTGCTGGTTCCTGGTGCTCCGCCTTCACCTACTGGAAGGTGAGCCATCGAGAAAAAAACTCTACCACAACCTTCTTCATACCTGGCCACCAGTATTGTCATCTGAGGTCCTGGTACATCTTCGGCACTCCTGGATGTACCGCTAAAGGGGAAGTGTGAAACTCCCTCAGCACCTCCTCCTATAAGGCAACTGGTACCATGGTTTGTCCTCTGAAAAGGATGACGTGCTCTTCTCCCATAGAGAATCCATCAGGTGCCTATCCTGAGGATATCTGTGAACGCCGCATCTCATAGTCATCATACCCATGTTGTGCCTCTCTGACCCGCTGTAGAAATAGAGGACTGACTATGAGTGACTATAGAAATTCGGCTCCATCACTATCCACGAATGATATCTGAAAAGCGGCTAGCTGCTCTGTTGCATCCCCAAATAGCTGAATGCCTATCCTCCTACTGAGATTTTCGGATACTATGTTCCCATTTCTAGGAGTATAGACTATCTAAATGTCATAGTCCTAGAGGAACTCGAGCCATCACCACTATCTCAGGTTCAGGTCCTTCTCCGGGAATATGTACCTCAGACTCTGGTGGTCAGAATAGGCTGTAAAGCGCTCGCCCATCAGATAGTGTCACCACATCTTCAGAGCGAAGACCACTACTACAAACTCCAGGTCATGGGTAGAGTAGTTCTGCTCATGTTGCCTCAATTTACATGATCTATATGTGATCACGGCCCGCTCCTGCATCAGGACACATCCGAGTCTGGTCCCTGATGCATCGCAGTAAACTACGTACTAAATTCCCTCCTCTGGTAGCCTCAAGATAGGCGTGCTGTTCAATCTCTATCTCACCTTCTGGAAGCTTTGCTGACATCTTTATAACCACACAAATGGTTTCCCCTCCTTTTTCAAAGCTGAGATTGGTGCCACAACTCTGGAGAAGTCTGGCACGAATCTCCAATAGTACCCAGCTAGACCCAAGAAACTCCGCACCTCCGTCACGCTCCTGGGTGGCTCCCAAGCTAGCACAACCTTGATCTTCGCAGGATTCACTAAAACTCCCACCTCAGAGATGATGTGTCCTGATAAGTGGACCTCACGTATCCAGAACTGATACTTCGAGAGCTTACCTTAAAGTCGGTGCTCTCGGAGTGTGTCAGGTACAACCCACAAGTGGTAGGCGTTCTCCTCCTCAGTCGTCGAGTACATCAAAATGTCGTCGATGAAGACCACGACAAATCGATCGAGGTAAGGAGGAAAGATCCTATTAATGTGTCCCATGAACACTGCTGGAGCATTGGTTATTCCAAATGGCATAACCAAGAACTCATAGTGGCCATACCGACATCTGAAGGCCATCTTTTGCGCGTCCACGTCCCGAACATTGAGCTGATGATAGCCTGCCCTGAGGTCTATCTTCGAGAACCACTGTGCTCCCTTGAGCTGATCAAAGAAGTCATCAATCTTTAATAGGGGATACTTATTCTTCACGGTCACCTCGTTCAGGCGACAGTAATCGACACACAGTCGCAAGCTCCCATCCGCCTTCTTGGCGAACAATATCGGGGAAGCCCAGGGTGAAACACTAGGTCAGATGAATCCCTTGCCCTGAAAGTCCTCCAACTATACCCATAGATCTCGAAGCTCAGTGGGGGCCATTCGATATGATGGGGTGGATATCAGGGATGTCCCAGGGTACAGATCAATACAAAATTCTACCTCTCTACAAGGAGGTAGTCCTGGAACGTCGTTAGGGAAAACGTCTGCATATTGATCCACCACTACATGAAAACCAGGACTCCGCACGTCAACTGCTCCTATGATGACGCTAGCTAACTAATGAGTGATGGGATATCCTCTCCTCTACGTGAGTCCATCCTTTGCTGCAAAGTCTCCCTTCTCACCGGTGAAGGTGAACCTGCTCCCATCGGTGCTTACACATCTCACCTTGCACCTAATATAGTCAATCTGAGCATGGACTATAGATAACCAATCCATGCCCAAGATGACGTCGTAAGGCCTCGACACTGCTACAAGAAGATCCCAGTCGAAGCTCTCGCCTCCTAGAGTAAGCTCACACTACTGGCAAAAGTGCGTAATCGTCGAGTATGCTCCCTTAAGAGTCTCTAGCTGTAAGGATCAAGCCAATGACTCTATCGTAATATCCGAGCTCCGAACAAGGTTAGTAGCAATGAAATAATGACTATCTCCTATGTCTATAAGAACTGCAACAAGGGTGGAGTATACACAGATAGTACCTTGAGTAATCTCTGGAGCACTATGGTCGTAGGCCACCACTGCCTGGAGCTGTGCCTGTCTCTCCCCGCCAGCTCCCTGTGGTCGTGGTGGATCTCCTGGTGGTGGTGGTGAAAGAGCCTCGAAGCGTCGCCCACCACCTACTGCTCGGACAGCTCCTCTGCCTCATCCACCTACTCCCTGCGGACCGCCACAGTCAACCCTCTGCCTTTTCTTGGGTGGTCCCTCAACCGTCTGCTGCTCCTCGGTACGATGGGTCAGGTAGTTAGGAGCCATGTGGCCCTACCCGCCGCATGCGTAGCACTGTCTGCCTCTCGAAAGACTGGCTCTGCGCTGTTTGCCCCGCACCTATAAGCTAGTGTCCTAAGGTCATCTGCCTGATGGTCCGGTCCACCTGGACCCCTGTGACATCCATCGACTACCAGCTGCAGATGAATCTACTACATGCCGCCCAACGGTAGGTCTCACTGCTGACGTAGGCTCGACAAGAAAACACTCTATGAGAATAGCTCGCTACAGTACTACTGCCTATGTTGGAATGTTGAGGGAGATCATCGATGCCTTGATCTCATGCCTCAATCCCTAATAGATGGTCTGAGCCCAGAAGAATGGGTCCCATACCATGTCCGTCGAGTAGCGTGAGAGGTCTGTAAATATCCCCGAGTACTGGGTGACTGTCATGCTTCCCTGCCACAACTCTAGAAGATCCTGGATGTGCACCGCATGGAGGGTGGCTGGGATGAACTCTGAGCAGAAGAGGCTCTAAAAGTCTGTCCAGAGGAGTGATGCCTCGTCATGCACCTGGAGCATCAAGCTCCACCATATGCTTGCTGCCTCGTGCAGGAGACTCGTTGCAAGGATCACCATGAGGTCTACTGGTGTCCCTACCAAATGGAAAACTCATACAACAGCCTCAAGACAATCCTCGGATTCCTGAGGGTCCGTCTCCCCACGGAACCTGGGGGGTCGCTGAGACTGAAACTCGTGCAGTGCACCAAGGTGACGTGCACTGTCAGCGGCTGGGGCTGGTAGGATCGGTGGCTCAGCGGGTAGAGGTACCTCCAGTGCCTCTGCTGTCAGAGGGCCCTCTCGTCGCTCGGTTGGCTGTCATCCTGCACAACACTCGGAACCCTAGCTGGCGGCCGTCATGGGGCCATCCTGAAATGAGGCAGGTGCCCCATGGTCAAAACAGTATACTTGGTGAGCTGACACAAAGTAATCACAAAGAAAACTTTTAGAACACGCATGCAATCATTGTTTTCATGTACTAAGTTGAAAATTAGAAGTCAGGGTCTTGGTGTACGGATACGTCAGCCGCCGCACCAACACTGGACTCCCTGGACTGATAACCACACTCAATACTCTTAACATTACAACTTCACATAGAAAAAGATCAGAGTCCGGAGTTCTCCAATAGAACCGAAATCCTATGATACCAATTTGTCACGACCCGACCTCGGGGCCCATGCCGTGACTACCCCAAGCCCGCCTTCTATAGGACAGGGGTTGGTGACTAGCCCCAAGGCGTATATCCCAACAAAAGGGAAGGAATTACCTTTAAAGGTAAACAAGCACCACATAGTAAGCCAGCAGAAGTAAACAATAAGTAAATTGAGTACAAGTAAGTGCAGAAAGTAAATGGTCCAGAATACAAACCGAAACTGAAAGTAAAGTACAATTGGAAAGAAAGTATAGCAACTAAAATTAAAGCTTCAACGTTGAGCCATCCACTGGTACTCACACTTGAAGGGTGGGTACAGATAGCCACCTCAACTCCTCGGGTCTAGCCATCCGCTCCATGTACGTCCCACCCAGTGGTCCACCACCAGGTACCGACTGCTCCACTAGCCTCTACCACGATCAGCGATGTCCGTTGTCTGCATCCAACACAACGTAGTGCGGGCATAGCCCATGTAGGGGTGAGTGTAAGCTACACATTAGGGACCCCGAGACCGCCGAAGGTCACACTAAATCAACAAAGGGTAATCCACAATGGAAAGATACAATCATGAAGTAACATCCGACAATACTTAGGTATATGCCCATACATATTCCAAAGTCATAAACTCTAGTTAGGCTCCAGAATCCGAGCCCAAGTTCGATCACATCCACACAGAATAGCACAACACAATCCACATAGGAAAGAAAGACAAACATATCAAAGAAAATGATTGAAAGTCAAGACTGAGCTCACACAGGAATAATTCTTCGTAAGATGATAGAGTTGATAAGATGTAGCCAATGATTCATATAAGCTGTCAGACCCACAAAGGATTGTTAGGTACTAACCCCCGCAATGACCCACAAAGGATAGATAGGTACTAACCCCCACAATGACCCAAACAGGATCTAACCCAGACAGGATCAAAGTACGTTGGCCCACACAGGACCACGGAGCACTGACCCACACATGATCGGACCCACACAGGATCGGTAGCACTGATCCACTAAGGATCATTGAGTGTTGTAGTCATCGCTGTCGATCCAACGGAGGATTCTCGTACTGTCTTCATCGTCGTCACAGTCGCAGCCAGCTCTAGGGTTCCCGCACACAACAAGCTTGTTCGGGAGGATCCGCTCCACGAGCCGAGGGGCTGATACTTCAACTAACACGAAGTCTAGATTTGATGTACCCAAAAGTTCTCTATCGTCAACAAGAACTCAACATCACATACGGCACGTCAATCAGATGTCTGGTCTGTGAGTTATTGGTTTTTTCGTCCTAGGGGTCTGGTAGGTTTTTAATCAAAACCAACCCGACCGTACTCCAACTACATCCAAACCTAATGCAGACTAAGCCAAAAGATCTCTCTCACTTAGAGTAATCCAACAATGTCAAAGACATGTCAATCAGACATCCGTTGCTCAAGTTATAAGTGTTTCCGCTCCGAGGGCCCGGTTGGTTTCGTGTACGAACCAACCCGGCCGAACCCAAATTTCTCCGAAACCTTAACTGTAATATACTAAAATGAACATCTCGATCCAAGGATCACATCTCAGAAGACGGTGTGTCGATCAGAGGTATATAGCCCAAGTTATGGGCAAAAGACCGGAAGAGGTCCGGAAATGGGGGTTTTGGGCCCGGACTGACCCGGACCGAACTGGGTCGACCCGACCCGGGTCTGGGTCCGGCCCGCTTAGGCTTGGACCGGCCCGTCTGGTGCAGCCCGACCCAATTGGCATGGCCCGGCCCAGCCTGGGCATGGCCCGACCTGGCCTGGGTGTGGCCCGGCCCGACACGCTGGCGCGGCCAGCACGGCCCGGTGGCTCAGCCAAAACGGCCGAGCGGTTTGGAGGGGAGGCACTGCCCCCCTATTTAATGAAACACATCCCTCCACGTGGGGGCCGCTCCTGCTTCTAGCCGGGGGTTTTGAACCCCCCGGTTCTCCCCCTGACCGGTCGGCCGCTGCACCATTGGACCGGCTGGTCCCGTCCCCCTACTATGACTCCGGCGGCCGGAAACCAGCCGTCGCTCCCTGCTCCACCGCGGACTAAGGCTGTGGCCTTGGTCTGTTCGGCGTGGAATGAAGGTGCCGCGCCCCACCACCATGGTCTCGCTCCGGTCGCGGTGCCATCGGGGTTCTCCGGCGTGGCACGACGGCGCCGCACCTTTGTTCGATTTCAACGGCGCTGCGCGACAGCGCCGCGCATCATTGCCGCATGATCCTGCGCAGTGTGACGGCACCACGCCATCTCCGTTCCAAACCACAACAAGTTTAATCAACAGAATTAACGGAGGTGGGTTGACCGTGTATGTGCCGTCTGGCTCCCTCCCGTTAATTGATAGCAAGCGGTCCAATTTGAAATGAGGAACGATGACAAAAGAATTCAAGAATAAAAACAATAATAAAATCCCCTACCTCCTGCATTGTCATCAAACAAGGTTTGTCGCGGAAAGGGACGTTGCGGAATTGATCATCGCGGAAGACGAGGATCGTTGGCGTTTGTTGATCTCCGAGGAAGGCATCTCACACCGTCGTCCGTCATCGGAGGTCGGCGTTCTTCATCAGCGGTGGTGCGTTCTTTGCATTCTTCGACGAAGAATGATGAACTTCAAGACTTCCATTTTTCTCCCAATGACTCAACACAACAATCTGAACAATAATAAATAAGTGTTTCACTTATTTTATTACTCATGACTTAAGTTTTAAATTCAAAAATTGAATTAAACCACTTAATTAACTCATGTTTCATTTAATAGGAGGGTTATGGGAGTTTAGGGAATATGAAGGGGTGGGGTTCTTATGGGCCCCACCGCCCTCATAAACTCTCATGGGAAGTTGGGTGGTTTCCCAACCTCCACTCAAAGGACTACTACTTAGAAAGAAAAATAAAATTTGTAGCTAACTTTTATTTTTAACTCCCACAGTTTTTAACTCCAACAATTTTTAACAACTCCTGTCGTGTAAACGCAACTCCTGAAAAGGTGTTCCTAAGCAATTACCGGCTCTGCAAATCCATCGGTACCCTCAGAATTCGATTTTGAGCACCGGTTCAAAAGTTAGGAAATCCTGCTCATTCGTTCACTGAACGTACCCGAGCTAAACTTCAGATAAAAATTCCGGGCACACCGGGCCTCGGAATCGAGTGCCGTCAGAAACTGCGTTCTTGTAAATTCCAATGAAAATTAAGAAAAAAAACTTCCCTTGAATTTTACAGGTCTTTACAATCAAAAAACAAGAATATTTAAAAAATTTAATTTATGAAAACTTTTTAGGAAAATATGTTTTCTTTTAAATTAATTAATTTTCTGTATTTAATTATTTATGACTTACAAAAATACTAATATCTTTACTATGGTCATTTTTTCACTTATAAGAAGCCTAAATTTTACTTATACAATCAAGGGTGAGGTTACTATTCTTTTGGATGTTCATAAGGGTCATATTACTATTCATAATGGCAAGTTACTATTCATAAGGGTATGTTACTATTCACCATAAAAAGTTTATCAGACTCCAAACATCTTACTGATCGCAATCATTTATGTCAGATTTTCAAAATTCAAAACACAGAAGTATAAAAATTATGTTTAATGGTGAGATAGTACTTAGTAGTTCATTGTATTAGGATTTCATGTGATTATATGAAATATATATAAGATAATAATTTTCAATTTATAAATCATTGGGTCATTGCATTATTCTTCTGTTATGAAATTTTTCCCTCGAAATTTCATTTTACATTCTATTCAATAAATAGGTGGGGGTACTTTTCGTTCATTATCTCCCCAAATTCCCATGTTTCCTCTTTATACATTTGGTTTTGCCTCTGTACTCTGACTAAGTGAGTAGTCTTTTTATGTAGAATTCTATCTCTATGATCCAAGATCTTCAATGGCTGCTCCTCATAAGAAAGATCATTCTTCAACTGTACCACCTCTGAGGGGAGTACATATGAAGGGTCTGGTATATACTTCTTTAAGAGGGATACATGAAAGACATTGTGTACTTTAGACATGGTAGGTGTAATCTCTAGTTGATAGGACACATCTCCGACTCGATCATGTATCTTGAAGAGGCCGATGTACCTGGTACTTAGCTTTACTTTCTTACCAAATCTCATGACCTTTTTCCATATAGATATGCTTAGAAATAACATGAATCCAACTTTGAACTCAAAGTATCATCGACAATTGTCTCTATAAATCTTTTGTCAACTTTGGGCTTCCTTGATGTGATGCTGAATGGTTTTCACCTTCTCTACCATTTAGTCAACCATTTCAGGTCCTAGTAGATTATTCTCATCGACTTGATCCCAACAGGCCGATGTTCTACACCTTTTCCCAAAAAGGGCTTCATATGATTCCATTTGGATGCTCAAGTGGAAACTCTTGTTGTAGGAGAATTCAACCAGTGGTAGATGTTGGTCCCCTCCTCCTTTTAATTCTATATAACATGCTCTCAAAATATCTTCCATGTATGAATATTCTACTCAGATTGGCCATTAGTTTGAGGATGATAGTCTGTACTAATGTTAAGTTCAGTGATTTGATCATGTTCGAGACTTTTGTAGAACATAGAGGTGAATCTCAGATCTCTATCAGAGACAATATATAGTGGTAATCCATACAGTGTTACCACTTATTTGATATATATCTATCCAATTTGATGCATTGTGAAGTCCTATCTAATCACGATAAAGTGATATGTCCTTGTAAGATGATCCACAACGACCCATATAGATTTGTTTACTATGGATGTCCTTGGATGTCCAATGAAAAAGTCCATGGTGATGTTATGCTACTTCCATGTTGGTACGGGTAGCGGTTGGATCATCCCCTTAGACTTCTGTCTTTCTACCTTAATTTTTTGACATACTAGACACTTTGATGTATACTCAACAAAACCCTTCTTCATATTGTCCCACCAAAAGTTCTCTCAGAGATCTTGATACATCTTTTTGCTCCCTAGGTGGATAGTGAAGGTCGATCTATGTGCATCCATTAGAATCTCTTTCTTTATCTCTAGATCATATGGTACACATAATCGGGACCCAAATATTGAAACTCCTTCCTCATCAATCTTAAACTTAGAGGATTTCCCATTTTTAATGGCTTTCAAACTTTTCAAAATTTCCACATCTTTTCTTTGGGAATCCTTTATTTTCTCTATGTGGGATGGTTGAGAAATCATTTGAGAGAGGATTGATGATGTTCCTCCCTTAATGATTTCCATATTTATCCTCTAAAAATCTAATAATATTGGATCCTTTTCAATTCTCATCATTTATAAAGATTCACGATCCTTTCTTATTAGGGCATCTGCCATCTTGTTTTCCTTACTGGGATGGTAGTGGATTGAGCAGTCATATTACTTGATGAGCAATGGCCATATTCGCGGGAACATATTAATTTATTTTTGTGTGAATATATATTTTATACTCTTGTGATCTGTATATATCTCACACTTCTCCCCACAGAGATAATGTTCCCTGATTTTTAATCCAAAGATCACAACTACAAACTCTATATCATGCGTAGGATAGTTTTCTCATGAATTTTCAGTTTCCATGAGGAGTAGGCGATCACTTTATCATTTTGCATCAACACAAATCCTAATCCCTTATTTTAAGCATCACATTACACCAAAAAGAGTTCTCCACTTTTTGGGAGTGTGAGTATTGAAATAGTGACTAACCTCTTTTTCAACTGCTTAAAATAGTCCTCACATTCTTGAGTCCAGACAAACTTCACTCCCTTCAATGTTAGCTTAGTCATTAGGTTTGACAATCCTAAAAACTTCATCACAAATTGTCAGTAATTCCTAGCAAGACCCATAAAGCTACGGATCTCCGTTATAGATGTTTTCCTAGGCCACTCTTCAATTTCCATTGTCTTGGAAGGGTCCACAGATATCCCATTTCTAGTGATAACATGACCTAAGAATGATACTTCCTCCATTGAGAACCAACATTTACTATACTTTTCATACAACTTCTTCCTTCATGAATTCTTTAACATAGTATTTAAATGATTCTCATGTTCCTCCTTGATCTTGGAGTATATCACAATATCATCGATAAAGACTACCAAAAAATTGTCAAGGTAATATCTAAAGACACTATTAATTAAATCCATGAAAATTTCTAGAGCATTAGTGAGTCCAAATGGAATCACTATGAGCTCATAGTGTCCATTCCCTTTTCAAAAGGCAGTCTTAGGAAAATCTTTTTTCCTTACCTTTAACTGGTGATATCCTGACTGAAGATCCACCTTAGAGGAACAACTATCCCCACAAAGCTGATCAAACTAGTAATCTATCCATGATAAGGGATACTTCTTTTTTATCATGATTTTATTGAGCTCATGATAATCAATGGAGAGGAAAATGGATCCATCCTTCTTCTTGACTAAGAGTATTAGCACACCCCATGGGGAAGTACTCAGGCAAATAAAACACTTCTCTAGATTCTCCTATAACTACTTCTTTAGATATTCAATCTTTACAGTGTACAGTTTATAAGGTGTATTTGTTATAGGTTGAGATCCATGAATAAGTTCAATTGAGAACTCAACCTCTCGATCAGAAGGAAGAACATGAAACACTTGAGGGAATACATCAATGTAATACCTCACAATAGGAATGTCATCAAGCATGATTGTATCCTTTGTCTCAATAATTTGAGCTATAAATGCTTGATCATAAGGAATTAATATCCACAATTAAGACACTGATTCTAAATGAGATTCATCTTCTTCTTTACACTTCTAAATAATTAAAGGATGATTCGAGATGTGAAGAGTGATCTCCCTTTCCTGACAGTTGTGGGATTTGTATAAAGATATCCAATTTACAACCAAGATAGAATCAAACTCTACTAAAGGAATTATGAAAATATTTTCTTGGAGGTTCAGTCTACAAACGTTAATTGTGTAGGAGTTATAAAACATTGATACAGTAATTTCCCCATTCATTGTTCTTATGATTAACTTATCCTCCCAATTTTGAGGTGGTGTTTGAATAGTTTTACTAAACTTGTATGATATGAAATAATGTGTAGAACCAGAATCAAATAGTACATTCTCTATTCTTGAATGAATAACTAGCGTACCTTTCACCGCATCATTGGCTGGCTCCACCTCTGCAGTAGTGATAGCATAAGCCCTTCTTTATTGCCTTAGTGGTTATTGTTGATTTCATCCGACGACCCTCAACATATGACAATTGTTTGCATAATGATCATGATTTTTATAGTTGTTACACTACACTTCGAGCCAAGTGTTTATATGAACATTCCTTTATTCTTTCACATTAGGACGATTTTTCATATCATGTTGGCAGTTTTGAGATTGATGTCCCAACATTCCACATTTTAAGAGATTCCTCGTTCCCTTTAGATAGTTCCTAAGATTCTTCTTCCCAAAATTTTTACACGTGGGATAGTTAAGAATATTTCCATCATTGAATTTATTTATGGACCTACCCACATTAGATTCCATTTTCCTCTTCTTGTCACTGAGCCCATGATAGCACTGAGAGTCTTCGATATCCATTTCAACCTTGAGGGCACAATGTACAATCTCCTCATAACTATCAAAGCCTTGAATCGCCAATGCTATTAACAGACCCAACTTTAGTCCTCTAAAGAGGTGATACACCACGCATTCGGTGTTCAAGACAAAGTCAAAGTTGTACCTCAGATGCCTTGTGAAGTTTTCTTCATACACCCCGATGGACTCATCTTACTTCTCCTTGAGTCCGATGAACTCTCTTTCCATCTTGAGATAGAGTGTTCAAGGAAAATATTTATTTAAAAACATTCTCTTTAATTCCTCCCAAACCATGGAGTAAATTTGCTCTTGGGGCTTCTTATTCTAGATCAGTGTCCACCACTGATCAGCTTCCCCATCAAAATGATAGATCTCCATTACAACATTCTCTTCTTCTAATCACTGGAGGACAAAGAATTTATTTTTATTGGAGTTTATCCACTTTTCTATGAGTAGGATATTGTAAGATTAACTAAACATGGAAGGCCTTTGTAGCATGATGTTTTCGAAAAAACATGATCTTTCCTTGGAGGAATAGGTTGTTCCACTTGATTCAAGTTATTTTTCCCAACTTGATCTGACTGAGCAAGTACTATCATGATGTTTTGAGCACCTGTTCCCATCATATTAGCCATATCATTAGGGAAATCATTACATTTTCTATCACTTTGATTGTTTCCATGTGTTCTTATATTTCCCTCCATTAACTAAGAAAAATAACACACAATTATAGGGATTTAATACTTAGATATTGAGCATAAAAATGAAACTTTGAACAAAAGAGGATAAAATTATAAAGGATAAGTATATCCTAACTTGTGATTCCCTATGTTTAAATCTAGTTTTCATTGATCTATTACTTAACTTATATTCTTATGGTATTTTATCATTCCCATAATAATGGTTTGTACCATGCTCACAAATTTACCAAAGAATATCTCCTGGAGGTGTCAACCCAAGAGTACAACAAGGCCCATTTTTGTGCACCAGTTCCCATTCAAGTCTATCTCAATGTGGTGTTTTCAGGTTTTACCCCTATATACATCTATGCCAGAGCCACCTCTACCTATTTTTATCTACTCAGGGATATATTTTCTTGGTAAACCACTTAATATATACTTACAAAAATATAGGTATGTTTTTTATACATAGTCTCATACTTAATGATTTTAATAATGTTCTCTATTCCTAATCTCTAGAAATAACTAGAACATCCTTTGATACTAACAATAGTGACCTTATCCTTTTACATATAATATTACATAATTTTAATAAAAATTATACATCATAGTACAACCTAAGGATCATAAAGTCTAGTTTTATAGAAGACTAGGCACATAATAAAAAATTATAAAAACAAAATTTTATTCACACTCCATAATGATCTAATATATTCGATTGTTCTTATACATCTTCATAGGATAACTTGGGGATAATAAGAATAAATGGAAGAGCTAAAAGCCCAGTAAGGGAATAACCATAAGAACAAATCATTAGCACATGGGATAGAAGGCATGACATGATGATATAAAAAAGGCATGAAACATATGGAATCATAACATATACACATGAAATCATATAAAAATAGAGTCTTTGTAATGTGGCGGCAACATAAAACATGACTTTAGCACGATTCAAGGCTAACCACCAAGACCGTTGCACTTGGTAGTACAATCCAAGGCTAACTGACAAGACTGTCGCACAAAACGTCTCATGAGACTCAACATTACCAAATGAATTGGAGTTCTATCTATGCACACCCATCATAACATTTCATGAATACATTTTCCTCATAAATATTCATACATATTAAATCTTACTCAAACATAAGGTTTTCCTATA
The DNA here is from genome assembly GCA_963277665.1 of Viscum album. Lineage (NCBI taxonomy): Eukaryota > Viridiplantae > Streptophyta > Magnoliopsida > Santalales > Viscaceae > Viscum > Viscum album. The sequence continues at coordinate 1,148,414,634 of OY728165.1, forward strand.
CAAATAATTTGGTACCATAATCATGTCTTAAATGATAGAAAATTGGTTTATTATAAATGTTTCCATGAAAGAAAGTAACTAAAATATAATTGATCATTCATAAGGGAAAATACGAATGTATCATAATAAGTGATGTTAAGTATATGTGACAACATGTAAGAAAAAATTTTAAGAAATTTTAGCATTAAAACATTTTTGTGTGGTTTTAAGGAAAATAGTATAGAGCCCTTAAAATAGAAAAGGGAACAATCTTTTATATAAAATTATAAGTGAAACAAGAATGTTTTCAGAATAAAAAAGACTGATTTTATAAATAAAATGGTGTCCTAAAACATATGATATAGTGCAATTGAAATCAGGTATGAATTCAGGAAGTTCCCTTAAATCAAGTTCTCTTATAGGGAAGTATTGAAGAGGGAATCACGTAAAAACAATGTATATCCATGAAAGAGAATGAAGAAAGGGTCATGATAAATGAATTTCTTACATGTAAAAATAATTTTTAAGGTTCACATAAAAAAGATAAGATGTCTTCATTTTGTTTATAAGAATGATGAGGCAACCCAAAGGAATAAAGGAGGTTCGGGTAGAATCCCTTACAGATTATCGACATAGAATTAGGTGTACATAAGAGGGATTAATAGAGATAAATGGGTTTATCACCACTTATAAATCATGACGGATGTATGAGGGAGGTGAAAAATCAAACCCAATCATTAGGAATGACACATAAATGGGCATAACATAGAGTATATTCTTCAATAAAAGTGAAATATAGAGGATCTCTTACCTTAAGTCCAATGGTGTTTCCCACTTGATATTAATGACATAACTAATCGAATTAGGTTCATTAATTAATAATTCCAAAACCAATTTTACATGTAAATGATTTATTATAACCTTTGGATAACATTTTTGATTGGTTATGAGGTTCAATTTCATTATTCAGGTTCGTTTGTTTCATTGTGTTTAATGAATAGTTCACTTATATTCATGTTCAGAAACACATGAATAATGAAGGTGGTTGTCCATAATTGAAAGTATAAAACATTAGTGATAATATAGATGAATACATGGTTATAAAATATGTTTGGTTATTTGGAGTGAAGGTGAATCCTTATATATAATATTAATATTAAACGGTTGGTTTAACTTGGTAATTTTGTCCATAATTAATTTGGTTTATATTATTATTTTACATCAAGTGCGCAAAAGGTTTCTAGAACAAAACATAAGATAAAATAAATATTTAATATTCAGGTTCAACCATAAAAATATTTTCATGACAAGAATAAAAGATGGTGATATAAATCGATAATCTGTCGTCCTTAAATGTGATAAATTAACATATATTCGGAGGTGTTTTTGATTCTTTCATATAAAAGAAGGGGAAATGAGAGATGATAATGAATTATTCCATTATAATAAAAAATTACAGTACATGCATGTTACGAGCATATCATACCATTTGTTTTAAGGGAGGTGAGGAAAGAAAAAGAAAATAAAAGAACTTAAAAGAAAATAAACGAATCAGAAAGATGAATTTACCTCCTGAGTTTATCTCCTTTGAGAACCTCTTAAGGGGAGAGGATTTGGTCTTTTGGGAAGAAAAGGTTTGATGTACATGGGGGAATATCTTGTGGATATATTTGGGCATAATTTAGGGAATACAAGAGGCTTTATAGAAGTGAAGAGAAGAGGGGAGTGTGTGTGGTTTTTATAGTGGAGGGGAGGAGGGTTTTCTTAGTATTTTAATCATTAGTTTATTATTTTTATATAAGAAAAGAAATAGTAATGATTCTTGTGACCAACAATAGAAATATGTTAATGTGAGTTTGAAACAGTGTCTATTTACATCATCCATTACTTAATCATGATGCAAAAATTTATTTTTTAGCATTTATTGTGAATTATAGTATTTTACTATTCATAAAAAGCTCAAGTATTTTAGAAAAATCCCAAAAAATCACCCTAACCATTTTTCATCATATAGAATCCAAAAAGTGTAATCTGTGTTTCAAAAATAATTTTCTAAATATTATTAATTTAATTTTTAATTAAAATCATAATTTACCTAAAAAATAAATATTTTAATACTATAATTGATTTTATAATGCTTTCAAAAATTACATAAGGTCTTATAAAATTATCTTGAAATAATAAGACATAAAATTATTAATTTATGAACACCTTTTAGGAAAATATATTTTCTTTTAAATTAATTAATTAATTCTAATTAATTATTTACAACTTACAAAAATACCAATACTTTTACTATGGTCATATTATCAGTTATAAGATGCCTATATTTTATTTATACAATCAATGGCGAGGTTAATATTATTTTGGATGATGTACTATTCGTAAGGGTAGGTTACTATTCATAAGGGTAGGTTATTATTCACCAAAAAAATTGCCTTATCGGACTCTAAACATCTTACTGATCGCAACCGTTTATGTTAGATTTTCAAAATTCAAAACACAGAAGTGTCGACATTATGTTTAATGGTCAAATAGTACTTAGTAGTTCATTGTGTTGTTATTTTATTTTATTATATGACATATTTATAAGAAAGGAATTTTCATTCATAAAACATTGGGTCATTACAATAAATGTGCATAAATACCAATCCTTGTTGATGCGACAAATTTGTGAGGGTGGTGTTTTTTGGGTATGCTGCCTAATTTGATTATAAATAAGTAAATGATTGATTATAAAATTTTTTAAATATGAAAACAATTAAAATATGTTTCTTGTAGAGTTTTTCTATTTAAATCTTCTTAATTCTTATTTTTTTTTGTTTTGTGTTACTTACAATAATGTTGAGGTATCGATAATCATCAGTGTTTAGAAATTAATTTATAAAGTCAGAAAGATGTATGAAATTTTAGTATTTATAACATGTCAACCTGTTTAGATGACATAATTTATAGTTTTTAACATTGAACTTCCAGGTTTTAACACTGATCCATTATGTTTTAACACTACCACTCTAATTTTTTTTGGTTTTAATTAAAAGTCAACTAACACTCCATGAATTTTACATAGTATAATTTTTAGATTGTAACACCTATTATATAATTTCATGAATTTACATACACTAATTAAAAGTATGGGAATTTTTTTTAGCCACTAATTATTTTCCTTCATCATTGTAAAGTTGTTGGTTACACGTGAGAAATGCATAGAAATAGTAATCCAACTTGATGCAACAACTTTGAGAGGGTGGTGTTTTTTATGATTCTTAATATGTTTAGAAAAAAGGTAATGTTAGAGTTTACAATGATTTAAATATGAAGAAAATTTTAATATGTCTTTGTGGAGTTCTATTGTTTAAATGCTATTAATTATATTTTTTTAGTTTTCTGTTATAATGATAATGAGGTTTGAATAACAATGGTGTTTATAAATTAATTGATGCAGTCAAGAAGATGTTTGAAATTATTAAATTTAAATTATTTCAATATGTTTATTTGAAATAATTTAGAGATTTTAAAACCTTCCTTTCGGTTTTTAAAATCGAGCCTTTTGATTTTAACACCCCAGTTCCATGTTTTTTGTTTTAGTTTTTGTGAAAATTCATCTAACACTCCATGAATTTTACATAACGTAATTTTTATATTGTAAAATATTTGTTAAAATTAAATGTGTTTACATATACAAATTAAATAGATGAAAATTTTCTACAGCCACCAATTATTTGTCTTCATCATTGTAAAGAAGTTTGTCACACACGATAAAGTTGCATAAATCCCAATCCAAATTGATGTGACAACTTTGAGAGGTTTTCTTTGTGTATGATACCTAATTTGTTTCTAAATAAGTGAATGTTAGAGAGGAAAATTATGAAAATATAAAAAAAATTATAATATGTTTTTTGGCGAGTTATTCTATTTAAATTCTTCCAATTCTATTTTTTTGTGGTTTTTTATTATTTACAATGATTTTGAGGTTTGAATAATCACAAAGTTTTATAAATTAATTTATAAAATCAAGAATATGTATGAAATTATGAAATTTAAACCATGTTAATATGTTTATATGAAATAATTTACATATTTTAACACTGACATACCAGGTTTTAACACCGTGACTCCAAATTTTAACACTCATGATCTAGTTTTTTTTTGTTTTGGTTTTTTGTGAAATGTTAACAAACACTCCATGAATTTCACATAACATAATTTTTTTATTTTAACTCATATTTTATAATTGAATGTTATAACATATACAAATTAAATGGTTGATTTTTTTGGTTTCCACCAAAGATTTTTCTTCATCATTGTAAATAAGTTGGCCACACATGAGAAAGGTTAAATGATCCCAATACAAGTTGATGTGAAGACTTAGAGAGGATGGTTTTTTATGTTCTACCTAATATATTTATAGATAAGTGAATTTTAGAGTGAAAAATGATGTAAATCTAAAAACAATTGAAATATTTTCTTCCCTTAATCATTGTGAAGAAGATGGTCACTCTATTTCTCTAGATTTAATATTCCATTGGTTCAAAAAACAAATAAAAAGTGAAAATTGTATTGAGTATTCCATTAATTAAACCAATACATAGTCACAATACAACCAAAGTCCCAAAAAATTCAACCAAACCCCATAAAATCACTAAAAAGATAGAGAACAACCATCTACCTAAAAAAAATTTCTTTAATTAAACAACTCCTCAAAAAAATTTATCCTCTTTGCATTTCTACCATGGTTCACCAACCACTATAGTAATTCAACCATTTTAAATTAAAGATGAATCTATAAACATATCATGAAAAAATTTCTATATATTAGAGAGATAAGAAAATATATAAACATATGTAAAATAAATTCATCATTATAGTTTTTCATATCCTTCATTCCTTCATATTCTTCAAAGTGTCTGATTAAGTGAATTCCAAAATCATTATTGGAAAATACAAAAACAAAAAGAAAAACCCTTAGATAATGAAATATTCCACAACATGGTATCAAGGCAGTCACCCTATAGAAAAGTGAATAGATATAATAAATTAACACATTCTAAATTAGTAACTATGTTAGTTAACCATAAAAAATGATGAGGAAATACATAAGTACTAGAAAAGCAGACATGTTTTTATTTTTTTTATTAGTGGAATAAATACCAAGTTAGTCTAGAACATGTAATTTATTTGTATCTAAGTTATTGGAGTAGAAAAAATAGTTAAAATTCATGGAAGTTGGGGAAAAGAAGTTGGAACTTTGCCATGTTATGTCCAACAACCTTAGGCATGACATAGATCAAAACATCAGTGAATTTCCACTCATATTTAAATGAGATAATATTATCCTACAACAATATATTATCACAATATATAAAATATAATAAAAATGTTTTTTGTAAATCAATATATTATTGAAATTAATACCATGAATAATGGATCAAATATGTGTCCAGTCATTATTCAAGAATATTTCTAGTCATTGAAAAGAGTTATTGAAATCATAGTCAAAATTTGTGATTCCAAAATTTAAATTTATATATAACTAATTAGTTATAATAAAATATTTTATTATAAAGTATTCATATACTAACGTTATTGTTGACCCATTTAATAGGGCCTAAACAGTGAAACTCATGTTCATTCCAATAGAAATTAAATATTTCAACAACCCTACATTCAAACTGCATGCCATAAGTACAAGAAATAAATTTCAATATAGTTCAATTATTTAAAATATTAATTTTATTATAGCCTATCATTTTTTTGCTACCATGATTCATTCCCAAGGTTCACAAGTAATAAACCATCATTTTATGGTTGGATCGGCCTTTGAGAGGATGTTGAATATAGGTGACCATATTTTTTAGTCTTCTTTCACTATTAACTCCTAGAAGTCATGCCTATATATGGTTCTTCTAATCTCGGATTCAAGGCTACATTATCCACTTCTTATTCTGCTTCCTCATTAACTTCCACTACACCCCCTCTTATTCATCCCTTTCCTCACCTAACTCCTATAGATTTTCATTCTCTTCATCTTCCCCAACCTCATCTACTTCATCTTTATCATCCACTTTCTATTCAAACTCCTATGAATGCTCCTCAAAACCTCCATCATCCCCTATTTATTCCTCTAAAACATGATCAAACATGTCCACTTTAGCGGTAGAGGTGCCACCTAATAAATTACCTTGAACTCAACGGAGTTAATGCAGATTATCCTTGATACTTATCATATATCAATAAAAAAAACATTGATATCCTATAATATATAATGGCTAGATAAATGTTAGTAACTATTATAAATAGAAATCCTTCCATTTAAACAATCTAGATAATAACATAGGGGAAACTAAAATGAGGCTCTCAAAGTATTTAACATCAAGATTACATAAATTAACACATAGAATCCCCAATTTTTCATTGAGTATCTATATTTTAACACTAAAGATATGGGGTTTAACACTAATATTATAGACATGAAAAGTAATATTTTCCAATTGAATATTTCATATTTGGTAACACTAAAATCCCATAATTTTACACTATAATTCCAGGTTTTAACACTAACAATACACATCTAAACATATGGGAATTTATAATGAGGATTTCAAGTAATTAAGCAGGATACTATAAATTAATATAGAGAGTATGCAATTTATCAATCAACATCTTTGTTTTAACATCATGTTTAGATATTTTAACATTAACAATAACATATATAAATAGGAATATTTTTAATTAAACAATCTAGATACTAACACTATAATTAAAAAATTTAACACTATAATTTCTTATTTTAATACTGGAATGACACGTAATAATATATGGGTATCTAAAATGAGGCTTTTGAAGTATTTAACATCAATATTATTGAAATTAACATAGAGCATTCACAATTTAACACTGAGCATATAGATTTTAACACTAACCTTTGAGATTTCAACACTAAAATTATAGACATAAAAAGTAATCATTTTAATTTAAAATTTGAATGTTGGAAAGACTAAAATTAGACAATTTAGCACCATAATTTCCTATTTCAAATATGGAAATACACATCTATACAAAAGGAAATTTCTAATGATGATTTCAAGGAATTAACATCAAGCTACCGAAACATAACACCGATCATCTACAATTTAACACTAAGAATCCAAATTTTAATTCTAACCATCCCGACTTTAAATTTATCAGTAATAAATATAAACAAGAATATTTTTAATTAAAAAACCCAGGTAATAACACTAAATATTCCAAGATTAACACTATAATTATAGGTTTTAACACTAAAAATACACATTTTAATATAAAAGAATCTAAAATGAGGATTTCAAAGTATTTAACATCAATATTATAGAAATTACCATAGAGAACCCACAATTTAACACTAAGAATACATATTTTAAGATTATCCATCTAGATTTTGAAACTTACATTATTAACGTAAAAAATTAAACTTTTCAATTGAACATTTCAAAGTTAGAAACACTGAAATTGCATAATTTAACACTATAATTCAATATTTTAATAATGGAAATACACATCTAAACACATGGTCATTTGTAATAAGTCTTTTAAGGCATTAACATCAATCTACCAGATATTAACACTGAGCATATGCAATTTAACACTCACTATCCATATTTTTAACACTAACCATCCAGATTTTAACACTAAAATTATAGATATATAAAGTAGAGTTTTCAATTGAACATTTCATAGTTGGAAACACTAAAATTACACAATTTAACACAATAATTCAAGATCTTAACAATTAAAATGAACATATAAACATATAGTCATTTCAAATGAGGCTTTCAAGTCATTAACATCAATCTACTAGAAATTAACACCAAGAATCCGTAATTTAACACTCATCATCCAGATTTTAAACCTAACAATTTAGAATTTAACTTTAATAGTAATAGATATAAACATGAATCTTTTTAATTAAACAATTTAAATAAGAACAATAAATTTCCAATGTTTAGCACTATAATTCAAGGTTTCATCATTGGAAATACACATTTTAACACATGGGCATCTAACATGATGCTTTCAAAGTATTTAACATCAAGATTAAAAAATTAACACAAATCATCCATAATTTAACATTTAGTATCTATATTTTAACACTAAACATACATATTTTAACACTTACATTATTTATATAAATAGTAACCTTTTCAATTTATCATTTCAAAGTCATCAATAAGAAAATTTCACAATTTCACAATATAATTCTATATTTAAACAATGAAAATAAAAATATAAATAAATTGTCATTTTTAATGAGGCATTCAAGGAATTAACATAAAGATACCAGAAATTAGCCCTGAGCATCCAAAATTTAACACCCAACATCTATATTTTAACACTAACAATCTGGATGTTAACACTAGCATTATAGCCATAAAAATTAAGCTGTTCAATTGAACATTTCAAAGTTAGAAACACTAAAATTACATTATTTAATACTATAATTTCATATTTTAACAATTGAAATACACATATAAACACATAGGAATTTATAATTATTATTTCAAGTTATTAACATCAAGATACTATAAATTAACACAGAGTATCCACAATTTAACACTTAATATTCAGATTTTAATATTGGGCATCCAAGATATAAACATCAAGATTTTCCATTAATAAATACATATGGTAACATAATGTTCCCACATATTAACAATAACTTCCTATATTTATACACTATCATTTTAAATTTTAAATAGTAATTTTTTAGGAATATAAATATGAAGCTTTTACTCGGTGGATAAATAAAGAGTGATTAGGAAAACTACTCCCTGTGGAAATAATAATCATTTATATGTTGCATTTTTAAGTTATTATTTTTAACTTCAATAATTTTTGAATGTTTAATTTATCCCAAAACATGAAAACATTTTCACCAAAAAAATTATGAACTTTACCAATCAGGAAGTTTATGAAGAAAAATAACAACAATGTAGTGTCAATATAATATTACGAGTATAATTAATTTATTATCTAATAAAAAAATACAACATGCTTAATTTTTTTTGAAACATAAAAAAAATAAAAATAGATTACTTCCAACATTCATCTTTCATTATCCTTTTTGAATTCAATTATTATAGATACCCACCTCACGAATATGCTCCACTAAAATAAATTGTGGCCAATCCCATTCTTCAACATTTTGTTTACAACCAAAAAAAATCCCAAATTTACATTCTTTAAAAAAATAACTAGAACTAGGATTTAACAAACTACTGTATGTAAACAATATAAAGGTCATCAAAAATTCATTTTCACCTATCCCTATAAAAATTATTTCCTTTAATCTAGTCAACTTCTTTCCTATGTAATGATTATTCATTTGTTTTGTATTCATCTCTATACCTTTACAGACAAACAATTCTTACTCTGGAAGAAATTCCTAACATGTAATTAATATCAACCATAGTAATAATCACTTCCTTTCCTCTAAGTTATATGATATTTGTTGAATAATCAAAGGAATCTATATGATTCTCACATATATCTCTAGGAAAGCATTGAAATTTAAATACCAACAACATACAAAATCCAAATTCTATCACCACTTATTTTTTCTTCTCATCTCTAACAACGAAATAAAAAATATCCTTAAATAAATTTAGAAAATATTTTTGATTTAAAATAGCTTAGGGTCTAACTCTTTGACCCATTTATTTATTTTTTCGTCATTATCCATGAGATTGTATTTATTCTTTTGAGTTTTCGATATTTTTGACTATGCATCTAATATGATAAAATTTTCATTCCTATAATTTTTGTACACACTTTTTTCAAAAAAAATCACATGCAAATTACAAAGGAAAATAAAATTCTATCATAACCTAAATATAGATTTTAAAAAAATAAAATAAAAATACACTAGAAATGATAACCTACCTTAATTTTTTAAAATTAGATGAACTCTTCCTCTTCATTGTAGTCACTTTTACCAGTCCATAGAACTTTAAAACAATTATAAATGATGTATGGAATGATGAAAGTGGTATGAAAGGAGGGACATGATGAGAGGAGGAAAACAATATTCTAGGTAAAAGTAAATGTAAGAAATAGGGAGATACCAGGAGGATGGAATGACCAGATAGGGTTTTGTGGAGATGAGGGTGATGATGTGAGAGAGTATGGAGATGACCCAGGAGTAGAGGGTGATGGAATGGGAGTGGTGGGAGGTGGAGAGATGAGAGTACCAGAGAGGAGGAGTTGACCGACTAGGGTTTTTGGGAGAGATAGGTGAAAATGTGAGAGAGGAGGGTGGCACCATGGGTTTGAAGGGCGATGTCATGAGAGTGGACCGTTATGGTTAGACGAGCACATAAGAGGAGTTGATAGAGGGCTATGATTTTCTGTAGAGGAGAGTGAGGACATGGGATATGAGGGAGATAGTGTGTGTTTGAGGGCAAAGAAAGGAAGAGTTCAAATGAGGATACTAGGGGCTAGGGATTTTGGGAGAAGGGGGGAAACAAGTTTGTGTATAATGGTCATTAACATGTCCATCATAAAAAGTGTGGTCCAAAGTTTTACATTTTCTCAATTCTTAGTCCTTATCCTGAATTATACCATTGTTTTGGTTTGTAAGTTTCCTTCCCCAAAACATATTTTTTTCATATGGAAAAGATTGTGGTCATGGTTTATGAGAAATGGAAGCAGATCATTCACACGTCATAATGTTCTCATTCCTGGAGTCCCCCAGATTGGTATCTCTGTATTTCACATATTCTTTCATCTTCCTCCACTTTTGGTTTCTAGGATTGTTTTTCCACACATACAGTTCCCAAAGGTTTCATATTTATAAAAAACTAAATTTAAAGACCAATTTTTTACTTATAAAACTCATGATGGTCTATAGTTTTTTAATTATAATTTTATGTTTGCAAAAAAATTAGCCAAGTCTTATATATTGGGGTTTTAAACCTTAAATTTTTTAATTATTCACTAAATTTCAGTAAGTAAATGGTTTTTTAAACTACCATTTGTAGGAAATCGCATTTATATGTTACTATTATGACTAAATTTATCTCTCCCTCTCATTACTACCACATATTTCGTGATATTCAATGTGTTAATATATTTGTTCTAGACAAAAATAACTGATAAAGCAGGAACATTAACCATTTCTTGCCAAAAGTTCGGATAATGTTAACTATTATTAGTGTTAAAAAAGAACTGATAAAAGGGTACCCTTTGTCATCAATTTTTATATTACTTATTGAATCCCCCTTTATTAGATCTCTTTTTAGAATTGATAAAAGTGACACCTTTATCAACACCTTTTGTTTAGCACTGATAATGATTGTAGTGAGTATTTTAATTAATATATAAATATTTATTTTTTTTAAATAAGATTTATAATATAATAAGAATATATATGTAAATATAATATATAAATATGATTTATGAAACTTTTAATAAAAAATGTATCTTATTATTATAATTTTATATAAAAAATTATCATATTTTCATTAGTCAAAATGTTTAATATTATAATTATATACATTAATTACAAAATGTGTATGTAATTAAAATAAATATAATATACTAATATTTTATTTAAATAATTATATAATTTAAAAATGAATATATTTATTTAAATATCTATTTATATAGATATTATATAATTTAAAAATATACATACATGTATAACTCTATATATATATATATATGTATGTATATGTGTGATTATGTGTCTGTATATATATATATATAAGTTTGTTAAGATTTGTATGCATATATATTTATGTATGTTACGTGTAAATGTATATGCACGTGCATGTCTGTTTATTGATTTGATATTATTTATTCTTTTTTAATATCTCTTCATTTTTAGTATTTTTATTATTTATTCATTTTTAATATTTATTCATTTTTAATACATATTTATTTTAATATATTCATCATGAATATATGTGTGTTTTTAATTTAATTCAATTTAATATATTGATTTAATTTAATTTTAAATATTTTTGTATCGTCAATGTAACATCCAGGGTATTTAAGCATATTCTCCTTTTAAATTAAATCTTAAATACATATTTTGTTTTATAATTTAAAACCAACTAAGAAATTATTTAATAAAATCATTTATGAAACTAGGTTATTTTTTAAAAATCAAAACAAGACTTGATTATAAGGTATTCAAAAAATAAAATATCACTTTTATAGTATTTTTATTAAAAATATTTTAATAAAATGATATTGATTTCTATATAAATGTAATTTTATTAGACAAATAAAAAATAAAAAATTCTTTACTTAAAAGTATGTTTTGATATTTAATGTTTTGAATATATTATTTTATTTTTTGGAAAACTATTTCTATATAAGACCAAAGTAAATATATATTAAAATATATTTTTTGAACTATAATTAGAAATAGATAAAAAAAATTATTTATTTTGTGCTTTCTAAAATGTGAATTTTTGGTCGGAGTGAGTATCTCAATATGGGAGGGAATTAAGTACCCAATAAAAATTTCTATTAATAAGGATTAATTTTAAATTCGGTAATTAAGTTAAAATAGACTAGTTAATCATTATAGAAGATCTTTTTATGTTATAATATTTCATAACGTTTCTTAAAGATTGATTCATTCACATATAAGTAATATACAATATTACTTAGTCATTTAAAAAAAATTCTTAATTAAAATCTTATAAAAACACTAATAAAGATTAACAAGAAATGAATTTAATTTTTTTGGTTAAAAGAGTTTCAATTTTAAAAGTGTAAACAAAGTAATGAAAAAGATATAGTAGAAATTTGAAACAAAAGGATCAGTCTCAAGTGGAAACATAGTTCACTTCACTTGGTGATCACCTGCCAACAAAGTAGTTTATAAAAAATAAACAAGTTGATCCACAACATGGATTGGGTTTTACAAGAGATTACAAACTATCAAGTACACACATGAAAAATTCCAGAGTTATATGTGGGTGTATAAACCAAATAGGACACACATGACCTCTATTCGAGTTTTTGGGGGAAACGAAATATGAAATGAGTTGAGAAGATATCGAGTATCTTTCATTTCTCAATAGGAGGTAGTTTTTAGGTGATAGAAAAGAGTATGCACATAAGATGCTCTAAATGTAAAATAATGTAAATAGAATAGAGAAACTAAGAGTGTAAAGGAATAGAAGTTCTCAGCCTATATGAAATGAAGCTCATGACTCCATGAATGTTTTTTGAAATGTATCTCGAGTTTGGTTCTCTTGAAAAAACATCATTAGAACAGAGTTTTGTAGACTATTGTTATTGGCTAGAGGAAAGCAGCATATGTTTATGAGATTTAGCTTCCTCATTTGAGTGTATTCAGGATGTATTAATTTATCTATATGTATGTCTGTTTATTTATTCGTATTATCACTTCACATGTTCCACACTACTGCACATGGGGGAGTCTGGTTCCTCTTTTATCTATAATAGCAGGAAGAATATCCATATTCATCAGGATATACTACTTCCTCATACTATATGTATGACATCCTCTTAAATGAATTCTATCGAGCATTTAAGAGACAATCATTAAAATAGAAATCAAAATTAAATACAGTAATATAACTATTAGAAAAATTTAATTCAAAATGGGTATGTAAAACAATGGGGGTGTATTAGTCTGGTAGTGTGAGTCTGGCAATGACTTGATCTGATAGCATCTCAAAGTCTAGAGATGTCTCTTTACAATAGTGACACACATATGACAGAGTATTGTACATAGAAAAATTTCATGTTGGTGGTGAGTCCTAAAATGGTAGGCCAGGCTGCAAATATGTCTCGTCGATGGTGAGTCATTCTGGTAGTGTCTTGAACTTTACCCAAATTTTACTCTCGAGACATGGAATCCTTGTCGGTGTGACATTGTTGTTTAATGTCATATGTGATGGTTAGTTATTTTAGGACATCCATTTTTCCTTATTGATGATGAGATATGTTCTGTGGTGTGTCAGCATGGTGGTGAGTCAGTCTTGATGATGACTCATCCTCAGTGGTGTCTCAACTTCAACAGTGACTCATACATAGAAAACTTCATCACCTATCTCAGATTATAAAATACTTACAGAAAACCTGAAAGTCATTAATAACATTATAATCATTATTTTGTGATCATTAAAACAAGGAGTTCAATAATATCCCCCTTTTTACGATCACAAAACATGACATCAAATGTAAACAATGCATGGTATCAAAGATAACATAATTCATTATAAAAAAGGCAACGTTAAAAAAAATCTAGACATCATTCACCTGGAATCAAAGATAAATATAGTACAATATGTACTCAAAAATATCCAAAATAATTATGGAATAATAATTTTCCCCCATTTGGGATTATAAAAAATATAGAATATAATAGGAATAAAAGAAGTAAGTATAGGAGAAATGAATAAATATAACCATAAAAAATTCCATGAAATTTAGTCAAAATTGTTGATCCAAAAATTATTACAAATAAAGCTCATATAAAATATCCCATTAAAGATAGAAAAACTAGTCCAATATTATCAAGGCTGGGAAAAAGGATCCATCAGTTATTTCCTTTGGCCTTGGATTTTTCATGATCTGAGGTAGAAGGTGTAGCATCCAAAATTCCAATTATATCTTGTAGAGGAAAATCCTCTATAACAAAAACCAACCTTAGTTATTTCCTAGACTAGGTAGAATTTAGTGGTAAAGGTTGGAATGTGGTAGGAAAAGGTGCTAGAAGATCTCTGGTCACTTATGGTTTGAAATATAGTTATGGAGTAATAAGAATGGATTCCTAAGACACAATAGCCATTACATGCACATGGAGAAATTGTTTCATGTTGTTGATGAAGTCCATGATGATCTAGACACCCCTCTCTGTTGAACTAAAGAAATAAAATTTTCTTCTATAAATATTTGAGCAATGGAGTAATTTTTTTAATTTTGTAACTTATTCTTTGAAGGAAAGGGTAATAGGGGGAATTCTCCAACTTTCTACTAAAAACATAAAGTTATTATCCATGGCATGCTTGGTGTAAATCATAGAGAGATAGAATTTTATGGACTTAGTAATTTTTTCCCAATAATATTTCATATAATGAGTGTATGTGGAAATGAAATTAAGAAAATTGTCACTGTTATATCTTATTCGACTCAAATTTTCATGGGGATGATCAGGAATAACACTTGAAGCACTGGTTGAGGAAGTTCTCAACTCTTCTCTGAAAACAAATCTGATCACCTCAGCATCAAACATTGGAGAAGGAGGAGAAACAAAAAAAATATTATTAGAGGATACATATTCAAGACTCTTACGAATCTCATCCAAAGAAGCTTTAAAAGCAGATTGCATATCTTCAATCAAATACTTTTTCCGACTCAATATAACTTCTTATCATCTTATGTTCAATATAAATTTCTTGAATCTGAGGCATCATTTTAGGTTAAATGGGATGAATCACTTACTCTAAAAGATATCTACCATCATTCTCAACTAGATTGGTTAAGAGTGGAGATTGAATCTTCAATAGTTTATCAAAATCTGAAACCAGATCTCCTATAAAATGTTCCATGTCACCATTGGTGACTTATTCCACTAGGAAAGGAGAAGTAGGTTTAGATGCATGAGGCCTATTTGAGGAAACTTTTTCTAACAACCCATCAAAATCAACTTGATCTATCAAAAACCCCTTAGGATACCATTCATTATAAATCTTAGGTTCAACATCGTTTGGTGGAAAACCATCAAATTTATCCCATTCCTCTATCATATAATCAACCCAACAATTTGAGTTATTAGTAATAGGGGTTTCATCAAAAATAGGCACAATAGTAGGAACAACCATAGCTAGTACAACAACAAACAGTTCAACATTTTGATCATCTTTAGTATGTACAGAAACAAAAAACTCATTAAAAAATAGGAGATTATATCATCTAAACATCAGGTTTTTGAATAGTAGATTCAACTTCTTTTTTTTCATCAATATATAGATTAAAAACATCCATATCAAAAAACTGAACATCAACAACAAAATATTCAAATTCAAAAAACCTATCAATATGAGGCTCATTAGAAGCAGTTACACCATCTAACTATACATCACCACCTTTCTCACTATAAAAAAGTTTTATTATTATTTTATTCAGGAACATGTTGCTCAACATCATCAATAAAAACCATATTCTCAACCATAGAAGGGTTAGAAATACATTAACCATAAACACCAGAATATGATTCAACAATAGGAACATCTTGAAGAATTTCCCAAGATAGGAATTGATCCCCCTCAATATGTGCATCTTTTTTATTGAAAAGTTAGATCAACTTCTACGGGTAGATTTGGTCTCTCTATATATAAACTAAGAGAAAAAAGATCTGAATGCATCTATATATATCTCTTTATGATTCTTTCCACTGAAAAATCAGGTTTATAAACATCGTCATTATCATATTTATCACCATTTCCATTTCCATTACCATTCTCATCGACGTAACATTTTTATTCCTCCTCCTCCTCCTCAACATCATCATCTTCTTTAGTTAATTTTGATCTTTTGTATTACTCTTCATTAGATACCTAAATCTCATTTTCATCACTTATTATAAGATTCTCTCTCTTAGGAACACTCCAAGGATGTCTAAGAGCTCTAAATGTAATGGGAAGAGGTTTGGGGGATAGATCTGGGTCACTCCACTCATCAATAAGATAAGCCTCTTTCATATAACTATAGGCAACCACATCTTCTTCTTCATAAAAATAATCCACAACTTCATCTGGTTCAAGATTATGGTCAACAAGATCCCTAGGTTGTGTAGGATAATCTACAGAGCTAAAATCTATATATAGATTCTCACTGTCAGATACCCACTATTTCTTCCAAGGGTTCCAGCTAATTATCATTCTTGAAAATATTGATTTTGAAATGAAAAAACCACCATAATAAATAACTATTTATTTATAATTAGAAACAAATCCCTTTTCCCTTATCATGATTGAAATAAGATTCAGGTAAATCAAAGAGATAGACCTCAAAGTTGGTTTAATCATATTAGATAGATGATCCAAGAGATATCTACATAGATTGATCTTATTTACACTTTTCATAAGACATATAAAATATGCATCATGATATATCAAGGTGGAAAATCTCTTTTCCTTTGGTAGATTATGTGTTGAATAAATTTTAATAGCTTCCTACACTCCCCATCCAACTATGAGGCAACTGGACTTCTAATAGTTCCATCATTTTTCAACTATGAAAGTGATTCTTCATAAACAAAACCATCTTCATCCAGAATGGTTCATTGATAGTCATTAAATGATCCATCATGAGGGACATTCTGATAGTTAACCCACTGTCTTGAAGAAAACATGATTCTATGACCCTTAACTTTTCTTCACATCTAGTACTCTTCCACATTTTCAAAACAAAACTCTACATTATGATAAAACTGATACAATAAACTAGTGTAGAAAGTTATCCCATTTTAAGAGAACCAATAAAACCATCCTTGATTTTGAATGATTTCCAACACTAAATACTAACTTGATAGCATCCATTTGGCTTCAACTTCCCTTTCACCTACAAAAATAATTTTTTAAATCTTGGGATGCAATGGTTCAACTGGAGTAGGAACAATCAGCTCTCCGTTCTTCTTCATAGTTGGTTGAAATTGTTCTCAAAATGACACTGAATGTTATTTCACTCTATCCATTCTATTCAGTTCATTAAGCTCGATCGAAGGTTACGTCTGAATGGTTTGGGAGAATAAAGGTTGCACTGGGCTTAAGAGAAAAAGGCATGAAAGTGGAAATGTGTTGAAACTAGAAAACTATTGATGTTATATCATCTGGAATTTATGTATATATAATTAAAATAATAGATGAAATTGAATTTGGAATATAAGAAAATAATCATAACAGGTTTCAGAAATAAATTTTAAGAATATAAAAATAGTAGGTTTAGAAATCTTAGAATCAAAAATTTGTAAAGGCATAAAACCAAAAATGTGATAGGGAAGTGGTGTGTCAAACAGAATGTTGATACAATCCAATGGTGATACAAAAACAATGATGTGACCACCAAAATGCTGAGACAACAACAATAGCGGGACAACCCAATGGTGAGTCAAACCCAATGGTGTGTCACCAAAAATGTAAACTTAATCAAAATTGATCATTCCTAATTCTTGTTTGATATATTTCATTCTCTCATAATTTATAGGATTCGTAAAAATATCAGGTAACTGATGTTCTGTACAAATAAATTCATGTTTGATATCACCATTTTGAAAATGGTCACTCAAAAAGTGATTACTTAAATCAATGTGTATTGTTATAGAATGTTACACTTTATTATTATAAATATTTATTGCAGTTGAGTTATTAAAATTTAAGGGGAATTATCAAAATTGATATCCATGTTATAGTAAATTGTGTTTCGTACACAAAATTTGTGCACAATAACTACCTGAAGCATTATATTCAACTTTTTTAGTAGACAATGCAACCAAATTTTTCTTCTTACTAAACCATGAAACTAGATTCTTGTCTAAAAAGTGACAGGTTCTAGAGGTTCTTTTTAAATCTAAATTTCAACCTCCAAAATCAGTATCGGGATAACTAACTATATCAAAAGCTTGTACTCTAGGGTAAAACAATCCTAAATTGGTAAAATACTTGAGGTATTTGAAAATTATTTTTACAAAATTTAAGTGTGACTATTTGGGGCATGCATGAAAGTGAGCACACAGACATACACTAAACATTATATCAAGTTTTCTTGCAGTAAGATATAGAAGACTTCCAATCATACCTCCATAACTGGTTTGATCAACTGGTTTCTAAGCTTCATCAAGATCCAATTTAAATGTGGTACTCATAAGAGTGTCAGTACTCTTAGTGCTATCATGATTAAAATGTTTTCAAATATATTTTTTATATTTACTATGATTTAAAATAATTCCTTCTTTATTTTAAAAAATATGATCCCAATAAATAATTTAAGTTCACCCATTAAACATCTCTCAAACCCTTTTGAAATCATTTTTAAAAACCAGTACAAAAATAATTTATTAAAGTTAAAAATTTAATATCATCATCATATATTTGCACTAGTAAAACATATTTTGAAATTATTTTCAGGAATAGGGTAGGATCATCTATACATTTTGAAATAACAAAATTTATGAACCTATTATTCCAAGCTCTAGGAGCTCAATTCAAACCATAGAAATATTTTGTTAATTTAAAAAATTGATTTCGAAAGTGGGGATTTAAAAAACCAGTGGAATTTCAATAAGAAAATCCTCAATTATAAAACAATTCAGAAATAAACAATTGACATCCATTTGATAAATATTGAAATCTAGATAAGATTCATAAGAAAGAAGGATTCTTAGTGACTCAAGTCTGGATAACATGAAAATGTTTCCTTATAGTCTATCACATACTCTTGACTATAACCTTGTGCAACAAGTCTAGCCTTGTTTCTAACTATAATAGCTGACTCATCAACCTTGTTCCCAAACACCAATTTTGTACCATTATTCAAGTTTCCCTTGGTTCTATCTACAAGTTCCCACACTTTGTGTAACTCTATCTAGATCTACTCCAACATCATCTAAAGGGTGGTACATAATAATTCTGACATACCTAGAGAAATATAGACCAGTTACTTTGGGTTCTATTGGTTCAGGTTCAAGAAGTTCTGGAAATTATTCAGAAATGAACAATTTCTATAATTTTTTGATAAGAGAGTCTATTGGTTTAGAATTTAGATTTAGTGAAGACAAATCATCCACAGGATTTTTTAGGGAGTTCTTAGGATCATGTGGGTCAATCTCATTAAATTTTGCATGAACTAATTTTTACAAAATTTTAGTTCTCTAATTAAAAACTCTATAGTCTTTTCTATATATTTAATAATAAATGAAAATTCATTCATCATTTTTGGAGGAAAAATTGTCCAAATTATACACTGTGTTTTCAATAAATTCTTTTCAACCATAAAAATTAAATAATTAACCTTAGTTTTCCTATTGTTTCATTGTTTATAAGGGATATTCTTAAGGATGGTTATGATTAAGACTCTCTTTATGATGTATCAGGATGTATTGACATCTTCTACCCAAAAATATATAGCTATGTCATACTAATTTAATATGGCATTGGAAATCTTTTGTAATGTTCTATTTCTCCTTTCAACTACTCCATTCATTTGGGGAGTCCTAGGAGTAGAGAAGTTTTGGGTTTAGCCATTTTGTGAGAAAAAAAGATTCAAAATCATGATTCTCAATCTCATGGACATGATCAATTCTTAAGGTCTTAATTCTAAGTCCACTTAGATTTTCTATAGACCTAGAATACTTGGTGAAATAAGATCAATCTCCACTTTTTTGAGTTAGAAAGTATACCCAAGTATATCTAGAGAAATCATATACAAGAACAAAAACATAGTGAAACCATTTAAACTAGAAACTATAGAAGGTCCAAACAAATCCATATGAATTAAATTTAGAGATTAAAAATTTGAAACTTATTTCTTTTATTTATAATAAACTTTGTGCTATTTCCCTTTTTAATAGGGGTTACAGACTTTATCAGTTAGGAAATCAAGCTTATGTAAATCCCTAACTAACTCATTCTTAGTAATCTTAATAAGTGAGTTGATTTTTCAATGGCCTAGTCTCCTAAGTCAAAACAAATATTATTTTTGAAAGTAACTTAATCATGAAACATTTTGAGAAAAAAAATAGTTTAAATAAATAGAATAAGCATTATCATTTCCCAAAGTAGTAAAAACTAAAACTTTTTTAGAATCAAAAAAATTATAAGAATCATTTTAAAATTTGGAATAAAATCCATCATTACATAACTGTGAAATACTATGTAGGTTATACATCAAATAATTAACAAATAATACTTTATAAATCAAAACTGAATTTTTGTTAGAGATTTGGCCAATGACGATGATTTTTCCTCTATTATTGTCACCAAAGGTGTCATGACCACCATCAACCTTAATAGGGATATTGAATAATGAATAGTATTCTATCATATTCCATAAAAAAACTATCCAAGTACCATATAATTCTACAGTATTTCTTCAAATAGTATTCCTACAACACAAAATTTAGACTATAAATGACTTTGGAACATAGATCTGTCTGGGTCCAGATATTTTAGTAATTAAAGCTTGGGGAACCCACGAATTTTTATGGGTTTCCTAAAAATAGATTTAATACTTTTTGAAATAAAAACTTTTTTAGTTCCTTTAGAAAAGTAATTGGTAGAATAAATTTCCAGTTTGGACTTATGAACAAATGTACTCTTTGTTATTCTCCTCTATCTTGGTTGATATCCTATTCCTGTAACATATTTTCGTGCAACTTTCTTACCCAAAATTTGTGTGAGTGTCTCTCTACCATTTTGGAAATTTTTAAGTCCTTATTTAAATAATCATTTGAATGTTTAAGTTCAATATTTTCTCTTATCAGTTGATCATTCATCTCTTTTCCAACAGATAGTTTAGATTTTCTATTATCAGTGAAAGCATTCTATCTTTTGAGAGTTTTATATTTATTCATTAACTCATTACACATATCCTCTAACATAGTGATATATTCACTGAATTATTCTTTATACATTTCATCAACACTAAGTTCATTTTCATAATTGTTAGAATCATGAATTTATGACACAGTAGGTATAGTAGGTAAATCATATACAACAGACATATTAGAAATGTTGTTCATGAATAACATGTTTTCTTTATCTGACTTCTCCTCATGTGATGAATCCGAATCACTGGAGATTTATTTAGAAGTTTTCTATGTGGCTTTCATAGTCATTTTGTATCTTCTATCCTTATCCACAATTTTCTTTTTATATTCCAATTTTGGATAGTTAGCTTTCACATGTCATTTCCTCTTGCACTCATAGCAGAAAACCTCATTATCATATTTCTTCTAGTCCTTACAATTTCTTTTAGTATTATATTTCCCTTTACCATTAGGATTCCTAAAAATTATTTTTAATATAGAATTTCTTAAATCCTCAAGATATTAGAGTCATCTCCTCATCACTTTTTGGAGGTTATTCACTATCACTTAGACTTACATATTTACCTTTCTCTTTTTAGATTTTATTTTTATATCAGTTTATATATATAAGTTTTAAAGGATATTGTTTTTAAATTAATTTCATCATATTCTTCTTGGTTTAACTTTAAATCATCTTCCCATGTCATCAGGTTACCAATCAGCTCTTTGACCTATAGCTTACAAATATCACAAGACTCTCTGATGGAGACATATGTGCCTCTCTATCTTTCTAATAGACATCTGATTAGTTTCATAATTTGATCCTTGTGAGATAAAATATTTGCAAGAATGTTATTTTTTTCAATTTTGTTGAACCGGAGATACATGTCATATATAGGTTCATCAGGATTCATTTTAAGTAAATCAAATTTGATAGTAAAAGTATTAAGCTACATATCTTTAACATTAAAAGTTCCCTTATGGGAAACAAACAAAGTAAACCAAATTTCATATATAATTTTACATGTAGATATTCTATTGAATTCTTCATCTTTTAGTGAACAATAAAGGGCATCCATTTATTTACAATTAGAATTATAAGATAGCTTGGTAGCATCATCCAAGTCTTTTCAAGCAGTTTCAAGAATAACAAATTGATCTTCAATTATAGAGAAAATATCAAAACCCATTCTCTCTATATGAATTCTCCTTTTATTTTTTTATTGAGAATAATTATTTTCATTAAATAATGGAGCTATATTTTTTGTAAAACCAAATTTTATAGAATCCATTTAAAGAACTTAATTTAGAAATGATATAAATATAACTTCTTTAAATATTAAATAAAACCACAGTTAAAATGATATTGAAAAATTTAATCCCAAAGAAAATACTATTCTGATTCCAAATATTGGTCAGATTTATAAACTCAATAGGGAGATGAATTGGGTACCCAATAAAATTTTTTATTAAAAAGAATTAATTTTAAATATTACAATTAATCTAAAACTTCTTAGTCAATAAATATAAATGTCATGACCCCCTCCCACCAGAGATGCCCCTCCTAAGCTGGCAATGGTGAAAGGGAGATAATGACCCCCTGAGTCCCGCCTCCAGTAGGTCCCAGGTTGGCGACTAGCACCAAGGGTATAAGTTTTCACATATATGGGAGGCATTACTATTTTTATTATTTAAGATTGGGAAATTGGACAAGTCAACCACCAAAAAGGAAAATAACAAGTGTATAGAAATAAACCCAAACCAATCCCACATTCATGTTTAAATATTTCTAAAACAAGGTACAAGTAAAAGAAATCTCAAAGTACAATACCAAAAATAAAACAAGAGAACAACAACTGCAACAACTCAAACTGTCCCAACTAGTAGGGTCCCGCATGGCCCTGGTAGTCATCCTGGAAACCTGAAAGTAAACGTAGGGTGAGAATACAGGTATACTCAATAGGGAAACCTATAGCTCTCATGCACAAGTGGGGATACATCCTAATGTCCTGTGAGAACAACAGAAGAAACCTAGAAAGGAAATCTATCCACCCGACCTCACCAGCCACACTCACCAAAACATAATTAAAACAGATATTAGTATATTAGAACATGATTATTGGGTTCCCCACACCATTTCCCACTAGTTTTCTGCTCTTCCTAACGGTGAACGTCCTGATGCTTCCACACTCTTCCCGCCCACACACACCTGGGCCTCACAAACCACACATCCCTCCCGCACACACCTGGGCCTCACAACCACGTATCCCGCCCGTACACACCTTGGCCTCACAAGAATGTATCCCGCCCGCACACACTTGGGCCTCATCCCAAAGATTATTGAGAAACAGTAATAGTAATTGAACTCTCGCTCGAAGACCCCTGGGCCTCATCCGAAGGATTCTTGGGAAAACAAACATGCCCGAAGAGTCTTGGGCCAATCCACCCAAATCAAAACCTACCCGAAGAGTCTTAAGTGTAAGGTCACCTCAAGCCATCACAGCCTAGGGAAGAAGGAGCAGGAAGGATCTAGTAACTATGTGGAAAACACCCTCTCCCATAAAATGGGAGTGTTCGGCACTAAGTTCTCAACATGGGTGGGTTGAGATAAAACACAAAAGATACAGATATATATGTATACCAAACACACAGCCCAACCTATGGCTTCTAAACAAAGAAACTGAACACGTGCCTCGACACTGCTACTATGAATCGTGTACACAACAAACAACCCCAACCCCATTTAGGTTTTCACGTTTTAGAAGAATTACTTTATTTAGTTCCTTATCTACTAGGAAACCAACCACAACCAACCACACCAGTCGTTTGTGAAACATATCCCTGCCATCCACAAATCAAGTTAGGAAGACACAATCAGCACAACAAGTCCCTTCTTATTAACCAACCAACCCATTGTTTATTAATCCCATTCCATTACCATGACCCACCAATCATTAACTCTTCCACATTCATTTATTATTCACAACCAATAGTCCCTTCACATTCAAACCCATCCCTGCAGCCTCGCTGCCAACCACCATAACCACAAACACACCGAAATCCATACATCATTATCCCTTTAATACAATTTATCATAGCCCCTCTTCCCATCACAAACATAGAATTCACACCAACTCACAACAAAGCCAACCGCATCCCCACTGCTCAGCCGATCCACAACAACCCACAAAAAACCCCTATCACATGCCACGTATCCAAGCCAACACCCACATGTTCATTATTCCATTTTGTTCAACCGAGGTGATCACATAAGGGTTCCAGATTTTAAATCAGCCAACATTATGTGATTAACCAAATTCCACTTTCCACAAAGTTTCATTCACAAAAAAGGTCTAGAAAGATAGGGAAACATTTAATTGCACAAGTAAAGTCGCCCAACGACCGTGACTTTTAGTAGTCATAATCCTATTCAACTCACAACATAACAATAGGATAATCAATGAAAAACAAAACAACTTTACCCATCCCCATTCTTTAACCAGTGATTATCTTTATTTATTGGTTCAACTATTTCCCACGAAAACAAGAGGACACCCACCCCGCATGATGCATAAATTAGAGAGATGAAGGTAAAATCCCTACCTCAACAGGTTCTGATCACAACGTTCCCCCTGATCATCTTTAGAAGATGTCTGTTGGCATCCGTTACTTCGGTCGAGTCCCGGTAAAACCTCCTTGGGTTGATGTGGGAAAATAAAGGACGAAGTAAAGACAACGGATCAAAGATTAGAAGTTCTGACTCGTCGTTACGATCTTGTGGCCGCTTATGGATCGTAAATCGGAGCTCGGACGAAGATGTTATGGAAGAAAAGGATCCTTCGAGTCTCTTGGGAGAGCTCTGCTCAGAGGAATGGGGAGGATAGGGGTGAGTTGAAAAGGAGTAGGGGACCCCTCCTTTTATAGGCGAGAAAAATAAAATTACACGGCGTGTACTTTATGGTACACAGTGTGTAATCGACCATTTCACACGGTCACCACACGACTTCCAACATAGCCTTAAACATGGCACACGGCCGTCACACGGTTTGAGGGTAACGCATATGCGGGGAGGGACTACACGACGTGTAGTATTGGATACCTGACATGTACTCATTTATTTCACATGGCATGGACACGGCCTTAACACGACACACAGTTGTTGACTGGTCAACACACTAGTTGAAGGTAACGCGTACGCGGGGAGGGACTACACGGCGTGTAATTTTGGGTACATGACGTGTACCCATTTATTTCACACAGTAGAGACATGGCCTTGAACACGGAGTATACCCGGCGAGGGGGTACACGAAGTGTAGTTTCAAAATTCTGGAAAGTGTGGGAAAAGTCCATTTTACCCTCCAGAACACTTCGTGACCTTATTTTTGACAAAGTAATGGGCCAGAGAGGTCTGGGCCATTACATCAGATACCTATTAAAATATTCTCTTCCCTGATAATTCAAAAACCAACCCAAAGTAACCCAACAAGATACCTCTTAGGGTTCTTATTATAACAGGAACCCAACCAACAACCCTAATCATAGGTGTTAGGAATTCCCTCTCCTATGTCAAGATATTATCCGCTTTAGGCGGCACTGACTCTCCTGCATGGGTTTAATCGCATCCGCATTAATGCGTCTCGATTAAGGATTGGGCCTTCCCACTTCCATATATTATGATTTTCCAACTTTCACTACCCCCAACACCACACAACCAACACACTACTTGAATATGTGGTTTGGAAAAATTACTCCTCCTATGTCGAGATGTTATCCACTTTAGGCGGCACTAACTCACCCGCACGGGTTCAATCACATCCTCATTAATGCGTCTCGATTAAGATTCAGGTTTTTCCCATTACCACACATCTGGACATGCTACAAAATTTCAGAGAACATGGAAATAAAAGGTCTCATAACCAACAATCCAAGCATTCCATATATCAAAGGTAAAGAGTATAACATCAACACAAAGCTCAGGAGAACAAGGCAAAACATAGGTCAAAACAACTCTGGGTACTGAGAATGCATCTGGGCCTCCTGCTCCCATGTTCTCTCCTTGAGGCCCCCATGCCTCCAAAACACATGAACCAATGGAATGGTTCATCCACGGCGCACCTTCTCTTTACGATCCTCGATTCTGACTAGTCGTTCCTCGAAAGTTGCATCGTCTCCCATATCTAACTCTCTCCAGTCGATAATGTGAGATTCATCGTGCAAGTATCAACGTAGCTGGGAGACGAGGAAGACATCATGAACCTTCTCCAACTGAGGTGGCAAGGCTAGCTGATATGCCACATCGTTGACTCTCCTCTCCTCCTCGAAAGGTTTGATGAACCTAGGGGAGATATTACTCCCCTTCCTGAACCTCCGCTGCCCCCGTCGAGGGGAAACCTTCTAGAAAACATGGTCTCCCACCTTGAACTCCAATGGCCTCCCCCGATGATCAACATAAGACTTCTATCGGTCCTAAGCCGCTTTCATCCTCTCACGTACAATCTGGACTTTCTATGTGGTGCTCTGCACTACCTCTGGCCCAAGAGTACTTGTCTCACCAAACATTGCCCAACCAATGGGTGAACGACATGGTCTTCCATATAGAGACTCAAACGGTGCCATGACAATAGTAGAGTAGATGTTATTGTAGTAGGAAAACTCTACAAAAGGATAGTGTCATACCCATGATCCTCTGAAATCCAAAATGCATGCTCGCAGCATGTCCTCCAACATCTGGATAGTCCGTTCTGTCTGCCCAATGGTCTGGGGGTGGAAAGCAGTGCTAAGGCATAGCAGGGTGAAAAAATCATGTTGTAACCCTCTCCAGACTCATGAGGTAAACCATGTATCCCGATCTGAGATGATAGTCTTTGTAACTCCATTAAACCACACAACCTCATCTACGTACCTCTGTGCTAAGGTACTCACCGGGCCATACTCCTTAATTGCTAAGAAGTGAGTTGATTTCATTTGTCGATCCACCACTACCCAGATAGAATCATAACCACCCTGAGTTCTGGGTAGTCCTATGATGAAGTACATTGATATGTCATCCCACTTCCACTCGGGGCGTCTAGAGGATGCAACAAACCACTGGGAACTCGGTGTTCAGCCTTCACTTGCTGACACACATGGCATTTAGCCACACACTCCGCCACTGCCCGTTTCACCCTAGGCCACAAAAACTGTTCCCTCAGTCCATGGTACATTTTTTAAACTCCTGGATGTACCTCCAAGGATGAGCTATGGAACTCACGGAGAACTACCCCACGCATCGCCTCCGGAACAAACAACCTTCTGTGGAAAATCATCTGATGTCGGCTATCCTCTGACCATCCTTCTGGAGCATTCCCCTGATCAATACGATCCCGCATCACTTCTGCCTCGGAGTCCCCCCACTGAGACACTACCACTTGCTACAACAAGGAGGACTGCACCATCATCTGAAACAAACAACCTCTAACACCTTCTTCCCTGGAATCCAAGTGTAAGGTAGCCGACTCTCCCATCACTTTCCAAGTATCAGCGGATTCCCAAACCACTTCCTTATGTGACTTCCTTCTCAGGGAATCAGCCACAATGTTTCCCTTACCTTCAGTGTAATAGATCTTGAAGTCATTGTCTTGGAGAAACTCGACCAATCTCTGTTGTCATAAGTTCAGGTCACGCTGGGAGAAGATATAACGCAGGATTTTCTAATCTGAGAAGACCAAAAAGCTCTCCCCAAGGAGGTAATGTCACCACAACTTTAGTGCGAACACTACTACTGCAAGCTCTAGGTCATGGGTGGAATAGTTATGCTCACGAGGGCATAACTTCCTAGACCCATAACAGATCACTCCCTTATTATGCATCCACACGCACCCCAGACCAAGGCCAGAAGCATCACAAAACCCCTCATACAACAACCCTTCCTCTGGAAACCTTAGTACGGGAGCACTGACTAACTTCTCCTTCAGGTAGTTGAAATCTTTCTGGCACTGCTCGCTCCATATAAAGATCAAGTTCTTCCTAGTAAAAGCTATCAATGGATAAGAAACTCGAGAGAAGTCCGAAACGAACCTCTGATAGTAACCTGCTAACGCTAGGAATCTACGAACTTCTGCCACGCTCTGGGGTGCTGCCCAAAAAACAACTGCCTCCACCTTCGACAGGTCCACTGACAGTCCATGCTAAGACACCATGTGCCCAAGGAAGTGTACTTCTTGCATCAAGAACATACACTTCAACAATTTCCCATAAAGCTGGTGGTGTCGAAGGACTTCCAAGACTGCCCTAAGATGCTCAACATGCTCCTCCTCTGATCTTGAGTAGATCAGGATGTCATCGATAAACACAATGACGAACCGGTCCAGAAACTCTCGGAAGACAAATTTCATAAGTCCCATGAACATAGCTGGTGTATTCGTAACTCCAAATGGCATCACTACAAAATTGAAGTGCCCATACCTACACCTAAAAGTCGTCTTCGAGATGTCACTATCCTTTACCCTCAGTAGATGATATCTATATCAAAGATCAATCTTAGAAAACCAACCTTCTCCCCTTAGTTGGTTTAAGAAATCATATATCCTTGGAAGGGGGTAACGGTTCTTGATCTCTACCTGGTTCAACATCCGGTAGTCTATGCATAGCCTGAGACCACCATCTGTCTTCTTCACGAACAAAAATGGAACACCCCATGGTGATACGCTGGGTCGAACAAAACCCTTATCCATCAGATCGTCAATCTAAATCTGCAACTCCCGCAACCCCAAAGGTGCCATCTGATAAGGGGCCATCGAAATCGGATGGGCACCAGGCTGTAAGTCTATCCGGAACACAACATCACATCGGGTGGGTAGAGTCACAACATCCTCGAGAAAAACATCGAGGAACTCCCCAACAACCTCCAGGACACCCATCATCTCTGTATCAAATGGAACCACTGATAGCCAACCTAACAATGAAAGGAGAGGCTCCACACGCCATCTTCCCACATGATATATTCTCTCGCCAACAAAAGCTACACGTTTCCCATCCACGTCAGAGAACATGACCCTTCTTCGGAAGTAGTCGATAATGGAACTAACAGAAAACAACCAATCGATTCATGGGATGACATCATATAGTTACATCTGTAAGAGAATAAGGTCCCCACTAGATTGATGTGGTCCCAACCTCATCCCACATCCCCAGCAAACACAAGATACGCTAGTCTGGCCTCCAACTGGTGTACTCAGCACCAGTAGTATGGAAATTCTCTCTACGTCTAGTCCCAAAGCATGGGCTAGACGAGGTGCAAAAAAGGAGTGAGAATCTCCCGAATCGAACAATGAATAAATGAGAGTGCTGAATAAAAAAATCGTACCTCACACCACCTCTGGTCCTATTGGAGCTGTCAACTCTGCTGCGTGCAACTGTCCATGCCTAGCTCATCTGCCTCTCTGATGTCGTCCACCTCCCCGACCATGCCCTAGTCAAGGTCCCTGAAGAGCACCCTGAGGTTGGCCTCCTCCTGAAAAGTCTTCCCTCGAAGGAGCATGGTCCTGCTGCTGCTAGAAGGGCCTTGCCGACAACTGGTGCTGCTGAGGTGGGCTCTGAACCTTCCCACCTCCACCGTACAGATCTCGGGTCAGGCACCGACTCTGAACGTGCCCGAAACCTCCACAAGAAAAACACTTTGGTTTTGGGCTCGTGAAAAAGGGACGAGGACCTGTAGATCTGAACTAGAACTACTGGGGTCTACTCCACACTAGCCTAAACTTGAAAGGTCCTGTCACAGGAGACCTACTGCTGACTTCCTTCCCCTTCGATGAACATGGCTGGGATCCCCTCACGTGGTGCACCTCCTAGCGAGTGCATCCTCTCAACAACCTCTGCCTTCTTCTATACTGCCATGTACGTTGGAAGGGTGAAGGGGGTGAAAACATACTGGAGCGAAGGATGAAGCACCTCCTCCAAACGTCTCGACCGAGACTCCTCATCCAGAAAGAGATCCGGAGAAAAGCGCAGGAGATCCTTGAACTTGATCCCCATCTCTCGTACTAGCATACTCCCCTACTAAAGGGAGAGTAACTCCTGCCACTTCTCCACCTTGGTCATGGAAGAAAGGAATTCCTCTCAGAATTCCTTCTCAAAGTCATCCCACAGAACCTCTGTCTCTGTCCTCCCTCTGAGGTAGAGCATCCACCACTGAAGTACAACCCCTCTTAGCTGACTGACTGCTAGGGGAACCCAATACTCTCTTGGAGCACGGATCAAAGTAAAAGTGATCCCAAGATCCTCAAGCCACCCCTTCGTCTCCATATCTGAAGTACTACCCTCTTACACCTTCAGGGTCTGCCACTAGAAAGAATGGAGAGTCCACTGCCACTGGTCATCTTTCTACGCTCGGTCAGTCCTCAACTGATCGACCGCCTGAATCTGTTGGGCCTCGGCCATTTGAGCCCCCCAGGGATGACGTCCAGGTGCCATAGCTGTATGGTAAACAATGATTTCCTAATCCCAAGTAGTAAGGAAATATTCTCAATGCCATTTTATTTCAATTTCTTTCCCAGAACACTCAAATCAAGTAAAACACAATCATGATGATGCATGTACCTTCCCAAGGGTCTCTACCCTGCAATCAATGTAGTCTCACTTGTTCGTTCAGTAGGCTCATATTCCTTGCATCGGATCATTGGGGGCTCTAAAATCCCATGTCCTAGCCGGTCTTCCCTGGCCTATGTCACACACCACGATTAAGCAACACTTTTTCCCTACCATCCCATGCAATCCACACTGTGCCTAACTCCAGACTCCATCCTATATATCAACAATTACCTCTGATACCATTCTTTCATGACCCCCTCCCACCAAAGATTCCCCTCCTGAGATGGCAATGGTGAAAGGGAGATAATGACCCCCAAGTCCCACCTCCAGTAGGCCCCGGGGTGGTGACTATCACCAAGGGTATGAGTTTTCATAAATATGGGAGACATTAACCTTTTTATGATTTATTATCGGGAAATAGGACAAGTAAACCTCCAAAAAGGAAAAGAACAAGTTTATTTAAATAATCCCAAACCAATCCCACATGAATTTTTAAATATTTCTGAAATAAGGTAGAAGTACAAGAAATATCAAAGTACAATACCAAAAAGAAAACAATAGTACAAAAACTGCAACAACTCCAACTGTCTTGACTAGTAGGGTCCTACACGGCCCTGGTAGTCCTCCTGGAAACCTAAAAGTAAACGTAGGGTGAGCATTCAAGTATAATTAGTAGGGAAACCTAATGTTCTCGTGCACAAGTGGGGAGACATACTAATTTCCTATGAGAACAACAGAATAAACCTATCAAGGAAATCAATCCACCCAACCTCACCAGCCACACTCTCCAAAACACAATCACAACAGATAGTAGTATATAAGAACAAGAGTATTGGGTACCCCACACCATTTCCCACTAGTTATAAGCTCTTTATAATGGTGAACGTCCTGACGCTGCCACACTCTTCCAGCCCGCACACACCTGAGCCTCACAAACCACACATCCCACCCGCACACACTAGGGCCTCACAACCTCGTATCCCACCCACACACTCGTGGGCCTCACAACCACATATCCCGCCCACACACACCTAGGCCTCATCCTGAAGATTCTTGGGAAATAGTAATAGTAATAGAACTCTCGCCCGAAGACACATGGGCCTCATCCTGTAGATTCTTGGGAAAACAAACCTGCCCGAAGAGTCTTGGGCCAATCCACCCCAATAGAAACCTACCGGAAGTGTCTTAGGTGTATGTTCACCTCAATCCATCACAGCCTAGGGAAGAAGGAGCAGGAAGGAGCTAGTAACTAAGGGGAAAACACCCTCTCCCATGAAATGGGTGTGTTCAACACTAAGTGCTCAACATGGGTGGGGTCCGATAAAACACAAAAGATATAGATATATATAGATATATATTTATATATATATATACCAAACACATAGCCCAACCTATGGAATCTAAATAGAGAAACCGATAACCTGCCTCGGCACTACTACTATGAAGAATGCACACAACAAACAACCCCAACCCCATTTAGGTTTTCACGTTCCAGAAGAATTATTTTATTTAGTTCCTTATGTACTGGGCAACCAACAACAACCAACCACACCAATAATTCATGAAACATATCCCTGCCATCCACAAATCAAGTTAAGAAAACACCAGAAGCACAACAAGTCCCTTCTTATTAACCTACCAACCCATTGTTTATTAATCCCGTTCCATTACCATGACCCACCATTCATTAAATCTTCCACTTTCATTTATTATTCGCAACCCACAGTTCGTTCACATTCAAACCCATCCATGTAGCCCCGCTGCCATCAACCATAACCACAAATACACCGAAAACCATATATCATTATCCCTTTAATGCCATTTATCGCAGCCCCGCTGCCCATCACCAACATAGCATTCACACCAACCCACAACAAACCCAATCGCAGCCCCACTTCTCAACCGATCCACAACAACCCACAAAACACCCCTATCAAATGCCACATATCCAAGCCAACACCCACATGTTCATTATTTCATTTTTTTCAACTGGGGTGATAACACAAGGGTTCCAGATTTTAAATCAACCAAATTTATGTGATTAACCAAATTACAGTTTCCACAAAGTTCCTTTCACAAAAACGGTCTAGAAAGATAAGGAAACATTTAATTGGGCATGAAAAGGCCCCCAACGACCGTTATTTTCAGTAGGCATAAGCCTATTAAATTCACAACATAAGAATATGATAAACAATGATAAAAATAACAACTTTCCCCATCCCCGTTCTTTAACCAGTTATTATCTTTATTTATTAGTTCAACTGGTTATCACGAAAACAAGAGGACACCCACCCTACTTGATGCAAAAATTAGAGAGATGAAGGTAAAATCTCTACCTCAACAGGTTCTGATCACAACGTTCCCCCGGATCAACTGTAGAAGACGTCCGTCGGCGTCCGTCACTTCTGTCGAGTCCTGGAAAAACCACCTCAAGTGGATGTTGGAAAAGAAAGGACAAAGTAAAGACAATGGATCCAAACTCATAAGTTCCACCTCATCGTTACGATCTCATGGCCGCTGACGGATCATAAATTGGAGCTCAAACGAAGAAGTTATGGAAGAAAAAGATCCTTCGAGTCTCTTAGGAGAGCTCTGCTCAGAGGAATGGGGAGGAGAGGAATGAGTTGAAAAGGAGGAGGGGACCCCTCATTTTATAGGAGAGAAAAACAAAATTACACGGCATGTACATTATGGTACACGGCGTGTACTCGTCCATTTCACACGGTCACCACGTGGCTTCCAACACGGCCTTCAACGTGGCATGTGGACGTTACATGGTTTGAGGGTAACACATATGCGGGGAGGGAATACACGTCATGTAGTATTGGATACACGACATGTACTCATTTATTTCACACGGCAAGGACACAACCTTAACACGACACACGGTCATTGACTGGTCAACACACGGGTTGAAGGTAATGCGTACGCGGGGAGGGACTACACGGCATGTAATTTGGGGTACACGGCATGTACCCATTTATTTCACATGGCAAGGACATGGCCTTGAAGACAGGGTGTACCCGGTGAGGGGGTACACGGTGTGTAACCACACTACATGGCGTGTAGTATCAAAATTCTAGAAAGTGTGGGAAAAGTCCATTTTAACCTCCAGAACACTTCGTGACCTTCTTTCTGACAAAGGAATGGTTTGGAGAGGTCCGGGCCATTAAAATAGCATATTGTTATAAGTTCTAATCTTTCAAAATTTTCATAAATATTGATTAGTGATCAGGTAAGTAATAAAAAATATTACTTAGCCATTTGAAATAAATTTACTTAATTAAAATATTATAAAACACTAATAAATAATTACTATCAATGTATTATATTTTTTGGTCGAAACATTCATAGTTTTAAAATCAAAAATAACGTAAAAAATACAGTGGAAATTTGAAATAAGATGTTCTATCCCAATTTGAGAATTTGTCCTTTTCAATTGGTTATCACCCATCACCTAAAAATTTATATAAAATAAATAAGTTGATCCAAAAAGTGAATCAGGTTTTAATATATTTTACAAAATTTCCAAGTCACAAATGACCTCTTCCATAGTTATATGTGGGAGTAGAAAAGAAACATGACACGCATGACCTCTACCTTATTTTTTATTGGAAAATAAATATGAAAGGAGTTGAGAAGATATCAAGTATCTTCTAGTTTTCAGTAGGATAAAATGTGAATGTGATAAAATAGAGTATGCACACACACTGATTAAAATATGAAATAATGTAAATAAAAAATAAAAACTAAGAGTGTAAAATAATAGAAGTTCTCGGTCTATATGCAACACATCTCATGACTCCTTGAATGTATTTTTAAATGTAGCTTGAGTCGGGTTCTCTTGAAAAAACATTAATTGAACAGAGTATCGTAGAATATTATTCTTGACTAGAGGAAAGTATCAGATGTGTATGATCTTTGACTTACTCATTAATGTGTCTTCAGGATGAAGAAAATTAGCTCTATATAGGGCTTTTTATTTCTTGTTGTTCTCACTTCACACGTTCCGTACTGGTGCGCATGAGGGAGTTTGCTACCTCTTTTTTTAGCAGTATAAGAAAGAACATTCATGTGCATCTGGATATCCTACTTCCTTGTACATCATGTATGACATCCTCTTTAAATAATTTTGTTGAGAATTTAATGTAAAATCATAAATATATCAACTTGTATTAACTTTAGTAATATAGACATTAGAAAAATTTAATTCAAAATGAGTATGTTAAACAATGGCAGTGTCTTTGTCTGGAAGTGACTCAATCTAATGGCATCTCGGAGTCTAGAGGTGTCTCATTACAATGGTTGCATAAAGAAAGATGTGTATTGTACTTAGAAAAAAATTCATGTTGGCGGTGACTCCTCTTGCAGTGAGTCATCTGATGATAGATCAATCTGGTGATATGTCAGGCTGATGGTGAGTCATTCTAGAGGTGTCTCATACTTCCCCAAAAATTCACTATGGGGGTGTGACATCCTTAATGGTGTGACATTTGTTGAAATTTCGTATGTGACAGTGTGTCATTTCAGGACAACCAATTTTCCTTGTTTATGATGAGATATGTTCAGTGGTGTGTCATCTCAGTGGTGAGTCAGTCTTGACGGTGACTCATCCTCAGTGGCGTCTCACCTTCAATGATGACTCATACATAGAAAATTTCACCACCTATCACAGATTATGAAATAATTATGGAAAACATGAAACTCATTAATATCATTAGAATCATGATTTTGTGATCATTAAAATAAGGAGGTCGACATTAATGATATAAATAATACTAGGATAAAATATTAATATTATATGTTAATTTATATGAAGTACTAAACATTATTTTATGATATTTGTGGTTAGAACTTTCTTTAAATAATAACTATAATTGTTCATTTAGAAAAAATAATTATTTATGGTTATCAAAATTTTATTACTTTAAAGAATTTATGTCTCGACCCGTCCTCGGTGCCCGTGCTGTGACTACCTCAAGCCCGCCTTCCATAGGCCAGGGGCCGGCGGCTAGCACCAAGGCGTAAATCCCGGTAAAAAGGGAAGGCATTGCCTTTGTAAAGTAAACATGCACCACAGAGTAAGCAAGATGAAAAAGTAAACACTAAATAAAAACTGGTACAACAGTAAGTGCAGAAAAGTAAGTGGGCCAGTATACAAACCCAGACTGAAAGTAAAGTACAACTCGAAAGGGAAAACAACAACAGAAAAGTAAAAGCAGCTACACCGAGCTGTCCACTGGAAATCCCACATGATGGGTGGGTACAGATAGCTCCACTGCTCCTCGGGTTCCGTCGTCCGCTCCGAGTACATCCTGCCCAGTGGTCCACCTCTATGTACCGTCCTACTCTGCAAGCCTCTACCATGATCAATGCTGTCCGTCGTCTGCAACCAACACAACGTAGTGCTGGAAAAGCCCGTGCAGGGGTGAGTATAAGCTACTCAGTAGGGACCCCGAGACCCCCGAAGGTCTCCCAAAATCCAAAAAGGATAAACCACAAAGGAAAGATACAATCACGAAGTAACAACTGACACTTCTTAGGGTATATGCCCATACATATACCTATGTTATCAATTCCAATACGCTCCAACCTCTGAGCCCAAGCACAACTCAGTCCACACAGGAAAGCATACGTATTCCACACAGGAAAGAAAAATGTAATCCACGCAGGATAGCACAACACAATCCACATAGGAAAGCAAACAGGTTTCATCTCACACAGGTATACTTCTTCGAAGATGATAGAGATGATCACTGATCCATCTAAGTCGTCAGACCCACAAAGGATCGATAGGTACTAACCCCCGCAAAGACCCACACAGGATCGGTAGGAAACTAACCCCACAAAGACCCACACAGGATCGGACCCATACAGGATCTATAGGTTCTAGCTCACACAGAACCGCTCAGTACTGACCCCCATAGGATCAGACCCACACAGGATCGGTAGCACTGATCCACATAGGATCACTGAGTGCTGTAGTCGTCGCCATCGAATCCACTGAGGATCTCTGTACAGTCGTCGTCGCTGTTAAAATAGCAGTCACAGCCAGCACTAGGGTTCCCGCACACATCAATCTCATTCGGGAGGGTCCACTCCACGAGCCGAGAGGCTGATACATCAACTGACACATAGTCCAGAGTTGATGTATTCGAAAGTACCATATCATCAACAGGAACTCAACGTCGCAGACGGCGCGTCGATCAGACACACAGTCTGAGAGTTATTGGCTTTTTCGTCCCAGGGGCCCGACCGGTTTTTAAGGCACAAACAACCCGAACATACTCCACTTATGTCCAATCCTTGGGAGGAGTAATCCAAAAGATCCGTCTCACTATGAGGAACTCAACAAAGTCTACGGCACGTCAATCTGACATCCGGAGCTCAAGATATGAGCGTTTCTGCTCTGAGGGCCTGGTTGGTTTCGTGTACGAACCAACCTGGCCAAACACAAAGTATTCCAAAACCTTGATTGCATTATGTCAAAATGACTGTCTCGTTCCAAGGATCGTGTCGCAACTGACAGCGCATCGATAAGATGTCTATATCCCGATTTATGGGCAATTGAACCCAATCAATCCGAAAACGGGGGTTTCGGGCCTGAACCGACCCGGCTCGAGACCCCCTGGGTCAGCCCGAACCGGGTCGACCCACCCCGGGTCCGGGTCGGCCCGGCCCAGCGCGGCCCGGCCTGGCAGACCGTCCAGGCAGAGCGCGCCCAGCGCGCTATCCGGCTCGGTCGAAGGCCAAGCCATTTTGGAAAACGGGGGAAGCTGGCCCCCCTGTGTATCCCCCCCCCAATTAAGGGGGCCATTTTGGCCAGCCGGCCGGGGGTTTGAACCCCCGGTTTCACACCGGTCCGGCCGGCCCGCCCTGGCAGGTCAGTTCCGGCCTCCACGAGACCGGCGACGACCGATTCCCTTCTTTGTCGACACCGGCGGCCCGAAACCGGCGGCTGGTCACCCTTCTCCTCCACGGCCCGGAACCGGTCGTGGCTTGGTTCGTCCGGCGCGGTGCGACGACACCGTGCCCTTCCACCGTGGCCCTACTCTGTCTACAGTGTCTTCGGTTTTCTTCGACGCGGCGTGATGGCGTCGCGTCCTCGTTCAACTCCTTGGCATGGCACGATGGCTTCGTGTAATACTTGCTGTGTGATTTCCGCGTGGTGTGACGACACCACGCCATTCCGTTCCATCCACAAAGAATCAAACAAGAATAAAGGTGGGGGTTTGCCCATGATTGTGCGGTCCGGACCCCTCTTGTTAATCGTTATCATTTAGTCATTTAACCACGAAGAACGACAATCTATATTTCAAGAACGGAAAAATAAATAAATAAGATATACCCCTACCCCGGTTCCGGAACAGTGCATGTCAATCGAGCCGCAGATGACGAGCATCGCGGAGGTCGGGCGTCGCGGGAAATGAACGTCGATTCCATTTTCGATGAGGTGCGTTCGAATAGGAAACGTATTTGGAAGAATACGTCGCGTTCTTCGGCGGAGATGTTCTTCGTTGAAGAATGATGTTATTCGTCGGAGTCCGAGGTGTTCTTCGTCGAAGTCTGAGGTGAAGAAGAAGTAGATGTCCCGCTTCCCAAACCTCTCAATGTGTCAAAAACTCTAACCATAATAAAATAAGGCCAAGTCATAATTTTATTAACACAACTTAACCATTTTAATTTCAAGAGTTTGAAATTATGTAACTCACCTTATTAATTATAACAAGTTGTCAAAAAATTAATGAAAGTGAGTTAATGGGGAGTTAGGAAGGTGAGGGGTTAATAGGAGTTACGGAGTTAAGGGATTTGAAAAGGTTGGGGGTTCGTGTGGTCCCCACCATTTCAATTATCCAAACATAGGAAGGTGGGTGGATGTGGGCCCCACCACCAACTTCCCATGGGAGAAATTAACCACCTTGATATGAAATAAAATTGATCCAACAAATTTATTTACTTTTTAATTAAACCCCCTTAATTAACTTATTCTCTCGCACAAACACAACTATGGTAAAGGTTCCCTTAAGCTATTACCGGTGTTGCGAGTTCAACGGTGCCATCAGATTTAAATTCCGAGAACCTGTTCAAAAGATAGGAAATCCCACTCGTTCGTTCACTGAACGTACCTGAGCCAAACTTAAGAAATTGATCCCGGGCACTCCGGGCCTCGGAATCAAGTGCCGTCAGAAACCATGTTCTTGTAAAATCCCAAAGAAAATTAAGAAAAAATTTGCATTGAATTTTACGGGTCTTTACATTACTCCCACCTCAGGGCTTTACGTCCCCGTAAAGCTACATCAAAACTAGGGAAAGAAATGATGGTACTGAGCATGCATCAGAGCCTCCTGCTCCCAAGTGCTCTCCTGGAGGTTCTCGTGCGACCATCTGATGCACACAAGACTAATCGATCATCCATGTAGTACCCATTCATGTCGATCCTTGATCTCCACCGGGACCTCTGCAAAAGTCTCCCTATCATCAACATCTAGCTCCCCATGGTCAATGAGGTGTGTCGGGTCGTGCACGTATCTCCTCAACTGAGATACGTGGAAGACGTTGTGCACCCGGTGCAACTGAAGTGGTAGAGCCAGGAGATAAGCCACCTCGTCAATCCTGCTGAGGACCTGGAATGGACCGATGAAGCGTGGAGACAACTTGCCGCCTCGGCCAAATCTCTGTAATCCACGTCAAGGTGAGACACGCAAGAATATGTAGTCGCCATCCTCGAACTCTAGTAGCCTCCGCCTCCTATCAGTATAAGACTTCTGCCAGCTCTGGGCTATCCTCATCCGCTCCTGGATGACCTGGACCTTCTCTGTCGTGGCCCGGACCATCTCTGGTCCCACAAGTGCTGACTCCCCAGGGTCTGTCCAGTACAAAGGAGATCTTCAAGGTCTGTCGTACAGTTCCTCGTATGGTGCCATCCTGATGGTGGAGTGGTAGCTGTTGTTGTATGAAAACTCCACCAAGGGTAGGTGGTCCTCCCAGCTATGACCAAAGTCAAGGACACATGCGCGGAGCATGTCCTCAAGAGTCTGAATGGTCCTCTTCGTCTGACCATCCGTTTGAGGGTGAAAGGATGTGCTCAGACGTACCTGCATCCCGAACGCCTCCTGAAATCCCTTCCATAGCCGAGAAGTAAAGTGAGCATCCCGATCGGAGACAAGAGATGATGGCACACCGTGAAGCCGCACAATCTCCTGAACGTAAAGACGTCACAAGCTCTCCACTGAGCCCTGCTCTCTGATAGGTAAGAAGTGAGCCGACTTGGTGAGTCGGTCGACAATCACCCAAATGGAGTCGTGACCTCTGGAAGTGCGTGGAAGTCCAGTCACGAAATCCATAGATATGTCGTCCCATTTCCACTCTGGAACCTCCAAGGGTTGTACCAAGCCTGCTGGTACCTGGTGCTCAACCTTCACCTGCTGGCAGGTGAGGCATCGAGAAACGAACTCTGCCACAACCTTCTTCATGCCCGGCCACCAGTGCTGTCGTCTGAGATCCTGGTACATCTTCGCCACTCCGGGATTTACCGCCAAGGGAGAAATGTGAAACTCTCTCAGCACCTCCTCCCGTAAAGAAACGGGTACAAAGGTACATCCTCTGAAAAGGATGTCATGCTCTGATCCAAAGGAGAAACCATCAAGTGCCTGTTCTGAGGATATCTGTGCACGCCGCGTCTCACAGTCAATGTCCCCATGTTGTGCCTCTTTGACCCACTGCAGCAGTGGAGGAGTGACTATGAGATACTTAAGGAAGTTTGCTCCATCTCTATCCACAAAGGATATCTACAAAGCGGCTAGCTGCTCTGTCGCCTCCTCAAGTAGCTGAATGCCTGTCCTCCTGCTGAGAGCATTGGCTACCACGTTCTACTTCCTAGGAGTATAGACTATCTCAAAGTCATAGTCCTGGAGGAACTCGAGCCATGACCACTATCTCAGGATCAGTTCCTTCTGTGAGAAGATGTACCTGAGACTCTGGTGGTTAGAAAAGACTATAAAGCGCTCTCCCATCAGATAGTGTCGCCATGTCTTCAGTTCGAAGACCACTGCTGCTAACTCCAGGTCATGGGTAGCGCAGGTTTTCTCATGCGACCTCAACTGACATGATCCATAGGCAATCACTGCCCTCTCCGGTATCAGGACACAACCGAGTCTGGTCCCTGGTGCATCGCAGTAGACTATGTACCCTACTCCCTCCTCAGCCAACCTCAAGATAGGTGCACTGGTCAATCTCTGTCTCAGCTCCTGGAAGCTCTGCTGACATCTGTCTGACCACACGAAGGTTTTCCCCTTCCTCCATAATGTTCTGCAAAGCTGCAAATATTTATCCTTTGCCGAAAAGGGAAATCCGGTCTCATCCCCTAGATGAACCACGTTCCTTGCCTAATACAGTCAATCCCGTCATGATTAGTTAATTCATGGCATGGATGGAATCGTAAGGGCTCGACGCTGCCACCAAAAGATCCAACCGTTACTCTCGCCTCCAAGGGTTGAGTCACACTGTCAGCATCAGTGTGTGGTCACTGGATCTCCTCCAGTAAGAATCTCGCAAGTGAGGGTCAAGTCAACAGTTTTTAACCGGAACCTCTTAGTAAAAACAAACAAAAGATAGGAAAGAAAAAGTCACCAATGCAAGTGTCTTTTATTACTTGAACTCAAAGTACAAGGACACAAGATACCACAAACTACGAAGCTAGAGTCATTAATGGAAAAGTCCTCTATGCCTGGAGCTAGTCCCGCACTAGTCCACCCGCTTCCGGAGCTCCATGATCGTAAGCTTTAGCTGCCTGAAGTTGTGATCTCCCCTGAGGTCGGGGTGGACCTCCTGGTGGTGGTGGTGGTAGAGCCTCAAAGCGTCGCCCACCACCTACTGCTCGACTATCTCCTCTGCCTCATCCTCCTACTCCCTGCGGACCGCCACAGTCAAACCTCTGCCTCTTCCTAGGTGGTTTCTCAACCGTCTGATGCTCCTCTGCATGGCGGGTTGGGCAGTCACGAGCCAATGGGCCCTGCCCGCAGCAGGCATAGCACTGTCTTCCACTCGTAAGACTGGTTCTGTTGTGTGTGCCCCGCACTGCTGAGCCAGTGTCTTGAGGTCATCTGCGTGAGGGTCTTGTCTGCCCTGACCCCTGAGTCATCCGTGGACTACCTGCTGTGGAAGACTCTGCTACGTGCCGCCCTGCGGTGGGTCTCGATGCTCGTGTAGACTCAGCAAGAAAACTCTCGATCAAAAGGGCCCGCTCCAGTACTCCTATCTGAGTCAGAATGCTGAGGGAGATTAGCGATGCCCTGATCTTGTGTCTCAATCCCTGCTCAAAGGTCTGAGCCCAGAAGAATGGGGCTTGTACCATGTCGGTCGAGTAGCGCGAGAGATTGGTAAATCTCTCCGAGTATTGGGCGACCGTCATACTGCCCTACCACAGCTGAAGAAGCTCCTGAATGCGCACCACACTGGGGGTGGCTGGGAAAAACTCTGAGCGGAAGAGGCTCTCAAAGTCTTTCCAGAGTAGAGATGCCTCATCGTGCACCTGGAGCATCAAGCTCAACCATCGGCCCACTTCTGCGTGCAGTAGGCTCGCCGCGAGGATCACCATGAGGTCTGCTGGTGTCCTCACTAACCGAAACACACGTACCACTGCCTCCAGCCAGTCCTCAGCTGCCTAGGGGTCTGTCTCCCCACAGAACCTGGGTGGTCGCTGGTGCTGTAACTCATGCAGTGCACTAAGGCGACGTACATCATCAGCGGCTAGTGCTCGAAGCATCGGTGGCTCGGTGGGTAGAGCTACCGCCGATGCCACTACTGACAAAGGGCCCTGCACCGAGGCCTCATTGCTCGGTGGGCTGTCGTCATGCTCAACTCTCGGAACCCTAGCTGGCTGCCGTCATGGGGCCATCCTGAAAAGGAATAGGTGTTCCACGATCAAACAGTATACCTGGTGAGCTAACACAAATTAATCACAAAGAAAACTTGAAACACACATGTGATAAATGTTTTCGTGCATTAAGTCGGAAATCAGAAGTCAGGGTCCTGGTGTATGGATACGTCGGCCACCGCACCAACACTGGACTCCCTGGACTGATAACCAAACCCAATATGCTAAACAATATAGCTTCACATAGAAAAGATCAGAGTTCACGGTAGAACTGAACTCCATTGATACCAATTTGTCACGACCCGTCCTTGGGTCTCGTGCCGTGACTACCCCTATCCCGCCTTCCATAGGCCAGGGGCTGGCGACTAGC
This sequence comes from Viscum album, assembly GCA_963277665.1. Taxonomy (NCBI): domain Eukaryota; kingdom Viridiplantae; phylum Streptophyta; class Magnoliopsida; order Santalales; family Viscaceae; genus Viscum; species Viscum album. The sequence goes on from OY728165.1 coordinate 1,148,457,972, forward strand.
ACCAAGGCGTAAATACCGGTAAGAAGGGAAGGCATTGCCTTTGTAAAGTAAACAAGAACCATAGAGTAAGCAAGAGGAAAAAGTAAACACTAAGTAAAAACTAGTGCTACAGTAAGTGAGGAAAAGTAAGTGGGCCAGTATACAAACCCAAAACTGAAAGAAAAGTACAACTCGAACGGGAAAACAGTAACTGAAAAGTAAAAGCCGCTTCACCGAGCTGTCCACTGGAAATCCCACCTAAAGTGTGGGTACAGATAGCTCTACTGCTCCTCGGGTTCTATCGTCCGCTCCGAGTACGTCCCGCCCAGTGGTCCACCTCCAGGTACCGTCCTGCTCTACAAGACTGAACCACGATCAACGTTGTCCGTCGTCTGCAACCAACACAACGTAGTACGGGAAAATCCCGTGCAGGGGTGAGTATAAGCAACTCAGTAGGGACCCCGAGACCCCCGAAGGTTTCCCAAAATCCACAAAGGATAAACCACAAAGGAAAGACACAATCAAGAAGTAACAACCAACACTGCTTAGGGTATATGCCCATACATATACCAAAGTCATCAATTCCAAAACACTCCAACCTCCGAGCCTATGCACAACTCAGTCAACACAGGAAAGCATACGTATTCCACACAGGAAAGAAAAACATAATCCACACAGGATAGCACAACACAAACCACACAGGAAAGAAAAACGGTTTCAGCTCACACATGTATACTTCATCGAAGACAATAGAGATGATCACTGATCCATCTAAGTCGTCGGACCCACAAAGGATGGATAGGTACTAACCCCCGCAAAGACCCACACAGGATCGGTATGAAACTAACCCCTGCAAAGACCCACAAAGGATCGGACCCACATAGGATCTGTAGGTGCTGGCTCACACAAAACCGCTGAGCGCTGACCCACACAGGATCAAACCCACACATGATTGGTAGCACTGATCCACATAGGATCGCTGAGTGTTGTAGTCGTCGTCGTCGAATCCACTGAGGATCTCTATACAGTCATCGTCGGAGTCACAGTAGCAGTCGTAGCCAGCACTAGGGTTCTCGCACACATCATGATCATTTGGTAGGGTCCGCTCCATGAGCCGAGAGTCTGATACATCAACTGACACATAGTCCAGATTTGATGTATCCGAAAGTTTCGTATCGTCAACATTAACTCAACGTCGTAGACGGCGCGTCGATCGGACGCCCGGTCTGAGAGTTATTGGCTTTTTGTCCCAGGGGACCGGTTGGTTTTTAAGGAAAAACCAACCCGACCATACTCCACCTACATCCAAACCTCGGGCGGAGTAAGCCAAAAGATCCGTCTCATAAAGAGAAACTCAACAAAGTCGACGGCACGTCAATCGGACGTTCGGAGCTCAAGATATGAGTGTTTCTGCTCTGAGGGCCCGGTTGGTTTCGTGTACGAACCAACCCGGCCAAACTCAAAGTATTTCGAAACCTTGTGTGTGTTATGTTTAAACGACCGTCTCATTTCAAGGATTATGTCGCTGCTGACGGCGCATCGATCGGAGGTCCATAGCCCAAGTTATGGGCAATTGAACCCAATCAGTCCGAAAATGGGGGTTTCGGGCCCGGACCGACCCGGCCTGAGACCCCCTGGGTCGGCCCGAACCGGGTCGACCAGCCCCAGGTCCAGGTCGGCCGAAGGCCGAGCCGTTTCGGCAAAGGGGGGCGCCTACCCCCCTGTGTAACCCCCCCCCCCCCCCCCCACAATTTAGGGGGCCGTTTTGGCCAACCGGCCGGGGGTTTGAACCCCTGGTTGCACACCGGTCCGGCCGGCCGGTTCCGACCTCCATGGGTCCGGAGACGGCCGGTCCCCTTCTTCGCCGACATCGGCGGCCTGGAACCGGCCGCCGGTCACCCTGCTCTGCCGCGGCCCGGAACCGACCGCTGCTTGGTTCGTCCGACGTGGTGCGACGACACCGCGCCCTTCCACCGCGGCCCCACTCCGACCGCGGTGTCTTTGGTTTTCTTCGACGCGGCGCGACAGTGTCACGTCCTCGTTCAACTCCTCGGCGTGGCGCGGCGGCGTCGCGTAATACTTTCTGTGTCATTTCCGCGTGGTGCGACGACACCACTCCATTCCATTCCATCCACAAAGAATCAAACTAGAATAAAGTAGGGGGTTCGGCCGTGTTTGTGCGGTCAGTCCCCCTCTCGTTAATCGTTATCATTAAGTCGTTCAACTATGAAGAACGACAATATAGATTTCAAGAATGGAAAAATAAATAAATAAGATAAACCCCTACCTCGGTTCAGGAACTGTGCACATCAATCCAGCCGCAGAAGATGAACGTCGCAGATGTCGGGCGTCGTGGGAAACGAATGTCAATTCCATTGTCGACGAGGTGCGTTCAAAGAGGAAACATCATTGGAAGAAGACGTCGCGTTCTTAGGTGGAGATGTTCTTCGTTGAAGGACGATGTTCTTCGTCAGAGTCCGAGGTGTTCTTCGTCGAAGTCCGAGGTGAAGAAGAAAAAGACTTCACACTTCCCAAACCTCTCAATGTGGCAAAAACTCTCACCATAATAAAATAAGACCAAGTCTAAATTTTATTAACACAACTTAACCATTTGAATTTCATGAGTTTGAAATTAAGTAACTCACCTTATTAATTATAACAAGTTTTCAAAAAATAATGAAAGTGAGTTAATGGGGAGTTAGGAAGGTGAGGGGTGAAGATGAGTTAAGGAGTTAAGGGATTTGAAAAGGTGGGGAGTTCGTGTGGGCCCAAACCATTCAATTATCCACACATAGGAAGTTGTGTGGATGTGGGCCCCACCACCATCTTCCCATGGGAGAAATTAACCACCTTGATATGAAATAAAATTGATCCAACAAATTTATTTACATTTTAATTAAACCCCCTTAATTAACTTCTTCTACTGCACACACGCAACTACGATAAAGATTCCCTTAAATGATTACCAGCATTGCGAGTTCAACGGTGCCATCAGATTTCAATTCCGAGCACCGGTTCAAATGATAGGAAATTCCGCTCGTTCGTTCACTGAACGTACCTGGGCCAAACTTCAGAAATTGATTCTGGGCACTCCGGGTGTCGGAATCATGTGCCGTCAGAAACCTCATTCTTGTAAAATTCCAAAGAAAATTAAGAAAAAAATTCCCTTCAATTTTATGGGTCTTTACAATTTATTATTTTTATTTATAAGTTGTAGTATATTTCAATAAATAATAGTAAAATTTCAAATGTTTTTAAGTGAAATAGTTTTTATCCAATATAAGTGTAATAATTTTGAAAATAATTATTTAAAAAGTGTGTGATTAATATTTAGATTGTGTTAAATCTTAAAAAATTACCTATTTATTAAAAGATCATTGAGCCTTTACAAAGCCAGCTCAAAGAAAAGTCAATCAACCCTGGGTGGGGAGGGTTGACCGACCCTCCCCACAGAGGGTTGATTGAGTTGGCTTTGTGATGGATTCAAAAGTATCCTTGATTGTATAATATACTTTGTATTTTTCAGTTATCTTTTTAATAAAAAAATACACCACATGTTTTTAGTACCGAATATAGAATAGCAGGTTCAATACATTCCAATTGGTATGAGAGCAATAGTGTAGACAAATTTTGAGATTAGGCGTTGTCGTTTGAGGAAAAAATTCTAAGAGATAGAACTTTCTTTTGAACTTATAGGTAAATAAATACCCATTAGAATATATAATTTTAGAAATTTTTGTTTTCGAAAATTCTGAATATGGAAATTCATAACTTTCTTAAGTACGGAGAAATGTGATTGCCTAGACCCCCTCATCTAGATTCAAGGAAAGAAACATGATATTTATTTATTTTTATTAAAAATATAAATAAAAAATAAAAAGTATATTATACAACTGAGGATCTTTATAGGTCATTGTTCTTGAGTATTAGAAAAATACCTTCTGTAAAATCAATGTTTACAAAAATAAAATAAAATAAATACTTTGATTCATATGCACAAACTCCTTAAATGAATACATCCATCTTAGAACTTCTAAAAAACCTATGAAAATATTTAAAAAACATGGGATGAGAATAAAATTTCCCAGTAAGGGGTTTAATAAACTAGTGAAAAATAACTTTATACAAACTTCTTTAAAAAAAACTTTTAAAATTAACTATAATAACATAAATCCTTAACCATAACTAGTTCTTCGTCATCTTTTTCAATACGGAAGACCCACTCTTTCTCTCTCTCTTTTATCTCTATCCCTCTAACCTGAAGTAGGTTTCTTTAGGGTTTATACATAGGGTAAAATATCACTATATATATTTATATTCATGATCACACTATACATTTATATATATTTTTATCTAAATATAGTTATTTATGTCTTTTCTATAAATGAAGGAAATAAAAAAATTGAGAGATATCTCGATTATACTTTCAAAACAATATGTGATGGTCTATGGATTTCCAAGATAACTTATACATGGTTTGGATATATATATATATATATGTATGTATGTATATAATATTACCAATGATAATCGCTAATTGTAATTTTTTATTACATTTTCTTATCATTATTCGAATCCATGGTTTGGTACGCATTAATGTAGAGTCGGGCCATAGTTGTATGTTGATGACGATTATTGTGGTGGGGAAGAATTTATTAGATTAAAATGTTTCTAGAAAACTAGGATGGAGGTAGAAGGTGATGGTTAAATGAGACGAACAATTTAGATCGATTCGATTTGGCGGCCATGATATAAGCAGTATTTTTAACTCGGGTGAACAATGATCATAACTACACATCCCACATCGAAAGAAAAAGTTTTTGAGCTCTTAAATTTATATAAAAATGACCATTTCTTATAAGATGTGAGTAATGAGGTTTTGAAAAGCCTTATTTATGTGCCCAACATTAGTTTAGCCTAATCTATGCACGATCTGAAGGCCTTATACATGTGCCTGCTCGAATGGAGTGTGCCATATGCCCAACTGTTTACACCCCAGCCACTATGAAGCCAGCCCGAATGAACCTCCCCAAAGTGGGTTTATTGAGTTAGCTTTTATCTAGATTCATAGAGGATCAGTGTTTTTTAATAACTAGATAAAGTTTTATGTTTTAAAACAATCTATATATTAATCATGAACTTTTTAAAAAATTATTTTCGAACTTATAACATTTATATTAGAATAAAATTTTGTCACTTATAAATATGTTACATTTTACAATTATTTATTGAAACATACTACAAATTATAATTGACAATAATTATTTATTTAAAGTAATCAATTTTTTATTACTTAAAATAAATGTATTTCAAGATAAACACTTGTATTTATTATACAAATTAATTTTCATCCACAAATATTATAAAAAAATGTTTTATACACATATCATATTAATATAATATCCCAGTATTATTTATATCATTAAAATTTTAGAAAGTACAAAAATAATATATTTTTTATCTATTTTTAACTATAGTTCTAAAAGGACTTTTAATATATATTAACTTAGAACTTATATAAAAATAGTTTTCCCTAAAATAAAATAATATGTTCAAAACTTTTTATATAAAAAATATGTTGAAGTGAAGAATCAGATATATTTTCTTTTAATAATAAAATTACATTTATATATAAATTAATATCATTACATTAAAGTATTCTTGATAAAAATACTATAAAAGTAAAATTTTATTGTTTGAATACATTATAATCAAAAATTGAATTGTTTTTTAGAAAATAAAATTATTTAATAAATTATTTCATTAAATCGTTTATTATTTGGTTTTAAATTATAAAACAAAATATGTATTTATGATTTAATTTAAAAGAATAATATACTTTAATACCCTAGATGTTAGTGTTAATATAATTCATTTTTATAATTTTTGTTATTTTTAAAATTAATATCACTTATTTAATCATTTTATTCATTTTTATGTGACTATAATTCATGTAATTTATACAAATTATTTTTTTAATTATTTTTTGTAATTTATTTAATTTTATTTATTCTTTTTTAATATTAATTCTTTTATTATTATATATTCATAAATAATGTTAAAAATATATTTATAACTAAATATTTATAAATAAATATATTTATATTTATATATATATATATATATATTTATAAATTTATATTTACTATATTTATAAAATTATATGTTTATAATTATAAATAAATATTTATAAAATTTTAAAATTATTTATATAATTATAAATAAATAACTATATATTTAAATAATCCTAAAATTATAATAAATATATTTTATATATTTATAATTATATATATTAATATATTAATAAATATATAGATATATAATTCTATAAATATACTTATAATTATATTCAAATATTTATTAATATATTTATTTATAATTATAGTAATAAATATATATCTATAATTATATTTATAAATACATATTTACAATTATTTTAGTATATTTATAATTATATAAATATTTATTTGTTTATAATTATTTTTATTTTAATTTATTGATAATAATATTTATAAACACATATTTATAGTTTTTTAAATATATTTATAATTATATATATATATTTATTTGGAGTTATAAAAATTTATATTTATTTGTAATTACATACATTTAAATTTTATAATTATAATATTTATATTATTAAATATTTATCATTGCTTTTATAGCACTAATAATGATATATTTTATTAGCGATTTTCAATGCTGATAAAGAACTATCTTTATAAGCAGTAGAAAAGTTCTGATAAAGATAGCTTTTATCAGTGCTTATTATTTTAACAATGATAAAACCCCACTTTATAAGTGTTTTTTAGAAGCACTGATAAACCCCTTAGGTGTCTTATAAATTTAACCCTAATCAAACCTATTCTATCTTGCTATTCAAGATCTCATGAAACTAAAACCTTGCAACTGCTCTCCCTCCCTCACCACTAATCTCCCTCCATCGCTACGACTCTCCTTCACTATTGCTCTCCCTCGATGCCACATGCCCTCACCGCTGTGTTCTCTCCCTCACTGCCGCTGTCCCTCACCACTGCATGCTCCCCCCCTCTCCCTTGGATGAATCAATACTTACAAATCCCATACTATGTGACTTCTTATTCACCGTTTTGGATTTAATCATTTTTAGTTATCTATTAGGTAGTTTTTTTTTCAAAGTATTTGAATGATGCATTCCCTCCCTCAAGAATCCTTGATATGACATCATAATATCACACTACTTGACTACCACTGGTTCACCTTAGTATTTGGAAGGAGTGTGAAATTTCCAGAGATTGATACTTTTCATACATGGAATTTCACCATCGACAAGTGTCGGTCACTAGAACTTCCCCAATCCTTATATACCCTGAAGTAGTTTTTGAGAGAGGGATTAGAGACAGCTTCAAACATGAGGGAAAATAATCCATGTACTAGATATCTTTCATGATCTCATGGATTAAAATCAGACAATTCTTCCCATTTTATTTCATTAATATACTAAATAACCCCAGTCCTTATAATATTTTAATTACCGCAAACGTATTATCATCCCACAGGGAACTCGTCATTTCATATTTTCATTATTTTCATCACCATTATCTTTATCACTAGGGAAATCCTTATTAGAAAATTTTTAAATCAATAAACACACCTCTGATTTACTTACTATTTCATCTTTAGTATCATAATCACCACTTTCCTTTTCATTTGATTTAGATAATAAAAGTATGTTTTCATTTTTTGAAAAATTATTATCCATTATATATAAGAGAAAATTTTGTTTTATAAAATTTTTAGTTTTCTTCATATGTGAAATTCTTGTTAAATTGTATTCATTTAAACTTTCCTTTTATATACAAATTGGAAAATTGATAGTGACAAGTATAATATAAGAAAATTTAAATCACTTTAATGGAATATTATATTAACAATTTTCTTTTCCTTTTCGAACACTTCTGAAAATATATGTCAAAATTTAAGGATGGATTCTATACTCTTTTTTAAAATTTTCATTACTGTTCTTTGAGGATTCATTCTAATGATGTGAATTTTGTAAATTTAAAGTATTATTGAAACCCCAATTAGATTGTTCTTTGGTTTTTAATATAGCTTGAGAACCCCAACCTAATACTTATATTTCATTGGATTTAAACTCATTTGTTTATTTAAACATTGGGGTCTCAATACCTTATGATTGGGCCATGCCAATGTTTTCATCATCAGACAAAAGATCAAATTCGGTTCCTAAGCCTCGTATCACGGAATCACCACCTGACCTGCGAATATAAACTCCTTCCTAATGTTTTAATCCCACCTAAGAAAGTTATAGAAACTATCATTGATCTTTTTTTTCAACATATGAAAAAAAAATTATATTCTTTGTTACTTTATGGATTTCACACATTACTTTTCTTCATTGATTTCCCCTACTAAAAAAAATCTAAAAACACATAATTTGGATCATATTATCTTATAATAATGAATTTATGTAGCTTAAATAATTCATTAAGAATAACCTTTTATAGATTTTAGGCTTATAATTTTTGTGCATTTTTTTTGTTAAACGTTAATATTACTAAATCAAATAGGATTGATGTGAATAAAAAATGGATGGATGCTAATCATGTAGAAAATGAGTACAAGGATGGGGTTAAATAGTTCATCAAGTTTGAAAAATATCATGTATATGAACCATCTCAAATCTTTTTTTTGTGTTTATGTTGTTTTTATTAAAGACTAATTAGTCCAGGGGAGTTGAAAGAACACTCAATCTATCATAAAATAGATTGAAGTTATAAATATTTGTCAAAACATGAGGAAAAGAGAATATAGCTAGTGACTGAGATAACACTACATTTTATAGATCATATGATATGATTATAATTTAGAACAATGATGAATATTATATCAATGATATGATTAAAAGTGTGAATATTGATGAAGATCATTTTGATTAAATGAAAATGATAGTTGAATATGAACTTCATGATTTTCCAAATTTTTTTGAGAAGTTAAATAGTGGTAAAATGATTCCATTTTATATTGGTTGAACTAAATATGCAACATTTCCAACCATAATAAAGTAATATAATTTAAAAAATATAAATGAATAGAGTGATTATAATTTTACTAAAATACTTTATCTTTTTAATGATACACTCCCAGAAGATAATGATCTTCCGGGGTGACCATATGATGCTAAATGGTATTCAATGGGTATGATCTCTGAAAGAATATATGCCTGTCTAGAAGACTGTACACTATTTTTCAAGGACCACAATTCACTTAAAAAATTCAAAAAGTATATTGATTCTTGGTATAATAATGATTAATGAGGTCTTATGATATTTTTATGGAACTATCCAATCATTCAAAGTTTTAATGAACCTATATGTAAGTGAGATAACTATAAGAAAATAAATGTGGTATATAGATACAAGAAATAAATATGTGAAACTTCATCACCCAAATGACTCTCCTTAGGGGATGAAAATGGATCATGAGTATCATAAATTTGGAAACGATATGATAATACTTCATATTGCGATATATATTGATAGATCTAATCTTATGGGTTTTAAAATAAGAACTCATAGTACATGACCGGTTATATTGGTAAATTATAACCTTCCACTATGGTTATGCATGAAATGAGAATAAATTTTGTTATAACTTCTTATAATAGTAATGAAACAATTGGGTAATGATATTGTTTTTTATTTGGATTTGGTGATTAATGATTTGAAATTATTATGGGATTCAGGTGTTAACATTGAATGATTATTAAAAAAATGAGGATTTCACATTGAGATCCATATTATAAAGAATTGTAAATAAAATTCCTACTTATAGAAATCTTTTTGGATATAATATTAAGTGAACTCAAGGGTGTACAATTTTTAAATAAGGTATATATTAAATTAGGTAGAAACATTCATTGAAGATAGTGTTTCCATGGAATCAAAAATTCCAACCCTAGTGACAAATGTATCGATCATGAATGAAACTATTTGATGGGTGTTAAGAAGAATGTACAACACTATCTCCACTAATAGGTGATCAACTATTTGAGAAATTAAATGATATAGAAACATATTTTGGAAAAAAACAAATCCTTACAAAAATTGGCTTAAAAAAGATATCATTTTTTTAAATTACCATATTGGAATTATTGGTATGTCGGAAATTTTCTTGGGGTTATGCATGTGGAAAAAATGTATATGATATTGTCATTAGTAAATTACTAAAATCACAAAAAGGATAGAATTATTTATAGGTTGGACATGATTTGCATGAGGATATGATAAGAGTTGGCACTGGTGAAGTTTGAATGATGAAATTTTCTTCCTCTTACTACAAACACTCTTTCCATGCCTGAGAAATACCAGTTTTGAAAATTCTTGAATAATATAAAGGTTATAGAGGTATATTCATAAACTTTTAGGAATATCATGTCAATGTATAATTTAAAGTTAAAGGGTATGAAATCACATGACTATCATGTTTTTATGCATGATCTATGACTATATCTTTATGTAGATTTCTTCCAAGAATGTCCACCAAACATTAACCAGGTTCTGTTTCTTTTTCAAAGCTATATGCAGCATGCTTATTGCCCCAACAAAATTTCCATCCATGGAGAAGGAAATTTATATAATTTTATAGTAATTTGAGGCTTTTTTAGTGTCCATTCATGTATTTTTATTTTTTAGTACATGATAGATTATGTTTTTAATAATAAAAAAACCTTTTTATTATTTTATGTGAAAAAATGTTCAAAAAAATTATATGTATTTTTATTATAAAATTAATTATAGTGATAATATTTATAAAATTACTATTTAATATGAAATATTACAAGTTTATATAACTTTTATAAATTACAAAAGTCTAATTATATCTTTATCATGTTCTCATTGTGATCTGAACATGATACATGGTTTTGGTTTCAAGAAATATTTTCATTTCAAACTACTTTATAGTATTCTTTATTTATTTAATTATAACTTGATATATATTGAAAATATTATTAAAAAACATTCCCAATTTAAAATAAAACACATTTATCTTCATTTAATTATAATAAATGGAAGTAAAAATTTATTATTTAAGTGGTGTGCCGAATGTTTGAAGATCTTGCAATAGTGCTGGAATTATGGATTTTCTAGAATTAAAAATATTATTTAATTTTATATCTCATTAAAATAACATCATAATCACTAAAAGTTTATTAGGTTATAAATATAAGAAGTTTTTATCCATTTTATTAGAATACATGAAAATCTAAAAATACCATTTAGGTGCCTTAAATAAAGGCCGAAGTACTATAATTATTTTTTTAGTGTTTAAATCATGTTTTCATAGTTTTTTATCATATATACTTCTATACATTTTAGATTGAATTGATTCATGATTACTTGGAAATATATTAAAATTTTATTCATTTAATTCCATTTTACCAACTTCTAATTTGTAACGCCCCGACCCCAGCTACCCAGAGTCGGTGCAATACTTCGTAACATTGGCATGATCACAAAAGATCATGTCTCGAAAGACCGATTAGTTTAGTAGCCTTGGAAACACTAGATACATTTGTAAACGTTACATTACATCATAAAGTGAAAAACTACAATAACAAAGTCTTCATAGTCCACACTCATATCCTCTTCTGACAATCCCAGCAGGTCATTCAGAAAAATACTTCTTCACTTCCTGGAAAATATTAAAACATTGAAAGGGTGAGCTCAGATGCTCAGTAAGGATAACAATATTACAGAAGCTTTCATAAATAAACATTAACATTTAAGGCAATGTATAACTAAAACAAAAGCCTTTTTAAACTTGAACTTCAGCATAATATGGAAAAATAAAATTAAATGATGCCATTTACCTACTCACATGGATATTCTACTAGTCGAATAATCACATGCAATATCAATAACCACTTTCATAATGAGGGAATGTATAATGCCAGACATTCTAAAACATTTTGTCAAGGCCTCGGCCAAGACGTCTAAAATGATTAAGGCCTCGGCCAAAACCATAAATCAAATTGGGAAAGGGCATCGGCCAATTCCACGTCTAGTTGTCTTATGAGACCTACCGATGCATCGTGGAGCTATAGCGGGCTCCACCAGTCACTTATTATGTCCAATACATTCCTCATATGAATAGGTTTAAACATATCATAAACCATAACATAATTGTATCACATAAAACATGCCTAAAGGAAACATAACATTTCCACATTTCAATCACAAGATATCAATACAACACATTTATATAATAAAAACACTTTCAAAACCATTTTCAATACCAAAATAAATGAAAGTTATAAATTTGTATTTATTTTTCATTAAAAAAAGTGTTGGCTTATAGAGGAATCTGAAACTCAAATAATGGTCACGGCGGTGGAGAAGTCGTTGTCATCGCATATGTACGGAAAGAAAAACATTCCCTGTTTGTCGTTTAGTAAAATGCTTCGTATAAAAAAGATTCCTTTTGAATAAACGTAAAAGACAAAGGGGTTTATACACCGTATAAAAGAAATTTGTGTATAAAACCAAATATGCCTCAATGAAAGGAGATTGAGACAAAGTCCTTAAAAAGATCATTTTTAAAATAAAATAGATCTATTATGTGTATTAACTATAAGTACACATAAAGAAATTATAAATACAAGATAGGACATAATAATATCATGACATAATTTGAAAGTAGGAGATTAACCCAAAGAATGGAAATTGGGTTATGAAGTTCCCTTACCTCGTGTCTGACTTGACTCAACCGTTCTTTAACCTCCTGAATAATAAACTAGAGTTAATATATACCTTATTAAGAACCATTTTTAATTTCATTATCCTTTTTATATCACTTATTACAACGTTATGAACATTATGTAATTATTTAAGTTAATAATGGTCGTTTTGTCGATCTTTGGTACTTGAGTCAACAATAAACTTCTTATAATTACAAGTTGTTATGTGGTAGAATATCCATTATCTCCAGAATTATATTCATGATTTAGATGTCATATATGTCATATATATCCAGTATATACATTCATTTATTACGTAACATTTAGAGGTAAGAAATGAAATGCACCGTTCATGGAGACGGTAAGTCGTACGTACACATGAACGCTACTTTCATTTCTATTTTGCATTTAATGGAATGAAATCATAATGATATAAATGTATAATATAATTCCAGTATAATATAGTGTATAATACCATTTACTCCATCCTTTATACATCCCACATATGGCATTAACGATTCAAATCACTTTGAGGGGGCGGTAGTCCGCACTTCCTAAAATGAAATTATCGCGTTTTACCCATAATGGAAATCATAAAGTATGCCATAAATGAGAAATACAGAAGCATAATTAAAACCTAAACATATTATATATCATATATAAATATATTTACATTTAATGGCCTCCTTTTAAGGTGTTATATGAGTGTTGAACAATCATCGTTTCGTGAGGCAGAAATTTGCCTTCCATAGAAACCGTATGTTCTTTAACCATTAGATGTAGGTGTGTGTAAGTGTAGCTCTAATCCTTATTATAACAACATCCCATTATATTTAGGATACTAGTTTTGTTACAAAATAAATGAATAAAAAGAGTTTAGGGGGTTGGAGAAGAAAAATAAAACAAAACAACATTAGAGAAGACATTACCTCAAAATCGTGTAACTCTTTTTGATTTGATCCAAAGGCTTCCTTGGAAAGAGTTCTGCCCATAGTGAGGCTTCTAGGAGTAAGAGGGTGAAGTTGGGAGAGTATTTGGGCAGAGTTTGGCCGAGAAAAATGGCTTGAAAGTGTGAATGAGGTGGTAGAGGTGGGGGCCTTTTATAAGTGGAGAGGAGGGGCACTTTTGGAAAGTAATAAAATGTTACTTTATTATACAATGATTTTAGGATTCTAAAGGTCCCACACTTATATAATTAGAGTATAAGGTGATACGGGTTCGAAATATAACCATCCAATAGTCTTTGGACAAGTTTAAGCCTTGGATTATACATTATCTTTTCATTTTATTAAAATCGTTAAATAATGAGGTCATCGCTGCATCATAATGATGTCATAATTAATTTAATTTATTTAATGTCTAAAAATTATAAAAAAAATACTATGATGTAGGAAATATTTTTAGCTTTCCAATTACTATTTATAGTCAAAAATATGACTTTTATAACCCCAAGTAAAAATTGTTTTAGTAAAACAACTCATGTTTGTGTCAATTTAATTTTAACATTAAATAAATATATATTAATGTCATTTTCCAACAAAGGTTTCTCTATGGGGTCCCCAAGTTGACCCATGGGTTTTCTTGGTCGGCCATGACTCATCCAATACGAGTAGGACAAGTGTCAAGCTCATCTCATATTATTAAAACATTATTTTTACCTTAAACTACACTAATTACCTCTAATCGCGATTAAGAACTTAAAAGTTACTATTCACCAAAAATTATTTTAATCTCATTGAACCACATTTTACTTTTTAATGACAACCATGTATGTCGAATTTTTGAAAATCAAATCATAGAAGTGGTAATATTTCATTTAAAAGAAAAATCAGTTATTTAACTACCACTTACTGGTTTCACTATTCATCAAAAATTGAAGTTTTTCAGAATAAGGCCAAAATTTCACCCTAAGCTATAATTGATATTCCGAATTCAAAAATGATGTCTATTTTACAAAATTCCAAACATATAAGTTTAATTAATTAATTTTATAATTAATTCCCACTGTTACAAAAAATAGCGTGTTTTTAAGAAACAATTTATATCAAAAGATTGGCAATTGTTTATGTCCAATTTCAATGTTAAATTAATTCTAATGAACCCCATTGGATAAAATGGTAAAAATATATTCTAATTATACTTTAAAACCACTAAATATTATAATCTATCTCTATAAATTATTTTTATTAAAAAAGTTGTTTTTAAGTATTTTTCACTATTTATAAAAAATTAGTAGTTCTCAGAAAAATACCAAAAATTCAACATAGGATAATTTCAATATTCCGAATCCAAAAATGAAGTCCATTTTGATAAATAAAATTTATAAAATTTCAAAAAGTAGGTATTACTATTCACAACGGCTAGTTTAATTAGTTGTGGTGTGTGTTAGAGCTCGAGGTTGCGTACAACACACGCTATTGCATTATTGAATGAGAAGCGTATCATGGAAGCTCGGGGTGTTACATTCTCCCCTACTTCAATAAATTGTTTCCTCGCAATTTGAAATTTTTTTCTTTGAAAGTAAAAGGTTGAAAATAGAAAATACCTTTGTGGAAAACCCACATCGGAAATAAGATTAATAAAATTTAGCCTTAATAAGAGGGAAAGGGAAATGAAGGAGTCACCACCCAATTATTATCTCGATTAGGAGAACATTGGTGGCAATTAAAGACATATAATTGGAGGAAAAACGTTAATATTTGTAGGGAGTGATTGAGGTCATCAATCACAATCAACTGTAAAATTGAGGGCCTCAAAGCGTTCAATCTATGTTGATTTAAAATATCATCAGTTCAACAAGACATAAGGTATTAGGATAACACATTTTTTTTGTTTTAATATCCCTTTACTAAAGTTTAAGAATTAATTTATTCATTGAATAAGAGATAGGTATATATATTTATGCTTGAAAATTAGAGTTTCAACTTTCAACTCATCTTTCACTCAAAAAGATAATAGAACTCAAAAATATTATACTTATCCTAATTGTATAAGGTTCCAAATGTTAACACATACCATTTAGATTAGTAAAATTATTTTTTAACAACTAGGGACTTCCTGTAGGCTAGTGGTAGGAAATAAAGGCCTATCGCACTATGGTTGTGGATTTGATTCCTGCAGTTTTTTCCGACGCGACGGGTTATGCCCCACCCTGCAGGTTGTCCTTTTCCAAAAACTATAGTATCATAATATTCCAAAAATAATCTTCATAAATTTTTTAACCTTAAACAATACTATCCAAAGATCAACTTAATCCATTCCAACCTTTATAGTTATCCAAAATACCTCTGTCCAGACTTTCTCTAAAAGGTCTCTAAATTCCAAAATCAATTTATAAAATTCCCCAAAGAAAGTAAAGTTTCTCTTATTGTCACATAATAAAAATATAATTACCTTCATCATATTAAAACCTTACTGAAATCAACAAGTACTGCAGTACAATCCTTATATATATATCACATTATTCTAATAACCAGAATATAATCCATGAGTCCAAAAGCACCAATACATTAGTTATTCTTCTTCAACTGTAGTAACAGCATAAAATTGTCCTTGATCCCTTGGCCTTTTCTGAGGTAAGTTTCCCTAACGCTTAGGAAATTCATTTGCATAATGACCCATTTCTCTACAATTGTAGCATTCAACTTTGATAGCCTCTTTCTTTCCCTTACAATCACGAGACTGGTGACCTTTTTCTCCACATTTGTAACGAACTCCCATTCCTTTTAGGCAAGTACAAGGGTGATTCTTCCCACAATTATCACATAATGGGAAATCCTTCTTTCCCTTTTTCCCTTTATCTGTCTCTTGTTCCATTGTTCTCTTCTTCTATTTCTTTACTTTGTTGTCATAAGACTTAGAAAATTCCTTTTCTGTCTTGATAGCACATGAGACAATATCTTCGTATGATGAGAAGGATTGTGATACTAAAGCTCGACGGAGAAATGGTTTTAACCCATCAAAGAAACGATCAATCTTACTCCTTGGGTTACGTATATAATCGGAAGCATGCCTCGCTAACCTTGTAAAGTTAGCCTCATACTTTGCGACATTCTCATCCTCCTTCTTCCTCAGACTCAGAAATTGCCTTTCCATATCTGCTCGATGGTCACGAGGAAAGTATTTTTCTAAGAAAAGCTCTTTGAACTCCCTCCATTCCATATTTGATACATCATCATCTTCCTTTGTTTTTTGAATCAGCGACCACCACTGATCGGCATCTCCAGTGAGGCGGTAAACTGCCATGACAACCTTCTCCCTTTCGCTACTCCCCAAGGCATGGAATATTTTCTCTAAGGAGTTTATCCATTGCTCAGCTACTAACGGATTTGTACCCCCCATTAAATGTTGGTGGTTGTTGCCTCATGAAGCGGTCTAACATTGATCCTCCACGTTGCGGATCAGGGTGCTCCATACGAGTAAGGTTATTATTCATAACCTGAGTGAGTTGTCCCAGTATGGTAATAAGTTGATCAGCACCTGTTGTATCTCCAAATCCACAATAATTATCTTGAGCAGGAGGGAAATACCTACACGGAGTGCGTGCATTGATACGGTTTCCATTCCTTCCACTAGGCACCATTTCTAAACAATGTCATAAACTAGATTAGTTTATGAATTAAAATACATAATTCCATATTTTTAAAACACTTTACATAAATTGAACTATTTATGGATATAATCCATAATCATAAAAAGAAATGTTTTCTTTGATAAAGTATATTCTCATAACCCTTCATAGTGGTTTGTAAATAAAATGAGAATTATCCTAAGCATATCCCCTGGGAGTGTCGTAACCAAGAGTGCAGCAAGGCCCGTTGTCGTGCACCAGTTGTCGTTCGAGTCTAGCTCAAAGCGGTGTTTTCGGGTTTTACCCCTAGGTACATCTGTGCCAGAGCCGCCACTACCTGCTCGTATCCAGACAGGGATGTATTGCTTGGAAAACTCACAAAATCTCTATAATACTAAAATTCTAGGATGTTTTTCTATACTAATACTCAAAGCCTATCTTCGGGCTATGTGCTCTAATCAGATTTTATCTAAATCTAGCTTCCAAGGTTTGTACTAAACTGCCTCTGATACCAACTGTAAAGCCCCGACCCCAGCTACCCAGAGTCGTTGCATTACTTCGTAACATTGGCATGATCACAAAAGATCAAGTCTCGAAAGACCGATTAGTTTAGTAGACTTGGAAACACTAGATACATTCATAAACGTTACATTGCATCATAAAGTGAAAAACTACAATAACAAAGTCTCCATAGTCCACACTCATATCCTCTTCCAACAATCCCTGCAGGTCATTCAGAAAAATACTTCTTCACATCCTTGAAAATATTAAAACATTGAAAGGGGTGAGCTCAGATGCTCAGTAAGGATAACAATATTGTAGAAGCTTTCATAAATAAACATTAACATTTAAGGCAATGTATAACTAAAACAAAAGCCTTTTTAAACTTGAAATTCAGCATAATATGGAAAAATAAAATTAAATGATGCCATTTACCTACTCACATGGATATTCTACTGGTCGAATAATCACATGCAATATCAATAACCACTTTCATAATGAGGGAATGTATAATTCCAGACATTCTGAAACATTTTGTCAAAGCCTCGGCCAAGACGTCTAAAATGATTAAGGCCTAGGCCAAAACCATAAATCAAATTGGGAAAGGGCCTCAGCCAATTCCACGTCTAGTTGTCTCATGAGACCTACCGATGCATCGAGGAGCTATAGCGGGCTCCACCCGTCACTTATTAAGTCCAATACATTCCTCATATGAATAGGTTTAAACATATCATAAACCATAACATAATCGTATCACATAAAACATGCATAAAGGAAACATAACATTTCCACATTTCAATCACAAGATATCAATACAACACATTGATATAATAAAAACGCTCTCAAAACCATTTTCAATACCAAAATAAAAGAAAGTTAAAACTTTGTATTTATTTTTCATTAAAAAAAAAGTGTTGTCTTGTAGAGGAAGCCGAAACTCAAATAATGGTCACGACGGTAGAGAAGTTGTTGTTGCCGCATATGTATGGAAAGAAAAACATTCCCTTTTTGTCGTTTAGTAAAATGCTTCGTATAAAAAAAGATCCCTTTTGAATAAACGTAAAAGTCAAAGGGGTTTATACACTGTATAAAAAAAAGTTGTGTATAAAACCAAATATGCCTCAATGAAAGGAGATTGAGACAAAGTCCTTAAAAAGATCATTTTTAAAATAAAATAGATCTATTATGTGTATTAACTATAAGTACACATAAGGAAAGTATAAATACAAGATAGGACATAATAATATCATGACATAATTTGAAAGTAGGAGATTAACCCAATGAATGGAAATTGGGTTAAGAAGTTCCCTTACCTCGTGTCTGACTTGACTCAACCGTTCTTTAACCTCCTGAATAATAAACTAGAGTTAATATATACCTTATTAAGAACCATTTTTAATTTCATTATCCTTTTTATATCACTTATTAAAACATTATGAACATTATGTAATTATTTAAGTTAATAACGGTCGTTTTGTAGATCTTTGGTACTTGAGTCAACAATAAACTTTTTATAATTACAAGTTGTTATGTGGTAGAATATCCATTATCTCCAGAATTATATTCATGATTTATATGTCATATATGTCATATATATCCAGTATATACATTCATTTATTACGTAACATTTAGAGGTAAGAAATGAAATGCACCGTTCATGGAGACGGTAAGTCGTACGTACACTTGAACGCTAATTTCATTTCTATTTTTTATTTAATGGAATAAAATCATAATGATATAAATGTATAATATAATTCCAGTATAATATAGTGTATAATACCATTTACTCCATCCTGTATACATCCCACATATGGCTTTAACGATTCAAATCACTTTGAATGGCGGTAGTCCGCACTTCCTAAAATTAAATTATCGCGTTTTACCCATAATGGAAATCATAAAGTATGCCATAAATGAGAAATAAAGAAGCATAATTAAACCATAAAAATATTATATATAATATATAAATATATTTTCATCTTAATGGCCACCTTTTAAGGTGTTATATGAGTGTTGAACAGTCATCGTTTCGTGAGGCAGAAATTTGCCTTCCACAGAAACTGTATGTTCTTTAACCATTAGATGTAGGTGTGTGTAAGTGTAGCTCGAATCCTTCTTATAAAAAAATCCCATTATATTGAGGATACTGTTGTTGTTACAAAATAAATGAATAAAAAGAGTTTACGGGGTTGGAGAAGAAAAATAAAACAAAACAACATTAGAGAAGACATTACCTCAAAATCGGGTAACTCTTTTTGATTTGATCCAAAGTCTTCCTTGGGAAGAGTTCTGCCCAAAGTGAGGCTTCTAGGAGTAAGAAGGGGAAGTTGGGAGAGTATTTAGGTAGAGTTTGGCCGAGCCAAATGTCTTGAAAGTGTGAATGAGGTGGTAGAGGTGGGGGACTTTTATAAGTGGAGAGGAGGGGCACTTTTGGAAAGTAATAAAATGTTACTTTATTATACAATGATTTTCGGATTCTAAAGGTCCCACACTTATATAATTAGAGTATAAGGTGATAAGGGTTCGGAATATACCCATCCAATAGTCTTTGGACAAGTGTAAGCCTTGGATTATACATTATCTTTTCATTTTATTAAAATCGTTAAATAATGAGGTCATCGCTGCATCGTAATGATGTCATAAATAATTTAATTTATTTAATGTCTAAAAATTATAAAAAAAATACTATGATGTAGGAAATCTTTTTATCTTTCCAATTTATATTTATAGTCAAAAATATGACTTTTATAACCCCATGTAAAAAGTGTTTTAGTAAAACAACTCATGTTTGTGTCAATTTAATTTTAACATTAAATAAATATATATTAATGTCATTTTCAAACCAAAGTGGATCCATGGGGTCCCCAAGTTGACCCATGGGTTGTCTTTATCGGCCATGACTCATCCAATAGGAGTAGGACAAGTGTCAAGCTCATCTCAAATTATTAAAACATTATTTTTACCTTAAACTACACAAATTACCTCTAATCGCGATTAAGAACTTAAAAGTTACTATTCCCCAAAAATTATTTTAATCTCATTGAACCAAATTTTACTTCTTAATGACAACCATGTATGTTGGATTTTTGAAAATCAAATCACAGAAGTGGTAATATTTCATTTAAACGAAAAATCAGTTATTTAACTACCACTTACTGGTTTCACTATTCATCAAAAATTGAAGTTTTTCAGAATAAGGCCAAAATTTCACCCTAAGATATAATTGATATTCCGAATTCAAAAATGATGTCTATTTTAAAAAATTCCAAACATATAAGTTGCATTAATTAATTTTATAATTAATTCCCGCTGTTACAAAAAATAGCGTGTTTTTAAGAAACAATTTATATCAAAAGATTGGCAATTGTTTATGTCCAATTTCAATGTTAAATTAATTCTAATGAACACCATTAAATAAAATGGTAAAAATATATTCTAATTATACTTTAAAACCACTAAATAGTATAATTTATCACTATAAATTATTTTGATTAAAAAAGTTGTTTTTAACTATTTTTCACTATTTATAAAAAATTAGTAGTTCTCAGAAAAATAACAAAAATTAAACATAGGCTAATTTCAATATTCCGAATCCAAAAATGAAGTCCATTTTGATAAATAAAATTTATAAAATTTCAAAAAGTAGGTATTACTATTCACAACGGCTAGTTTAATTAGTTGTGGTGTGTGTTAGAGCTCGAGGTTGCGTACAACACACGCTATTGCATTATTGAATGAGAAGCGTATCATGGAAGCTCGGGGTGTTACATAATTAAGTCATTTAGATGGATTAAAAATTAACCAATATTTATGTTTTCAAGTTTTACATAAAACGAGGAATCACTATTCATCATCTTCTTTCTCCAAAAAATTTCCTCCATGGATGAACTCTCAAGACTTTTATCCCTAGACTCGAAAATATTCTCCATCATCTTCAGATATCTTTTCTCCTCCATGCATGGATTCTCCAAAAATAGTATCAGATTATTCAAGCTTTTAGTCTAACTATGGATCTAAAATTTGAATTAATGGTGCATATAAGTTTATTACAAAAGTTAGATCTAAATTTATAACTAATTGTGGATATAAATTTATCTCTCAATGGAAGATCTTATATTATCTCAACGGTTGATCCTCAATGGTATCAGATACTTTCTATCACCAGATTGTATTATGATATTTTAATTAATAGTCAATCTGATTGCATTATTTATGAAATTATTTTACATGTATTGAACTATTTATTTAAATTTATATTTTATCTATATTATAGATATTATTTGAACAATTCAACAGGTTATCTAAATCATTTTGGATTGGTTTTTATGTTTTGATTTCAAATAATTATTATTATGATTATTATAGATATTATTATTAAATATCATGGATAATTAACAAGTTTAATTTTGAATTTTTTCCCATGGAATGTGTTTGATAATATTTGAAGATCTATATTTAAATAGTTTTCTATCATCCTTGAAATAAATAGAATACACAGGATAACATCTTTCACTCTTTGTTTTTTCATGAGAAAAAGATATGAACTTTAAACCTTATGTACAAACCATAGTCTTGTGCGATAATCTATTTTACCTACTAGGTAGTCTCTCAAGCTGAACAAAATCTTCCACAACTACTTCTTCCTTGATGAGAAATCTACATTTCTCAAAAACTATTACCTTTAGTTTATTTTTTTATCTTTTATTAATTCTATTTTCTATGTCTGTAACACTATTTCCAATCTGTCTCACACACTCTTTGTTTTTTATTTATTCTTTTACACAAATATTAATATTATTATTCTCTATCTTCGAGTTATGACTCCCAAATTCTAAAGTCAAAAAAATTCAGGTGTTGAATCCCAGTATCTAAAGTTTGTGTTTTAATTGAAATTTGATTCCTCATAAAATTTCAGTGTGTCATGGTTATCCATTCACTATAAAAGGATTTGTAATTTGGTTATGATTCCCCTATAAAAATCATATTAGTGAAAATGTCTCTCTCACAGAGTAGAGTAGGGACACTTTAGACTGAAATATTATAAAAAACATCCTTGTGTTCTTTAATATTTACAATGTTAATTAAATCTAATAATTAACTCTAATGATTAATTTAAATAATAAATTTTTCTGATTAATTTTCTAATCTGGTATATTCACCCCCTCTAGACCATTTTATATCTCCCTATTTTGACCCAATAGATATGTTATTTACACTGATATTCATTGATATGATGGTTTACGTGATGGTTCAATTGGTAAGATATATTCAAATATGTGGTCCTATATGTCATATATGGATATACCCCATTGAATTGAATGAGAATATTTTGAAAGGATATATCAAAAATAAAATTTTTATTGAAGGTTTTATTGTAGAGAAATGTATTATTTGGGAATCGGTTTAATTTTGCATCAAATACCTGTTTGATGTGAAAATCATTAGTATATCAAAATATCATCACACCAGGTAACTTGTGTGTAAAGGAATATTTATAATAGATGTTGTAACAATTACTATTACGTAGTAGGAGTAGGCCCATCATTTCATTTTTCATAAAAGTTTAGAGGCTAATCCATATTTTGAAAGAAAAAAAAGTAATCCTTAGGTATTTGAATTCATCTAGGGCTTAAATATTGATATAAAATATACACAATTAACTGTTTATAGGATAATTTGTAGAAAATATTTTTATTGAGTAACTAAAAATCTAGATTCCATTTGAAAATGTATTTTATGGCTAGCTTGAGGAGAAAGTATGAATATATTATCTTATAATGGTTATGTAATTAATGGTTATAAGTTCTATATAAATAAACATGATGGACGTTGTTCTATGAAAAATATTTGAGTTAATCTTATGGTTGAAAAGATGCATGTATCTAGTATCAAGGTTATAAATACAATTTATGAAAATATGTCATACTTTTTCATCATCAAACGAATATGAGAGTAAGATTAAACAACATTCCAAGTTTCTATTTTTCAATGTAAGTGAGTTGATAATAGGAGGGCAGTTAAAATAGATGAATTAAGATTAAAGTGGATTTCATTATGGAAGGGTACAAAGATGAAAAATTTATAATGGTATAATAGAAAGTACAAGGTTTTCATGTTCCATATATTTCTAACTGAATGTGGTCAATTGTTCAATTTTTGATCAAAACCAATGAAAATCCATATATCAATTCAATTAAGGATGATACTTTAATGGAGTAATAATAATCATTTTTTAGTTGTTCCAATATAGATGGGGTATTTTATGTTACATGAGAACATAATGAAGGGATTTGGATACTCAATGGAGGGGTCAAACCTATTCAACCTTTTAAATAGAGAGTTCAATAACCAGATTATATATTTTTTGTAATATACATTGTGTTACATCATATTATTATATGTTCACTACTGCATATATGTAATCTAAATTAAATATTAAACCCATTATGTAGATAATGAATTATCCAAATGTAAATGCTTATAATCCTTGGGAACAACAGTTTTCTTAACATGCTGTTGCTCCCAATGTAGAGGAACAACAAGAATTTGGACATGCCGATGCTAAAAATCCACAGGAACAACATATCAAAAATGTTCAAGTAGGAGAAATGGTAGAAAGTGAAAAACTCATGTCCAAGAAAAATAATGAGCATAATAGGATTATGGTGTTAGAAAAAATTATTAAGGAGAGAAACAAAGGCATCAAATTTGATGTTTAATGGAATGCACACAACTAGCCTGTTAACTCCAAAAGACTATGTTCAGTAGTTATATTGGAATAACCACTCAAATGTGTGTTTTTATTGATCTAGATTCATGAAGAAATGTGGTTCACTTTCTTAAGGTGCTAATTTTGGAAGATATTATGGTGAAATCATATGATATACTTTTCTTATTTTACCCAAAAAATGTTGATTTACTATTCAGTATCTTTTGGAGAGTGAATTTATAGTAGATGAAACCCAAATTAAATTTTTATTAATTTTGATTAGAAATTATCATAGAGGATTTTAGAAAATTCATATGAAGTATTATATCAAATATGATAAAGGGAAAATAAACCCACACCCACCATAAATGCATGCATGCCTGATAAACCAATAATCATGGGATATGTCTATTATTAATCATGAGGTTACATATATTTAGGTACATTATGTCTTGTAATAAATTACTTGAGAATACTTGTATCAATCGCTTTGATTAATAAAAACATGATGAATATAAGAAACATTCAATAAAACCAACATGCCCCAACCACAATGTAAGGATGGGATATGCGTCACTTGAAAAAAAATGGAATGTTTTTTAAATATATAGTAGTACTTTTATGTGACATGAAAAAAACAATAATTATATGCTTTTATTTATATGAATATAGATTAATAAAAATCCAAAGACACTTCTATCCCACATAATGTGCTATGGAAGGAGGCACATGTAAATAAAGATAAGATACTACTAGATGAAAACACACAAAAGTGTGGAAAGCATGTGTAAATATGGAAATATATTTTCTTTCATTAAATAGGTATTGCATAAAAATGATCACTTATTTTTGAATATTTATTATTCAAATTAGACACAAGAATCATCATTATCTATACCTTATAAACATATTAAGGGAAACCTACACCCACCATAGATGTATGAACAACTGATAAACCAATAAGCATGGGATTTATTTATTGTTCATCATGAGGAGACATATTTTCAAGTAAATTGTGACTAGTAATATATTGCTTGACCATAGGTGTATTAATAAATATTATTAATAAAAAATTTCTCAAAAATAATCAATGTGTAGTAAAACCAACATACCCCTACCATATGTGGTACACTTTAATTAAAAATGGTATGTATTTTAAATATATATTAGTACTTTTATGTGACATGAAAAAACAAAATAATTGTGTTACATTATTTATATAAAGACTGATGAATCAAAATAAAAATCCACTTCCACACCACATCATGTGATATAGAAGGAGGAAAATGTAAATAAAGATGAAAGCACACAAAAAGTGTTAAAACATGTGTAATTATGACATCATATATTTTTTCTTTAAATAGGCATTACATAAAAATTATTATTTATTTTTCTATATTTTTTATTTGAATTATACATAGGAATCATCCTTAGATGTACCTTATGAACATCATTTATTAGTGGACCTTAAGCAACCAGAACAATATACTCATGTTAGATGTACAAGTTTTGGGGTGTCACCCGGAACATATTCTGAGAAAATAAACAATCATTGGAATAAAGATAAGAAAAATAAACAGATGCAGGTAAGATTAGATGCTCTATAAGAAAACATTAATCGGATTTATGATTTGTTAGATAATTTTATTGGAAGGAATCAAAGATAAGAAACAACACAACAAAAACCACTATAAAAATACTCCCTCGCCCCCGCCTACATTGAGGAAAGCAATTCCCCTCAAAGTGTTTTCTTAAAAGAGGTGAAAAATTTGGTCATAATTTTTCAATGAAATGTGAACTAGAAATACACTGATACATTTCCTATAATAAATTTCTAGAGGGTCAAAATGATTGTGATTTATTTCTATCAACACCCACCTATCACTTTATTACGAGGGATTCCCTGTAATATATCCACAGAGATCTTCTACACAACTAAAAACTTTTAATAGTTGATGTGAGAGTGGGTATTCACATATATCATGAGTCAAGCACTATGATACCTATTCAAATTAATTATGTAGATATTACTACTATCAATATTTCTATTGGAGCATTCATAACATGGAAATTTGATTTTGTAAAAATACATATCGACATAGAGGTAATCCTTTCCAATTTATTTTTTATTCAAAACCTTAAATAATTAATGAAAAAGGATTGATGTTATAGATGTTTTTATAGACAAACAAAGGGAATGGGTGATATGGAAGGTCAAATCGAAACATTCTAAAGGATCAACCAACCAATCAATAATATTTTCACAAATTACCTTTACCCCACCCCTTAAAATTTCACATTTACTAACATTAAAGGTTCATGTGGACAAAATGTTAGCAATTGGTCATATCACCATAATTGATTTTGAATAATAGATGTATAGAGAGGCCATTAGAGATTATATTGGTCTTGATAATGTAAATGAAATTATCAAGCATGAATTTCTAGGAGTATCAGTAGTAAATGTATACATGAGGTGTGTTTTAATGAATTGTTTTCTCAATAACTAATCTACTATTTTAATTATTTATAAATAAAATTCTTCATTTTTAAAAGAATATATATCAATACTGTTTGAATGAAAAACCTTTTGAACATAAATTTGGACTCATTAGTCCTCACATCACTTCTACAGAACTTTCTAATTACAACCAAAGAAATATGAAGTAATAATAGAAAAAATGGCCACAATGTTTGAAAGAAAACTTACAGATGACATACTCTTCTTAATACCCATGATGTAGGTGTAAAACCCTACAATTTAATCGAATCAAATATATTTTCATTACTTTAATTATTTATTATTTTTTTAAGAAGCATTTTTTACTCATTTTAATAAATTTAGATACTCGAAAAAATTATTTTCCATATTTAATGCTTGGATACCCAACAAATTGACCACACATGATAAAATTTATCAAGTTATAATATACTACATTCAATATTTTACAAATATACTTCAAGTTGTACATTTTATATTATTTTTTAATAAAAATTATATTATGATAAGAGAGCATTTAAATATAGTCAAAATCAAGGCATGAGGATTGTCCATGAGCACAAAAATCTTATAAACTTCTATAAATGGATAATTATTAGGGTATATATAATAAAATTAAACTATGATAATATATATGTACAAAAATTACTTATTTTTATCAATGTTTATGTAGTTCCTAGAATGAACTAATCAAAAATATTTTGGTTATTATTTTTGAATATTTATGAAAGATATCATATTCCATCAATTAACTAATGTTCTTGCAGAGTTATTTTTGATGATAATTACAATTTTATTTAAAATAATTATTAATACTTTATTTATTCATATTTTTCTAGTAATACTAGGACTATAGATTGTTCTTATATTTCCAAGAGGAAATAGATTTGTTTAGAAAAAAATGGACAAAATACATGATGTCAGATTATATATAGAAATCATGAGGAGGTGACTTCCTATTATTATATAGTTAATTTAATCACCATTTTATCTATATTTTTTAGTTAATTTCATTATATTATTTATTAGATACATATTTAGTAAATTTTCATAGAGATCATGGACTCAAAAATAATGACGCACTAATGATGATGCACTTTAATTTTTTTTTCTAAAATGCATATAACATTCCAGGATATCAAATAAAAAGATACTTAGATAACCTTGAAGGATGAATTCATTGAAGAATAATCATACATAGTAAGATGGGTAGGAATCAACCGCACCTCAATGTGATACAAGGTATTCATATTATGACTCAAAGTTTATGTTTTTATTTTAATATTGATATTTTAGCTCTAAACACTTGTTACATAATCAAAATTGAGCAAACACATTTTGATTGTTATGATACTTTAGGAAAATTATACATAAGTCATTTTTGATGTGTAGGAATTAGTTGCACCTCAATCTAATACATGGTGTTCTTGGTATGAAAAATCTAGTAATATGTTCATAGATGCTCATGCTTGTGAAATATTTGACCTCAATACTGTAATTGAGACAATGGTGAAAGGGAAATAGGACCAGAATGTCTATATAAATAATGAAAAGGAGAATTCATACTATTTATTTAGTTAATTTTTTCAACATTTTATCCACTATGTTAAAGTTAATTTGCTTATCATTTTTATCTAATATATATTTAGTTTTTTAATGGGTCTTTTTGGGAATTCATACTATTTTTAAGTTAATTTAATTATTTTTTTAGTTCAAAACACACATCATATACTCATAACTAATAAAACAAATTTATATTATTTTGATACTTTAGGGAAATGATCCATAAGTCATTTGTGACATGTAGGAATTAACCACACCTCAATATGATAAATGGTTTTTCTGGTATGACATAAAGTGCATTTTTTCAATTTAAAATTAACTTATTATTTTAAAAAACATTTCACTTACTAAAAACTAAGAAAACATATTAATATTTTTTTGATACTTTAGTCAAATGAATCATATGACATTTATGATGTGTATAAATAAACCAAAGATCAATCTGATACATGGTGTTACTAGTATGACTCAAAGTGTTAGCTATTAGTTTAAAATCAACATTATAGTTCAAAATGTGTTCCACTGACTGAAAATAAAGAAATCACTCTCATATGTCTTGATACATTAAAAAAAATTATTCATAGGTTATTTTTGATGTGTAGGAATTATTCTCATATAAAATCGACACATGATGTAACCATTATGACTCAAAGTACATGTTATTCAGTTTAAATTGACATTTTAGTAAAAAGGAAACATAAAATACTCAAAACTGATAAAATAAATTCATATTGTTCTAATTATTTATATAAAAACCAATGATTCATTTTGGATTTGTATTAATCAACAAAACATCAATCTGATTCATGGTGCGACCGATATGACACAAAGTGTGTTTCTATTTAAATTTTACATTTTAATTCAACAAAAAAAATCACATACTCCAAACTAAGAAAAAACATTAATATTTTTTTACACTTTAAGAAAATTATCCATAAGTCATATGAGACTTTTAGAAATCAGTCTCACCTTAATTTGATATATGGTGTGCCCAGTATCACTCAAAGTTCATGTTATCAGTTTAAAATTTACACTTTAGTTAAAAACATGTTTCATTCAAAGAAAAACAAAATCCATACTCATATTGTCATGATAATTTATTAAAATTATTCAGAATTCATTTTTAACATGTAGGAATTAGTCTCATGTCAAACTGACACACGATGTGACTGATATGGATCAAAGTGTTTGTTTTTAGTTTAAAATGAAATTTTAGTAAAAAAGTCACGTGAAATACCCAAAACTAATAAAAAATATTTGGATTGTGTAGAAAATTTTAGAAAAAAAAATCCTTAATTCATTTTTGATTTATTGGAATTAACTACATGCCAATTCGATGCACGATGTGAGCGCTATGACTCAAAGTGTGTTATTTTTTAAAATTGACATTTTAGTTCAAAACAAAAGTTACATAGTAAAAACTGAGAAAATATATTGGGATTGTTTTGATAATTTATAAAAGTGATCCATAAATCATCTTTAACATGTAAGAATCATCCTCACCTTAATATGAAACATAGTGTTCCCAATATGACTCAATGTGTATGTTATCAGCTAAAAATCAACATTTTAGTTCAAAATGTATGTCACTCACTAAAAACTAATAAAACATGATCAAATTGTAAAAATAATTTAGTAACACAATTCATAATTTATTTTTGATGTTTAGGAATTAGTCTCATATAAAACCGACACATGATGTGACTGATACAACTCAAAGTGTCTGTTTTCAGTTTAAATTGATATTTTAATAAAAATTCAGTTGATATTCTCAAAATGGAGAAAATATATTTTAATTGTTTTGACACTTTCAGAACATAATCCTTAATTCAAATTTTATGTGTAGGAATCAACTAATCATCATTCCATTGTATAATGCGACTGGTATGACTAAAAGTGTGTTTTAATTTAAAACTGAGATTTTAGTTCAAAATAACCACCACATACTCAAAACTGAGAAAACTCTCTCAGATTTTTTTTGATAGTTTAGGAAAAAAATCCCCAAGTCATTTATAATGTCTAGGATTCATTCACACATCAATATGATACATTATTTGCTCGATATGACTCAAATTTTATGTTTTTAGTTTAAAATTGATATTTTAGTTCAAAATGTGTTACTCTTACTAAAAACTTAGAAAAAATGCTCATATTGTCTTCATACTTTAGGAAAATGATTCATAAGTCATTTGTAACGTGTAAGAAATGGTATCACAACAAACCAACACATGGTGTGACCGATTTGACTCAAAGTAATTTTTTTATGTTTAAATTGATATTTTCGTAAAAAAGATATGTGACAAACTAAAAACTGAGAAAACACATTTAGTTTGTTTCGATACTTTAGAAAAATGATCGTTAAGTCATTTTTTATGTGCATGAATAAACTGAGATTCAATATGACACACAGGGGGACCAATATAAATCCAAGTGTGTATTTTTATTTAAAATTAAAATTTTAGTTCAAAACACACATCACATATCAATGCTAATAAAACACATTTGAATTATTTTTACACATTTTTACAATGATACATAGGTTATTTTTGTTTTTTTGGAATTAAGTAAATCTCAATTAAATAAAATATGTGATATTAATGACTCAAAGTGTCTGTTATCAGTTTAAAATTGACATTTTAGTTCAAAATGTGTGTAGGAATCAGTCTCACATAAAACCGACACACAATGTGACTGATATGATTCAAAGTGCATGTTTTCAGTTTAAAATAAATATTAGTAAAAAAACATGTGACATAATCAAAACGTATCAAACACATTCTTATTATTGTCATACTTTAAGAAAATGATCCTTAAGTCATTTTTGACATGTATGAATCAACCACACATCATTATCACTATGTGATCAGTATGACTCAAAGTGTGTCTTTTTATTTAGAATCAACCTTTTCTTTCCAAACAAACATCACATAATAAAATACATGAAAACATATTATTATTTATTTGATACTTTAGAATAACCATCCAAAATTAATTTGTGATATGTAAGAATCATCCTCACCTCAATATGACACACAGTGTGCCCAATATGACTCAAACTCTGCGTTTTGAGTTAAAAAAATGACATTTTAGATTAAAAAACACGAAATACTCAAAAATGGGAGAAAAATTAAAATTGTTTTTGTACTTTAGTATTAAAACACATAATTCATTTGTGATGTGTAGGAATCTACCCCACCTCAGTACAATACATGGTGTGATCGATATTTCTCAAATTGTGTGGTTTCAGTTTAAAAATGACATTTTATTAATATATTGTTTCATTTTTATGGTTAATTTATTTATTTTTAGTATTACTAATATAGTAATTATTTTATTGTATAGGTGCATTCTTTTTCTCAAATTGAGGTGGTTTTTTCAGCAACTGATACCATGATTGGGATTTTTTGAGAGGGGATCGGGTTTCAAAGATAACAAAACTGTTGATGTTTTTGAATGTTTTTATTAAATTGTACATGATAATGTAATTTTACAAAAAAATGTTTGAAATTTATATAATATAGTGTTTTTTAATTTATTTGTGATGTAATTGTTATTTCAATTAAATTATAAATTTTCAATATACCTGTATTTTATGAATTTTCTATATACTAGTATTTTCTGTTATAGTATGCTATAATTTTTATAGAAAATTACAACAGAATAATCTTTATTATCACTAGAAATTTATTGATAAAGGGGGATCCCCTTTAACAGTTCATAGGAAAAAAAATTAGCACTGATAAAGACTTTTTCTTGCACTGTCTGTAACAAACTGAACTATTATAAATTAAATTTACCTTTGATTTAATTAAATGTCTTGTTTTTTAAAATGGATATAGAAAACACATGCACTCTATTTGTTTTTTTATATCCAATTTTATTTAAATGTATGCTAATTATTCTTACCGTTGATAATATAGTCATTGAACAGTGATCACTGGACTAGTATAAATATGGGGTTTTAACAAATCATTTTGGCACAGAAAAAGGAAGAGATGGCCAAAACCAGTAGGATCGTATGCTATGAATCCCATTTATTGGGGCTTCTTAGAGAGATATCATTTATGGTATTTTTCCTATACCAATCCCAATCTGAGTTCTAACAACTTAATCATGAGAGAAACTATTTACGGGAGATGTTCAAGCTCATCGAGATCAAAACCCAATCCATGTTCACCGAATGACCCCAAGAAATCCCCACCATCGCACACCTTAATCTTAAGGCGTATACTGGTGTAATAAAGGGAAATGTAACAAGAACTTATAA
Source organism: Viscum album (assembly GCA_963277665.1). Taxonomy (NCBI): domain Eukaryota; kingdom Viridiplantae; phylum Streptophyta; class Magnoliopsida; order Santalales; family Viscaceae; genus Viscum; species Viscum album. The sequence goes on from OY728165.1 coordinate 1,148,490,800, forward strand.
TTATGATTATGTTCATTATTTTTGTATACAATAATGAATATACTTCCATTCTCTTACTATTACCTTGTAAATGATTTTCAAATGTACAAATAGTATTTTTGGGTAATATTTAAATTTAATTAATGAATCTATTTTGATGAATTAATGTATTTTTTGAAATAAATAATATTTTGATAAAATATTATTATTAAATTAAATTTATTAATTATTAATTATCTTATAATTTTTATGAAGACAAAAGTAACTTTTATTAAGGTTTGAAAACTATTTTTTCCAAAACCAGTCAATTTTCCATACATATATATTTTTTTTATTTTAAAAGTGAAAATTCACATATTTAGAAAATTATTTAGATTAAATTAATATTATTTTTGAAATGAGGATGTTGGAATCATCCAACAATGAATTTTTCATAATTTTCTGAGATAGTCGAATTTTTTGGTAAAAATTAAATACTGTATAAATATATAATGTATTAAATGGCATCATAATGACCCAATAGGGATGTAATAAAATACTATAAAAGGTATTTTTAGACAAATATAATTTTTTCATTTAAAATAATTTAATTTGAGGATTTTTTATTTATTTTATAAATACTTTGTGAATCCTCTCGGACATATAAAATATTTTAAGATTTTAAAATCATTTCCTTGAAAGTGTGACCCAGCTCTACACAATCAAGGGAAATATTATATTATATTTGTCCCTTATCCTTTTTAAATTATTTATAACACTACAATTTTTCAGAAACCAAGGGATGGTTTTAGGTTTTCAAAATTTTAGTGTGCATTGTCCAAAACCAAAATAATAAAGAATTCCCCCCACCTTTCCTATATGAACCCACCCAATCACCATTTTCTCTTTACTAAAGCTCTTTAAAATTAGACCACCCAATCCAACCTACTCCATAGATTCCTCCCAATTCTCACCCAAGCTCCCAAGAATCCCCCATAAAGCCTTTGGGATCACACATCAAGTAAAGGGTCCTCTTCTTCATCACTTCCTTTCAATTCAAGAACCCTATTTGAAATTAGTCTTTAATTTAAATTTGTTATATTTTTATCATTTTATAATAAATTATCTACTATACATTATATTTTCTTTAAATTAGTTATCATTTATCCTCCCCAATTTGTTCCCTTTCCTTAGCCATTATTTTGCCAAAATTCTCTAAGGGATATCCCTCTATCCTTTTTCTTCATGCTCCTCTTTTATGTCATGTATTTTAATTTCAATTTTACTGATATGAGATATGTTATTACGTACCTCCTTAATATAAATTTGATGTATAAATTATGGTAACTCCCATTAATCCCCCATATGATCCTTTAAACCCACCCGTTACTATGTCAAAATTCCATAAGGTATTTCTATTTTCACTTTCCATTCAAGAATTTATTTTATATTATGTATCTAAATTCCATTTCACATTTTGGGATATTATGTTCCATGATACCCTTATTATCCATCCCATGTATAAATAATTTGATTCCCATTTTTCTCTCATCAATCCAATTTATGAATTTCAATACAACGTCCTTATGTTGCCAAAATTGCACCGCGGTTTTCCATGATAAAATAATCATGTATTGAATACCATACCCATTATTCTGTCAAGGGTATTCAACTTTATGAACACATAATTATTTAATTGAGACTTAAATTTATGAATTTTACATTCCCTGGTCATGGAATAAATTATGATGTTGAATGAATCTGTCTTATATGATCTATGTAGAACACTTATGCATGAGATTGAAATGATTATGAAGGGTGTGGACTGATAGTCCTCCATTTCATTGGTTAATTTTTTATATCAGGATACACCATTGGAAATGAGTGTTTACTCATGATAATTCATGTAAAATTAGGGTTTACAAATTATAATTCATTTATAATGAGGGTTTACTAATGCTAATCCATGTGCAATGAGCCTTGGTTTATGCTAATATCATGTTGTGTGTTGTTGCCACATTTTCATGTTATGAATATCATGCTATATCATGAACTTATGTTCATGTTACTTTTTTTCTCCATTGGAATTCCTATTTACTGACATGTATTTTCATCCTCATGTTATTCCATGTTTATTCCCTTACTATTCTTTATACCTCTCCCTTTTCTTATGTATGTCTTTAAGTTATTCCATGCATTTGCTATGTACGAATGATTGTTGTGGTCATATAATTTTTTTCAATAAAGATTTGTATTTCATGTTTTAAGTTGTTATGTAATGTTACTAATCCCCAAATACATTATACCTCTCAGGATTCAAAGTTGTATTAAGTGCATGTTTATGTAATAAATCATGTTTAAATGTGTATTAAAGATTAGGGTTGTTATAGTTGGTATTAGAGGGCAGGTTTATGTATTTTTCGTATTAGGATTAGAAAACTCTAGTGAAATCCTTAGGGATAATACTACGTATAAAAAAATAAAACCTAAATTTTTTTGAGTATAGAGTAATTTTTTTATCAAGAAAACACATCCTTTTCTGGATACATACAAGTATAGGTGGATCTAGCACAAATGTATCTAGGGGTAAAACCCGTAAACACCACTTTTAGCTAGACTTGAATGAGAACTCATGCATGACAATCAGCCTTGCATTAATCTTGGTTAAACACTCCTGAGGGATATGATTTGTAAAATTCATAATCTCATTATTAACCACTATTAAAGTAACAAAAAACAATCCCATAAGAATATATATTAGGAAACATATCAAATATAACATAGATTTAAACATAGGGTATTACAAGTTAGGATATTTATTTTTTACATGTTTATCCTTTTATTTTCAATGTTTACTTTTATAGGCTTATTAACTATGTATTAATACCGTTACCTATTTTCACTATATATTGTAAAACTAAATTTTGATGGTGAATTTTTTTAAGAGGGGAAGAATGTAATGACCCGAATTGTAATAAATTAAATTTCCCATTAGATTTAATTAGATGTATTATTTTATAAAATGGATACTAAAAACAAATGAAAAATATTTGTTTTATTATATCCAATTTTTTAAATTAATGTTTATTATTCATACCATTGATAATATAGTCATTGAGTAGTGATCACATGATTAGTATAAATATAGGGTTTTAAAAAATGCTTTTGGAACTGACAAAGGAAGTGATAACCACAACTAGTAGGATCGTGCCCAACGAAGCCCATTTTTTAGAGATTATGAGAGATATAAAATTTATGTTATTTTCCTTATACCGATCCCAAGCTGAGATCTAATAACTTAAGAATGAGAAAAACTATTTATGGGAGAAGTTGAAGCTCATTGAAATCACAACACAAACCATGTTCACCGAATGGTCCCAAGAAAGTCCCACCATCGCACACATAACTATTAGGGCGTATAATGGTGTAATAATGGGATACGTAAAAAGAATCTAGAAATATTTTTATGTGATTTATTTTTGTATAGAACAATTAATATACTTATATTCTATTAATGTTACCTTATAAATTATTTTCTAAAGTAAAAATAGTATTTATGGTTAATATTCAAATTCAATTAAAGAATCTATTTTTATGAATTAATGTATTTTTGATATAAATAATATTTTAATAAAATATTATTATTAAATTTCATTTATTAAATATTAATGATCATATAATTTTTATGAAGTCAAAAGTAACTTTTATTAAGGTTTGAAAACTATTTTTGCCAAAACCTGTAAATTTTCAATAAATAATGGTTTTTATTTTAAAATTGAAAGGTCACATATTTATAAAATTATTTAGATAAAATTAATTCTATTTTTGGAATTAGGTTGCGAGAATTATGCAACCGTGATTTTTTCATAATTTTCTGAGACAGTTGAATTTTTGGGTAAAAATTAAATACTGTATAAATATATAATGTGTTTTATGACATCATAATAACCCAACAGTGATGTAATAAAATACTATAAAATTATATTCAAAAACATATATTTTTGTTAATTTAAAATAATGTAATTTTAATTTTATTTAATTTATTTTATAATGCCTTAGTGAATCCTCCAAGTTATATAAAATATTTTAAGATTTTAAAATCATTTTCATGAAAGTGTGACTCAGCTAAACATATGTAAGGAAAATATTTTAATATCTTCAGACATTATCATTTTAAAATAATTTATACCACTACTAATTTCTTGAAACCATGGGCAAAAACCATGGATGGTTTTTGGTTTTCAATATTTTAGTGTGTAATGTCCAAAAATAAAATAATAAAGAATTCCACAACCTTTCCCATAAAAACTCACACAAGAAGAATTTTATCTGCATTAAATATCATTGAAGTTAGACCACCCTCTTCCCCCAACTCCTTATTGTCCTTCCAAGGAACCCCAGTCTCCCAAGAAGCACCCCCCATGCCTTTGGGATCACACATCCAAGTAAGAGATCTTTTCCTTCTTCTCTTCCTTTCAATTCAAGAACCTTGTTTAAAATTGATATTTTTGATTTCAATTGTTAATATTTTAATGATTTTATAATAAATTTTATAAATTCCATTTGATTTTATTTCACTGAGTTATTATTTATCATCACCCCATTTGGACCCTTTCCTAAGCCGTTACTATGCTAAAATTCTGTAAGGGATTTCCCTATCTCCTTCTTCTTCAGGAACCTATTTTATGTCATGCCTTTTAATTTCAATATTATTGATTTAGGATATGTTCTTACATACCTCATTAATTTAAATTTGATGTTACATTATGGGATTTTCCATTCATTCCCATTAAGCACACTAGGATCCGTTAAACCCACCGGTTACTATACTAAAATTCCCTAAGGAATTTGTCTCTTCTCATTTCCATTCAAGCATTTCTTTTTTATTATACATTTAAATTCTATTTCACATGTTGGTATATTATGTTCCATGATACACTTACAATCCATACCTTGTATAAATAATTATAGACCCTTTATCTCTCATCAAATTAATTTATGAATTTCTATATGACGACGTTATGCTTCCAAAATTGCACCACAATTTGCCATGCCAAAATCATCATATAGGGGATACCATAACCATTCCTCTATCAAGTGTATTCACATTTATACACACATAATTATAAAATAGAGACTTATATTTATGAATTTCACATTGTTTGTTCATGTAATAAATGATGATGTTGAATGAATCCATGTTATATAATCTATGAGGCACACTTAAGCATGAGATTTGAGTGATTATGAATGGTGTTCCCTGATAGCACTAAAATGCATTGGGTAATTCTTAGTATCACGATACACCATGTGAAATAAGGATTTAATCATGAAAATTCTTGTCTGTGAGGGGTTTTCATGCTAATTCATGTGCAATGAGGGTTTACTCATTCTAATCCATGTGCAATGAGCCTTGATTCAAGATAATATCATGTTGTTTGTTGTTTCAAAATTTCCATGTTATAAATATCAAGATATATCATACCTTTAAGATCATGTTCCATTTTTGCTCCATTGATATTCCTATTGACTAACATATATTTTCTTCCTCATGTTATTCCATATTTATTCCCTTACTAAGCTTTATAGCTCACGCTTTTCTTATGTATGTCCTTAGGTCAACCACATGCATTTCTATGTATCAAGGAATGATGTGGTCATATAAAAGAAGTTTTCAATAAAGATGTGTATTTCATGTTTTATGTTGTTATTTAATTCTCCTATGCCCAAAATACACCATTCCTCTTGATCGTTTGAGTTATAGTAAGTGAAAGTTTTTGTAATAAATCGGGTTTAAATGTGTAATAAAGACCAGGGTTGTTATAATTTCTATAGTCCAATCTATAGTAGTGCATTGAGAAAATTTATATTTGGTAACATTTAACTGATTTGTGAAAAATCAAGTAATTTTCACTATTAAAGATAAAATTTATCTAATGTATCCATTGAGATAAATTTTAATTTAGGTTCTAAGGATCAAATTTGGGGATATTTACTTATAATAATATTGTCTCCTAATAAAAGTTATTTCAAATAGAAGGTGAGAAATGTTTTGGATTTTTTTTTTGTACATCAAAATATTTATGTTGAAAATTTTATCTCAACTTATTGATGAGATAAATTTCATATGAAAATTTATTAGGACAAATATTTTTTTGTTACATGTATTGGTGTAACCCATATTGTTAATTAAAATTTATTTTTGTATAACTATTACACAACTTTACCGAGGTGGGTGTGGTAAATTTATCTCACTCAACCGATGAGAAAAATTTAATGTCGACTATTACTTCACTCACATAATTATATTATACAAAAGTTGATGTTTTTTATTTTTCTCATTGGTTTATATTTTTTTTACTAATTACTGAGGATAAATTTTTGATTGTTTTTTGAATTTTTGTATCCACATCATTTTAAATTCATTAGTTATTTTTTAAATCACATAGATAATGAATAGATTATGTGGTTATCAACAGTAATATTATATCTAAATTTCTCCCAATTTACTTCTAAGATTTTTTTAGACTGAAACAATATTAAGAAAAAATAAAAAATTATCATATATATATAAATTAATTAATAACTAGGTGAAGTAAATTCCCAGTATAAACCCAAAAAATTCAATGTTCTAATGAATATTTGATTTTAATATGAGATATCCACAATGAAAAACTAATTTTAAATTTATCACACTATATATGTGACATAAATTTCAACAATTGAATTCCTAAATACTTTTAGTTTACAATGACTTTTGGTTTATAGAAATGATTGTGGAATTACATATTGTAATTAACAATATGAAATTATATCTTAGTGGAGTCTATCTATACTTGGATTTCAATTATCAATATCAATTTTAAGGTAATATTTAATTAATTTCATGTTAAAAACTACTTATGGAATGTTCAATGTGAAATTTATCTCATGTGGATTCTAAGATGAAATTTACCTTATAAACTCTCATTTACAAGTACAAATCACTATTTATGATTTTATTAGTTTAATAAATCACCTCAATGATGGAACTATTTTATTTATCTCACTGTATCAGTGAGATACACTTCAAGTACTAAACTACCAATTATCGGAGTTGGTTCCATAGAACCAATTGACTTTTTTACTTTCAATTATAAGTATATTAATAAATATATTTTCTATTAATTATTGTTTTTCTATGTAACATTAATGTGATAATGGCATTATATTATTTGTCACATCGAAAGGTTATAGTAGTTTCTTATTTTAATGAGTGCCTAGAGATACTATGAAAATGTTCTTAGAAAATGTTATATGGTCTAGATAACATCGATTTGATAAGAAACTGATGATATTTGACTATCATGTGTTGGAGGCTCGAAATACATTGAGACTTCTCATGAATTTTTCACATGGTTGCCTATAATAAGGGGGACAATGAGGACACACTCACTAATGTGAATTATACATGTTTGCGTGTCATTAGATATTGTTATCTATGAATGTGCATATTACTACTTAGACTTGATATTATTATTAAAATATATCATGAATAATGTAATTTTATGTATGGATGAAAAATATGATGAAATATTATTGGGATGATATAACATACATTGGGTGTGTCATAAGTGATATGAAATTATTTAAATAAGTCAATAGAGGATGTGTCCCTTACATATTAATGGAAGAAGATATCTCTGATCCTTTGATTGAAATAGAACCATTTGATTAAATCATTTACCATGCTAGTTCTCTTAAGAGTTCATTTCAGAAATTCAATGAATGATAATTCAAGTGTATTGGGTGAGGACACAAATATGAATCCGTCATGATGAGATATTGGTGGAAAAAGAAATTATATTACACAATATCATTCATGGGAATGTTGTTGTCATTATGACATTAAATTTTTATCTTAGGGTGTATTGACTTTTTTCAAGATGTTGATCTTAGAATTTATGTAATTTCATCTAATACGATTTAGAAAGAGGACTAGTGGGCTACACACTAAGTGTATCCAAAATCTCAATAAATTCTATTAAATTTAATATTAATAAAATATATTATTCTCATCTTTTGGAATAATAATATTTCAAATAAATTTGGTCATTAATATTTAATAATGAGAAATTAAAGTTTAGAATATATGTATTAAAATTTATCACTTTTTTAACTTTCAAAAGTTAATAAATAAATATATATTTATCCACCAGTTTAGCATATAGATTAATATATAAATATTTATTTAGTTATGTGAATATTAATATAAATACTTTTTCATGAATTTAATGAATAAAATATTTATTTATTTACATAATGTATAATATTTATTTTAGTAAATATTTTATTATTCATTGATCGATAATTTATATTGGAGGATTAATGATCCGAGTTAATCTCCTTATAGAACATACATATTTTTTCTTTAATTTCATTTAAATAAATGTAAATTTATTTATTTACAAAATGATATTTAAATAATAGCATGACATGGGATATAATAATAACCATAATATTATTATTTTACATGAGGTATTTCCTAGATTAAATATATTTATAAGGGAATATGTGAAATTCTATATGTTTAACACGTTGTATATAAAGAAAAATATATCACATTTCTGTGGGATAAGTAGAGAAACATATAGTATGTTGGATTTAGTTCTCTATAAATAACTACTATGCACATTCAATTACTAAATATTCATGTTATTTAATATTAGTTAGTATTTTATAACATGATAATCATTTTTCTACATGACATCTATGTGATAATTTCTTAAGGGTATCTTTCACACTGAAAGGTCAAAATAGTATTCTACTACGATAAGGACCCATAAGTATTATAATATTATTCTTAAATATATGTTCTATGGATGGATTATATCATTTAATGAGACAAAAATTATAGAATCTATCAGTGGTGAAAAATCTTATTACTTTGAGACACTATCTCATGGTGTACGCCCTCTCTAATCTCAAGAAAATAAGTCATGAGAACATGACCCGCAAGTAAGAAATCTACATTCATATGTATCATTGGATGTTAATATATGTGGATGTTTGTAATGTCACATATAATTTAACAATATTATTAACTCATATCATGATTCACATACTTTTATATATTTATGAAAACTGTGATAACGTATACTTATGATAAAGTATGATACAATTGATGTGTCATGAGTGATATTTCATTAATTAATAATGTGTTGAAGTATTTTCCCCTTCTATTCTTCAAGATGAGTTGATATATTAGACTCTTTAATGGGAACATAATTTCCTTATTTATACCGTGACCATGAAACATGATTATAAATTTCATTTATCGAAATTCAAAGAATGATACATTGAGTACATAGTTTGATGACACCAGCATGCAACATGTTTCATTAGAGATGTCAAGATAAAGGGATTATATTGAATAGTGTCTGTTTGTATATGGTTATTTCTGTTATGTTATTTTACTTCTTTCTCTATGGGTGACTTAACAAGTTGTTATATGCTTACCTTGTAATTTAGGTGTATCAACTTTATGCCACACAGAAAGGGGTTTAGTGGGTGACACACTAAGTGTATTAGGAACCCAATATAAATTTTATATGAATTTAAAATTTTGAAAAAATATTTTTCTTGTATGCTGTTTTATGGAGACCCTAACTTAGAATACTTTAACATCACATCATTTGGATGAATACTTAATACATTACGAAATAGATGCCTAAAGACTGTATTATTTTCATGCCTTTGGAAACATGTAAACATAAACACAAATACATAAATGAGATAAATTATCCCAACTAGGTTCTTTATGACTATCACACTTCTCAAAAACATCATATATAATACATATCTTTTATAAATTTAGTAATGGAAACAAAAAAGGGGTTAGATCATATTCATAGTAAGGGTAGAAAGGGTAGATATGTAAGCATAATAGTGATCATAATATTATGAGAACATGATCATGAAAATAGAAGATCATACCATACATATCAAAGATCATAAACAATAGTCATGGAATAAATATTGGAAGTTCGGAAGACAAGAATCATAAGGGAATCAAGAGCATAATCCATGAAAGTAAAACATAGGAATAAGACATGTAATAGTTAAAGACACTTAAACATGTAATATCATTCCCTATAAGTCAAGGTGAATTTCCAAAACATAACAACGAGATTCATGAGGACTATGGCTATAGGGTAGGACACACCACTATCCCCATTCACTATCCTTTCGTTAAAAGGGATTGGGTTTCCCCTTCTTCCCATAGTGGACTGAGTTTTCCCTTTTTACCATAGTGGATCAAGACCTTTGACTTGTTCCCCATCATTATCTAATGAGATATAAATCCTTACCCAATACATTGGAGGGAGACATTAGTTCCACCCATATCAAAATGAAATCATAAATACATGTGTCACAAGATCATAAACAATCATATCATAACCCATGATATTAAATTGGTATCATAAGAATGTTTTCATATCATAACCTATATAAAAGTGACTAGTTTCATAATCATTTTCATCAATTAAAAACCTGTGAAAGAATTGGGTTTTATAAGAACATAATGCATGAAAGAGAAACAAGATTCATAAATATCATTCCATGAAAACATAAACCATTTAAAGAAAGGATATGAATGAAACCTTTGGATACATTATAAAAAAGGCATGAGAACCCAAGTGTATGTCATATTATATGTAAACTATCTTGGAAATATCTTTTAAAAAACATTTCTTGAGAAAAATATCATTTCTTCTTTGAAAATTCCTTTTTAAAACAGAAAAAATGTTTAAAAACATTTTTCTAAGAAAATAGACTTGAAAAATTATAAACGAAGCATTGAAACCCATAAAAAAATTTAAAATAATTTAAAATAAATTTTCCTTGAAGATGATATTAATATATCATTTAAAAAAATTATAATATATTATAAAGCATGTTTTTTTGAAAAAAATAGACTTTCGACTGAAGAGAGAAATAATGTCAAATTTTCATTAAAATATTTTTGGAATTATATTAAGTTCCATATAGTTGAAAATTGGTACTAATAAATTAATATTTCTTAAATATATAGAGGATAATAAAAATAATGAGTGTCCTTGAGAGATGGATAATAACATTTCATCAATGGAAGCATTATCATAAATAATCCTTATAAATGATGAGATTATTGCAATAAACTCTTACCACTTTTGTAACTTTGAATCAAAATCCAAATGTACAAAAATTTCATTAAATTAATCTTATAATATAATTAATGTTATTATATTCATTATATAACATGTCAAATTGTTTTACTTACACCTCATAAAAAAATGTAGGTGCATTACAAAACAAGCATCTCAAAGAAGGAAAATTAAGACAAAATTACCTTACTAATTTGGTAACTTTTGAACCGTAAAAACCAATTAAAGAGATATAATAAAATCCTTATGTAAATTATAAAAACTTAAGTATAATAATAATAAAATATATTAAATTTAATTATATAGACTATATAAAATAAATGAGTGTAGAATAAATAATAAGTCTCACAGAAATAAAAATGAGACTAGAAATCCCCTTACTTTTTTCTCGAATCGTTCTTTAATCATTAAAAACACATATATAATAACAATAAGTTTATTATAAATTTATTAGATAACTATATTAAATCATATCATACCATATATGATTTACTTATGACCTTCTATTACCTATTTTTTATCAATTCAATGTTAAAGTTACATTTCGGGTAATAACCGCTTTGTTCTTCACATGTGCTTTGATTTGTTATATTTTTAGTCTTCATAATTATATAATGATCTCAAGAACTAAAACATGATATAAATATAAAATATATTCATTATATATTTATTTATAATAATATATAAAATATATAAATATGAAATAGAACATACCTTTCATAGATACGGTAGACAGTACATACACATGAATGCTATTTCAATTTTATTATCGTATTGAAAGAAAGTAAGTAAGTGAAATATATGTATATATATATATTTTTGTATTATAATTCTGATAATATTTTAATTTCATATAAACTAAATACATTTACTAAACCAATCATTAATAAATTCCATGTAATTTTATGAACGAATCACATCGCTTTGAGAAGGCAGTAATCCACATGTCAATAAACGAAGTTTCCGTATATACAAAAAATCGAAAGAATGAATGTATGTTTTATATAATAGTTAAAGAATCATAAATACATTATAAATATAATATATATCATATAAAAATATTATTAACATCATAATTCCTAACCATGAGAGGTGTTAAAGGAAAAAATGAACATCGTTTCACGAGGTGGTAGTCCACCGCACACACGAACTGTAAGTTCATTACCAATTTGATGGAGGTGGGTGTTGGTGTTGGTAGAAACCTTTGAATAAAAAATATAATCATATTTAGGATAAAAAATTTATTATATAATTACGTAATGATAATAATTTGGGAGGTGGAAATTGAAAATAAAACAAAAGAGCTTGTGGAATTATGTTACCTCTTCTTTGGGAAACTCCTCTTAGTTTTCACCAAGGATATTCCATGGTTTTATTTTATCCAACATGGGAGATTCTAGGATGAAGTTAGGGAATTTTTAAGGAGATTATGTAAGATATTTTCCCATACAATATTCTTGATAAGTGTTAATATGTATGTGGGGGTGAGTTCTCTTTTATAGTGGAGGGGAGTTATTCTTGTAATTTAAAAAGGTAAATACTATTTAGAGGTCTTATTTACATCATGTACATCCAATAATTGTACAATTTTGATCCAATATGGTAACTTATTGAAATATGTATATCAAATGGATTTTGGACATGTTTATATGTTATTTTTCCCTTTAAATTTTAGTTTAACTACTAATTAATCTTGTTTTACCTTAATGACTCTAATTAATTTTAATTACTTTCACTTATATTTTTTATAAAAAACTAAGTTGAAATTATTAACAATTATAAATTTACTAATTAAAAACATGGAATCCATTTTTCTATATTATAATCACAAAAGTGGCAAAAATTAATTTAAAATGAACCCTCTAGACGTGTCACCGCAACATTTTTGTTAATTGAAAATATTTAAAAGTTTGAAATGTTTTTATAATCAATTTCAAGGTAAAATTGGTAATATGTCCTAAATTGGATTAAATGATGTAAAATTGATCAAATTACACTTTAAAACTAAATAAAATATAATTTATCAATATAAATAAATTAGATGAAAAATTACTTTTGAATTAAAATTTACTATTTTTCACTATTCATCCGAACATGATGCTTTTTCAGAAAAATCCAAAAATATTTCCCAAAGATAATTTTTACAATTTGAATAAAAAAATGAATTTTATTTTATCAAATTAATTTTCTAAAAGTATCCAATTTTTTTTATTATTTTCTATAGAAGGACATAAAAAGAAGTTCATTTGAGAAAATAGTGTTTTTAAGCATATAAACACTTCACCAAAACGATGTTGTATTTATTTAAAAACATTATAAGTAATATTTTAAAAAATTATTTATTACTATTAATATTAATAAGTTTAATTACTATGTTATAAAAATCTCAATTGAATAATTATAATAATAAAATATTATTTCATCAAAACTCATTATTGCGTGTAATTCAATCCAGGTGGAGGATGCGTATAGTGAAATCTTATATTAGTGTAGAATATAATTAAATTCTATATTGATGTAGCATAAAACTAAATAAATCAAATAAAATTAATTTATTCATTTTTTTCATAAAACTCAGGGTGTTACATTCTACCCCCCTTAAAATGAATTTTACCATTGAAATTCATCATTGTAATATTAAAAAATGAGGATAATTATGCCTCATAATATCCTCAAGTTCCTTCCTAGCTTCATATAACTGGTGATTTATCCACAAAACATAGACCAGGTGAGTGGTATTATAAGGAACCGACCTTAAAAATTACATAATCTTGAATTAAATGAATAATTCACCTTGAGGATCTTTTTAGGTTTAGAGTTTTAGAGAATTGGGCTATAACTATTACATTACATCTCAAACATTACAAGGTAGAAACTTCAAATTAGTTTCCATTTTTTTTCATAAAATAGAAACTCTTGAAAAAATAAGTCATGTCTAGTCCCGGGTTTTTGATAGCATGACTTTTCCGTACTCCCATCTTTGACAATATTCATCTTTAGGTCCTATGAAAATCATTTCAAAACATGGGATGAGCATAAAAAGCTCAGTATGGGTTTTTAAACAAAGAAAGAAAACATTAGTTCATAATTGCATACATAACATAATATTTTTAAAATACCTCATGAAATCATATGATTTTTGAATAATAAGTAGAAAACATAAATCTTAAAGGTAACTTGTGGCATCCATATCATACTTACATTGTAGCTATCACAGCTATGTAGGGAGTTACATTTGGAATACCCATCACAGTATATTCCCTAAATCTCTTAGAAGAAACATTCGCATTTACCTTCTTCACATTACCAAATGCATTGGAGAGCTATCTTGGGCTCACCCGCTCTAGGTTTATCACAAAACCACCTGTATACGTAAACAATGCCCAAGAACCATAACATAAGCATAACACATAACATAAGCATAAAGTAATGATAACAATCCCACATTTTAATAACTATATATCATTTCAAGATATTGAAATAATAAATCCATTCCCAAAACCATTTTCAATACCAAAATACATAAAAGATTATTTTGTATTTATTTTCCTTTTAAAAACATTACATCTTGTTAAGGAATCCAAAAGATCAAATAATACTCACAGCCGCAAAAAAAGGTCATTTTCACCGCTTAAGTTAAAAAGAAACATTCTTTGTTGTCATTTAGTAAAATTATTAGTAGAAATAGATTCTCTTTTATTGAAATTAAAATTAAAAGTTATTTATACAACGTATAAAATAAAGTCGTGTATTAAAACAAAATCTTCCTCAATGAAAGGATACTGAGACGAAGTCCCTTACCTCGTGTCCGACTTGACACGATCATTATTTAATCTATTGAATAATGAACTAAAGTTAATTTATACTTTATTAAGAACCTTTTTGAAGTTTATTATTCATTTATATCACTTATTACCATGTTATAAACATTATGTAATCATGGAAGTTAATAACAATTGTTTTGTTGATATTTGGTACTTGAGTAAAAAATGGACGTCTTATAATTACAAGTTGTTCACATGGTCAAAAGTCCATTATATCCAGAAATATATCAATGATTTAGATATCATATATATCATATATGTCAAATATATACATGCATTTGTAATATTATATAACATTTGGAGGTAAGAAATAAAATGCACCGTTCATGGAGACGGTAAGCTGTACGTACGCATGAACGCTACTTTCATTTCTATTTATTATTTTAATGGAATTAAAACATAAATATAAATAATTATATTATAATTACAGTATAATATCATATATATTATAATTAAATACATCCTTTATATGTCCCATATATGGCATTAACGAGTCTTATCACTTTGAGGGGGCAGTGGTCCGCACTTCCTCAAATGAAATTATCATGTTTAACCATAATGGAAACCATAAAGGTATGCTATAAAAGAAAAATACAGAAGAATAAATAAAACATAAACATAATATATTTCATATATAAATACATTCCATCTTAATGGCCACCATGAGAGGCGGTATGTGATAATCGAACAATCATCGTTTCGTGAGGCGTTAGTTTGTCATCCACAGAAACAGTATGTTTTTCACCCATTAGATGATGGTGTGAGTAAGTGTAGTTAGAATAATTATCATAAAAACATCCTATTATATTTAAGATATTTTTTTTAGAAAATAAAGCAATAAAAAGAGTTTAAGGGTTGTAGAATTAAAATAAAAGAAAAGAACTGAAGAGAAACCATTACCTTTAATTTGGGTAACTCCCTTTGGTTGGAACCAAGAGGACTTCTTGAAGTTCCTTCTGCCTAATGTATGGAATCTAAGAGGAGGAGAGTGATATTGATAGCTTATTTGGGTAGGGTTTGGACGAGCCAAGAGTCTTGAGAGGAGTGTGTAATGGGTTATAATTGAGGGCTTTTTATAAGGGGGAGGAGGGACACTTTAGGAAAGTTTGCAAATATTATTATATTATAAACT
Source organism: Viscum album (assembly GCA_963277665.1). Taxonomy (NCBI): domain Eukaryota; kingdom Viridiplantae; phylum Streptophyta; class Magnoliopsida; order Santalales; family Viscaceae; genus Viscum; species Viscum album. The sequence continues at coordinate 1,148,506,900 of OY728165.1, forward strand.
TATCTTCAGTTTATCAATATCCAAAACTCATTAAAGTTGAAGATAATATAACTAAATTTAGAAATAAAATCATCTAATAATAATTGGACAAGTTTTATATATTGTTTTTATATTTATAATATTATTTATTTAAATCATTTATTAATGAGGTAAATATTGCATCATAACTGTGTCATAAATAATTTAATTTATTTGAGGTCTAAAAATTATAAAATAAATACCATAACATGGGAAATATTTTTATATTTAAAATGAATATTTATAGTTGAAAATATAACTTATATAACTAGATTTAAAAATTAATTTACTAAAAGAAATTTGTTTATGACATTTTTGCCTTTACTTTATGTTAATTAAAATACAGTGTCATTATCACTCCCAAATGGCGCCATGGAGTCCCAAAATCAACCCAAATATGACCATGGTTATAAATGATTCAACCAATAAGGTTAGGATAAGTGTTAAGTTAATTTTATATTATTATAATATTCTTTTTACCTTGAATTACCCTATTTACCTTGAACTGCGGTAAATAAAAGTCAAAAGTTACTATTCATTAAAAAATATTTTCATTTTATTGAACCACATTTTACTTACTAATAATACCATGTATATCGGATTTTTGAAATTCAATCCACAGAAGTAGTAATATTTCATTTAAATTAAAAAGTAAGTTTCTTAACCAATACTTAGTGGTTTCACTATTCATCAAAAATTGAGGTTTTTCAGAAAAGTACAAAAAATTCAGCCAAATCTATATTTGATAATCTGAATTCAAAAATGGTGTCTATTTTACCAAATTCAAAACATTGATGTTTCATTAATTAATTTAAAATTAATTCCTTTTGTTAAAACACAAAACGTGTTTTTAAGAAACAATAACTACCAAAAGATTAATACTTTTTTATGTCCAATTACAAAGTGAAATTAATTTCAATTACCAACATTGGATTAAATGGTAAAAATATAATCTAATTACACCTTAAAACCTATTAAAAATATAATCAAACAATATAAATAAATTATATTGAAAGATAGTTTTGAATTAAAATACAGTATTTTCAATATTCATTAAAATATGAACAATATAAAAAAAATACAAAAAATTTATCCAAAGTACAATTTTATGTCTCTATTATAAAGAGTAATATTATTTTTTCAAATATAAAAGTGAAAAAAACTATATTTAAAGAGGGATCACCATTAAAAGTTTGTATATAAAACATTTTTAGTATTTATGCTTAAATTCGGGTTATTTCTTATTTTAAGCCTCTAACCTTTATTGGATAGTTGTGTATTAAAACAAAATATTCCTCAATGAAAGGAGATTGAGACAAAGTCCCTTATCTCATATCCAACATGACTCGATCATTATTTAATCTTATGGATAATAAATTAAAGTTAATTTTTTACTTTCTTAAGAACATTTTTCAGGTTTATTATTACTTTTATATCACTTATTACCATGTGATAAACATTATGTAATAATATACGTTAGTAATGGTTGTTTTTTCGATATTTTGTACATGAGTAAAAAAATGGACTTCTTATAATTACAAGTTGTTCACATGGTCAAAAGTTCATTATATCCAGAATGATATTAATGATTTAAATATCACATATATCTTATATATCCATTATATACATGTATTTATAATAGTACATAACATTTTTAGGTAAGAAATGAAATGCACCGTTCATGGAGACGGTAAGCCATAAGTACGCATAGACGGTACTTTTATTTCTATTTCTTATTTTAATGGAATTAAAACATAATTATACAATGGTATATTATAATTCCAGTATAATATCATATATAATATCGTTAACTCCATCCTTTATACATCCCACATATGGCATTAACGAGTCATATCACATTGACGGGGTGGTAGTCCGCACTTCCTCAAATGAAATTATCACATTTAACCATAATAGAAACCATAAAGGTATTCTATTAAAGAAAAATAAAGAAACATAAATAAAACATAAACACAATATATATCATATATAAATACAGTCCATCTTAATGGCCACCATTAGAGGTGGTAGGAGATAATCGAACAATCATCGCTTCATGAGGTGTTAGTTTTTCATCCACAGAAACAGTATGTTCTTCACCCATTAGATGGAGGTGTGTGTAAGTGTAGTTCTAATATTTCTCCTAACAAAATCCTGTAATATTTAGGATACTGGTGTTGTTATAAAATAAAGTAATAAAAAGAGTTTAGGAGTTTTAGAAGTAAAATAAAAGAAAATAATTTAAGAGAAACCATTACCCTTAATTTGGGTAACTCCCATTGGTTTGAACAAAAAAGACTTATTGAAGTGCCTTCTCCCTAAGTTAAGGCTTCTAGAAGGAGGAGAAGGATATTGAGATCTTATTTGAGAAGGGTTTTTACAATCCTAGGGGCTAAAGAGGTCTGTGGAATGGGTTATAAGTGAGGGATTTTTATAAGGGGGAGGAGGGGCTCTTTAGGAAAGTTGGAAAATATTATTTTATTGGAAACATATCTTCGGTTTCTAAAGTTCAAAAACCAATTAAAGTTTAAGATAACATGTCTAATGATCTAAATAAAATCATCCAATAAGAATTGGACAAGGTTTGTATATTGGTTTAATATTTATAATCTTATTTATTTAAATCATTTATTAATGTGGTAAATATTTCATCATTATTGTGTCATAAATAATTTAATTTATTTGATGTCTAAAAATTATAAAATAAATACCATAATGTAGTAAATAGTTTTAGATTTATAATGAATATTTATAGTCTAAAATATAACTTATATAATCCCATGTAAAAAATAATTTACTAAAAGATATTTGTTTATGCCATTTTTGCCTTAACTTTAAGTTAATTAAAATAAAGTGTCATTATCACTTCCAAATGGATCCATGGAGTCCCAAAATCGACCCAAAGTTTCCCGTGGTAATAAATGGCTCAACTAATAAGTTTAGGACATGTTTATAGGTAATTGTTTATTATTATAATATTATTTTTACATTGAATTACCTTATTTAACTTTAACTGCGGTATGTAAAAGTCAAAAGGTACTATTCACCAAAAATGATTTTCATCTTATTGAAACACATTTTACTTACTAATAACAACCATGTATATCGGATTGTTAAAATTCAATCCATAGAAGCAGTAAAATTTTATTTAAATGGAAAAGTCAGTTTTTATCTACTACTTAGTTATTTCACTATTCATCAAAATTGAAGTTTTAAGAAAAATACCAAAATTTCTGCTTAAGCTATATTTGATATTCCAAACTAAAAAATTATGACTATTTTACCAAATTCAAAACATTGATGTTGTATTAATTACTTTAAAATTAATTCCTATTGTCGAAACAAATAGAGTGTTTTTAAGAAAGAATAACTATCAAAAGATTGGTATTTGTTTATGTCCAATTTCAAAGTGAAATTAATTCCAATGAGCAAAATTGGATTAAATGGTGAAAATATAATCTAATTACACTTTAAAACTAATTAAAAAGATAATCAAAACATATAAATAAATTATATTAAAAGGAATTTTTGAATTATATTATAGTATTTTCAATATTCATTAAAAAACGAACATTATCACAAAAATACCAAAATTTCATCCAAATTAAATTCGGATGTCCCAATTATAAAGAATAATATTATTTTTCCAAATATAAAATATGAATGTTGCAAAAACTAGATTTGAAGAGGGTTCAACATTAAAAGGTGGTAAATCAAACTTTTACAGTATTTATGCTTAAACTCGGGTTATTTCTTATTTTAAGCCTCTAACTTTTACTGGATAATTGTAAAAACATTTAAAAACATGTATAATCATATTGTAGTTAGTTATATTAATTCCCTCCAATAAAAAGTCTAGAAGTTAACTACATTTAAAATAATAATATTATATTATTAGTGTGCAACGTAATATTTCTAGGAAACCCGTTGTTACGTATCGGGTATGACAACGAGAATATAAACTCCTTTAAAGTAAAATTAATATTTAATTAACCAATATGAATAATTATGAAAATTTATTATTTCATTATTTACCTGGGATGTTACAGTTATTTTTTTCACGTAACTTTCTCTGTACGATCCGGAATTTCAACTAATTGTTCATCATAAGAAAGATCATGCTCCGGTAGTATGACATCTGATTTCAGTCCATGTGAAGGGTAAGGTATGTATATCCTCAAGAAAGATAAAGGGAACACATAATTTAATTGGGTTATAATTTTTGGAAGTAAAACATGACATGCTACTTCAAAGGGACTGATATACATAGGGTTTTGTTTCCATTTCTTCTTGAATATCATAACATTCTTCTAGGGAGAGATTCATAGAAAAGTATTCTTGATAAATTAGAATTTTATAGAACACTAATGGTTATCAACATATCATTTCTATCAAAATTTATCTATCTTGATATGTTGTTGAATGGTTCTAAAATTCTCAACCATTTCTTCTGCAATCTCAGGTCCCAATAAGCTCCTTTCTCCAAATTCATCCCAACACATATTAGATCTACATTTATTTCCATTAAGGGATTCATAAAGTGCTATCTAAATTCTTGAGTGAATGATATTATTATTAGAAAGCTCAACTAGAGGAAGGAGTTCATCCTAACCCTATTTGAAATACAAAGAACAAGATCTCAACATATCCTTTAGGTTTTGAATTGTTCTTTCAGACTATCCATCCATTTGAGGTTGATAATGAGTGATGAAAATAAATTCTGTATCAAGTGTTTACTGATGAATTTTCCAGAATATAAAGCTAAACCTCAGATATTGATTAGATATAATGGAATATGGTACTTCATGCAACCATACAAATTCATTAATGTGTATCCTGTAAAGATGATCCCAATAGAAGTATTATATGATAACAATGAAGTGTGAAAACCTTTTAAGGCTATTAAATACCACCCATATAACATTGATCCCTTCAAAGGTTTTGGGGAGTCAAAAAACAAATTCTATAGTGATGTTCTACTATTTACATTATGTTATGCGTAATGGATGCAACATCCCCTTATAATATTGTCTTTCAGTCTTAACTTTCTAAAATACCAAGCACCAAGATACAAACTTTGGGATATATCACTTCATGAAAACCCAATAGAATTATTCTTTCAATTATCTATAAATATTTGTACATCTATGAAAAATAGGGAATGAAGAACTATGAGCTTCCTCTAATATCTCCTTCTTCAAATTCGGTATGGATGAAACACATACACTATTCCTAAACCTTAACATTCCATCCTGGCCAAGGTTAAACTTAGGAACATTTTTAACCTTATTTTTCATATCTATATCATTCTTATGTTCCTATTTAATCTTCACTTGGATAGAGGCTTGAACATTCAAATGAGAAAGATTATATTTCTACCATTACTTCGGGATTTCTTGGTATATTCTTTGAAAATCTAGAAATATTGGATCTTTTTTTATACTCATCATAGATAAGATGTCATGATCCATTTGAATCAAGGAATCAATCAACAAATTCTATTTCTCAAGTTGGTAATGTATTGAGAAGTCATAATACATTACCAGACCTAACCATGTTCTATGGCGCTTCTTCATATCCTTCTTTATGAATATATACTTCAAAATTTTATGATCAGTTTACATATCACACTTTTCTTTGTAAAAATAATACCTCTATATCTTTAATGAAAAATTGCCACAACTAACTCCAATTCATGACTTGGGTAATTTTTGTCATGAATATTCAATTGTGGTGAGGAATAGAATATAAACACATTATTTTACATAATAACACATTCCAATCCCTTATTGGTTTTGTCACTATAGTTTGCAAACCCTTCTCCACTATAGTTTAATGTAAGCACACCTACACTAACTAACCTTCTCTTTAGTTCCTTAAAATTTTCTTCACATTCTTTTTTCCAGAGGTACTTGGTACCCTTATGTGTTAACTTGGTCAGAGGATTGTATAGTCATGATAAATTATCAATAATCTGTTGATAATACCCAGATAAACTAAGAAAAGTATAGAACTCAGTCACCATGGTTGGTCTAGGCCAATATTCAATAGCCTTCATCTTTGATGGATCTACTCCTATACCATCTCTTGAGATTATATGACACAAAAAATGAAACCATTTTCATCCAAAATTCACACTTTCTAATTTTTTTCATACAGTTTCTATTTCATTAGGGTCTTTAGTACAATTATCAAGTGGTCTTAATGATCTTCCTTGATCATTGAAGAGATAATAATTCCATCTATAAAGACTTCCACAAACTGATCAAGGTAATATATAAAGACTCTATTCATCAAATCCATGAAGATAGCGGGGTCATTAAAAAGAACAAAAGACATCACTATATATTAATGGTGTCCATACCTTGTATAGAATGTAATATTGGGTATATAATCCTTCTTCACCCTAAATTTATGGTTTCCAGAATAAAGGAAAATATTTCAAAAGTATTAATCTCCACTTAGTTGATCAAAAAAGTCATCAATACAGAGAAGACAATACTTATTCGTGATCATGATATTATTCAACTCTTGGTAATCAATGCAGAGTCACATAGATCCATATTTCTTTTGGACAAAAAGAATAGGTTTGCCCAAAGGTGACACACTTGGATGAATGAATCTATTATCAAGTTTTTTTTTTATTTTCTTCTTCAATTCCTACAACTCAATTAGGGAAATTCTATAGCGAGTCTTCGAAATTGGTGTATAAATAGGTTTGAGCTATATTGAGAACTCAACTTCGTGTTTTGTTGGATGGCTAGAAAAATATTCTTGAAAGGAATAAAAAAACTCCCGAACAATAGGTACATAATTGATATTGATTTTATCCCCAACAATTTGAGAGAAACAAACCTCTTGAATGGGAATTAAAACCCATACACTTGATTTAATCTTCATAGTAAGTTCATACTTATCATCGAATTGATAGATGATTATATGTTGGTTTGAAATATTAAACATAACTTTCTTTTCTCAATAATTGTTTTTAGTTTTATGCATAGAAATCCAATCCATTAATATGATGACATAAAATTCAACCAAATGAATAATGTCATGATTTTCAGGAAACACATTCCCACAAACATCAACCAGAGAGTAATCATATGCTTGAGATGAAATCATCATACCATTATGTTTTTTCACTAATAATTTCACATATAATTGTTTGGGTGGAATCTTAAAAACCTTAGAAAATTATTCAAATATGAAAGAGTGGGTAGATTTAGAATAAAATAATACACTTGAAGTTCTAGAATGGGTGGTAAGTGTAGCTTTCACCCTATCATTATTTCACCAATCATGAGAAATAGTGATCACATGTTATTTACCCTTTTCCCTTAGATTAATATGATTCTAATGACGACCATCATCACTAAAATATGGGTTTGAGAACTGGTAATCATAATTCCCATCATCTTTACACTTGAAGAACTGAATTGTGGGATGTTCATTCTATGAAACTTTCCATCTATTTGCATCATTAGACAACTTCTTCCCAAAAGTTCTGAAATAAATTTCCCTATGGCCTTGCCTTATTAAATTAAAACATTTATTATACCCCATAAAACAATTTCCTCTATGCTTCTTCCCACACATAGAAAATAAGGAAAATATCATCTTCTTTTATCCATGGTTTTTAGATTTTCCTTTGATCTCTATCTTCCTTTTCTTGTCAAAACCATGAGATTGATATGTAACTCCAACATTCATTTCATCCTTGATTTCACAATGCACAATATCTTCATAACTACTACGGTCACTTATCTCCAACACCCTTATGAGACTTGGGTTTATGAAATTGGAGAAACTATCAACATTACATTTAGGTTGGATGATAATACCAAAATTTTACCTTGCATGTCTTGTAAAATTATCATAATAGGTACCGACAAATGCATCATCATTTTTCATTAACTCAAGGAAGTCCTTTTCAATATTCATATGAATAAAGTGAGGAAAGTTCTTATTAAATAATAATTTCTTGTACTCATCCCAATCCATGGGTTCAATTTCATATTGCTTCTGTATATTCTTGATTATAGTCCACCACTAGTCCTCTTCCCATTCTAATCAAAAAATAACCAGAATGATTTTTTCAATTTCAAAACCCTGGAGGATAGAAAATATCTTTTCAGTGGTACCAATCCATTTTTGTACCACAAGTAGATCAAAAGACCCTCTGAAATAATGTGGACGTTGAATCTTGAAGGACTAAATAGAATGTTCTTCCCCCCATTGCTCATTTGGAAGTCTAGAATGATTAATAGATTAAGAAATTTGCGTAGGAATAACAATGAGATTTTACATTCCATCACCCATACCATTAGGTTTATTAAGAGTAAAATTATTTCGTTGTCTATCACAATCACCATTAACACAGTTCCTTCGGGTTCTAACCACTAACTAGAACAAAATATCCTAGAGTAAGAAACAATTATCCTAGTGAGGAACCACATAATCATAAAAAACACTTATAAGATATATAAATTAGGAACCCTTATATAATATATGACACCTTAGGTTTATACTAGGTTATTCATAGCTGAATTATATTTAAATACTTCATGATTGTTCATTAAGTGTTTTTAAATTCCCAAAGGATATCCTCCGGGAGTGTTTAACCGAGTGTGTGGGAAGTCCCATTATCATGCACTAGTTCCCGATCAAGTCTAGATCAAGATAGTGTTTTCAAGGTTATTACCCCTCTGAATATATGTTCTAGAGGCACATCCACTTATAGTATCTAGATAAGTATTTATTTCTAGGAAACCACTCACTCTTTCCTTTACCAAAATTCAGGTATGTTTTTATATACCATTCCTCATCCCTATACTTATCCTTAGACATTTCATTAGGGTTCTCAATATGGTTTTCCAACCCTAGGTTCTAGAGGATTACTAAAATTTTTCTATGATACCAACTATTGATACCTTATCCTAAAATACATTAACATTACATCATTTTTATAGAATACTTAATATATTACACAAATAGGTACCCAAAGAACGTATTAATTTAGTGCCTTTGGAAACATGGAAACATAAACACTGGTATATAAGTGAGCTTCATTATCTCCCAATAGGTTCTTCATGACTAAATAAATTCTTACATGCATCATAAATAATACATATCTTGATAAACTTGGTAAATGAAACATAAAAATCACTGATCTTAGATGGTCTGTAAGGGTAAACAAGATAGATATGTAAGCATAATCATGAGAATAAGTGTATGAAAACATGATCATGAAAATAGAAGATCATACACAGTATATCAATGATAATAAAAACAATTCATGGAATAAATATTATTAGTTCATAAGACATGAATCATATGGGGATCAATAGAATATTCCACGAAATTATAACATATGAATTAGACATGAAATTGTGGAAGACACATAAACATGTAATATCATTCCCTCTAACTAATGGCGCATTTCAAAAACATAATAGGGTACTTCATTTGGACTATACCTACTGGAAGGGGCACACAACCATCCCCAGACCTAGTCCTTTCCATATAAGGTATCTAGTTTCTCATTCATCCCATAGTGTATCGGGTTTCCCCTTCTTCTTATAGTGGATCAAGCCCATTGACTTGTTCCTATAACCATCTCATGTGATATAAATATTTACCCAATACATTGGAGGGAGATAAAGGTCCCACCCATCTCATAATAAAATCATACATACATGTTCCATAAGAACATAAAAAATCATAACATAACCCATGAAATGAAATGGGTATCATAAGGATGTAATCATATCATAACCAATTGAAAAGATAAAGGTTTCATAATAATTTTCATCAAATCATAACCTATGAAAAGAAGCGGGTTTCATAATCATATAACTTGTGAATGAGAATCATGTTTCATAAATATTGTAACATAAAAACATAAAACATTCAAAGAAAGGATATGAATGGAAAATTTGGATAATTTACCATAAAATTATGAGTAAAACCAGTGGATTTTATCTCAAATTGAAAATAATTTTGAAATATCTTTTTTCTAAAAATTCTTATAGAAAATATATATTATGATTTGAACAATTCTTTTCAAAACATAAAATATTTTTTAAAACATTTTAATTAAAAAATATTTTTTAAAACATATAACGGAATCATCGAAAACCATAAAAAATTTCAAAATAATTTTTCAAATAAAATTATCTTCAGATATAATTTTAAAACCATTTTTTAAAACATGATTTTTTGAATAAAAAATATTTCCAACTGAAGAGAGAAACAAGGTTTTGAATTATTATAAACATTTTCTTAATTATATTAAGATCAAAATAGTGAAAAAATGGTACTAATTCATGAATATATCTTTAACATATAGAGTATAAAAAAAATTCATGGGTGTTATTTAGAGATTTATCATAAAATTTCATTAATGAAAGTATAATCATAAACAATCACAATAAATGATGAGATTGTTGAAATAAATTCCTACCACTTTGGTAACATTGAATCAGACACCCCATGTAAGAAAATGAATTCAAATGAAACATAAAATATCATGAAAATAATGATATTTATTATATAACATTTTAAATGGTAGTATATACACTTCGTAAAATAATATAGGTTCATAACAAAACATGTGTCTCAAAGAATGCAAATTGAGAGAAAACTACCTTACTGATTTGATAACTTTTGAACCATCAAACCCATTGAAAGAGAGATCATAAAATGGATATGTAAATAACCATAAATTTGAGGATAATATTCTTATAATAAATTAATGGGAATTATATATACTACAAAAAAATGAGCGGTGAATAAGGCTTAAGTCTTGCGGAATTAAAGTGTGTCTAGAAATCCCCCGACGTTATGTCCTGAATGTCTTCGTACTAGATAAAAAATATTCTATAATAAGTTTAAGCTTATTATAAATCTTTTACAAAACCGTTTTCAATTATATAATACCATATATAATTTACTTATTACCTTATATTACCTATTCATTAACAATTATATGTAAATGTTACATTTTGGGCAATAAGCACTTTGTTTATGACATGTGTTTTGATTTGTTATATTTTTGGTCCTCATAGTTATACCATGATATACATAATGTAAAACATGATACAAATATCATACATAAACGCACAAACACAGAGATATATATATTCAGTATATATTTATTTATAGTAATCTATAAAAGATAGAAATATGTAATAGAATACACCATTAGGAGATGATAGGCAGTACATACACATGATTGTAGTTTCTATTTTATTGTCATATTAAAAGAAAAAAGTAAATGAAACATATATAAAAATATATTATAATTACAGTGTAATTATAATTTCATATAAATCATAAAGTTTTAATAAACTCATCTTTAATACAATCCAAGTAAAGTTTGAATGAATCACATCTCTTTGAGGAGGCGGCAATCCACACTTCCACAGACAAAGTTATCATCTTTACACAAAATGGAAAGCATGAAGGTATGTTTTATATAATAATTAGAGAATCATAAAGACATCATTAATATCATAAATATCATATAAAAATATAATTTACATCATAATTACCTACCATGAGAGGTGGTAAATCAAAAAATAACGACATTGTTTTTTGAGACGGTAGTCCATCATACACACGAATGATAAGTTGGTTAATAATTTAATGGAAGTGTGCGCATGTGTAAGTAAAAACCTTAGAATAAAAAAATATAAGTATATTTAGGATACTTATATTATTATATAACTCTTTAATATGAACAATTCATGGGGTAAATAATGAAAATAAAACAAAAGAGCTTGTAGAATGATATTAGATATTCTTTCAGTAACTTCTCTTGGTTTGCATCAAAGGGATTCCTAGGTTGGATTTATGTCCAAAGGGAAGATTCTAGGATGATGGGAGTAAGATTGGGAGGATATTGGTGTAGTGGTTGGATGATCCAAATGGCATGAGTGGTGTGATTATGTGTGGGGGGGGGGGGTGAGTGACCTTATATAGTGGATGACGAGTGGTATTCTTGTAAATATAAAAAGGCTAACACTATTGAGAGGTATAATTTTAATCACATACCTCCAATATATTTTATTTTTCAATAAAATCGTGGAATTGGTATAAATATGTCTAGATAATGGATTTTGGACATGTTTCTATGTTATTTGGCCCTTTAAAATATTGTTCAACTACTAAGTAATTTTATTTTACATTAAATGCGGTGATTAATTTTAATTACTTTCACTAATATTTTTTTTAAAACTAAGTTGAACTTATTATTAATTATAAATTATTATTATTGTGAATATTGAATCCAATTTTTTAATTCTAATCATATAAGTGGCATAAATTTATTTAAAATTAATCCCACATACATGTCACGATAGTGGGTTTTTTAAGAGAAAATGTTTAAAAGTTTGAAATCATTTTATATCTAATTTCAATGTGAAATTATATACATTAAACTAAATTGGATTAATTGATATAAAATTGATGTAATTAAACTTTAAAACCAAATGAAAATATAATTTACCAATATAAATATATTATATGAAAAAATAGTATTGAATTAAAATTTAGTATTTTTCACTATTAATCCAAAAATATTGTTTTCTAGAAAAATACTAACAAATCATGCTAAAATAATTTCAAAATTATGAATCCAGAAATAAAATTTATTTTGTTAAATTAAATTCCAAAAATTATCTAAAATTTATTTTATTATTATTCACAAAAGAATATAAAAAGAAACTCGTTTGAGAAAATTATGTTTTCAAGCATATAAAGACTATATAAAAATATGATTTATTTATGTAAAACAACTGTAAATATTATTTAAAATATTATTTGTTAGTATTCATATTACGGAGTTGAATTTATATGTTATATCTATCTCATTTAAATCATTATAATAATAAAATATTATTTTTGTAGAGACTCAGTGTTGCGTGTAATGAAATCCAAGTCAATATAGCTTGTAGCATAAGCTTATCTTGGTGTAGCGTATAAAAATAGATTAACTTGGTGTATAATGGAACATAATACACCAAAGATATTTAATTTACTTTAAAAAAGGTTAATAAAAACTCTGAGTGTTATAGGTTTAATAATTATTCATGTTTGGTTGATATCATATATTCAGTCACCAGTTATCTGAGAGAATATTATGTGAGTTACATATTAAATAAACATTTAACTATTTGGTTATAAAAATATTTAATAAATATTTATTTATTGGGTTTTTGAATATAATATTTATTTATTTTTCTGCAGACAAGTCAGTGATATTTATTTAATTAAAGAAATAAATAGTCTTTATTAATGGTTTGATAAAAATTGTGGAGGATTGTAAAACCAAGTATAATGGTCTAGTGAGAAATGATATATGGAATATTATTTTAATTAATGTTAATTAATTTATTTAGTGAAATAATATTTATTTTATTTGTGATTTTATTGTAGCTGAAGTAAATAAAAATATTATTATTATTTTATAGGTGAGGTCCAATGAGATATAGAAAATAATAGGAACATGGGTGTAACTATTATTTATCTAATACTAGCATTAAATAAACCAAATTAATTCATTTCTAAATGTATTCTTCATTGGGAACAATTGAAGTTGAGAGATAATTCCCTCAATCCCTAGAGAGTTCCTCTCAGAGAATGTTCTTAAGAATGAATAGTGATCCACCACCTCTACCCTCTTGAGTATAGAGATTAAAAAATTAATCATTTCACCATGAATAAATTCTTATTGACATAAAAAATTGATTGAAAAAACATTTTAGATTTTCGTGATAGCACCAAAGGGTTCTATGATGAAGCTCAGTGGTTTTTTGGGAATGTGTGTGTAAAGTCCCATGATTTTGAATTGGGTTTAAATATGATGGTTTTCAATTTTTTCCCATTTATTGATGGGTCGGTTTATAAACCAAGATCTAGAACATTATTACAAGTGTTGGAACACTTTAAGGTGTTGTTTTTGGACTTGGGAATATACCTGATAATTTTCACCATTGTCCCGATGAATCTCGGGAGCACTAGTTCTAGAAAATTCCACTTTAATGGATCTACATGAGCAGCACATGGTCGCGATCCTACCTATGCAGCATACCCAGTTTAATATTTTATTTACTTTAATTAAATAATATTAAACATTATATTTGTTTTTAAATAGAATAATGTGTTAATAATAATAATTTTATTATTATTATTATTATTATTATTATTATTATTATTATTATTTTGGTGTCTTAAATTAACCGGATGTTAAAAGATTTAAGTGCATGATTAATGGGGTGAAACATTTAGGTTAAAAGATTTTAATTGCATGATTAACAGGGTGAAACATTTTTGTTAAAAGATTTTAATTTCATGATTAATTGGGTGTAACATTTATGTGAAATTAATTTGGATTTTGGGGGTGTCGAAGAATTGTTTAATTAAATAAGGTTATTCAAAGTTATGATGAAATTTTGGCATTAAACAGAGCTGTTAGGTTTATCAAAGATTTGAATAATAATAATAATGAGATTATTATTATTTTAATTTTATGAATGTTATAATCATTATTAATTATGGTCATTATTATTTTAAAGAATAATAATAATAGTTTTTGTGGGTTTCAGTTTGAGATGAATAATTCTATGGAAGGTAATAATAATAATGTTATAACTAGGATTATTATTATTATCCATGAAATTATAAATGTTATTAAATAAGTTTGTTACAATTAATTTTGGAGCTATAAATATTATTTAATGAATATATTTAGTTTTTAGGTTAAAAAAATAATAAAATATAGGATAAGACTCTCCTCCTTCCTCCCCAAGCATAAGGAGGCGCAATCCCCCCTTTCCCCCCCTCCTCGCTACTTAAACTAGCAGGTCACTCTCCTCCTCCATGGCTGGAGCTTCCCCCCTCTAGTGTGACCTATCCCCTATTGCGTGATCTCCTCCCCACATCAACCTCCAATAGTGCGCAAACCCCAGGTGGATCCCCTACAGTAGGCGTGACCCCCTTATGGGAAGAACTATAACGTGTGACTTTCCCCCCTCTGGTACTTTGTCCACGTATATTTCTACCCAAATTCTTTGTGGGTTGGGTCAGATTCAACAAGGTATGAAATTCTCTCATGCTCTCTTTCATTGCTTTGTAGTTTGATAGTGTTTTTGGTTCCTGATTTGTTTTTGTCTGAATTTAGAGTTTTGAGATAATACCCAGTTTTGATGTTCATCCTTCATTAAGGTGTGAAAATGGTGTTTTGGGGTCCTTTAGTCCATAATATAACATCCAATTCCATGTAATAAGTGGATGAACTCTTTTTTCTTCATCGCCTTTGTTTCAAGTAAGTTTTCTACTTCGTTGTTTTGTTTTTCCACCAACTAAATAGGATTCTACTATTTTATCTGAGTCCCTATTATCTAGATATAGGTGCATAGACCATGCTTAATTGGTTTTGGTCTTTCGAAGTTGTTTTGGGGATTTGTTGATTTTTGTTACAGGTCATGAATGCATTTAAATATATATTTACATATATATATATGTACATATATGTACATACATATAAAGGTGGTGCATGTGTGATTGCGTACCATTTACAACTGATTGCCTCCAAGTACATTAAAGTACCACATAATTAAAATGATGTCACCCTGAGGTAGGATCTCAAATCTATATCACTTTATTTAATAATTTTTTTCTTATTTAAATAATTTGAGATTATGAGTTTCCTTGATTATGGAAATACTATATTTTCATTAAATGTTGATTAAAGATAAATCGTTGGTTCATGGTATCTTTATTTCATGCTTTCTTATGGTTGGGATTTTGTATGTATCCCTATTGATACCGATACATGACATATTGAGGAAATACTTTTTATGTTATTAAATTATTCTTTCCATGTGTGATAAATGAAGAAATTACCATGTGTTGGTGTTCAGAATGTATTACTAGCTATTGAAAATATGTTGATCATATGCCCTGAATATTAAATGGTTATGCAGGAAGCACCCATGGATCTTCCTTGTAAATGAAACTTAAATGGCGATGGACTTGGACACCTTAGGTGTTCCTTATTAACTCGTGTCATGGATTGTTAATTATGTAAAAAATGGTATATTAGTTGGAGAATTAAATGATTGAATAAGACGGTATGGGTAATAGGGTAATTAATTAATTAATTAATTATCATGTCACTAGTTGACCAAAATTGTGGCCCTTACTAAATATTGAGAATATTGATTATTTTGACATGTTTAGTATATAAATTGTAAACTAGTAATAATTAATGGTTGGATTAATTATTACATGTAAAATGGTAAATGGATAATTAATTGATGAACTGGTTAAAGAGATATGAATTAATTAATTAATTTTTGAATTAAATAATTTTAATGCATTAATTGAAGATTGTGAATTGATTGTTTGTTATGACTGTTGGCCAAGAATACCTTTTGATGCATGTTTTTTTCTATGATTTAAGTTGTTTTGTATGGAGTTGTTTAAAAATATGACAAGCTGTGTGATATGGTTTCTAAATATCTGGGCCTTGTTCAGCATGTTTGACTTGAGATGTTTATGAGGTGCATGTAGGTTGTTAATGTCCTGGAAAAATTACTACTTGAGTGGACATTTTGATACTTTTTATATAATTGGGATAATTAAATTTTGATCTAACTTTTTAGTTAACTTTCTTGTGGCTAAGAATAATTAATTTTTAATTAATTATTAACTAATGAGATATTGAATAGTTAATTAATTATTTAGTTATTTTATGGGAGATTTATGTTGTTAATTAGTTGTTGGATTAATTAAATGATTTGATTAATTAATTTATGAGTTAGTTAATGGATGGATTTGGGGTGTTAGACATGGAGTTCTACACCAATGATAAATATATATATATATATATATATTATTGATAAACGGGTTGTGATATAAGGAATGATGCTCCAAATAATAATGGGGTTCTAGACATGGAATTCTACACCAAGATTTCAAGGAAGTATTCTTTTAGGGGGAAGGGACTAATGCTCCAAATACCCATGGGTTGTGAGACATGGAATGACACTCCAAATACTCACGAGGGTGCTAGAAATGATGTTCTACACCCATTAATTGACAATGGTCTGTGAGTCCAATTGGTGGTAAATGAAATGAGTTAAATGGTTAGTAAAAGTTGTTGTGACATAATGATATGTGAATTGAATATGAGAAAGGGTTCATACTTATTAATGAGTTGGGTGAATCACTTTTTGGTGGACAAAACATGGATAGAATCAATATTTTTAGTTGATGGGCTAGGACATTGCATGTGAAAGATTATATTGAAAATATTAGAACATGTTATCCAATCCAAAGAACAAGCTTGGATTTGGTATATACTTTGATTATTTATATGATCTTTAGAGACATCTGTTGTGAGTGACTTATATGAGGATGTTGGGCATACGCTGTAACTCAAGAATTATATAATTTAATGATGTTTGAAAAAAAATGAAAATGAATGTGAGATGATTGTTGTGTATTAATGAGAAATGTATAATGCAGGTTCAGACACTAGCTGAGGGCTGAAGCAAGTCCTTTGGTATATTGGTACATTATACTGCTTACTTTATTTATGCATGCTTTCACTGTTTTAATTATTTATTGAATTTCTGGATTTGGGATAGACCCTGGTGGTCCCGACCTATTGAGATTTATATCTCACACCCTACTCAGGATGCTACTATACTGGGGCACCCTAGTAGATTCTATTTTGTTGCCGGATTGTGTCATTTTTATATACTTGGTGCATAGGAGTAGAGGACTGAGAGAAAGCTCAAGATGCTCAAGGATACCACTCTCAGGGCTTTGAATATTAGTTTATTTATTTTTGTATTGGAATTTAAAACATGTTGTTTTGTTCACTGTTTTCCATTTTGTGTCATTATCATGTCATTAATTCATTACCTGTATAATTGGCGTTGGCCAATTTTATAAAATTAGTACTTTTTGTCTACCAATGCTTTGTCAATTATGTATTACTACTTCCGCTATTGATCATTATTTACTCTGATATACTACTGTGGAACTATAATAAGAGGGTATAGTCTCCCCACTAACTATCCTTAAACCCTCACTATTAGTCGGAATCCTCTGGAATATAGGGAGACGTTCTTGATGTCATGCGGTGACCGGTCCGACCGCTGGTTTAGGGGTGAGCCGGGTCGGGACATTACCAAGTGGTATCGAAGACAATGTTTTTGTCATACTATGTTGGGGTTGATATAAATAAGACTAGGAATGTGTCAGCACTTGGGTTAATAGTCATGCTTGGGCTGATCACCCTATATATGGGAAATAACCAGTGTCTAGGGTTTGGATTATTGTTCATGTTGTTCATTGTTACAATTGATATTATTTCACCTTGAGTGACTGGTGTATTTTCCGTAACTTATTGATTATGAAAATTTTGAAAAATTTACATTGTCTTGATATAGAAAGGAAGTTTAATTACATGCATAATATTAGGTACTTATAGATTAACATTCCATACATACAGGCCACATCATGTAGTTGCATTTGTAGGATTCTTGTTAATATGGATTGTGTTCCTTGAATATGTTTCATGCCTGGTACTTATTTAGAAAGCCTGATACTTATTTATCTTGCCTTTTAGATATCATGTTTTAGTGACAAATTTAACCTTCTTGGGTGTTTATATGCTAGTATTCCTTTATGATTATCATTCTTAATAATTGTTCCATGCTTCTATGTTAAAACATGCAGTTGTGTTACTGATTATGATTAAATGCTAGAGATATTTTGATATTTAATAAAGGATTATAAAGTTAAAATGTTAAATGAATGTTGATTGTAATAAATGGGATCCAAATTACAGTGATAAGGTATATGAGAATCTTATCGATTGGTAGATGGCCGCCCACATGACTGAACCTTGTATAACCTTAGTGCATGTGGGAATGGTTATAATTGTTAAACCATTGAGTTTTGATTGAATTAAACTATTTTGGATTGCTTTTGGAAGAACCTGGATTAGAATAAATGGGACCCTATAAGGTTACCTCTATGTTAAAAAGAAATTTAGAAACTAAATTGCTTGTTTAAAATGATATGACACTGAACGTGAAATGATTTAAGAGGATGTATGTGATAGCACGCCGATTTTTCCATAGGGATTTGTTTTGAAAACCAAGTGACTTGTTGTGAAAAATTACTTGTGTGTTTGATTAAATTCATTCATATGTTTATAGTTTAAAATGAATTACATTAAGAGACTATCTCGTGAGACTCAGGTGTTTTGACATGCCGGTTGGTTTAAATTTTTGGCATTTATGTGAGAATGTTTGACATGGTGATTGTGGTTCAAGGAACGTCACATGTGTGTTTAAGGTGTTTCATAAATAGTGCACTTGTAATTGGATAAAATTTTATTTCGACATCATGGACAATCCTAATGTGGGTAGTGTCACATCGATTTCAGTAAACGTGTTAGCAGGTGACATCGAGATTTTTTGAACAGAGTCATCCGAAATTAGTTTTTATGATCTTTTAGGTGACCTTGGATTTCTCTTAGTTTGATCTTCAAAATATGATGAGAATTTCCCCTATCCTGACCTCATCATGGTGATGCTAAGATTGCATCGGTCTTACGCCACGCTAAAGTTTTAAATGTTGTTGGGATTGATGAGTGGATTTTATCTAGGTTGTACATAGGATACATGGTTTATTTGGGCTATTCATTCATTCTTGATAAGGAACATTAGTTTTTTTAATGTAGACTTGTGATGGCTTGACTTGTTAATGTCACTAGAGGCCATGTAAGGGCTTTGGTGTACATGTGGTTGGTGGTGTGATAATTTTAAAATGCACATGTCCAGTTTAAGGGTGAGTGTTGGTTTTTGAACCATAGGAAATCAAGAGAAACCAGTTTCTATTGGTTGATCGAGATTTGATCATTTCATTGATGAAGTCCCTATAATGGCCTCAGAGGTAAGATCTATTTCAGTGTTTATTTGGTAAAGTGAGATTTCACTCAGGTTAAAATGTTTTAAATGTTGTTGGGCTTATGAATTTGGTTAATGATTTATTCGGCATTTCATAACCCAACACGACAGTTCTAACATGATTAAATAACCTTGGTTGGGGTTTCTAGTAGTTCTCTATGGCTTCTCAGGGAAAAGAAGTTTTTAATGTGTGTAGATTTTAAAGTCCTGTGTTTTTTTAACCATGTTTAAATATGACGGTTTTCAAAAAAAATCTATTTATCGATTGGATGGTTTATAAATCGAGCTTCGAAACAATATTCCAAGGGTTAGAACTCTTTTAGGTGTTGTTTTTGGACTTGTCTATATACCCGATAATTTTTTTGGGCGTCCTAATGAATCTCGAGAGCACTGGATCTGAAAAATTACACTTTAATGAACGTGCATGATCCATGCATGGTAGCAGTCCAACCCGTGAAACTTACCCAGTTTAAAATTTTATTTACATAAATGAAATACTAATAAATGGTATATTTGTGTTTAAATAGAATAATGTGTTAATGATAATAATGTTATTATTATTATTATTATTTGGGTGTATTAAATTATTTTTTTGTTAAAAGATTTAATTTCATGATTAATGGGGTGAAACATTTATGTTAAAAGATATTAATTACATGATTAATGAGGTGAAAAATTTATGTTAAAAGATTTTAATTGGATGATTAATGTGGTGTAACATTTATGTGTAATTAATGTGTATTTTGGATGTCTCAAAGAAACCATTAATTAAATAAGTCGTTTCAAAGTTATGATGAAACATTGTCAATAAATAGAGGTATTGGGTTTAACAAAAATTTGAAAAATAATAATAATGTGATTATTATTATTTTAATTTTATGAATGTAATAATCATTATTAATTATGGTTATTATTATTATAAAAAATAATAATAATAGTTTTTGTGGGTTACATTTTGAGATGAATAAATATAAGGTAATAATAATAATATTTTTATGACTAGGATTATTATTATTATCCTTAAAATTAAAAATTTTATTGACTAAGTTTATTAAAATTAATTTGGGAGTTATAAAAATTAATTAATGAGTTTATTTAGTTTTTAGGTTAAAATAATAATAATAAAATATAGAAGAGGACCCTACATCTTCCTCCCCATGCACAAGGAGGCACAACCCCCTGTTCCTCCTCCTCACCGCATGAACTTGTAGGCTGCTCCCCTCCTCCATGGCCGCTGCTTCCCCCCTAAGGCACGGTCTATCCATTATAGCACGATCTACTCCCTACGACGACCTCCAGCAGCATGTAACCCCCAAGGTGGATCCCCTATAGTAGACGTGGCCCCCCTCCGGGCAGAACTATGACACATGACTTTCCCCCTCTGGGTTCTTCTTCTACAGATATTTCTACCCAATTTCGTTGTGGGTTTAGCCTGATTCAACATTGTATGAACTTATCTCATTATCCCCTTAACCACTTTTGAGTTTCGTTTTGTTTTTGGTGTTTGATTTGTTTTGTCCCGAATTTTGGGTTTTTGGATAATACCTGATTTTTATGTTCATCCTTCATTAATAGGTGAAAATGATGTTTTGGGGTTCTTTGGTTTATAATCCAACATCTTCTGCGAAGGGGGAAGTGGATGAACTCATTTTCTTTCACCGCCTTTGGTTCTGGTAAGGTTTCTAATTCGTTATTTCGGTTTTCACTAACTAAATAGGATTCTAATATTTTATCTGAGTACCTGGTATCTTGCAGTAGGTGAGTATACCTTGATGCATTTTTTTGGTATTCAGATGTTATTTTGGTGATTTGTTGATTTTTTTTGCAGTGTGCGCGCGCATGTAAATATATATTTTGATATATATATATATATAAAGGTGGTGCTTGTGAGACTGAGTGCCATTTAAAACTGGTTGTATCCAAGTATAATAAAGTGATGTGTAATTAAAATGATGTCACCCTGAGGTAGGGTCCTAAATCTCGATCACTTTATTTAATAATTTTTTTCTTCTTTAAATATTTTGAGATTATGAGTTTCCTTGATTAGGGAAGTAGTAAAATTTCTTTAAAAATGATTAAAGATAAACTATTGGTTGGGGGAAATTTCATTTCATGATTGCTTATAGTTGGGCTTTTATATGTATCCTTTTTGATGCCAATATATGATATGTTGATACAAGACATTTGTTGTTATTGAATGATTATTTCCATGTGTGACAAATGAGAAAATTACCATGTGTTGGTGTTAAGCTTGTGTTGGTGGCTATTGAAAGTATTTTGAGATTATGCCCAACATATTAAGTGGTAAATCAGGAAGCACCCATGGATCTTCCTTTTAAATGAGACTTAAATGGCCATGGACTTGGACACCTTAGACCTACCTTTTTAACCCATGTCACAGAATTTCAATTATATAAACAGTAAGTTGGATAATTAAATTGTTGAATGTGGAAGGATGGGTAATAGTGTAATTAATTGATGATTTAATTATCATGTCAGGAGTTGAAAAAAATGTGGCATTTACTGAATATTGAGAATATTGAATTTTTTGACATGTTCAAAATAAAAATTAGAAGATAGAAATAATTAACAGAGGGATTAATTATTACATTTAAAATGGTAAATGGTTAATTAATTGATGAACTGGTTAAAGATATATGATTTAATCAATTAATTGTTGATTTAATTATATTAATGCATTACTTTAAGATTATGAATTGATTTTTTTCTTATGATTGTTGTCCAAGAATACCTTTTGATGCGTGTTTTTTTTACATACCATAAGTTGTTCTGGATGGATTTGTTTAAAAATATGATATGCTATTTGAGATGGTTGCTAAATGTATGGAACTTATTCAGCTAGTTTGACATGAGATGTTTATGATGTGCATGCAAAATTTTTAAAGTCCTGGATAAATCACACCTTGAGTGGATGGGTTTAGACTTGTTAAAGAATTGGGATAATTAAATATTTAGTTAATTATTTAGCTGACTTACTTGTGGTTAATAATAATTAATTGTTAATTAATTATTATCTATTGAGATTTATAATCGTTAATTAATTTTTGAGTTATTTTATGGGATATTTAGGTTGTTAATTAGTTTTTAAATTAATTAATTAATTTGATTAAATAATTTTTTCGTTAATTAATGGAAGGTTTTGGGGTGTTAGACGTGGATTTATGCACCAATGATATATATATATATATATATATATATATATGATGGATAAATGGGTTGTGAGATAGGGACTGATTCTCCAAATACTCACGGGGTATTGGACATGGTGTTCTACACCTAGCTTGTAAGGGAATATTCTTTTATGGGACATGGACTAATTCTCCAAATACCCATGGATTGTGAGAGAAGGACTGACACTCCAAATACTCATGAAAGTGCTAGATATGATTTTCTACACCCATTAATTAACATTGGACTATGAGTCCAATTGGTTATACCTGAAATGAGTTAAATGGATAATGAAAGCTTTTGTGACATAATGATTTGAGAATTGATTATGAGAAAAGGTTTAGACTTGTTAATGAGTTGGATGAATCACTGTTTGGTGGATGAACCCAGGAGCGAATCACTATTTTTAGTTGATGGAATTGGAAATAGAATGGGAAAGATTAAATTGAATATCTTATAATGTGTTATCTAAGCCAAAGCACAAGCTTGGATTTGGTATTTACTTTAATTACTTAAATGGTATTTAGACACATATGCTATGATAAAATTATATGAGGATGTTAGGCTTATGCTAGAACTCAATAATTATATAATTTAATGATGTTTGAATAAATTAAAATTTAAAATTAATGTGATATGACTATTGTGTTTGCATGACAAATGTATAATGCAGTTTTAGACACCAGTTGTGGGAGGAAGCAGGTACTTGGGTATATTGATACATTCAAATACTTTATTTATGCATGTTTTCACTATTTTATTTATATATTGAATGTCTGGATGTCGGGTAGACACCAGTGGTCCTTGCCTATAGAGATTTATATCTCACACCATACTCAGGCCGCCATTGCAATGAGGTACCTGAGTAGATTCTATTTGGTTGCAGGATTTTTCAATTGTCATATACATGGCAGATAGAAGCAGATGACCGAGCGGATGATCAGGATGATCGAGGAGACTGCCCTCGAGGCTTTGTGTCTTTATTTAATTCTATATTGGAATTTAAAACATTTTTTTGTTAACTATTTTCCATTTTGAATCATTAGCATGTCATGAATGTATCTTTTGTATAATTGGTGTTGGCCACTTTAATAAAATGAGTACTTTTTTTCATCCATTGATTTTTCAATTAGGTATTTCTACTTTTGCTATTGATCATTATTTACTCTGATATACCACTATTCAAATATGATAAGATGGTATACTCTCCCGATCTACTATCCTTAAACACTCGTTGCTCGTCGGCAGCCTCTGGTGTATATGGATACATGCTTGAGGTCATGTGGAAACCAGTCCAGCCGTTGGTTTAGGGGTGTGCTGGGTTGGGACGTTACAGTGAGGATCACTGCTTGAGTGATTCAACCCTTGAATCCTCTACCCACTATAGATGTACACCAGGAAGTGTTCAATTGATTCATTAATGAAGAAATAAATTCAATGTAATGTTTTTATTTATACAAATAAATTAATTATAAATTATATATGATTATCATGCCATCTTAGTTTCTTCATATATACCAATTAATGTTTGAATTAATTTCCTTGGTTATGAAATTCTCCAACATGTACATCTTGGATTATTCATTTATTATGAACAAAAATATGATTTGGACACTACCCACTATGTGAATTATCTATGCCTGAAACCATCAAGAGATGTCAGAGCGGTCACACAATAATTTATAAATATTTATTATTCATTAATTGATTATACACATTGGTTTTAGTTTTTCATTTCTAGTTTATTAGTTCTCTAAATATGAACAATGAAATATTATCTTCTCCTTCTTCACTCTTGATCATATATCCAAGAACATGTTAAAAATATATGAAGAAAATTTAAGGACTCCATCAGAAGGTTATAAGGGTTATGGTCAAATAACACAACACTAAACTACATGTAGCCCATTGGTATATTCTTGTACCCATGTTTACCGTATAAGGTAGAGCTATGAGAAATCTAGAATATCATGTAGTAATTTCATACAGAGTGCATTAATGCACACTGTGTTTTGACTGATCTAGCCTGGAACACGATTTATTGGGTTAGATGGTATGTATATGGAGTACGCACTATGTAGTCTATATACATTCACAACAAAATTCATGGAATATGTCATGTATTTATTGCAAGATATGTAAGACTGGTGTCCATTTAAAATAAAGGTTACACAACATGTAACTATTATACACATTGTTTATTTCATAAATTTCCATGGCCTTAAAACATACCAAGTCCCCAAGCATGTATCTTTGAAGTCATTACATGATATATATAGCTGGTTGTACATGTAGTGTAACTAGTACCCATTTACATAGATTACACACCACCAAAGATTAAACAGTGTAGACTAATTATATGGAAGAAAATTTAATTGTGTAATTAAATTGATCCCAATGGGATGTATTTAGGGTAAGTGTAGTGTAATTAAATTTTACAAAATACTAAATTCCTAATAAATTACCGCATAAATTAATTACTACATACTATGTGTGGTTTTAATTTATACCATATTTAATACATGTATTAAATTTATCAATGTCATATATATTAAAAGGCTTTTATGTATTAAATATGGAGAATCAATTTTTCTTTATACAATACACACAAATTAACATATACCACATTTTATATGTTACATTCCATATTAAATACATAGTAAAAGAAAATTTAAGGTTACACATAGTTATAACTCGTATGTATCATTTTGAATACAACTGTAACTAATATTATTTATTTATGTTTAATTATGTAGGGTACTCCAAGATTGTTTGGATAGTCATTAAGATAAAATATTTAATAAATTAATTAAATTAATTCAAGTGAAATTAACATAATAATAAAGAACACATTGTAGTGAATTATAGTTAGTTTACATTTATATATTCATTTTATGTGTACGATCAAGATAAAATACTAACCTTTGTTTGTGGATTATTTTTTTAATTTATTATCATTTCATATTTCTTTTTAATAATTTAATAAATTAAATGATGGCTAGTGTTTCATCCCATTGTCTCATCATGTGAGGGACTATAAGATCATGGTTTATTTTATATAAACCCCTTAACCGATATTTTTTCCCCTAATTGTGTGTGAGTAAATCTTAATGAATGGAGATAACATGGGAGTGTAGGGGGTTAAAGTTCATTAATGAGGTGAATATAATCTAGGTGATACATAGGTGGATAAGTTGAATTTTGTAGTATTAAAAAATTTACAGTTCAAAGTGTAGTTACTTAGGGTTGGGGGTTACATTATTATATTCTAGATAAACTAACCAATAGAAAAAATAGAGGATCACACAACTTTTATTATTTTATTTCTGTCAAGTTTAATGGTTAATTTATTTGTGGATTATTTTTTATGATCATATAAATAAATTAATTAACAAGAAACCAAGATGAAATTAAAATAAATTTGACTATGTATAAATTTTATCTTGAAACGGTATACCGCTTAAGTAAAACCAACTTAATATTAACTAGAATGTAATAAGATAAAATGGTTAATTTCTATTACGGAATTTAAAATGGAACAACAAGATCGTATTGTTTTATCTATCCCCCACTATGAATCTACCATTTAATAGGGAGTTATAAAGATGGTTTTGGGTTGGTTTAACAAAATTCACATTTTGATAAGTATAACATTCTATAACTTGTGTAAATTTGGTGGAAATTATTGACAAAATCTCTATCCAAGATTTCAAGATTTGGAAGTTCACCCAACTGATCAAATAGAAGTGAGTTAATGTAGTTGGAAAAGAACTTCTTACTGAAATACATTCGAGTAATTGGCCGTACCGTCACTTGGGTTATGAGAATGGGCATGTATAACCTTTACACTATAAAATATATGCAAATGGTATTTAAAAACAAATAGTGAGGGCTATTGAGCATTGATGAAATGGCTGGAGCCAAATCAAGTGAAAAATAAAATTTATTACTTCATATCTTTTGGAAATCAAGATAAAAACTAAAATATTATTATAATTAATATAAAATATAGAAAGTTAATTTTTTTAACACTAAGATCATTTGGAAAGAGATCATTTCCCCACCAATACTTATTTACATGGTTAGTCTAATTATTTATACACTGAACTAAAAATAATAAAAGTTATATTTTGTGATGGAATCCTCTATACCTGTTCAACCACCTCACTAAAAAATTGAAGGTCACATGGATGCCTATATGATGTATATGGGTATGATTTTACTAATTTTTCATTCAGATATTAGTTATG
Organism: Viscum album; assembly: GCA_963277665.1. Taxonomy (NCBI): domain Eukaryota; kingdom Viridiplantae; phylum Streptophyta; class Magnoliopsida; order Santalales; family Viscaceae; genus Viscum; species Viscum album. The sequence continues at coordinate 1,148,534,351 of OY728165.1, forward strand.
TATGTATAAATAATAATGTAACATAAGGGAACAAAATCCAATACCATGATAACAATCCTCATATCTTTTGAGAAAGAGAAATAGGAGATTTAGATAAATGAGATTGTAACTATACTATAATAGTGTAATCTAAAATTGGATATTTATTTTTTGATATTTTCTTCAGTATAATGAATTACAATGACCATTTACCAATGATTATGATTTTAAATAGATAAGAAGTTATCCATTAATCTCATATTATCATCCTTACTATAAAATTTCCTCGTATTCAATTTGTATTATTTGATGAATAGTATAGATAAATGGATTAATAATCATTTGACTATGATTCACTAGGAAGATATTGGTTATGAAGAACTCAGTTCCACAACACTTATGTAGAACACTATGAATGGAAAGGTAGAAACCCTCATTACAATTTCATATAAGATCGTGTCTTTACAACATCTTTCAATAAGATATATTATTTATAGGTAGTGTGATGAACAATAAACTATTTTCTTCTTATATGGACTTAATGATCATTTAGATTTTTTAAAAAAAAAATTAAATAAGAGACAAGAAATTATATCTACTTTATATATATTCAATATATAATATAATGTTTCTATTTCACTTATTAGGTTTTAAATACTAAATTGTATCCAAATACAATAAATCAATAAATAAATGTTACAAGAAGTAAGGTGTATTATCCCATGTGCAGAGGAATAACAATTTACATGTCATCCATGAGAATCACTTGTCTTAAAGAATTAAAGTTGAAGTCTCCCAAAAGTATAAAATTATGATTATTATATCAAGAGTAGAGATTTAAAAAATTCTCATTACCTAGTAAATATATTCTATTTGGAATTTTGTTTCTATTAATATTGTTTCTTATATATTAATCCCAGTGTTCTATTGGAGACAATAAGACATTTTTTCATTTTGAAATTATTATTGTTGTGGTTAATATTTCATAATCATTTATATCAAATGGGAAAAATAAAGGATGAATATATATTATAAGACTCACACCGAATTATGGAAGGATAATTATTTGTTTAGTATAAATGATAATAGTTGAAAACTTAATATTCTGAAGAGTGTTTAGTATCATTGAGCTAAAGAACTAGGTATACTGACAAAAATTCTATCATGTTTTAGACAAAAAAACTCATTGAAATAATATTATGCCACAAGGATTCTAGAGTCTGTTCAACTTCATTGCATTAAAGATTCCATGTTAAAACTAGCTGTAAATTTACATTCATTTAATTAAATTATTTTATGAAATTTTAGGTATGATAAATGAATATATTGAATACATATTGTAAAATATATAATATTATCATGGTTTGTATGTTAGTGTATATTTGAACCAAGTATTCATAAAAAAAATTAAATGTAGAATAATGTATTTCCTAAAATCACATGACCTTATTTAGATCATAAAGATGGTGATAATATAAGGTAAATCAAATTAGCATCATATAAATACTGAAAGTCTTCCATGATTTGATTCTAAACATGTTTTAAAAAATAATAGTGTAAAAAATAACCATATGCAAACTAAATTGAATAATGAATATTATATAAGTTACAATATATTGAGAGTCTGTTATCTAATATCCTAAGTTATTCTGATTTGAATCATTTTTTTAAGTTTGTATCAACTTAAAATGTAAATCAAAGTAAACACAAAGTGTGTCTCTATTAATTATCATATAACTACTATGGATATTAACGTCCCCAATATAGAAAGTTATTAATCATACCAACTACATTTTTTATTTTCAAAGGATATATATTTTGATAAAGTGGGAGCAAGAAAGGTTTTAGTTGAATCTTGGATTTAGATGTCCAACATGGCATTAGAATAGTTAACTTCACAAGTTTTAGTGGGATGGGCTTTTCTAGAGACACATATTGTGTAGGAAATTTAAAAAATATTGTAGTGTTTTATATTCCATATGATGGGTTATATATATTATTTCGTAAGAAAAATGATTCCTATATGAAGTAGTAAGTGGAAAACTAGTTATTATTGAAATATAAATTTTGAAATAAAGATGAATTCCATGTAAAAAAATCAATTTATGTATTTTGGTAGTTTCTACCGTTTATGTAATGATGTTGGAAGGTATTCAAGAGAAACCAAACATAGATGTTAAATTTTATACCAATACAACATAGATGATTAACTAAAGGTTTACAATATCTAGAAATATTCTATGATAATAAATTCTCATTAATCACCATGTGAAATTATATTATAATTTTTCATTCCATATAATTTTTATGACCATTTTAATGGGTATTGTATTTCAAGACTATACTCCTAATGGGAGATGCCTATATGACATGTCTAATAGGGTAGGTTACATTAGGAAATACTGATATGATATATTAGTTTCAAGGAAACATTTACGATTCAAAATAATAATAATGATCAAAGGAAATTTATTTTTAATTTATGTGTGCCTAGGTTTGTAGAAGTGGTGAGTGGTATAACTACAGTTTTCATGGATAATATGTTTGAAATCATATATAAAACAAGTGATTAGTCTTATGGTTATTGAATACAAAATTTAACTACCCCATTATGAGTTTATAAATAACCCAAGTTCAAGGGAATGTTATCTACTAGCTTAGATCAAGGGGTTTCTTAATACTAGTTATAATACATAATTGGTAAAGTATTGAGAAACAAAATATGAAACAACAAATTTGAATTATTTTAGCATTACATCATATTTTTTTATTTATAGACCACATTAGACTAAGATTTATTTGGAAATATATCTCACATTCCATTATATGTATAATGATTACATTTTTATTATAAAAATATGAAATGGGATTAGGAGATCTGTATGATTGGGTAGTTGGAACTATCTGATAATGCTTGAGGAAGAAAAAATGGATGAGTTCCTAGTAATTTGAGAAATGTGAATACTACTTTTCAGTGGATAAAAAACTAGTGTTCTTTAGATTGGATTAATTGGGGATCATAATAAAGCAATTGATAAATGTAATTATATTATGCAGTTTCCATATCTATATTAGAATGAGTATGTTGTAGATTTTGATGTAGCATAGGAAAAAAGATTAGAAATATTTTGTTCCAAATTTTGGATTTGTACCTAAATAGTAAAGTTTAATCTGATTATGGTATTATCTAAAAAATTTAGGGATGATAGAGAAAAGATTCTACATCTAATCATATTGAGGTATTTTCATAGAGATATGAGGTTGTAGTAAGAAAATCATCCATAGGTAGCATGGTTTTCTCAATTGTTATAGTCATATCTCAGTAGAAGCATGTTTATAATGTGTGGATAAAAAGTTGAGTTGTTAGAAATTGGATCTAGTATAAGTGAGAGTATTTTAGATTTTGTTCCCTAGAACCAACATCTATATGAATTTGATTATAAAAATATTCATGGGGTTGAATATTAATTAATATATAATCACATGATGATAATTCTTCTACAGAAATCTATGTTATAATTTTATAAGGGTAATTTTCGTAATGAAAGGTCATAAAAGTTCATTACTGCGATAAAAACCTAGAAAGTTTATGATAGTATTCTTAAATATAAGATCCATATATGGGTTATATCATTTTTTAACACACAACTGATAAATGATTCAAGGGTGTAAACTTATAAGACATTGATATACTATCTTATAGTGTATTTCTTAAGTAATCTTAAGAAAGGTGGTTTTGAAAACATAGACCACCAATAGGAAATTCAAATTTATATATGTCACTGGATGTTTCTAACTATTAATGTGTGTAATGTTCCTTAAAATTTAAGATTATTATTAATTTATATCATGAGTTGTGTACATTAATGTATTGATGAAAATATTGATGACATATGCTCCTAGTGATTTAGGATATGTTTGGTACATCACAAGTTATATTAAATTACCAAATAATACATGAAAGGATTTTTCCCTTTAGATTGTTAACATATGTTGATATCTCAAGAAATTAGGTTGGAATTTGGGCACCTGATGAAGTCTATATACATGCAACACTATCAAAAAGTTCATTTCTAGAAATTAAAAAAATATACATCAATCACATATATTTATATAACCAATATTAAACTTTAATTATTAGAGATATTGTGATAAAGAGATTATATTATATAGTGTATGTTTGTATTTGGTTATTTTCATTGCAGTATTTAACTTCTTTCTCTACGGGCTTCTTACCATTTTTCTAGATTTTAACATTGTAATTTTGGTGTAACAACAAGATCCTACTAAGAAAGGGGTCTAGAGGGTCACACATTAAGTGTATTCAGAACCCCTAGTTAAATTTAGTATGAATTTAACTAATTGAATATTATTTTCTCCATGGATGGTTTAATATTTATTCATGTTTGGTAGATCACATATATTCTACCACCAATTATCTGGGATAATATTATGTGATTTGAATATTACATAAATATTTATTCGTTAGGTAATTATTAGTTACATGAATATATAATATTTATATATTATTTTTTATTTTCAAGGTAACAAAAAATTAATTATTTGGTTATGTGAATATTTCATAAATATTTATTCAGTTTTGTTTTTATAAATATAATATTCTTTTATTTATTATAAAATAATGGAGATATTTTTATTTATTTAAATTAATAAATATATTTTATAAGATGTTTTATAGATACTGTGGTAGATTTCCAAACCGAGTTTAATAGTCCTATAAGAAATGATATATTAAATATTATACGAATAAATATTAATTTATATATTCATGAAAATAATATTTATTTTATTTGTGATTTTATCACATGTTAAGAAAATAATAATTATTTTGTTGTTTTAGATATGGGGCTCATTAGATATTTTGAAAATAATATGGTCCTAGGTAAAATTATGATTTATCTAATCATAGATCTATATAAACATATTTATATCATTTACAAAACTAGTCATTGTTGTGAAAAATAAATGTCTTGAGAGAATCCTCTCAATCAATAGAGAGTTACTATCCTAGAATTATCTCAAGAATAGAAAGTGACCCACCTCCTCCACCCTATTGAGTCTAGATAGAACATAATGAACCCTTCCTACATGAAGATATTTTTAGAATGATAAAAAACAAACGACAAAAGTGGCAGAATATTCCATTCTTGCTCTGGAGTAATTCTATGATGTTTTTTGAGGTTTGTGGAGCATGTGTGTGGATCAATGATAGAGATATTACACCATTGAATCCTCTCAATTATATAATGGTACACTATGACATAGTAAATTGATTCATCAATGAAGAAATAAATTCAATGTGGAGTAATTTTATATAAAAATAAATTAATAAGAAATTATATTTGATAACTGAACCATCTGGATTCTGATATCCATGTAAATTAATATTTGAATTAATTTTGTTGGTTATGAAATTATTCATCACATATATATATAATATTATTAATTTATTATGAATAAAATGTTTTCTACTACCCCAATAGGCACTTTTGCAAAACATGGAGTTGTCATTGTGCATAATAAAAATGATCTCAAGAATTATCATTGATATTAAATAGAAAATCCTCTTATCTTTCTTCTTAAGAAAATTGATAGAATAAGAGAACCCTATTTGAATAGACAAATTATGGTGTGAATCACTTCAACCTACCACACTAACACTAAAATATTTAAGAACATCATTTGAAGAATTATGGTAATATGTGGATACTAATAGAGGAATCCCCATTTGAAGTCATGATGAAAATCAAAATGAAAAATGGAGATAAAAATTTTTTATCAAAGGAATTTTTAGTTCTAGGTAATTATAGTTTTAAATTAATTATAAATCAAATGTGAAAGATCCTCCCATGGATATTCTAGAGTTATATTCATCAATATCATTAGATATTATAAAAACAATCGATGAAAACCAAAATTGGGACCCCACTGACCATGTTTTCTACTCCCATGAACTTTCCCCAATAACATTTAAATTATCATCATTTGATTATTGATTTATAATTATGAATGTAGATTCAAATATTATAATTCATAATAAAAAATTATTGTGTATTCCTATACTGGTAATGGGACATTCTGGTTTATAAAATTAAATTTATCTCACCTTTTTACAGATATAAATTCCCATTATTTAGGAAAGTTTTAAAGAAAGGTTTTAATTAGTTAAAATCTTGTGGTATTTATAATTTTCTATCTATTAACAATGTATTCTGATTTCATTTTTTTGAAGGCTTAATTCAATTTTATCTTATTTTTTAACTGACATATTTCTCTGTTGATGTTAAATTTTTTATATTTCATTATTAAAAATCAATTTTGAGGATATATTTAATTATTTTAATCATAGGAAGTACTTATGACATTTTAAATGATAATTTTATCTCATGAGACTAGTAAGATAAATTTGATATAAAATTTTACTTAGATGGAATAATTATTATTTCTATTATTATTGGTGTATGAAAGCTTTAAAATGTAAAATTATTTTGAAATTTAGGACATGTATCAATGATCTTACTTGCAGGTATAAAACTACCAACTATAACTTTTTTTATCATTAGTGGATATTGGGTTGCACTTATGAATTTTGATTTAAATAATATAGGTGACATTAAGAAATTATTGAGTGTTCTCAAAATTCTCATGGGATGTGTTTATTTTTTTAATGAAATTTAACCCATTTTCCTACTAAGATAAACTTTACTTCTCTATTTGAATATTTTAAAAAGATATTAACAAATTATAATCATGTTTTCTTAATTTTTTTATTATCTTTTAACTGGGTATTCTGATTTCATTATTTGTTAACGGGTTTAACCTAAATTTATCTCATTTTTTAATTGAGATAAATTTCCAATTTCTATCTAATATGTAAATGTATTATTATTATTTAGATAAATATTATTTTATATAGATTATTTAGTATAATTTTTTCATACAATATGTTTTCAAATTTCTTTAAGGCATAGAGCCTTAAAAATAGAACTTTCATCTATTTACATTAAATAAAATTCAATTATATAAATTATTAAAGGGTCTCAGTTATAATAAAATTACAACCAATAATATTATAAAGTATTATTTCAACATACATATATATACTCATATAGAAATATGAGAAAAAAATAAGTCTCTCAAAATAGGAAAACATCTTATTGAATTGAAAGTAGATGATATACGTAGAATATGTGGTTTAAATGATGGTGATGTATTAATGGAAGATTCATATAGTTATAAACAAAATTATTCTAATTTTTTAGTAGAATATTTTCTAATATTAAATTAATTGGAGTTCTAAACAATTCGGATGCAATAATGGATACATTATAGAGAAACACTATAAAGGATGCCACAAATGCGGGTCGATTGTAATCTCTTTTATAATGTTAATATGTTTTTCCCCATCATGACCAACTAATTACCATGGGTTTATGTGACATATTTGGATGTTTATTAAGATGGAAAAATTTTAATTATAGTACTATGATCCATTTGTATATGATACTGGACATAAATAAATTAACACGAAGCCTTATAAAGTTCATCATGTTATTGTCAGTTTATGAGTTTGTAACTTCTTTATTTTATAGTTATGTTTATCTCACTAATTTTCTAATTATTATATAATTAATATTAAAAATTTTATACATTATTGGTAACATGACCATACTAATGTGTTGAATTTATTATATCTCGTTTCTTGGCCTTCGTGAGTTTGGTGTAATTTGTTTGAGTTGGGGAAAATTATATATGTGGAAACACTTTGACAACTTGTGGTGTGTGAGATACGTTGATTTATAAAATATTTAATGCAAGTAAATTATGTGAAATCATCTCATGAACCATGTTCTAAATCGTAAATTGGTATATTTAGTTTATGATGACATTAAGAGTGAGTATTCAAAGCCTTGTATAAATAAATATGATTATAATAGTAACCATGCCACTCCTGCTATTGCATGAATAGATAGTAAGTCTAGACAAAATAAAGCTAATAAAGAGCTTAATACTCAAAAAAATTCTCTAATTTTTTATAAGTACACTATACATTGGTTATATTTATGCTACCACTATACCCCCATCTGTTTCATGAACCAACCAGGGTAGACGCCAAACCAGTCACCTGATCCAATCTATGGCATTGCTTGAAGGTCATTCCTGATCCCCACAGGTTGTAAACTGCTACCAGACATCAATAAAGTACATTAAGAGAACAATTTCTCCTAATAAATAAATAAAGTATCCAAATAGCAGTAAGTTTCACAAGAAGATCAATATATAAATGAAACTAATTTGAACATCATTATTAAAATAATGTGAAAATAAAACTAAACTAGGAAAACACACGATCTCCATGTCACCTAGTGTGTCACTCTCCATAATAAAGATCAACCATATCCCTAGGCATCAAACTCAAGCTAAAACCATCACCCAAGGATAAAATAGAAATGATTAATATGCATGAGTATTAAAACTCAGTAGGCTAGCCCAATTATCTATAACCAATTCACTTCCTTTAAAATAAATGAAACATCAATTTCACGTTTGAACTACAATCTATAAAATTATGAATTTATATAAATTTTACTTAAAAACTAAGTACAACCCATTTCCCTTATTCATTTCTCAAAACCAAGATCATTCCATTAGTGTGATGTTCACATTTAAAAAAGGGAAGTGATGCTTTTATTTTCAATTTGCACAAAGAAGGAAATACACTTTTCATAAAAAATTTAATACCAACACATCTGTTCTAAGAAAACACTACACAAAATAGAACCTTGATAATCATATAACAAGGGTAATGTAAATAAGAATAAAAGTATCAAATTTATCACTCCAAGAAACTAAGATCCAATAGATATAGGTGAACCTAGGTGTTCAAAAATAATCCAAAACATACTAATACATGAGACCCCATCCTTGGTAGCATGCCACACATGATGAAATAAAAAAATCCCTAACACTCTCAGCTACCCTAACTCATGAAATGATTAGGGTAAAATCCCATAGTTATGAAAAAATATATCCACCTATTATGGGCTACCATCTAGTACGTAATCTAGCCAATACTAAAATCATTCTCAGAAAATTCTCTCATTATACTAGGTTTACATGTCTCATGTATAATGGTGGTGAGACAACTGATGCCATTCTAGCATCCAATCAAATTCATATATAATAATAAATTAACAACATGAATCACCCTGAGCCATCCCATGGATTGATTTCAGACCATAGAATAAATAGAATTCAAAGAGTCCAAATCGAGGAACTTTGATAATGGAATTCAAGGATTCCATAGAGTGTAAATCCCATCCATTATATGTATAAATGTCATGAGAATCATACAAAGGAGTTTTTCATGATAAACACTTTCATCAATTTGACAACGATTTCAAACAGGCCTTTAAGCATTTTATAAAACCAAAATTTATCAAACAGCCTAATCCACCTTTCTTAATAGGGTTCCAACAAAACTATATTCCATTTAAATATCTTTTAAAAATATTTTTAAAATATTTATGTTACACTTTCAAGGAATAAACCATTTTTAGAAAAATGAAAAATGGGCCATTTACTAGAAACACATGCCAAAAAACATTTAAAAGCCCATAATTATTTCTTTATCAAATACAAGACCACTTTGGAAACCATATAAGGAACCCCAAAAATAATTTCTCACATTTACAATATATTTATAAATCTAGAACAATCATTTTATATCACAATTAATCCATAAAATCAAACTGGGAAATTAATTAAACAATAGGCATGCAATATTTAACAAAAACAATTTCTATTTAATACTCAATGAGGTATAAAACACAAATTTCAATGACATAATTTTATTTAAATCACTAAAATAGTTTTTAAATATCATAAACCATGTTCAAGAGCAAACAGATCATTTTATCAAACACTTTGTGTGCACATTTTCAACAAAAACACTATTTATCAAAAAACAAGGCATAAACCGCTACTATGCACACCACAAAATTAATCCAAGGAACATAAAACATTATTTATTAATAAATAGAGATGTAAAAATCATGAAACAAGTGAATCTTAAATTAAAAAGTTATGTGAATGGGGAAACCTACCTCAAACCTATGGCGGAACGACAACACACACAAAAAATCACTCCACAAGGGTTCTAAAACCCTATATCTAAAATGAAAAACCCTAAAAGAAAAAAAACCCCAACATAAACCATGTGAAAAAAGAACCATAGGTTTAAATTGACTAGAGTATTAGTGAAATAAAATAATAAAATTGAAATAATGAGGAAGAGGGAGGAGAAGGAAGACGAATTACCTTGAGAAATCTAGTCCCAACTTGAAGATCTCTTAGATCTACACTAAAGGAGAAGGATGAAAGAATTTGAGGGAAAGGTAGAGGTATCCCTACGTTTGGATTCACTAGGAAAAGGATATTTCTGTATATTTTATTCCAAAAATCATGAGGGAGAAAGCATGGAATAACACAATTTTTAAGTCATGCAAGGCGCACGGTTAGGCCGCATGATTTACCAAAATGTGTGCCAACCATGTGGCAGCCACATACCATAGATAGTTAAACAAAATTATTAACTGGGACTGACCTAAAATCCATGAACTAACCATGTGGTAGGTTTTTTACATACCTCATGGTTACCGAGGTTCGACCACACGATTTATCAAAACATGCACTAACCATGTGCAAGGTTCTGTTAAGACGACATTTTCCTGATTTCTCTAAAACTCTCAAAAAAACCAAGGGCCAAACATGAAACAAAATTAGATAAGGTAACACTTAAAATTTTAACACCCATCACACTTATAACCCAATAAAAAGACTGGTATTCCCATCAAACTAGATTATAAGACAAAATATGAAAAACCATGTGTGAAAATACTCTCCACCATTAATGCTTTCCACCCAGGGAAAGGAAAAAAATTCCAATTAATTGATCAACACATAAGGATTCCACATCAATATGATCACACCTCTTAAGCCAAAAAACAATCCACCCACCATTAATGAAACTCAAGCCCATTGATCGAGATGAAACAACTTCCCAAAACTACTTTTCAAGAACCAAATAAAAATCATGCCACCACATCAATAACTAATACAAAAACAAGATGATTGGGCCTTATCCCAAGAATCCCAACGCTCACCACAAATGAGGAGGAAACTGAAAAATCAACATATTTAAAAGAATATACTTCAACCAGATCAAACCAAAACCAATCCAGAAATAGATCACCAAAAGGGTTAAGGCCTGAACAGACTCCACACCATTAGAAATCAACAAGAACCTAATAAATGTTAAGATAACACTCAATGAGACATGTAGTGGGTCTCTCGATAATCAAATACCAACTAAGAATGACCAATTAAAATTCAACTTGAACCAGAACTGGGCCTTTTCCACATAGGCCGACATAAACTCTTCCACCATGACCTACCCCAGCTAATAATAAAATTAGTTAATAATAAAACACACAGAAAATTTAAAGTACACAATCTTGAACTAAGAGGATAAGAACTTTTTCCAAACTTCCCGAACTGACCAAAAACCCCCAACACATGAAAAGGGGAGGGAAGGGTACCAATGATTGGATCGTTGAAACCAAATCTGACAATCACCCACCACTCTTCACCCATGGACGTATAAAATACAAGACCATACCTGATTCACATGGGTTGTATACACAAGAACCTTGACTGGAAAAATGCATCCAAGAAGTCATAACAACAGACACTGCATGAGAGGTAAGTTCACCACTCAATTTGCGACAAGAAGAAATTCACTGTGATGAGAAACCATAATAAAAATACTTGAACTATCTCACCACAATGGTAAAGACACGAACTTATCCAAAATCCTTAACCCCCCCGAGGATTCCGGATTACTCAACAGAATCACTAAAAGATCTGTGGCTAGAGATTCGATGTATGATGTATTTTATAACTCACCGTGAGGAGCTGCTAATCCACAACCAGAACCCCTTATTTTAGCACCACATGAACCCTCATAACACACTCATGTATAAAAAAAGTATTATGACACACCATGAAACCCACTACCTAAAAACACACTTTTACCAGAAAAGGACTTATGGATACACATCATAATTGGCTCTCACTCCAAATGAGGTGAAGAATGAATAATTAACATGTCGAAACACACCAAACAACACCGAACAACACTGATATAACTGAGAGGCTCATCACAACAGGAAAAAAATTTAGATTGAGCCCAAACATCGCTCTATTACATTAAAAGGGATAGGGAGTCCTTAAAAGTGGTGTATTAACTTTTGAAACCCAAAAATTAAATCCTTAGGTTGATCAGCTAGAAATATTTGCAATGGAGAACCATCCGTAGGAATACCAAAAAAACTATCACATCTCTATGAGGACAGAAACAAGGTAACAAGGAAACCACGAGCTCTATCAAAACTATATCATGAACCCAAAACGTCACATAGAACAAACACCAACTCAGAGGGAAACTAGCTCAATGAATTACCAAAAACATTTCTAAAATCCTTCTAAGACAACCCTTCAAGACTGATCTACCAACAGAATATCAATACAAGATACAAAAAGTGTATCACTTTTAGATAATAAAGAAGAGAATAGCAAATAAACAAGAATTCTAAGACACAAAAAAATTCCACATAATCATTGGCTTAAAAAAACACAATTTCCATATTAAAAAAAATTTGTAAAATAAAACAACTTGGTGGATTTTTCACTCACCAATGCTATTCCATTGAGCCACACTCACATGCATATTTCTATGCCACCCCGGGTATCCATCTAGGCTACGATACTAGGAATCATCTATATTTCCACAATCCAACATACATGTGGACACCCATGAGATCACCAAAGGCTAAAATAAAACAACCCCATATTCTAAACAAAATAATTTAGCCAAATTTAAAAATCATGAACCTTCCAAAGACTCACTGATCACCAAGTTAAAAATTAATTTTTATATTGCACACAACAAACCATTTTATCATAACTGAAATTAAAATCCTACATATTTCCATAAAAAATCCTTTTAATATCATTTAAAAATTTTCCAAAAAGTCAATAAATCCCATTTCACTAATCCAATTTTATCAACTCTGATTACTTTTTCTTTCCAAATTTTTTTAAATCACACATTCCCCTTCAAACAACCATTTTCCATTTTCAAAAAGTCACCAAAGACCCTTTTCATTGTCCACTAGACACAAAGATCAAAACCCATTTCAAATTTCAAAAATCCTCCTCATAAAAAACACCATCCATTCAAAACCAACATTCAAAAACAATTTCCAGAACACACCATAAAATAATCCGTTCTTTACAAACACTTTATTTCAAAAACTCATATGTTTAGTTTAAGGAAACCCAATCCCATTAAACCACTTACACTTGAAAAAAATACTTGTTTGTAAAAAACCCAACTTTTTAAAACAATTATTATTGTAAATCATGAAAATACATTTTCCTGTTTTAAAAATCAAACAATTCCATTAAAACTTGTTTCCACAATTCTCACACAACAATTTTTAAAAACATTTTTTTCTAGAATTCTAGAAGATTCAAGGAGACCCATATGAGAGAACTAGTGTCAGTAGGTGACTTGATGATATGGTTTGTGGTCATATGCCAGACACACCACCAACATAGAGAGCCTTCTTGAACCATACCCCTAGCTCCACATGGCATGCCAAGCCCTGTGAGATCACAAAGAACATTATACCAACTCACATTTTTGTATCCCAATCACCAAAAAATCCCTATATACCAAATAAACTAACAAAACTGGACTTCCATGGGAACCTAATGCTCAAAAAGAGAAAGATTTCATGATGCTTTTCCCGAAACTACCTATCAAGTCCTGAAAATCCTACTCCATCTACCTTGACATCCCCAATAACAAGGTTTTCTCTAAAAACCAAGGTCCTCTAAGATCAAACCTTTCTATGATGCCATTTTTTCACAAACCAAACCAGGTTATCCTATAACTGGTTACCAAATCCAATCCATGGTATGGCCTGAAGGGAGTTTCCAATCCCCATAGGCGGGCAACTAGTGCTAGGAATCAACAGAGTACATTAAGGGGATGATTTCTCCTAATAAATAGATAATGAAACTAAACTATATCAATTTGAACAAGCATTTCAAAATATAAATGAAACTGAATTGAACATCATTTATATATGAATATGATAATACAACTGAACCAGACAACCAAATGATCTCCATGTGACACTGTGGGCCACTCTCTAACACAAAGATCAACCATCTACCAAAAAAATCAGACTCAAGATGAAACCTGGACCAAATGATAAAATAGAAAATAATTATAGGTGTGACTATTAAAACTCAGTAGGCTATCTCGATTATCTATTCCTAATACACTTCCTTTAAAATAAAATAAACATCAATTTCATGTTTGAACTATAATATATAAAATTATTATTTTCTACACATTTTACTTAATAACAAAGTAAAAACCATTGACATTATTAATTTTTAAAAACCAAGATCCTTCAAATAGTGTGATGTTTATAATTTAAAAAGGGATGTGATGCTTTCATTTTCAATTTTCACAAAGGAGGGAAAAAACTTTTCTTTAAAAACACTTTTCATAATACTTTTAAAACCCAACAAATCACTTCTAAGAAAACACTACACAAAATGGAACTATGATGATCATTTAATAAGGGAAATGTAATTTAGAATACAAGTTTCACATTTATCATTGAAAACAAAAAAGATTAAATATATAGAGTTGAACCCAGGAGATCAAGAATAATCCATAACATACAAATAAATGAGACCCCATACATGGAGGGATGCCACACAAGGTGAAATAAAAAAAATTCTAATACTCCCAGCCTATCTAAATCAGGACAGGCCAAGGGGTAAATCCAATAGCAATAAAGCCAAATATATCCACATAATATGGGCTAACAACTAGTGCCTAATCGAGCCAATGCAATAATCATTCTCAGAAAATTCTCTTACTATGAAAAGTTATCATGTCTATGTATAATGGGGTGAGCCAACCAATGATATCCAAGCATCCAATCACATGCATATATAATAATAAATCAATAACATGCATCGCCCCGAGACCCCCCAATGACTGATCTCATTACATAGAATAAATATAATACAAAGAGTACAAACCAAGTAACTCTGATAATAGATCGCAAGTATTACACAACATGGAAATCCCATCCATTATATATAGATAAGTCATGAGAAACATCCAAAGGAGGTTTTCATAATAAACACTTTTATAAATTTCACAAATTTTCCAAACAAGCCTTTAAGGATTTTAAAAAACCAACACTTATCAAACATCCAAATACACCTTTCATAAGAGTGTTCCAAAACACTATATTCTATTTCAATATCATTTTAAAATATCCTTAAAACATTCAGGTTACACATTGAAGGAACAAACCATTTTTATAAAAATTCCAAATGGCCTATTTACCAACAACACATACTAAAACATATTTAAAATCCAATACTAATTTCTTTATCAAAACTAATACAACTTTAGAAACAATATAATGAAATCCAAAAATAAATTATAACATTCAAAATATATTTATAAATATAAACCAATAATTTTAAATCACAATTAACCCATAAAATCCAACTAGAAAAGAATCAAACACTAGAAATGCAATATTTAACAAACAAATTTGTATTTAACATTAAAAATGTATAAAAAATTAATTATAATGACAGAAATTTATTTAAATCACTAATCCATTTTTAAATATCCCAAACCATGTGAGAAAGCTAATAGAACATTTTTTTCAAACACTTGGTGTGCACATTTTCAACAAAAAAACACTATTTATCATAAAACAAGGCATAAACTGCCACTTGTCACACCAAAAAGTTAATACTAGTATCATACATCAATATTTATTAATCAATAAAGGTGTGAAAAGCATTAAAAAATTTAATCCTATATTAAAAAGGAAAGTAAAAGGGAAAACCTACCTTGAATCCACGGATGAATAACAATGCACGCCTGTAATCACTACATGAGGATTCCAAAACCCTAGATCTATGAAGAAAAACCCTAAGAAAACAAAACCCCAACATTAAATATGGTAAAATAGAACACTAGGTTGAACATGAATATTGTATAAGATCATTTCAAGAGAAAAATGAATAATGAAGGATGAGGGGGGAGAAAGGAGAGGAATTACCTTGGGAAATCTAACCCCAACTTGAAGATATATTAGATCTACACCAAAGGAGGAGGATGAATGGATCAGTGGGAAAGGAAGTGGGATACCTAGGTTTGTAAGAGCTAAGGGAGGAATAATTTTTTGTATTTGGGTCCAAAATCCCATGGGTAGAAACTTTTAAAAACACAATTTTTATTTATGGACAGGGCACACAGTTTGGCCACAAGGTTTACCAAACTGTACGCCAACCATGGAATAGATACTATCCATGGATGGATTGACCGAATGGATACATGGGATCGACCTCATGGTTGTACACTAACTGTGTAGCAGGTTTTGTACCTTTTTTATAGTTACATTGGTTCGGCCACACAATTTATCAAAATGTGCACCAACCGTGTGTAGGGTATTGCCAAGTCAAAATTTTCTCGATTTCTCCAAAAATCCCAAAAAAACACGGGAAAAATGGAACAAAACTATAAAAGGTATAACTTCAAAACTCAACACTTGTCACACTTATAACCTAAGAAAAATATCAAGATTCCCATCAAACTAGATCATAAGCCAAAACATGAAAAACTGGGTGTGTCAATCTAGTAGGTGGTTGTATAAAAATAGTTGTAAGATGTATAGTATCATTACAATTCATGTAGATAAATAAATGGTAAATATAGAGTACTGTACATCATATCTATATACTTAAAATTGGTGTTTATTAAAGAAATAAAAAGGAAAAGAAGTGGACTTGAGGAATCTTATTTTAATTTAGGAGCTTGAAGGTATGGTTTATATTGAGAAAAAACATAGAATCCAATAAAATAACTAGTAATGAAACTATTTTTAATTTAAAAAAATCATATCTTTTATCAGTATACTAGAATTAAAAACAGTTTCCAAGGGAAACAACTCAGCTTGAAAATTGTTTCCTTTCCTTGTGATTACACTAACTACAACCCCTAGATATTAATATATTTTATTGTAGGTTTGTTAAACATTCTTTTTATGATGAAATCCTTGAACCATGTAGATGTATTACACGATAAATGATTAAATTGATTAAATTAAGAGCTTATAATCCATTTAATTAGTTTTTTAGGTTACATATGATAAAAATAATATCATAGGACTTGATGATTGGGTGTTAATATAGTTGAACAAGCTAGACCATAGATAAAAGGTTTAAAAACAATCTCCATCTAGGATAAATGAAGACAAATTTGATTCCCATTTTTAAAATCCTAAATTAGTTATTGAAATAAAATATTTAGTTTTAAATCCATAAGTTTTGAAGGAAGGGAGTCAAAGGAAAACACATACAAGACTACCAAACTAGATAAAAAGCATCCAATATTTTTAAAAGAAGACCTGAATATAATTAATATTATACAATAGGAGGCACATGATTATGTTTCTAGGGTGTGATCAATTCCTCATTTTTTTATTATTTTACTTATGTGTTATATTTATATAGTGTGTTAGTATGAATCTCAAATCTATGAAAACATGGGTTTTCTTGATGATTATATCGTCCTCTTAAGGTAAAAAATAACCTCAAATTTTTTATGTTCTATATTTTTAAAAAATCATGAAAATTTTATTTTTTTGAATTTTTATAAAGTTAGTTGAAATTTTATTTTCATTAATTCACATTAAAAAATATTATATGATTTTCTAGTAAGGGAAAAGAGGTCAAAATAATTATTTATTTCAAGAAAATTATTTATAATCCTTTAAATGCACCTGCTTATGCTTGTTCTTTATTGATCCCATAGTAAAAAAAAATTAATGCTTGATCAATTTTTTGTTTTCATTATTTTTATTGTATAATAATTTTATCATCAAGATATTTTTTTAAAAAAATAATGAATTTGATTGAAACATTGAAACTATTGTGATGAATCATTTTTTTTCTGTATTTTCTAATTAAATAAACTATCCATCACAAGTTTTTAGTTATTATTGACATAATTTCTTAATAATATAATGTCTATAATACTCTGATGACTTGAAAATTGAACCAGTAAAATACACGTATAACAGAGGATCATAGTATGTTATAACTTACTAACATTTGATTTAAATTTTAATGTTTTTGAATTGTAATGTATAATTAAATTACCATTTAAATAATAGATTATTTACATTATTTTTTTAATTGTTAAAAATTGTTACTTCCAAATATGAAATGGTTCCTCAAATGGTTGTGCCAATGAAACCATAACAATCAGATCATTTGTGAGTATTTTTAATAATTAAATATGTTGACTATATAATGTTTTTGAGGTAACTGAATATCATTTTAATATTTTCAACTGTTATAGATTTTTCTATGTAGTTATTTTCTGCTACATAATATAATAGATTGAAAAAATGAGCCACATGATGTTGCTATGAATGTTGATTTTATTAACCAATTACAAGAAAAGTCATTGCATCAGTTCCTTAATAATGGAAGTGAATAAATATTAGTTGGAATAATTATACATATAAAATATGTATTTGTAGAAGACAATGTTATTAGTGATTATATATATATATTATTTGGGTGTGGTTTTTACAGTAGACTAATTTTATTTTTTACTGTGATATTATTTTGAACTATCAAATTTGGATTGTTATGAACTCTTTAAAACATGTTTTTAAAGAATTATAATTCATTTTAAGTCATTAAACAGACTGGTTGTCCCCTTACTAGTGACTAGATTGGTCTATAACATGGATCAAATCATGTTCTCATCCACCACGGATAGAAAAACAATTTCATGGGTGTCCACCATTAATTTTTGGAATGACTTCACCCAGAAGGACAGTAATGAAATAATAAAAAAATATAAAAACTACACAATACTTGAAAATTGAACTCACAAGGTATAATATGCATTCGAAAGTATAGGAATAATGATAACACTATTTTTAAAACATATAGAAGACAAGCTGAAAAAGGGAAGATCCACCCAAATATCTCCTCCAACAATAAAAACTCATCTCATGCCACCACCTCTATTTCCCTTTAAAAATACAATGGCTTAATAACTATAGTAATAAAATATACTATCTAAATCTAAAATATATAACCAATAATACCATCTATTAAAACCTAGGGTTGTATGTACGGTGTGATCATAATGGAGAAACTGAATGGAAAACACATTTAAAACTTAAATTTATCTCTTTATATGAGTGAGATAAATTATATCTTACAAGCAATTTTTATGAGAAAATAAATGGAAAAGAACATTAAAATGTGAGGTTTTTAAGGATAATTTAATGATTAAACCAAGCAAGAAAAATCTTATAGGAACCCCATTCCAAGATCCACCATGATAGTTAAATGAAATCATGTGTACTATAAAATGAATAAGCTATGATGTATACATTGCACCATTTATCGTAGTAGTAAAAAATCTCCATCCATGCTTGGGGATTATCACATAAAATGCATCCAAATTATACCCCTCCTCTTTTTTTATCCATGGGTTATGTTTAATCACTCAATATATGAGTAAGATTTTCAAACCCAATATGGAATACTAGTGCCTCATGTTATAAAGGTGGTAGGATAAGGGAGCTAAATAGAGAGATTTATACAAGGCCTATAAAAATATTTTTGATCACTATATAATGGTGAATAACACTTTAATAATCCCTCAAGGATACTCCTTGATAGAACTTTGATTAACTCATTCATTATGAGTTAATACATGCATCCACTTTAATACTCAACTATATCAAATCTCCATTTGATTTCATATTATGAAATGATTAATAAATGAAAAATTAGTTATATTATATGTGATTTTTAAATTGTTGTTTGAACTAAAAACTATGTTCCACAAAATTTTCCATAGATTCCATGATATGTTACTCTCTCCGATAGTAAATTTTTTTTGTTTGAGTGGAGAGAAATGTTTCTATACTTAAATAATAATATAATTATATTTTTATAAGATACATGACTTATCACATACAAAATAATGGATACACTTAAAAATAAATTTCTCATTTTGGTGATCTAGTGGTGAGAAATTCCCACTTCTAATAGTTTGTGAATTTCATACATTGATGAATGAAATGGCATTGAATACTTAAAACTAATTTTGAGGGTCTTATATATAATTTTGTAGAAACCATTGATCGTAAATCATCCTCACTACCTTCATTAATTTTTTACACCAAGGTGGGGTTTTCTATAACAACACACTGTTCTTTAATGGAGAGTTGTCATTCAAGGTTTAATAAAAGACAACATATATATCTATATAAATTCTTAGTGATCATATGTGATGTACATATCCACTAGATTCCTAGATACTTTCCTATACTCAAAATTTTTTCCCATATTTCATGAAAGTAACAACACACACTTTTAGAAGATATAATTTTAAGGACACAAACTTCAATGAATCTATTATTAAAGGTAATCTCTCTCTAGTGTAGAATCCCCAATATAAGAGTCTAAAGAAGTATCCTTATGAAGTAGAAACTATGAACACCTTTTATCATTTATTATCCATAAATTCCAATTACAATGTGAGAATTGCGGACACCCATCATGAAGCGACAACCACATACAATCTTTGTGAAGATAAAACCACATACACCATTCACAAAGAAGCAACCAAAAATTTTCATTTGTGAAGTAGTATACGAAGACATAATTAATGAATAATAAACCAAAAAAATACTACGCAGAGATGGAATCCATGAAATTCCTTCATGAAGAGCATCACATGAAGTTTTTTTCCATAAAGAGCAGATCCCAAACCAACATCCTAAAAGGATCTACTTTCATAACAAAACAACTGATACATGAAATCTAGTATTCATAAAGAACATATTGGAATCCTTTTAAGGGTTCATAATGTTGGGGATTAAACCTCTAACCCCTTATTAGAATTACTCTTAGGCCACCATCTAAGGCCTTTAGACTAATTCCTCCACTTCCTTTACTAACCCCCATGAAAAAACAATAGTGTCACCGTGAACTTTTCTAATAAAGTCAAACATGATTTTCATCATGATACCTAAAACCCCCAACATGATTCAAGATAATCTTATTAATTCCTTAATATTATTTATTTCAAGATACTACTCTTGTTCCCTTCATATTCCTTGTCTCAAGATTCTCCACTTGGTTTCCCAAAAATACCATCATCTCGATTATTCTCCACACTACTACAACCTGCCCCTTTATTAGCGCTAAAAACCGGCATTAACAGTGCTAGAAAAGCGCTGTTAATGCTGGCGTAGATAAAGGGGGGGGTCCCCTTTATCAGCGCTTATTTTATCACTGATAAAGGTCTCCTATATCGGCGCTTGACGGAGCGCTGATAAAGGGTTCCTTTATCAGCGCTTCTCTAGCACTGATAAAGGTGTCCTTTATCAGCGCTAAAAAAGCACTGATAAAGTCCCCATCGCCTGCACCTACAAAACAGTACCTGCACACCTACACACCAGAATACCTGCACAAATTAGCAAAGGCACACCTGCACACCATAGCTCTCGCACCAAATATTTTGACCGACAACGGTATATACATTTACTTAACATCATGAATACCAAAAAACGCATTGCTATATACATTTCAAATATTGTTTTACATGGTTACATTTACAATTATTCAACAATAGTTCTAAACATTCATGTTTCATCCTTTGATATCCGTGATCCGCTCTCGATGGTATTTGTTGCCGAACAAAGCATCCAAACTCAAGGGAAAAAAAATCACCTATATAAGAAAACAAATATTATGTTAGTATTGCAATAATGAAAGAAATTAAAACAGTAATATGAAAGAATACATTAATATGGAAATGTGAAACTAAAATATGAAATTTTAAACTCAAAAGTTTTCATTTTCATAACAATGAAAGGGAATAATGTAAAATCAATATGTTTTTGATTGATTTATCTCATTTAATAAATACTGATTCTTTATCTAATGAAAAGCTTTACCTGTCACACTGTGCGTCGGTCGGATTGAGGTACGGTGGATTCGTAAACATCACAAATGACTCATGGATCGTTGTCCTAAATAATCAAAACAATCCGAATGCATTTACTTGGTTTGGCGTATGTCATTGGTGTTGTTTTCCAAATTTTATCTCAATTTGAAACTGATATGAGGAACTTTTAGCCATACCGGTCACACTGTGCGTCGGACTAAGGTGTGGTCGATTCGTACACATCACAAATGAATCGTGGATCGTTGTCCTAATGTATCAAAACAATCCGAATGTGTTTTCTCAGTTTTATGTATGTCATTGGTGTTGTTTTCCAAAGTTTATCTCAATTTGAAACTGATATCAGACACTTTTAGCAATACCGGTCATACCGTGCGTCGGATTGAGGTACGGTCCATTTGTACACGTCACAAATGACTCGTGGATCGTTTTCCTAAAGTATCAAAACAATCAGAACACATTAGCTCAGTTTTCCGTATGTCATTGGTGTTGTTTTCCAAAGTTTATCTCAATTTGAAACTGATATTAGACACTTTTAGCCTTACCAGTCACACCGTGCGGTCGATTGAGGTGCGGTTTATTCGTACACATCACAAATGATTTGTGGATCACTGTCCTAAAGTATCAAAACAATCTGAATGCGTTTCCTCGGTTTGGCATATGTCATTGGTGTTGTTTTCCAAAATTTATCTCAATTTGAAACTGATATCAGATACTTTTAGCCATACCGGTCACAGCATACGTCGGATTGAGGTGTGGTCGATTCGTACATGTCACAAATGACTCGTGGATCGTTTTCCTAACGTATCAAAACAATTTGAATGCGTTTGCTCAGTTTGGCGTATGTCATTGGTGTTGTTTTCCAAAGTTTATCTCAATTTGAAACTGATATGAAACACTTTTAGCCATACTGGTCACACCATGCGTCGGATTGAGGTGAGGTCAATTCGTACACGTCAAAAATGACTCGTGGATCATTTTCCTAAAGTATCAAAACAATCCGAACACATTTGATCAGTTTTCCGTATGTCATTGGTGTTGTTTTCCAAAGTTTATCTCAATTTGAAACTGATATCAGACACTTTTAGCCATACCGGTCACACCATGCGGTCAATTGAGGTGTGGTCGACTCTTACACATCACAAATGATTCGTGGATCATTTTCTAAAGTATCAAATCAATCCGAACGCATTTCCTTGGTTTGAAATATGTCATTGGTTTTTTTTCCAAAGTTTATCTCAATTTGAAACAGATATCAGACACTTTTAGCCATACCGGTCACAACGTGTGTCGGATTGAGGTGCGGTCGATTCATACACATCACAAATGACTCGTGGATCGTTGTCCTAATGTATCAAAACAATCCGAACGTGTTTGCTCGGTTTTGTGTATGTCATTGGTGTTGTTTTCCAAAGTTTATCTCAATTTGAAACTGATATGAGACACTTTTAGCCATACCGGTCACACTGTGCGTCAGATTGAGGTGCGGTCGATTCGTACACTTCAAAAATGACTCGTGGATCGTTGTCCTAATGTATCAAAACAATCCGAATGCGTTTTCTCGGTTTTCCGTATGTCATTGGTGTTGTTTTCCTATATTTATCTCAATTGGAAACTGATATCAGACACTTTTAGCCATACCGGTCATACCGTGCAGTCGATTGAGGTGCGGTCAATTCATAAACATCACAAATGATTCATGTATCGTTGTCCTAAAGTATCAAAACAATCCTAACGCGTTTCCTTGATTTGGAGTATGCCATTGGTGTTGTTTTCCAAATTTTATCTTAATTTGAAACTGATATCAGACACTTTTAGCCATACCGTTCACAGCGTGCATTGGATTGAGGTGTGGTTGATTCATACGCATCACAAATGACTCGTGTATTGTTGTCATAAAGTATCAAAACAATCGGAACGCGTTTTCTTGGTTTGGCTTATGTCATTGGTGTTGTTTTCCAATGTTTATCTCAATTTGAAACTGATATGAGACACTTTTAGACATACTGGTCACACCATGTGTCCGATTGAGGTGCGGTCGATCCGTACACGTCAAAAATGACTTGTGGATCATTGTCCTAAATTATCAAAATAATCCGAATGTGTTTTCTCTGTTTTCCGCATGTCATTGGTGTTGTTTTCTAATGGTTATCTCAATTTGAAACTGATATCAGACACTTTTAGCCATATCGGATTAAGGTGTGGTCAATTCGTACACGTCACAAATAACTCGTGGATCGTTCTCCTAAAGTATCAAAACAATCCAAACACAATTGCTCAGTTTTCCATATGTCATTGATGTTGTTTTCCAAAGTTTATCTCAATTTGAAACTGATATCAGACACTTTAAGCCATACCGGTCACACCGGGTGGTCGATTGAGGTGTGTTTGATTCTTACACGTCACAAATGATTCTTGGATCATTGTCCTAATGTATCAAAACAATCTGAATGAATTTCATCAGTTTGGCGTATGTCATTGGTGTTATTTTCCAAAGTTTATCTCAATTTGAAACTGATATCAGACACTTTTAGCTATACTGGTCACAGCCTGCATCGGATTGAGGTGCGATCAATTCGTACATGTCACAAATGACTCATAGATCGTTGTCCAAAAGTATCAAAACAATCCGAACGCATTTTCTCAGTTTGGCGTATGTCATTGTTGTTGTTTTCCAAAGTTTATCTCAATTTGAAACTGATATGAGACAATTTTAGCCATACTGGTCACACCGTGCATCGGATTAAGGTGCAGTCGATTCTTACACGTCACAAATGACTCATGGATCATTTTCCTAATGTATAAAAACAATCCGAACAGATTTTCCCTGTTTTCCGTATGTCATTGGTGTTGTTTTCCAAAGTTTATCTCAATTTGAAACTGATATCAGACACTTTTAGCCATACCGGTCACACCGTGCGTCGGATTGAGGTGCGGTCGATTCGTACACGTCAAAAATGAGTCGTGGATCATTGTCCTAAAGTATCAAAACAATCCGAATGCATTTGTTCAGTTTGGCGTATGTCATTGGTGTTGTTTTCCAAAGTTTATCTCAATTTGAAACTGATATGAGACACTTTTAGCCATACCGGTCACACCGTCTGTCGGATTGAGGTGCGGTCGATTCATACACGTCCCAAATGACTCGTGGATCGTTGTCCTAAAGTATCAAAACAATCCAAACGTGTTTGCTTGGTTTTCTGTATGTCATTGGTGTTGTCTTCCAAAGTTTATCTAAATTTGAAACTGATATCATACACTTTTAGCCATACCGGTCACACCGTGCGTCGGATTGAGGTGCGGTTGATTTGTACACATCACAAATGATTCATGGGTCATTGTCTTAAAGTATCAAAACAATCCAAACGCGTTTACTCGGTTGGGCGTATGTCATTGGTGTTGTTTTCTAAAGTTTATGTCGTTTTCAAACTATGTAGTAGGAATTCACTAATCTAAGGATATGAAACATAAGAAAGGGAGATCATAGATTCTAAATAAGTGTAAAGGGAGATATCAATGACCATAAAAGATAACATAAGTATTAGGAATTCACCTTCATTTTCCTATTTGTTTACATTCTTCCATCAGGTACGATGCCCATTCATTTCTAAAGACATTTAAATCATCTTCTGAATAGCAATTTTTTTGATTGTCATAGTAGTACTGAAAAAATATAAATACACAAAGGATTAATAATTATTTTAAATAAAGTAGTAATTATTTTCAAAAATACCTCTTCAGGGATGCTAGTTTGTTCATGAAATATGATCTCTTTCATAAATTTACAAACATAATAACCACAGTCCTTGTCATTTGTTTCTTTCGGACACTGTAGAAACATAGATAAAAATAAGTAATTTGTTTTGATATTTATTTGGATAATGAAATATAATTATATATACCCAGATACTTCTCAATTTGTAGGTCTTGTGGGCATTGTCGTCCTTATGCCATGGATTCATTCCAGCCTTTAGATGATATTCATACATCACCCTATCATAACAAAATCCTCATTAAAAGATAATATAAATTATATAACTAGATATTTAGTTCTAAAATGTTGGATCTAGTTTATTACCAATTGAAAATCGTCATTGTCTGTGGTCGGTTAGTTGGATATCCATGCAGTGAATCCAGAAAACAAATCTTTGGTGTATCCAAATTGACTGCAATGAGCATCCAATGTTCCCTAAAAACACAAAAAGAAATAAGTACTAATAGAAATGAAAATATAATTGATATGATTAAAATGTAGAGTTTTACCCTTTCATTGTTGGTATTAAAAAGATCCTGTCAGTCGTAATTCTTCTTTGAAACGTTCTGATCATATTTGACATTAATTCATCCGGAAAATTAGAATCTATTTCTGTTCATTGTGTAGAAATGGTGTGAGGAATAATGAGTCCAAATTTGTATTCATGGGAAAATCCCTTCAATTGTTTTTTATATATACTCCTGTGAATAATATGAGATGTATTTATCCATAATTATCAATGTATATCAGCTTCTGTAAATTCAAATCATGAAAACATACCTCATGTATACATTTATAACTGAGGCGCCTAGCCCATTGTATGTGATGATCTCAGAAACAGCATCTGTACTAACGAAATCTATTGTTTCCTCTCCATACATATCTTTTTCACAAACAACTGTATGACTCTTTCCGTCTTTCATTTTCGTATCCACATGAGCTTGCAATGCTATTAAATGTGGATATAGAACGGGTGGGGTGAACGCGCTCTCGGTAGATCGTTTTGATCGGTTGGTTGATCCAATGTTGGAGCCGCTTTTTCGTTTTAGCTTCTCTATTTTATCCTTCTGTAATAACATTCATCAATTCAGCCATTTTCTAATTTAATGTTAAAGGTTCTTCTTGAAAAATGAACTGGAAATGAATACCTCCTGCTCGACATTTTTTTTACAAGATTCGATGGCCATGCAACGAATGTTCCAACAGCTTTTTCCACCATATGAATGTCGTCATCTTAATTAGGCACGGGTATCTCGGTGCTCGGCTCATGAGCTACGTTATTCGACAATTTTACATGACCGGTTGGAAGAGGTATGGAGTGTAGCATGTCATTCTACATATTGAACACCATAGCCCTCACTACAAGGTGATGGGTGGGAGTTGACATATATAAATCACAGTCATTTTCACCCTGCAGAACATCATTACATGAAAGGTATCAGTGTCTATGTTATTCACATCTCACAAAAACAAATATTATAACATTGATTACCTCGGTTAAGTCAGGTCTTTGAGGGGAATGGATCGCCTCAAAGCTGCTGAGGGGTGGATCTTCTCACGGGGGTGGTTCTTGAGTTGTTTGTTCTTTTCGCCTCTCCTCAATCATACTATTTAGCATCTCTCCCTGTGTTTGTATTAGTTATTCAAGGGTATCTACTTTATCTCTCATTATATTCAATTATTTAGTTTGTTCATCCTCTTGTTTTTTTCGGAAAATATGTCCGAGGTGACACCCCAAAACCCACACCTCTGACGCGGCCAAACTGTTCTGGCTGTTTCAAGGCCGTTGAAAGTATGTCTATATCTGGTGCGGCTGTTGTTGATTCCTGTGACTATGTCAAATAGAAAATTTGAAAAAATAAGTAAGCATCGTTATGTAATAGTGATTTAAAGAAAAAAAAGTTTATATTATGTCATACTTACACATGTTTCCCACACATTTTGTGTGTTTTCATCTATTAGTTTCCCCTCTTTATTAACACGAGCCTCCTTCCATAGCACATGGCATGGAATGGAAGTGACTTGAGATTTTGCTTCATCAATCTGCATATAAACAGATAAACATGGTTATAGTGTTGTTTTATGTCACATAAAATTGTTGCAGTAATTTTAAAATACATACCAATTGTTTTTCAATTGAAGCATACCCCAACCTTGATTTACGGTAGGGGTACGCTTGTTTTGCTACCCGTTCATTATTTTTAGCACTCATTTGTTGTATCATAAATAAAAATCTATCAATCAAAGTGATGAATACAAGCAACGTTACACAACGTGTAACCAAACACAATGTACCTGAAAATTCTATTCCGCACGACGGTTGCAAAACGCATCCCACGTTCCTTGGGATATCAAGTGTGCATAAAGAGGAGGCGGGTGTGGATTGATTCTCCCTTCGGCATCTTTCAGATGATGTTTCATTAAAATGGTCTAAAAGCCTCTACGAATCCTTCATGCCAGTCTGAAAACATATTCTTTGTGTGAAACATCTACTATAAATTCACTCTGCAATAGATGATGAAGGGTTAGTCAATATTTAAATATTTTATTTTGTTTTAATAAATTAAATAGATGATATCATAATGTTACCGTAATCTCTTCCCACATTAATGTTTTCAACCTGCTGACAACATGGTGCCACGACTCTACGTCAATCGGCACGTGTGGTCGAGTGACGATTCCAATGTAGCTACTAAACATGGCTTTGTTGGGGTTTACATGCTGGCCTAGCTTATTCCATCCCACCTCATATTTGATGCCTTTTGCTTTGGCCTTAAGTATTTTTGCTAAAACTGTCAAACTACGGCGCACCTGTTTTTTTTGTGTCGCTGGGGTTTCATCGCCTACCATTTCCTCAGTTTCTGCATCATCATTATGTTTCTCCGAAGCGTTAGCATCGGCACTGATACCAGCTGTAATAGGTTGAGAGACCTGTTGTATGTCAGTAGTGGGACCAGCTGCAACAGGTTGAGAGACTTGTTGTCTCTCAGCAGTGGGACCAGCTGCAACAGGTTGAGAGACCCATTGACTCTCAATAGTGGGACCAGCTGCAACAGGTTGAGAGACGTGTTGTGTCTCAGGATTGGGTGCATCAACAGGTGAAGAAGTCATTATCTGCAGAACTGGTTTAAAATTTAATTTAGATCACATAAAAGTAGCAGCGAACAGATAATTACATAATGTAACACAATCTATATTACAATAAAAATCAATAACCTGATTATTGAACACTCTTTTTTTTAAAGACTGAAGGGATTTGGCCCCTCTATCAACTATCCATATCCCTTCATTGTGGTCTCCTCTCACATACAAAACGTCTTCTATATTGGGACCACTGCGAAATGATTGTGATGTCCCAATGAAAGGGTCATCTTCCTTTGAATTTTCATCTGACCCTTCAGCTGTTTTGGTCGATAACAGAACAATTGACCAGTTTCGGTTTGTGGGATCTGGAACATAAAATACTTGCACTGCCTGTGATGCCATTACAAATGGTTCTTCTTTCTCCACTTCCTTACTGAAATCAACTTTCATGAATCCCAAATCATCTATTTTAATAGCACTCCTATTATCAACCCACTTGAATTGAAATATCGGAACTTGAAATTCTGTATAATCCAACTCCCATATATGTTTGATGATGCCAAAGAATGACATATTCACATAAATTGGATTTCTATCCTTAGCACTGGAAACATGAATCGCTTCAGCCACAAGTGTAACCCCACTATTCTACATGGTACTGTCTTTATCATGTTCATTAGTATAAAAGGTATAACCATTAACTACATAAGCATTGTAAGATAATGCATACACACTTGGTCCTCCAGCTAGCCATGGAAGTCGTTCCGAAATTGACTTTGGATTTTCATCTGACTTCTTAAAAATATGATCTCAAAACCATCCTATAAACTGTTGATTATGTGTATCGGATATCCATTTTTCATCCCTTGATGGATTCAAATGCCTTAGAATTTCTTTGTGGATTTCAACATATGGGTCAACGTCGAAACTGTTATGCAAAACATAAAGGTGGGCCTGCTCCCGATCTATAATATTGATTGTGACAACCTTTCTTCCAGAAATTACTTCACCCTCAAGCCACCCAGTGTGACGAGATTTCGGTAAGCCAATTCTTTCCACACCAGACAAGTATTCGGTACAGAATTCAACGGCTTCCTCAACAATATATCTCTCTGTAATACAACCCTCTGGCCGACTTCGATTTTTGACATACCCTTTAAAAATATTCATATACCGTTCAATGGTGTACATCCATCTATAATGTACAGGACCACATAGTCGAATCTCTCTCACCAAGTGGACCATCAAATGAACCATCATATCAAAAAATGAAGGCGGGAAGAAAATTTCAAATTCACATAATATGACGGCAATTTCTTTTTCCATAGCTGGAAATTTTGCTGAGTCTATAACATTGTTGCATATAGCTTTGAAGAATAAACATAGTTTTGTTAATGTATGGCGGACATTCTTGGGAAAAATGCAACGTAAAGCAATTGGAATGAGATTTTGCATCAAAACATGAAAGTCATGTGATTTCAGACCTTTTAACTTCAAGTCGCTCATTGACACAAGGATACTGATATTTGACGAAAACCCCTCTGGAACCTTTACGTCATTCAAGAAGTGGCAAAACTGATATCTCTCCTGCCTGGAAAGAGTGTAAGCAGCAGGAGGAAGAAATTTTCATTTTTCACCCTTCACTGGTTCCAACTCTTCTCATATTCCCATCTCAACCATGTCCAACCTAGCCTTAATTCCATCTTTTGTTTTGCCGGATGTATTTAGCAACGTGCCGATAACACTTTCAAATACATTTTTTTCTAATTGCATAACATCAATAAAATGTCTCACATACAGACAATTCCAGTATTGTAATTCAAAAAAAATTGATCTCTTTTTCCAACCGATTTTCGTAAGGTTTTTCGAAGCCGGTTTACCAAAAGTAGTGTCCACATTTTTAGCTTTCTCAAACAATTGATCTCCTATTAGTGGAGACGGTGTTGTACATTTTTCTGAAATTCCATCGAATGATGTCTTCCAAGAAAGGTACTTATGTTGTCGTGGTAGAAATCTGCGATGTCCTAGAAACACGGTTTTCGAGGAATGTTTCAACCTAATTGATTGTGTACCTTCTTCGCAAACGGGACAGCCATGACATCATTTAATTCTATATCCTAACAAATTTCCATAAGAAGGGAAGTCATTTATCATCCCATACCACATGACTCTCAACGTGAAATCTTCCTTTCTGTAAGCATCATACAATGTAACACCTAAATCCCACAATAATTTCAAATCTTCGATCAATGGAGCTAAATAAACATCAATATCATTACCCTGTTGTTTTGGTCCTGATATAAGCATAGATAAGATGATGTATTTTCGTTTCATGCATAACCACGGTGGAAAGATATAATTTATCAACATAACCGGCCATGTACTGTGACTGTTGATTTGAAAACCAAACGGATTCTCTCCATCTGTAGATAATGCAAGACGAAGGTTTCTCGACTCATTTCCAAATTCAGGATACTCATGATTGATTCTCTTCCACTGAGGAGAGTCTACCGGGTGACGTAGTATCCCATCTTTAATTCTTGTATCTGCATGCCATGTTAATTGTTCTGCAGTCTCCTCACTTCCATATAGGCATCTAAACCTTGGAATGATTTCAAAGTACCATACAACTTTAGTAGCACTGGATTCATCTTTCTTGTATCGAGAAGCACCACACTTTGGGCATTCTTTAAGTGATTTGTGGTCCTTGCGAAATAGTATACTGTCATTTGCGCAGGCATGTATTCATTCTGGGATCATACCCATAGAGCGTAGCATTCGTTTGGCATCATATGTTCGGCTCGGGAGCTCATTGTCTGCTTGGAGCATGTCATTCAAGAGGGCAAGTAGTTTCGTAAAACTTTCGTCACTCCACCTGTTATCTTTTTTCAAATTATATAGCTTCAGTACAGCTGACAACGCTGTATATTTAGTGAAACCATCATACAATGGCGTCTTTGCACAACTTTTTAACTTCTCCAACAATTTTGGGCAATCACTAAGTTCATCTTCGAAGGTCCTTGTCATTTTCTCTATACGATCTTCATCATCATTCACATCTATAATCACATCCTCCGTACAATCATCTTCATTGTTCATGTTTGTAATCATATCAGATGATCCATAAAACGCAGTGTCACCCCAGGCACTACCTACATTTTTTGTTTCCCTGTGTTTATTCCAACATGTATAACTTTGATCTATTCCGTGACAGATCAAGTGTACTTCCAACTCATCTGGACTAATTTGTTTCGAATAACAACAGCGTAAACACGGACAAAGGATTTGAGAAGAGTCACATACATGATCTTTTTCAAACTTGATAAATTCTTTCACACCTTCTTCATACGCTTTTGTCAACCGATTGGCATTCATCCATTCTTTATTTATATTTATCCTATTTGAAATCCATAGGATGAGTATATAGGTTAGAGGAGAAGGAATATGAGTATAATTTAGATAAAAAACAAGATACTTCAAGGAAATAATGTTACCATGAAATGACTAAGTCTAGAATTTTGTGGATCTTGAATACATTCTTTGACTGATTTGGAGAAATGACTTCTCGAACCTTTTCTGGATAACCTAGAACTCCTTCCAAGGAAATAATGTGACCATGAAACAATACTTCTTAAAAAAAATATGGGGAATTTATAATATTGTAATAGAGACAAATCTCTCTAAAAACACCCAAAACAACCTCCAGATTATTGGTGTACTCCTCCTATATATTTTAATACACCAAGAAGTATTCTAAAAAAACGAAAATGGAGGTGTCTAGAAAGATATTAAAGATCTAGTTCATCAATTCCATGAAATAGATAGAGAATTGGTGATCCCAAATGGAATTCATAAATACTTTAAATTTCCATATCGACTTTAAAAATCTATCTTCTGAGCATCCTCTTCCCAAACCCTCAACTGTTGGTACCCTGATCTCTAGAAAATTTTCAAAAACCAATAGAACCTTATAAGATGGTCAAACAAATCATCAATTATAGGCAATATGTAATTATTCATTACTATCACCTGGCTATGACTACGATAGACTATTAAAATTAATAGGCTATGATATGAATTCATTTAAAACAGAATTGGAAAATCCCATAGTGATATGATCATATAGATAGAACTATTTCCCTAATGATCTTCTAGCTAATCTTTTAGCTCCTCTAAATCGGCCAAAGCCTTATGATGTGATGGAATGGAAAATGGGATCGTCTTGTGAAGAAAATAGATAGAAAACAAAAACACTCATTGGGGAGGTAATCCCATGAAGTCCTCTAGAAATGATTTTGTGTACTTTTCCATGACCACTGGAATTTCACATGAAGAACACTTCTCAACAACCCCAAGGAAAACCTTGGAAAAATGACATGAAAGGAACCATAACATAGAAGCAACTTGTCATACCCTCCATGGTTATAGATCACAATCTCCATAAAAGACATGGAATCTCCTGTTAAGAGTAAGTAACTGAACACAATGGTGATAATAGTCATCTAGTGCACTAAATCCAATAAAAAAATCCAAGACGATAATGAGGTCGGAAAAGACCAGGTCCAAAACATGGAATTCCAAAATGTCCTACATGCCAAGTACCACAACACAACTCTCAAAGAACATGAAACCATGACCATTTTTCCTACCCAAAAGGGTTAGTAAATACATGAAATAATTCATAAACTCTCCCATCATACCCATGTAATAAAAAAATATGTGAAATTAATGACTAGGATTCACCATTTTGAAATGAAACCATTATTATAGAAGAATTAAAAAAAATTCACCTCGAATTGTGGTTGGCCAAGATTAGGAGTCCTCATGAATGACCTCTACTGCATTGATTTTTTCTAGATTAGATTAGTCTATATATTATTTCCCTATTAAGAATCCCCATTTCTTTTAGGATGTGATCCTCCACCATTTGAAGTCCTTTATTTTAACTAAGAGCCCATAAAAAAGTGGAGCCTATACCACTCCCATTAGGATCCAATTGAAAATATCACAAGATATTCCCCGACTACCCAAATAGGTTGAACGCCCTCAGAGTCTCTGGCAAAATCGTCCAGATGTTTCCCACATTTCTAATCTGATAAAAAAATTGGTACATTGTCCCTAGAATCCACATAATCTGTTCATAAAGACTACTCAAATCCCTTTCCACTACTTCTCTAAGACTCATCGTGGTTTAGATTTTATCATAAAAAATAACTATAGATACCACCCATTAATAGAACACCATTGAGACCAATATTTCAATTAAATTATTTCTCTCACATCAACACCTTGGGAAACACCTAAAAATATGTTGGTAGACTTAGAACAATAAGAATAAATCTGATATATTTCCTCAAACCCGTCTCAAAATTAATAGCCATAAGATAATCATTTGTGGGGAGATAAAGAGATACCTGAACCAAATTACAGAATCTAGTGGCATAATCCATGACTAAATGACCACCATACTCTAGCTTTAAAAACACATAGTCATTCATCAATCTCAAGGAATCTGGGTAGAACCTCTGAAGAAATTCCACTTGGAAAGTGGTAAAAGTGAGATCCTATCTATTCCTCGAAAGAATCATTGAATCACACCACATTCAAATAAATTCTTTTAAAAAGGAACCAAAAAAATAACACTTTAGATGTCTTAGGGGTTTTCAAAAACACTAAGATCTACTTGATACAGTCTAACTACTCCTTAAATTACTTGGTTTTCTTTTCAGTAAGGAAAAACTCTGAATTATTCTTTGAAAATTCTTGACTGTGGTCCATAGTTCACGTCTTATCATGGATACCAATTTAACCCACGTTTTTGAAATATAAATCATTGAATCCAAAAAAAAATGTATCAATTGGATGGTTCCTCTTTGGGGTACTCTGGTTCGCACTCTCTATGCTTCTACATGGTCCTCCTAGGAGGTATTGTCTACAAGAAACATAAACAACCTCAATCAAGGAAAACCAAACATCAAATCACAACAAAAGAACTAAATGAAAACACCAAAACATAAGAATAACTAAATAAATCTAATGAAGTAGTGGTAAATCATAAAAACAACCCATAGTCAGGATCAAAACATAACCACAATCCCAAACCACCCATGGAAACTGAAGATTCAACACGAAGAATAGTTGGCCAAACACTTACCCATTCCAACCATATGAGAACTGATGATTATAGATCTAAATTAGAAATAACTCTGAAATATTAAATATTTAATACCATATTTCATTGAATTAATCCATGTTTTACCATCCTTTTCACCTGATTCTTCCTACCACATGTCCTGAAGAGCATTTACATCACCAAGGGATAACATAATGCGTGAAGAATATCTGACTTTCACTTGAGAACAACATTGCCACTGGTAAACGTGACTAAAACTTATAGAAAATGGGATGGCCACACAAACATAATCAGAGTCAATAGTAGATAATAAAAATACACCATAATTAGTGACATAAATTGAGTAAAAACATCACACAACACAATTAAAACATAATTACTTCATGAAAAATCAATTTGAATCACCTTAAGGAGGAGGACCCGGTGGCGGAGGAGAAGGAGGTGTCGACAGCGGAGGCACCGGAGGCAACGGAGGCAGCGCAGAGGCAGGGCAGAGGCAGGGCAGAGGAAGCGGAGGCAGCGGAGGAGGAGGAGGAGGAGGAGGAGGAGGCAGTGGAGTCTGTAGAGGAGGAGGAGGAGGAGGTAACAGTGGAGGAGGAGGAGGATGAGGCCGCGGACTACGAGGAGGAGGAAGTGTCGGCGGAGTAGGAGGAGGACGAGGCCGTGATGGAGGAGGAGGAGGCGGCGGCCAGAGGAGGAGGAGGAGGTGGCCGGAGGAGGAGGAGATGGAGGAGGTGGCAGCCGCGGCGGAGGAGGACGAGGCAGTGGCAGCGGTGGTAGTGGCGTAGAGGAGGGCTTCCGCGAGAGCTTGACCGGGTGCAGGGAGGAGGAAGAGGACCCGCGGGTTTTTAACAAATCCGCGTGAGCCTTTATTAGCGCTAGTAAAAAGTGCTGATAAAGGGTGTATTTATCAGTGCTAAAATGAAAAGCCCTGATAAATACAACCTTTATCAGCACTTTTTTAGCGCTGATAAATAAACCCTTTATCAGTGCTAACTAAAGCGATGATAAAGGGGAAAGCCTTTATCAATGCTTAAAAAGAGCTGATAAAGGGTACACCTTTATCAGTGCTTTCTTTAGTGCTGATAAAGTGGACCTTTATCAGTGATTTTGTTAGTGCTGATAAAGGCCCGCCCCTTTATCAGCTCTTTTCCATTAGCGCTGATAAAGGCAGGCGCATGCCTTGCCCAGTTTTGTGGTAGTGCCAGTGTAAACATAAAGGGAAATGAAAATGTGTTAGCCCCACTCCATCTTTTATTGTCGACCATTTTATGACACAAGGGTCCTTACCCCATGTTGTTAAAATACACAAATCAAGGCCTCCTACTAGGTTCAATTCCCAAATCTACCTAAAATAGTAGCCCACCTATTTAATCCCAAAACTAATCTTTACAACATCCTACAATCATATAGTAAATGCATTCATAAGCCTCACATAAGCTCTATGAGTCGATATAATACTCTTAGTTTCACTATAATTACTTAATTAGAGATAATTATCTTGGTTCTAAAAATTACTAGAGTCAAGATACTTCACTCTACGCCCAAAAATCACCTTTCCTAACTCATCCATAAGAGTAAAATCTAATTGGAAACCCAATGTGTAATCCCTACTAAACACCATATTATGTTCTCTCATGTGATATGGTTTATATTTTATTATCTCTTGATTCTCACATAAATAATGGATCACAGGGGAATATAGGTTTTAGTTGATCATTTTAATTAGAATTATAAAGAAATATTATAGACAAAATTTGAGAACACCTAGTCCTATTTGCTTAACTCTAAACTATACAACACAAATCCTTACCGTATGATGTTAAAATGTGCAGCATGGTCCTATAATATGACCTTAAACTAAGAAAATATAACTATTTGGGATTTTATTCCTATTAAGAAGGATATATAGGTCTTCTATTTGATGTTCGATAAAACACCCCTATATACATGGGCCACCTACTTTGATTAAGCCACAATCTTCCTTCCTCATCTATTTACCAATAGATCGAAGGGTATAAAACCATACATAGGACTCTTATTATGTGTAATCCCTATCCTTTCTAGGCTCCCTTCCTTCTATAGTTACCAACAGAGAGGAGGGTGGAAAACCTTCTATGGGTCTTCTATTTGGTGTAATCCCCAATAATACCCTCTCTTATTTAGTTACCAAAAAATAGGATAATCCAAAAAGGGATGGTCATGAATAAGCCTTACACTATCCATTTTAGGAACATTTTTCCTTATAGTAGACTCTAAAATTCATTAAATTTATTAGAATATGTTCTATATATATGAAATTAAAAGGAACTTCACTTTGTTAGGATTTCATGTGCATAAAAGGAACCATGATAGTCCTTGTCACATGACCTTAAAAGGTATGATGTTTTTAATCAAGTGGAACTGAACTACAAGGGTCCTGATTTACATCATATGGATTCAAAGGATTCCCCTCTCATTAGCCCGATCCTAATTACTTGAAATCTCCTAGCTCTTATCCCTAGATCCCAATTCCTTACTGAATTGATACAAACTACACATTGACTTATTATATGGATATAAACTATAGTTTATTCAAATACTTAGATCAAATGAGATATAAAATAATCCCCAAGAAAAGTGTCTTATTAAATTTATTTTGACAATAAATCAATTTTATGGGTAATCAGTGGATTTACTAATGTTACTATAATGTATTTATGAATATTTCTTAAATATATAAGAGATTCCATGAGTATGAATGAATTTCCCCCCAAAAGGGTGTGGATGAGCTTGTACTCCCATTTTCACAACCAACGTGTATTCTAAGATGTCTCTAGTAAAGTCCCAATGTCTACCTACCTTTGGAAAGCAGGCTTGTACTGACTCAAAACTCAATGGTTTGGTAATTCATCACAAATATAATGGTGATAATTTTTTTAATCCTTATTAAATAAATTGTTTTACCATTTATTCTTATTAGTGATACTGCACTGATGGTTTTCTTATTCTCTATTATAATCTAAATGTCATATATGATGAATATTCCTCAAAAGATTACCATTTCTAGCCCAAATGGAGGAAACCACACCAAAACGACGGTTTATATGAACCAAAAGATGATGGAACCTAAATCATGTACTTTTTTTGTTGCCACATCTATCTTAACTTCAAGGAAATGACCCATGTTGTCAATAAACTTGTGCCTCCTCCACCAGTTAGTAAATTACCTAGTATGAGAGTTGTGTATCAATGACTCCATCCAAAATCTAGAGGCATGTAATGAGAGTCTCTAGGATATGAATCCCTAGTGTTCATTATATTAATGATGGTTTAGAAAAAATTGGAACTAATTTTTTTATCTGACCACTATGAGAGTATGTCCCTAAAGCACAAAAAACATAACTCTCTTATTTTTGTGAAGTGGATAGGGATGCAAACCACTTATAGGAAACCAGTTAGGAGCATCCTATAATGGATCATATTAAATATGGTAATCATTATTGATGTTTGATACTAATTCCATAGGTTGTTAAAAAGGAATCTACATTAACTGTAATCACCCAGATTCAGGCTTCCAAAAGGAGGTATCATTAGGGGTTGCTAGTTATTGTAGCATTTGATCAGATTTACATCCTAAAAGATGTAGTGTCCTAGGTGAAACCTGAATCCATAGGTTTGGGTGGATTTTTAACCTCATGGACATATCCAGTATCATTCATTAAAAATAAATTCATCTAAATCATAGATATACATTTTCTATAAGAATATTTGTCTCCATCTATATGTTTCATATTAGTAAATTTCATTAATGTTGACCAAACTGATACTGTAAAACATTATATTGTCAAAGAATAAAGGAGTGTGTCTAAATTTACTACACACCCATTTCTGAAAAATAGTGAATCCATTTTAGTAAAAAAAATTATTTCACAATTCAAGGCTAGAATAGAGGATCTTGAGAAGATAAATGTTCGGTTTCTTTGGGTAAACATACCCATTAAGCATAGTTATCTAGTGTAAGCCTGTATAACTACTTCTAATAGACATATTCAATGAAATTATATCTCTCAACCTAAAAATTTAGGATCAATTCACCCCATTATCATGAGATCATACTGATCAACAAACTTAATTTCATCCCCAATTAATTATCAATATTTTACACTACTATGAAGATATACTCTACATATTTAAGAAAATTATATAGGGACATATTAGGTAGTGGTATCCCATGAATTATTGGATTCTCTCACTACTCAGATGTATTTTCTTAAAAGCATATGTGTACTGGTATAACAATAGAAGAATCCATATTTTATGTTTTTGGATTTCAATCCTCCTCCATCCGACATTAGGAAAACTAATTTCTAAATATTACATAGAATGGGAAATCTAGAATAATATCATAGCCATTTTCTTTCCCTGTCGAACCTAATTTATTGTACCTAAAAACATAAAGAGGTATAAAATATTATATGATTCATGAAAACCTTGGAATTTCATACATTTTCTTATTATAATAACTTTTTAGGTGGATCGATTGTAAGTCAAGAAGATCTCAATTAGTAATTACTCTACAAATTCAAATCTATGATAAGAAAAAAAAATATCCTTAAACACTAAAATTTCAAGAAGAAATCAAATGATAGAGTCGTATATTTCATTACAATATGGAAGTGCCAAACTCATTCCTTTGAAAAAATATTCCCCAAGAAAAAATATTATAGATCTATGTGGATAAACTATTAAATGAGTTATTAACTATGATCATCACCCATAATTATCCTAGTGGGTTCTGAGATTTAATGATTATATTACAACATCAATAGGATGCTGTCATGTTAAAAAATTAAAGAGATGATCAAGAACCACCATAAAAATGAGGAACTCAGGTATGGAAGATCCAATTACTATTTACTTCAATAGAAAAAGTTTTAGATGTAGTGGTCTTGAATACATGAAGAATAAAATTTATTCCATATATAATGATAAGTTCCTAGAGAAATTCATCTTTTAATTAGAGAATAACCTGACTGTGTTTCTTGAAATCAAGAATCTAGATGAGGTAATGTAGGATAGTCACCCAAAATATTGCCCTTACCATCATATGTTGGGTCCCATAATCCAAGAATGTTTCATCATAAATGTTATAATATAAAGTATAGAGAATTATGGTTAAGTGTCATTAGAAAATCCCAAGTAATCTATGGAATATGTGACATCCTTTCTTTTAGAAAAAATAAATTAATGGTA
Source organism: Viscum album (assembly GCA_963277665.1). Taxonomy (NCBI): domain Eukaryota; kingdom Viridiplantae; phylum Streptophyta; class Magnoliopsida; order Santalales; family Viscaceae; genus Viscum; species Viscum album. The sequence goes on from OY728165.1 coordinate 1,148,574,740, forward strand.
AAGTTAACTATGAGGGAATTCATAATATTATGATGAATGGATGATCTAGAAATCAATGAATCATGCATATATCACCATTTGGGAAGGACTACGTGAACCAGTCATGAACCTAATTTCCTCTGAATCTATGATTAATTTACCCTATACTTCTCAACAAATGAATATCTGATACAATCAGCATTGTTGACAAAAATGGAAAGAGGAATCCACAGGGACTCCAAAACAAGTCTAGAATTATATGGACTCTATGAATATATCCTTAGGATAATTATAAATATACCAAAAAATGAGTAGATGAGTGGAGACCCACTAAATGAGATAATGGATACCGTCCCACCAAAAAATCGTCTTTTTATTATAAACACTAATTCTCCCCCTTTATGACTACTCTAATGATCAACATGTCTATTGAGAATAAAAGTTTCATACAATTGGAGCATCTATTTCCATCAAAATGATATTGGTTGGTTCTAAATATTTTTCACCTTGATCCAATGAGTGTAATCTAAATAAACATTATCGAGTACCCATACAATCATTTGAGGCTCAAAAGGTTTTCCCCTCCCCCACCCCTATAATTGAGGAATAAGATCTTATTGATACCCCAATTTACTCTAAATAATCCTCATGAACCCTATTGATTTCTTAGAGTTAAATTTGGATAGAGATTATACTCGATATCAATAAAATATTTATTCACTGGGGTCTACACTTAGACTCCTATCATCAACCACCCATCCAGGCATTGGAAATAGAAAATGTTTCATTATGTAATCTTTCTATTAGCCTCATGAAGCTAACACAACCATCTTTACTAAATATCATATCACCTGATTATATGAATAAAATGAAAATATACACAATATAATTACATAGTTGATCTACGTATTATTTCCCTATGGTGAAATTCTAGCATCCTACCATAGATATATGACTTATAGTGCAGTACTCTAACCCAAATGGTTAAATGATTTTTTATATTTTTTTCAACCTCATTAGGTGAATTTCAGATATTTTCCAACCTCGGTGATTTCTAGGAATTCCCTGAGGCAACTAGATTTCTCTAATATAGGAATGGAATGATCAATTTCCCAGTTATCAATGACATCAACATATACTCTTAAATTGATCAACTTTATAGAACCAAAACCCATATCTTAAATTCAACATATTCTCATGATAATAAAATCATACCTGGAACATAATGGAAATATTGTTTTCATCCTTCTCTTAGTGATTGATGAATCATGATGTATTCTATCAAGACAGAGCATGATTCAGTGTAATTAAACCTTGCCTTGTCGAAATTTTTTATTGAGTTCCCAAGAATTTAAAGTCTTGGGGGGGATTTGAGAAAACATCTAAATTACTACAACAATAATTTATTTTTAGGTAATTCAACTGATAGGTGATTCATCTTTAAGTATTATATCTATAAGTTTATAGATAATAGTAAAACCGAGCTACTGAATCCTAATTATTTACTTTATTCATGTGAACACCAAAAACAAATTATAAAAAGTGTGTTGAAGATTTAGGGTCACCCATTTCTCAGTGATAGATAAAACATGTTATATTGTTTCTGGGTTGAGCATGTGGTTACATATTTCATAGATTTATTAAAGCATGGCCTTCTTAAACTTCCAATGAAAAAGAGACCTACAGAAATACATATGAAGGATCCATACCACTAACTTTTGGGACATATGATTAAGGAATGCTTTATCATTAATGATTGGACCCATAAGTAGATAAAAAATGATTTATTGAGTTATATAATCCTAAGATACATGAAATGTGTATACGATTCATTCTCACTCAAAAAAATTCATCATGCTTTAGGTGCCACATAAAAGTAAGGATTTCCCTATTTCATGTCTTTAAACTGTGTATAATACTTTCCTTATCATACTATGTTAAACTATATTAGAATAATAAAATATTTATGACTCTAAATGTCATATAACAATATCTTATAAAAATGTTGCTAAACTAAAAGATCCAATTACATTATGAGTGACTCTAAACTACATGGATTTATTCCTTGTTTCATGATGTAAATTTGTATGATATATAGTCATTTTTATTACAATCCTTTCCTTTTATGTATGATCTAGATCAACATAATATGATTTTAGAAAACATGTTTACCAACTCATTTTGAGTTGTATTCAATAACCTAGAACTAGGAAAATGTTGTTACAACCCCTCATAACATTGAGTCCAAACTCACAATGAGTTTCCATCCATATATTTTTAGGACACCTATTAATTTAATTAAAAAATCACTCTACATGAGATTGATATATGTGGAGAATGAAATTCCCAATTTAATAACTACATGTGGCCTGATTCTTATCCTCATAGGATATACAGTGATTCCCAAGTCATGTAAATTTTTCCCATACACCAAATTAAATCACCATAAATTTACTATATACATGAAATTAAACATTCGAGCCTTTATTGGTCCTAGTTTCATGACCTTAAAAGGAGTAACCATCATTGATCTTCAATTCATCGACATAATAGAAAATTCATATGGTCCAAGGTATAAAACATCAATCTATGTAGCTTGATGATCATATTATCTTAGAAAATAGAATATTATATAATCCTCTCCATCTATATTAGATAAAACCTAACTATTAGGGAGAATCAGGTCCATTGGATTCACACATGAACAAATCATAATCACTACATTTTCCCTTATTGAGGTTTATGTGATGTTCTGTGTTACTTCCCAACCCCCGTTCACTCAGAATAGTAACCTTATTGGGACACCATAACACCTAAGGTGTGCCTCCCCATATAATTGTGCATATAATTAGCATTAGGGATCTAGGGTGTTATAATGGGGAGACTATACCTCCATATTAGAGTGTATAAGAATGAAAAAATAACCAAATATCATCCAACACAATAACCATTAGAATATGATAAATCACTAACCAAAATCATGCTATATAAAATGTAAATTAAGAAGAATACAATAATAAAAACTCATGGTCATTGAAACGAACATAGAATAATCACCCACTAGCCCGATCACAAATATAAAATAAATAAAAACAACAATCAAAAGGATCTATGAAATATAAATATTTTATCTAATCCATTTAGTGAATCTATACAGGCTATCGTGCTGAATAATCAATATTTGGACCCTGCCCAACCTAAACCTACAAACAATGATGTCTGATCAGGTACCCAAGTGTCGTGTCATCCTGAGCAGGGTGAGATTACAACTCAGTAGGGAACTGGCATTACATTCCTATACATAACTAGTAAATATAGGTTGTGTGCATATGATATGTTTAGTAGAATAAATAAACAATTCAGAATTATAAATAATCAACCACTATCAATCCTCTGGATATAATGTGATAATTGCGGTCAACTTAAACCTTATTTGATCAATGATGGAGTGTCTCTGAGCACATCACCCAACCATTCAAACCAATATTTGGACCATGGTTGATTAATTGGATAATTTCCTAGAAAATATAATAGTATTAGGATCAGTGGTATGATCCTAGGATAAAGTCTTAGGTATCCACTAGTATACTGACTATGTAAGGGGAAGTGTATCCCTCCTAGATGATTTCATGTATATATCCCATGGGATAGGGGTGCGTCCCTCCCATCCGTCTCACATATCACATCAGGGGGTTTCCATCTTATCCATATAATATATCACACCATTGGGGGTGGGATTTCATCCCTCCAATCCATATCATATATCACATCGGTGGGGGGGGCAGTGCATCTTTTCCATCCATCCGTATATCTAGAATGGAGGCTAGATCCAAGGAAAAATACAAGGAATCCCATGAATCTCATTAAATCTCACTAGGTTGTGAATATCACCTAAATAATCTCGGCAGTCGTATGTATGAAGTCTGAATCCAAGGAGAACATTTAAGACATTACATGTATCCTAATAAATCTTGATGGGTAGTTCATCCCAACAAATTCATCTCATATAATGAATCTCGATGGGTTTGGCCTTATTCTTAAACCCATATAACGAAACTAAGGTCTATCTCTCAAGTGGATGACCTATCATGGTTACAACCATAATTATATCTCATCACAAATTCAGGTTCTAAGGTGACACCTATAATGATTTATACCCATTTATTCATGCACCCATTTAGGATTCTACATATCACTATGGAAACATTCGAGGTCCCCTAGGTCATATCTTTAATCAAAACCCCTACCTAGGTCCCATTATCTAATTCATACCACCAAATTCTAAGAACATTACTCATATGGGATTGAATCCCTCGACATCCTCATAATCATAAAATAGAATCACATGTCTTGTAGGCGTACTCTTATCCATGTAACACAAGGGATATGACCCCATGAAAATTCCATTTTCAATTAACCCTAGGTAGGTCCTCACACATAAACTATACATTGTCATATTTAGGTAAACCCTATCTGGTACTCATATATCACTAGGTGAGTAAAACTCACCTCTTACTCATCTCAGTTAGCCAAAGCCTAGAAGGCATTTCACAACTCCATCATGAGATTCTTGGTCCAATCAGCTCTATCTAACACTCTCCTCTACAAGTATGTATACAATTCTCATATACTAGGTCCACTACATTACATTAACTTAATCTAATACAAAAACCTCATGGTCCTAGGGTCCCATGGAATATGTTTGTAATTAAGGACTCAACCATTGGTGGACAAGGCAATCAAGAAAATTATCAAGGGTATTAATGGTCCTAGGAATTGTTACCCAATCCATAAACACATATTATTTCCAAATTATTAACATATTATTCCAACAAATAAAATCCATAGCTTTATAGGTCTAGTGTCTTTGGATGAATAGACACATAAATACATCATCATAAACATTAAATCATAATATTTATTAAAAAAATTCATTGAGTGATCCTAGCTCCAATAGATCTTCTAAAAGTTTTTTATGATACCCTATATAAAATAAACAAGGAAAATGGTGAGATATAAAGCCTAATAGGGGAATAAAAATGGAAATAAATCATGACATGAGTGTCTATAGGAATAATATGACATCATAAAGAGGATGATTAAAGGAATTGAAAAATGAAATATGGAAATGATATCATAAGATCAGGTAATCTTATGTATATTAAAGTAATATAAAAATGATATAAAAATAATAATTCAATGGTCACTCCCAAGTCCATCATCATAAAATAGAAAATGTCCCATAGTGCAATGGGTTCACTCTCTAATCCATCACATAACATCTCATGGGACAGAAAGCATTAACAAATGTATTGGAGGTCTAGATAATTATATACCCAGCTATCACATAAATTAAAACCAAACATATGCATTCCAAATGAAGAAAATAAAACATTCATAAATCGTAATCATGATCCAACCCAAGAGAAGGAAGTGGGTATCATATTTATAACTCAAGGGAAAACTAAAGGATAAATTACAAGGATTCACAAGATAACAAGGAATTAAATAATTTTAGATGTTTATATTTTATAAATAAACCTAGTTATTGAATTGTGAGTAATAATATAGAGAGTTCATAAGAATGTTTTAAGAGAACAAGGAATAAAATGTACCACTTTAGTGAAGCTTTATAAGTATAAGATCCTTTTAAATATGGAAATGTATTATTATTTTCCACAAAAACAATTTGAACGAAGATTGTAGTTCATAAAAAAATTAGGATTTCTATAAGCAATTCATGATTTAAAAACACTTAATGGTGGTGATTCTGGACATGATAAAAGAGATATAAAAGTCCCCTTAAATATGGTTTAAAAAAACATCAGAATTTCAAAGGAAACTAAAAAATGTATAAACTAAATAATAAAAATTATATTTAACCATATAAATGTAAGTAACATATATAAAAAATAAAATAAATTTATAAGAATATGATTTCATAAAAATGGAGAAAAAAATAGAACGTGTAACTCATAACCAATGAGGGTGGTATGAAGGATACCATAAAGCTGAATAAAAGTTATAATAACAACCAATTGAAAAAGATAGAGCTGAATTTTAACATAGAATTCCATGAATAAATATAATCCATGATATTATATATCAAGTTGTAAGTATACACACAATTTAAAATAAATTAGGTGCATAAAAGAAAATGTGTCTGAAAGAAGGAAATGTTAAGATGAAGCCCTTACCTCATGTCTGATAGCACCATGAACATGAAATTAACTTCAGGAATCATAAAAATAATTTTATTAAACATATTTTTTAAAAATTTATTCATATAAATTTATTTTTTATATGTTTCATTTATCATCTTGTTCCACTAGTTTATTTCATCATTTGTGCTTATATTATTTACTTGAAGTTCTTCTGTCAAATTCTCCAAAACATTCACGGTTTGTTGACCAAGGTAAAAGTGTTGTAAAATAGTTTCATTTTATAAATACTTTTATAATATTATTTCTTTTATTATTTAATTATAACATAATTTATATTGTTAAATAGGTTTTCCATGAATGAACTCAAATTTGAAAAAGTACTTTGATATGTCCTTACTATGGGTTAAATTTACTATAACCATTTATAGTTAATGTCACTCATTTAATGAATAATATTATCATAAAAAATGTTAATATTTTATTAAATAACATTTTTAAAAATTATATACATTCTTTATTCCATCAATTTAGTCTTTATGGAAAATAGAATAAAAACATCATCACTTGGAGGCGGTAGTTCGCATGTTTACATGTCGACGTATTCACTTTTCAAAAGGTCTTGTAGAAAGGCCTAAAAATGGACTTTATAGAATTATAAAAACTTTCCATAATATTAATATTACTATTGTTAACATACTCTAATGTATAGAATAGGTTTGGAGTGGTATAAGTATATAATAATTAAGAAGGTGTGGTGGAAAATATTACCTCTAACATTGGATGTTCTCTTCCAGTTTGCACCTTATGGAACCTTATATTGGTCTTCTGTAAATAAAATAGATTATATAATGTGTTAATAGTGTTTAAGAGAGACTTTTTTATATTATGGGTCATCCCTTATGGGTTTTGGAAGTGTGGAGAGGTGGAGGAGTGGTGTATTCTTTTATAATTGAAGAGAATGAAATTTTTGACACATATATCTATAAAAGAGAGACCATGTTTCACGTGGAATGTGAAGTAAAAGTGAAAAATAATTGAGTATACGAATGTTTATGGTTTACAATTACACAAAAAAACTTTTCCACACATTTTTAAAAAAAATTAATTCATTTACTCTTATATTTTTTACTTTTATCATTTTTTGTTTTTATCGAGGCAACAAATTTTTACATAAGTGATTTGTTTTTATTAACTAAAAATAAAATAATCCTTATTAGATAACTTGAAATTCATTATTATAAATATTAAATAAAATTTATAAAATAAAATTTATATGTGAATGGAAAAAAAAAATTAACATTAGCGCATGCAATATGCAAAAACCCATTTTTGGAAAAAACATGTATTTTTAAGAAAAAGATTTATATTTAGGAAAAATTATAAATTTTATTGATTCCATTATAATTTAAATTGATATTTTTATTAAAATAATATTCAAATTACATTAAAAGAATTCAAAAATATAATTCCTCCATATTAATATTTTATTAACAGAAACAAATGAAAACAATTTCACTTAAAACATTATTTATATTTTATAAAATACAAAGTGTGAGTTTTATTTACCAACATAATATTTTAAAATAATTAATTTAAATTTATAATATATATTCTTATATTAATTTTTTTAAAAAAAATCATGTAATTATTGTATAGTAATTCCATAAAAGTTTTAGTATTAGTCAAATACATATTTTTCATTATTTACTTAAAAAATAATAATAATAATAAAATCTAAAAAACACATGATAAGATAATTTTGAAAATATATATAAAATTTAAGTCATTTGTATCAAATTTGTATCCTCAAATATATTAATTTGTGTTTTAAATGAAAAAATATAAATATAAACAAATTCTACTGAAAAATGACATTTTAAACATTTGGTTTTCTTTATATTTTTTCATATCAAATTTTAATTTTAAAGATTTTAATATGTCAGTTCATATATAGTATTTTAAATATACTCAATTTAATCTATCAGGATAAAATATATTATACTGAAAAAAATAGTTATTTGAAAAATGATAAATATTACTTTTATAATAAATATTCGTTAACAAATACCATTAAAAATAATTATTTATATTATAAAATTAAATTTTACTAATCCATTAATATTAAAATATTTATTTGATTTATATATATACATAATATCATGTTTTAATAATATTACCAAACATATTTATATATTACTCATTAATAATTATATATTTATATATATAATATTTTAATATAATATTTTTATTTATTTTTGAGTTATATTATTTTAGATTTAGTACTTTAAAATATAATAATGTAGTATAAAAATTGGATATATGACCAATGATAATATTTAAAATTACTGTATTTATTATGACCAGATTTCATTATTTTATATAGAATTACTAAATCATTGGTTCATTTCACTCTCACTTTGCAAGGCATAGTTCTTATTTAATATTATAGTTTTTTTCGTAATGAATTTTTCTTTCTAGGTTATCTTAATAATTATATATATATATATATATATTTGGATATTAGTGATCCTCATGTTTGAAGATGATCCAAGAGATTTTCTATCCAAATATATTTTTATCTTTTATAACTATTTCCCCCTCTTGGTTTATGTACTTTTAATGTATGTACTTCATCTATAGGGAGTAATAAACTATGGTGTGTTGTAAATAGTTTTATATATTTTTGTTTTAATTTATCATTTATGAATGAATTAAGTTTCTTTAGTTTGGTTCATATCTTGTATGGAAGATTTTTTAATCATGTTTCAATCATTTTGAAAGAATAATGAAATATTATTTAAAATTATAGATTTAAATAATAATAATAATAATAATAATAATGGATCCGAAAACGTAAGGCATTACACTTGGCACCTTGTTCAGTCTATAAATTTCATTTTAAATAAATGATTCATTTTAATGAAAAGGTTGATCACCCTTAGTGGTGAGATCACATATCACATGAATACAAAAAATAAATTAATGAAAATACCATTGAGATATGATATAAGGACGACTTACCTATAAGGGTGTTATTTACTTTAAAATTATATCCTAAAAACTACCAACAAAGATTTTCCCTGATTGTATGGCCATAACCCTTCCATACGAAGCCCTAAACCGTGCCAACCATAAAAATTAATTAATTATAATTGAAATATATTTTACAAAATAATTAAAAATAATTTTAAAATTTAAATTGTTTAGGAATTTTCACTGAATAACTTATCGACTGACCTCATCACACCAAAACCATGACCAATCACATGAGGAAGGACACTGACTACTCCCGAAAGCATCCTAGGAAATACATAATAATTAGCACCCATTCAATAACAAATTTCATTTAATTTAAAAAAACATGAATAAATTTATATATTGATTCATCTTCATTGAAATGGAGTGAAATGAAAAATGATAATCATATCAGGTTATCCAATACCCTTTATATGAAAAATCCCCATCATATAATATAATCTATACTTTTTCAAGTGGAAATATTAGCAAAACCCTATGCCAGAATGCTCAAAATAAGAGGAAGAATCGAGAGAAGAATAATTATAAGAAAATAGGTGAGGCACAAGTTAATTTTAAAACTAAATTAATCCATGGACACACCACATGTAAGGTAATATTGAATATTCCATAGGAGAGGAACTCTCTTGCTTCATCCGTACATGACGGAGATGGAAAGAGGGTCCTGAGCCTATAATAATTGAAGATTGGGAAAAGGGTAACATCATACCAATTATAAAATACACCTGGGTAAAATAGATTTTTCCAATACTTATTCTATGACATGGTGTTATTCAGCTAGTCCTCGAGATCCTAGACACACCCAGTTCCATGCTAAAGGCACCTTAGTGCTTGTTTTTCCACCATGGGACCTCCTGGAAAAAACACCAAATGAGTGTGGAACATGACATAGTTAGTCCTTATTTTGCTCAATTGTGCCTCAAGAGACCACCATAGTCAAAGAAATACCCAAATATGGGGTTTTTGGTTGAAATTTTCACACTATCATATCCACTTCCACTTGAGGAATATCCATGGAATAAGGATCCATGTGGCCAGCCAAAACTTATAGACCATGGGAACCAAAGTGTAACTAATGCGCTGGTGAGCCTCTAGGCACCCCAAGCACCTCCAAAGCCTTAAAACCCCATTTATTAGCCCCCGACAACACCCAGAACACCTCTAGATCCTTGCTCCACATACAAAAAAATCTCCTCAATATTATCCAAATCTCATAATCTTGATCCAAATTTTAGTTCCCCAAACATAATCTTTACCAACATTAAATATTCAAATTATTCTATAATTTTCACAATCTAGAATAACACGGGTCTTCACAACCTCACCGCTATAATAGTCCTAGTAACTGAGATAAATTAGTGATCCATTACCATTAACTCAACCTACCTAGGTCATCAATTAATATCTAACTCATCACTTCCTACCACATAATTCTAAATGATCCTCCATTGTGAAACTCTTAACATAAAGTGAAATATTCCTTAAAATCCGAGACATTTCTCATCACCTTCATTAAAAAATGGATATGACACTTACCCATGTCCATATATCTTGATACACATTGAATACATACATTTTTTAAAATATAATATTATGGTTCTCTCCACCATATGAATTAACTCATACGGGCTGATTGTAATCCACAGTTCTCCCCACAAATAGAATTTCCCATAGAAATGCATTTCCAACAATCCAAATACCTTCTCAAGGAAGTTTCCATCTCACCACACCCAATTCCAAATTAAAACACTAGTTGTTCCTCCTCTAGAATATTTTTTCACAAAAATGTTCGATCTAACCACTGACACACCATATCTATTAGGTCGAGATGGGTAATGGTAGATGATCTATAGGGGGTTAATAGACCATATGTAAAAAATTTAATCAAATAAATTTATTATTCAAATTAATTAATGAAGTTAATTATTAGTGTTAATTAGAAGTAAAAATAAAAGTGATAACATAAGGTTTTTTATAATGGTTCAGTCTAAAGTGGTCCTAGTCCAGTCTTATACCACTCTATTAGGTGAGATATATGTTTTCACTAAACTAATTTTTGAGGGGGAATCATTACTCGATTAAAATATCCCTTTCTAGTGGAAGGATAACCATAAAACACTAATTTTTTTATGGGCATTCACAAACCTAATAAAAAAAATAACTTTTGAATATGGGTTTCAAAACTAGAATGGTCCGAATGTAATAAAGTAGGAGTCACAAACTGAAGTAGAGAAGATTAATAATCATTTTCATATAAAAGAATAAAAAAATTGATAGTGTGTGTGAGAGATGGGAAGTAGTATTACATACATAATAAACCTGATAAAAGAGAAGATAAATTGATTGAAGCATAAGAACTAGTTCTTGAGCAATGTGGATGTCTATTTTGGTCAGTAGTAGTCATATAAGTTTAGATACAGTCCTTGAGAGTTCGTCAAGAAGATAAAATTATGATCATAAAGGACGTCATTATTCAGTATTGATCTTTGGTTTTCAAAGGTTTCTTATTCACACATCTCAAATCAGTATCATTAAATTCTTTGAATGCATCTCGATTCCATAAAATAGAAAATATAAATATTGAAAAAACAAACTACAACTATGTAAAACAATAAAAATTCAAACAACATACTTATCTAGAAGAGAAAAAAAATTTATCCACAATAATCATAACAAATAAATGTTTGAATTAAAAATTTAAATACCAATTCAACCCATTTTTAATTACCTATTAAACAATTCATATTGACTCCATAATAATAGGTTAAGAAAAATATATAAATATTATAAAAATTATTGAATTTTTAAATTTCAATGTACTTTAATGAAATACGTAATAAAACATAAATAATACAGCATTAAATACTATAAATTAATTTTGAATAATTTCATTATCATTAAACATTAATTTAGAAAAAAATAAGACAATTAAATGAACTTAAAATATAAAATATTAAATATTCTAAATACACAATGTATATGTTACATAAGAATAAAAAATAACTATAAAATATGTTTTAAAACTATTTAAAATATTTCTAAAACACTTCGCAAGCCATATAAAATATATATATATTTATAAATTAATAAAATAATAAAATAAATTAAAATAAACATGAAGTTAATGCTAATATAAAAATAATGAAAAATATATAATGATTAAAAATACATATTTTATAAAAATAATAATAATGGAAAGAACTGACCATGCACACCAAGTGTCCATGTGGTCAGCATGCTTACCATGCCATCATAACATGCAGTTGGTTTAAGTGGGATTGTTGTCTCTATACGGACTATGTGAAATTTAAAACATGTGGTTGGTAAAAAATTATACATGTGGTTAGAAGATAAAACATGAGTCCATTATACAAACCATGTGAAAAACTTATAGTCACATAAAATATCACTGAAATAAATAAGAACATGGTTTCTATTAATTTTTGAATTCTAGAAATATTTCTTGAACTTTGATCAATATTTAAATAACTTAAAAATAAATCCAGGCTTCCACTAATTCTAATTAAATGTAAAAAAATCTGTTAGATTTGAAATGGAAGGATTTATGAGAGAAAATGATCTACATAGATCATTTTATAATTATATAACAAAAGAAAACTATGATGTAGATTAAAATGAAATTTATTCTTAAAACAAAAATCACATAGATTGTTCAAAACAAAATAAAAAAATGCTCTAGAAAGAATAAGAATTCCCCCTTTTTGAAAATTTTCAACAAAAAAATATTTTACAACTATATAGTCAAGATATTTTGAAATGAAATTACCCCTTAATAAGTTCATATTAAGGAAATTAAAAAAAATAAAACAAAATGTATGACATACCAAGTTCAAATTTTAGTTTCTCAAACACTGTGGAATCCAATTGTTTAGTGAAAATATCTTCTAGTTGATTTTAAGATGGAATATATTTAAGAATAATATTACATTTGTTGACATAATCATGAAGTAAATGAAAAATCATGTCCATATTCTAATTTATAGAATGCATTAAATGGTTATTTGAAATTGAAAAAGAATTATCAAAATAAATAGGATTTTTTTCCATAGTAAAACGATATTTATCCAAAGTTAGTTTAATCCATAAATAATGAGAACAAATGGATTCAAAATATATATATTCACATTAATCAGTTGAAAAAATGGAGTTTTTTATTTAACTAAAAGAAACAAAATTCACACTGAGAAATTGAAACATAACTGAGTGCTCTTTCTATCAGGTCGATATCCTCCCAAATCAGATTCATAATAACTAATCAAATCAATTTTTTTCTAGAATAAAATAACCCATAATTGGTTGTCTCTTTAAAATATATAAAAATATACTTAATATATTTTATGTGAGATTCCTTAGGACTAGTTTTGAAAATAGCACATAAAAAACACTAAATATTATATGAGGTCTAGAAGTGGTTAAATGAAAAAAAATTCCAATAATTCCTCTAAATAATTTAGATTTAATAGATTTTCTAGAAACATTAGAATCTAATTTACAAGAAACAAACATAGGGAATTGATAATTTTTACATTTATCAAGACCAAAATATATAACTAAATCTTTAGTATATTTGGATTGATTAAAAAATATTCCATAATTTCTTTGAAAAGTTTGAAGTCCTAGAAATAATTTTAATTCTCTCATAAGACCCAATTCAAATTAACTTTCTATCAAATTTTAAAACTATTTATAAAGAAAATCATTTCAATATCTAAAAATAATATCATCAACATAAATTTTTATAATTAAAATATCATTTGTAATTATTTTAATATACAAAATCAGACCTAATTTACCATTAGAAAAATCATTTTTCAACAAAAATATTATAAGTATATCATAAAAAGCATGAGTTTCTTTCTTAAGAATATATAATTAATTTGATTACTTAAAAACATGATTAGAAAATTTTTTATCTTCAAAACCTTGGGGTTGAGAAACATAAAATTCTTCATAAATAAATCCATTTAAAAAATCACTTTTAAAATCAATTTTAAATAATTTAAATCCTTTAAAAGAAGGAAAATATAATAAAATTCTAATATGTTAAATTATAGAAAAATGTGAAAAAGATTCATCAAAATATACACCTTCTTCTTAACAATAACCTTGATAAATAAGTCTAGCTCTATTTTTAATAACTTATCAGTATTCATCAATCTTATTTCTATAAATCCATTTAGTACCTATAACATGCTTGTATTTAGGGGGTTCAACTAAAGTCCAAAAATTAATTCTATAAAATATATTAAGCTCATCATGAATACCTACAATCCTGTTACAATCAATTAAGGCATCATCAAAACTATTAAGAACAATATCAAAAATAAAATATGAATTAACATAAAAAACTATAAGATAATTTTTAGTTTTAATACCAGAATCAATATTACCAATTACATTATCAACTGGATAATCACTATGAGTTTTACAGGATTTTTGAATAGGTTGAGAAGGAGTATCCTCCCTCTCAATTGAATTATCCTTGTCTTGAGGTTTTTCTTCACCAAAATTAAATTCTCTAAACAGATCAACAAAATAATTAGAATCATAAAATAATTTTAAACTATTTTCATGAAACAAAACTTGAATAAATTATTCAATATCAATAGTTATTTTATTATAAACTCTAAAAATTTTACTACTATTATAATAACCATGAGAAATACATTCATCACTTTTAGAATCAAATTTATCTAAATTGTATTTTGAATTTAAAATAACAACTTTACATCCAAAAACTCTAAGACAACCAAATTTAGATTTTTTTTATTTTTAAGCAATTTATATAGAGTTCTTTCAACAAAGGTATAAAAATAATTCTATATAATATTTAATAAGTATAAAAATAGCTTCAGTACAAAAAATATATACGAATATTATATTCACTTAATATAGTTATGACCATTTCAATAATAGTTCGTTTTTTTATAACACCATTTTGTTGCAGTGTTACACGTTTATAGAAATTATGAAAATGAAAAATATTTTCAAAAAAAATTCGAAATATAAATTTTGAAATTCACCTCCTTTATCTCTATGAATAGAAACAATCATAAAACCATTTTCATTTTGATCTAAATTACCAAAAGTAATAAATCTTTATAAAGAATCATTTTTATGACAATGAAAATAAACCTATAAAAATATAATATAATTTTCAACAGTAATTCAAGTATATTTTTATCTTACAATGTTAAAAACTTGAGTAGGAAAAAAAAGATCCAAATTTACTAACTATAAAGGTCAATTTATATTTATCTGATAGATAGGAATGTAAGAAACATTACATTGTTTTCCTTTCATGAATGTTTAACGGGCATGAAGTAGTTATTTCTTAAAGTTAGATAATTATAACTCATTCTTAGGATTATAGTGTTTATGTAGCCTTCTGAAATTAACATGACCTAGTCATCAATTCCAAAGAATACTATCACTCTATATAGTATTCAAACACTTAACATGTCTAATAGTTTGTTTAGTAAAAACCATAATAGAAATATTTTCCTTTCAATTAGCATAGAATAATAACGAATCATCTTTAAAAACTAAAAAAAATTCATTTTGAAATTTAACTTCCATTCTATTATCACATAATTGAGTTATAATTATTAATTTATGTTTTAAATCTTCAAAAAATAAAACTTTATAAATAAAGGTAGAATTATATATACAAACTTTACAAAATCTTTTTACTTTTCCTTCGGAATTATCTCCAAATGTAATAGTGCCTCCATCACATGTGTAATAAGTGGTAAAATTTGATGGGCCCCCATTTATATGCCTATAGAATCTAATTTCTATGTACCATATGTCATTCTCAAGCCATATATGGATTTTTTACGAAAAAAATAAATTGCATGATTTTTTTACCCAAGCTACTTTGGATCCAATCAGATTAGTAATAATCTATTTATGAACCAACATAGTATTTTAAAATGTATAGTATGGTTGTCTAGATAATAATGATTTAGAAATATATTTACTTTTAAATCCCAAATATTTTTTAAATCTATGTAAATAATCATACAAATAGTGACCTTTCAAACAACATTAAAAACATATAACAATACAATTACAACCTTTTTACTTTTAAAAAATTTATTTTTATACATTTTAGTTAATCTCCTTTCATATCAAATACCATATTTATTTTTATTTATTTTATTCCAAGACATGATCTTATGATATTTTTAAATACCTTTAATAAAAGTAGGAAAATATTTTTTTAAGAATCCCAACATACTTTTTCAAACTTTTATTCAAATACTGAGTAGATTTTATGTTATCAAAAACTGTTGAATGAGAAGCATATATAGTGTTTTTTAATATTTCATTCTCTTGTAAAATTATTTTGTTTTTATAAACATGTTTCTCATTATTTTATTTAATATTCTTATATAAATGAGCATCTTGGAAAACATATTTACTCAACCTTTTTATTTAATCCTTTTTTAGAAACATTCAAATTTTTAGAATAATAGTTAGAATTAGAAAATCTAAAATAAAATATAGAATCACTAACCTCATTTAGTGAATACATGCCACAAAATTTATCGTATTCTTTATCATTTTGGTTTTTTTTACTAGAATATGATTCTTTGGTATAACTCCAACTAGTTTACTATTCTTTTTTTCTTTCTTTTTATATTTCAATTTATTATTTAGTTTTGGATAGATGGGATTTATATTCCTTTTCTTTATGCACTAATGAAATTAACATCTAAAGTATTATAATTATTACATCCTTTCTTACCTCCCTTAAATTTTCCCTTTTGGGGATTCTTCTAAATTGGTACTTGGATCATTTCATATTCATTCATTTGTAGACTCTAATAATAATATAATCTATATCTTATTTTTTACTATACTATTTTTTATAACAATAAGATTCGTTCAAAAAAATATAGATTTAAATTCTACACCTTTTATTTTTTTGTATTATCTATGGATTTGTTCATTAGTTTCAATTCATACTAAAGTAGTGATCTAATAAATTTATAAGCAGTGTACTATTTAAAGTTCTTTCTTTCATTAATTACAAACTTCTTTGCATTCCATTTATTTAGTATATCTTGTAATAATCATTCAATGCATACTTGGTTCTCCAAAGCTTTTTCTGAGGGAATTCATTTCATATAAAATGATGGTAAATTAGTGGAAAATTTGCTTTATAGTTTCATCTTCACCCATCTTAAAGTCATGGTACTCCACTCGAAGCATTCCAAGCATAGTTCGAATTAATTTTTTTAATCCATGGTTTGTGACTTGTAAAATCTTCCTTATCTTATGAACATTCTTACAAGTAGATACATGAAAAAAACACTTCTATTAATTACACCATATAAGATATTTACAACTTTATAATTTAAAACATATTTTACTGCTTCATTTCATATAAGAGGGTATATGTCATCTTTTGGTAATTTATATGATTTTTACATGATGGACCATTGTTATTTGATTAATTTTTTGAGGCATGATTATATTCTAGATTTCTAGTAAACATAATTATTACCATAAAAGTGTGGTAGATTCTGTAGGATCCAAACATCATTTACATTTACTCCCCCCATCTTAAAGATATTGTCCTTAGACTTTGTGTTCTCGGAATCTGTTAGAATAATAAAATATAATCAAACTCTATAGAAGGATTGGATAAATTCCAAAATGAACAATCTCTAATACTAATTGTTTATTATTGAAAAAAATAATAACTAAGCTAAACTAACATTAAGAAAGGTTAACCTATGATACCTATTGTTAGGTTGGAATGGGTAATCAAAGATGGTCTAGAGGGGGAGAATAGACAATATTAAAAAAATCAATAAAATAAATTGATTATAAAAATTAATTAATGAATTTAATTATTAGGGTTAATTAGCAGTGAAAATAAAAGAGTGAACATAAGGACTCTTATCAAAGTTTAGTCGAAAGTGTACTTAATCTAGTTTTATACCTCTCTACTTGGAGAGAGATACGTGTGCACTAAACTGAATTTTTAGGGGGGACCATAACCTAATTATAAGATCCTTTTCTAGTGGACCGATAACTATGATACACTAATTTTTTATTCTGGATTCACAACCCAATTAAAAAACTCTCTTTAAAATATGGGAGTCAAAACCTATATAGTCCAGACTTTATAATTCAAGAGTCACAACCTGGATAAGAGAAGAATAATAATTATTTTTTATGTAAAAGAAAAAAAAGAAAAAATAGAGTACATGTTGGAGATAAGAATTAGTGTTATAGAAATGAGAAACCATACGAAGTATAACATAATACAAATCAATCATAGGTTTAAATTCTTGAACAATGTGGATATATCATTAAGGTAGTAGTAGTCATAGAAATTTTGGTACCATCCTTGAGATATCATCTAACTGATCAAAAGTTTATCGCACAAGATGTTAATGTTTAGAGTCCAGATTTGGTCCTCAGATGATTTGTAACGCCCCGACCCCAGCTACCCAGAGCCAGTACATTACTTCGTAACATTGGCATGATCACAAAAGATCAAGTCTCGAAAGACCGATTAGTTTAGTAGCCTTGGAAACACTAGATACATTCATAAATGTTACATTACATCACAAAGTGAAAAACTATAATAACATAGTCTCCATAGTATACACTTCTATCCTCTTCGGACTATCCCTGTAGGTCATTCATAAAATACTTCTTCACATCCTGGAAAATATTAAAACATTGAAAGGGGTGAGCTCAGATGCTCAGTAAGGATAACAATATTGCGGAAGCTTTCATAAATAAACATTAACATTTAAGGCAATGTATAACTAAAACAAAAGCCTTTTTAAACATGAACTTCAACCTAATATGGAAAAAGTAAAATGAGATAATTCCAATTACTTATTCACATGGATATTCTACTGGTCGAATAATCACATGCAATATCAATAACCACTTTCATAATGATGGAATGCATAATGCCAGACTATCATAACCACGTAGCCAAGGCCTCGTGCCAAGACCACAAATTAGATTTTGTCAAGGCCTTGTGCCAAGACACTAGTTTGTCTCATGAGACCTGCCGATGCATCGAGGAGCTATAGCGGGCTCCACCTGTCACATATTAAGTCCAATGCATTCCCATGTGAAAAGGTTTAAACATAACATAAACATTCGTATTAAAACTAGAATACGAAATGTCAATAATTTCCCCATAAACTATGAATGGTATAAAAATAGCACATCCACAGTCAAACATATCACAAAACCTTCAATACAATATAGAAGTTTTGTATTATAATAAATCAACTTCAAATAAGCGTAAAATCCATCAAAGGATGTTGACATAGATGAAATCAAAAAACTTTTTAGAGAAATATCTCTTTCTATTTTTGAAATCATTTAAGAGCCATATAAAAAAAACATTTTCTTGAAAATATTCTTATAAGCTTGTAAGGAAAGCTTTGAAGATTTTATAACGGCGGAAAATAACCGCACCCGCCGTATAAGTTAAAAAAAACATTCTTACCTTAATTCTGTCGAAAAGGTTAAAAAGGACCTTGTTTTGAAAACGACGGAAAGATTCCTCTTATAAAAAGTGAAAAAGGGTATAAATGACTTTAACCCATATTCTTGTAAATAATAAAAATGTTTTGAAATACATTTTGAAGAAACATGGATGTGGATGATAAAGAGATCCCAGTATATTATTACGTATAAACAACCTCGGATAATGAAGAGATTGTGAAATAACCCTTACCTTGCGTCCTTTCCTGACTCGACCATTCTTTAACCTCCTGAATAATAAAATAGAGTTAATTCATATTTACTTAATAACCTTTTTCATGTTCATTATTCCTTTTATATCCCTTATTACAATGTTATGAACATTATGTAATTATTTAAGTTAATAACGGTCGTTTTGTCGATCTTTGGTACTTGAGTCAACAATAAACTTCTTATAATTACAAGTTGTTCATGTGGTAGAATATCCATTATATCTAGAATTATATTCATGATTTATATGTCATATATATCTTATATATCCAGTATATACATTCGTTTATAATATTACGTAACATTTAGAGGTAAGAAATGAAATGCACCGTTCATGGAGACGGTAAGCCGTACGTACGCATGAACGCTACTTTCTTTTCAATTTCATATTTAATGGACCTAAATCATAATGATATAAATGTATAATATAATTCCAGTATAATATAGTGTATAATACCATTTACTCCATCCTTTATACATCCCACATATGGCATTAACAATTCAAATCACTTTGAGGGGGCGGTAGTCCGCACTTCCTAAAATGAAATTATCGTGTTTTACCCATAATGGAAATCATAAATTATGCCATAAATGAGAAATACAGAAGCATAATTAAAACATAAACATATTATATATCATATATAAAAATATTTACATCTTAATGGCCACCTTTGAAGGTGTTATATGAGTTTTTAACAATCATTGTTTCGTGAGGCAGAAATTCACCATCCACAGAAACCGTATGTTCTTTAACCATTAGATGTAGGTGTGTGTAAGTGTAGCTCAAATAATTCTTATAAAAACATCCTAGTATATTGAGGATACTGGTTTTGTTACAAAAGAAATGAATAAAAAGAGTTTAGGGGGTTGGAGAAGAAAAATAAAACAAAACAACATTAGAGAAGACATTACCTCAAAATCGGGTAACTCTTTTTGATTTGAGCCAAAGGCTTCCTTGGGAAGAGTTCTGCCCAAAGTGAGGCTTCTAGGAGTAAGAGGGGGAAGTTGGGAGAGTATTTGGGTAGAGGTTGGCCGAGCCAAAAGGCTTGAAAGTGTAAATGAGGTGGGAGAGGTGGGGGCCTTTTATAAGTGGAGAGGAGGGGCACTTTTGGAAAGATTGAAATGTTACATTATTTCACAATGATTTTCGGATTATAAGGGTCCCACACTTATATAATTCGAGGATAAGGTGATAAGGTTTCGAAATCTCCTCATCCAATAGGCTTTGGACAAGTGTAAGCCTTGGATTTTTCATTATCTTCTAATTTTATTTAAAATCGTTAAATAATGAGGTCATCACTGCATCATAATGATGTCATAAATAATTTAATTTATTTAATGTCTAAAAATTATAAAAAAAAATACTACGATGTTTGAAATCTTTTTAGATTTATAATGAATATTTATAGTCAAAATTTGGACTTGTGTAACCCCAATTAAAAACTGTTTTAGTAAAATAACTCATGTTTGTGTCAATTTAATTTTAACATTAAATAAATACATATTAATGTCATTTTCCAACCAAAGTGGCTCCATGGGGTCCCCATGTTGACCCATGAGTTTTCTTGGTCGGCCATGACTCATCCAATAGGAGTAGGACAAGTGTCAAGCTCATATCATATTATTAAAACATTATTTTTACCTTAAACTACACTAATTACCTCTAATCGCGATTAAGAACTTAAAAGTTACTATTCACCAAAAAATTATTTTAATCTCATTGAACCTCATTTAACTTCTTAATGACAACCATGTATGTCGTATTTTTGAAAATCAAATCACAGAAGTGGTAATATTTCATTCAAATGAAAAAATCAGTTATTTAACTACCACTTAGTGGTTTCACTATTCATCAAAAATTGAAGTTTTTCAGAACAATGCCAAAATTTCACCCTAAGCTATAATTGATATTCCGAATTCAAAAATGATGTTTATTTTACAAAATTCCAAACATATAAGTTTCATTAATTAATTTTATAATTAATTCCCGCTGTCACAACAAATAGCGTGTTTTTAAGAAATAATTTATATCAAAAGATTGGCAATTGTTTATGTCCAATTTCAATGTTAAATTAATTCTAATGACCACCATTGGATAAAATTGTAAAAATATATTATAATTATACTTTAAAACCACTAAATAGTATAATTTATCACTATAAATTATTTTGATTAAAAAAGTTGTTTTTAAGTAATTTTCACTATTCATAAAAAAATTAGAAGTTCTCAGAAAAATACCAAAAATTCAACATAGGATAATTTCGATATTACGAATACAAAAATGAAGTCAATTTTGAAATATAAAATTTCTATAATTTTAAAAATTGTTTATTACTATTCATAACGGCTACTTTGATTAGTCGCGGTGTTTTAGAACTCAAAGTCGCGTACAATGCAAGCTATTGCATTATTGAATGAGAAGCGTATCGTGGAAGCTCGGGGTGTTACATTCTCCCCTCCTTCAATAAATTGTGTCCTCCCAATTTGAAATTTTTCTTTGAAAATAAAAGGTTGAAAAGATAAAATACCTTTGAGGAAAACCCACATCAGAAATAAGATGAATAAAATTTAGCCTTAATAAGAGGGAAAGGGAAATGAAAAAGTCATCACCCAATTATGATCTCGATTAGGAGAACATTGGTGGAAATTAGAGACATATAATTGGAGGAAAAACGTAAATATTTGTAGGGAGTTATTGAGGTCATCAATCACAATCAACTGTCAAATTGAGGGCCTTAAAGCCTTCAATCTATGTTGATTTAAAATATCATCAGTTCAACAAGACATAAAGTATTAGGATAACACATTTTTTTTGTTTTAATATCCCTTTAATAAAGTTTAAGAATTAATTTATTCATTGAATAAGAGATAGGTATATATATATTTATTCTTGACAATTAGAGTTTCAACCTTCAACTCATCTTTCACTCAAAAAGATAATAGAACTCAAAAATATTATACTAATCCTAATTGTATAAGGTTCCAAATGTTAACACATACCATTTAGATTAGTAAAATTATTTTGTAATAACCAGGGACTTCCTGTAGGCTAGTGGTAGGAAATAAAGGTTTGTCGCACTATGGTTGTGGGTTCGATTCCTACAGCTTTGTCCGACGCGACAGGTTATGCCCCACCCTGCAGGTTGTCCTTTTCCTAAAACTATAGTATCATAATATTCCAAAAATAATATTCATAAATTTTTTAATCTTAAACAATACTATCCAAAGATCAACTTAATCCACTCCAACCTTTATAGTTATCCAAAATACCTCTGTCCAGACTTTCTCTAAAAGGTCTCTTAATTCCAAAATCAATTTATCAGATTCCCCAAACAAAGTAAAGTTTCTATTATTGTCACATACTAAAAATATAATTACCTTCATAATATTAAAACCTTACTGAAATCAACGAGTACTGCAGTACAATCCTTATATATATATATCACATTATTCTAATAACCAAAATATAATCCATGAGTCCAAAAGCACCAATACATTAGTTATGCTGCTTCAACTGTAGTAACAGCATAAGATTGTCCTTAATCCCTTGGCCTTTTCTGAGGTAAGTTTCCCTGACGCTTAGGGCATTCATTTGCATAATGACCCATTTCTCTACAATTATAGCATTCAAATTTGACAGACTCTTTCTTTCCCTTGCAATCACGAGCCCGGTGACCCTTTTCTCCACATTTATAACAAACTCCCATTCCTTTTAGGCACGTACCAGGGTGATTCTTCCCACAATTATCACATAATGGAATATCCTTCTTTCCCTTTTTCCCTTTATCTGTCTCTTGTTCCACCGTTCTCTTTTTCTCTTGATTTACTTTGTTGTCATAAGACTTAGAGAATTCCTTTTCTGTCTTGATAGCACATGAGACAATATCTTCGTATGATGAGAAGGATTGTGATACTAAATCTCGACGGAGAAATGGTTTTAACCCATAAAAGAAACGATCAATCTTACTCCTTGGGTTACGTATATAATTGACAGCATGCCTCGCTATCCTTGTAAAGTTAGCCTCATACTTTGCGACATTCTCATCCTCCTTCTGCCTCAGACTTAGAAATTGTCTTTCCATATCTGCTCGATGGTCACGAGGAAAGTATTTTTCTAAGAAAAGATCTTTGAACTCTCTCCATTCCATACTTGATAATTCTTCATCTTCCTTTTTATTTTGAATCAATGACCACCATTGATCGGAATCTCCAGTGAGGCGGTAAACTGCCATGACAACCTTCTCCCTTTCACTACTCCCCAAGGCATGGAATATTTTCTCTAAGGAATTTATCCATTGCTCAGCTACTATAGTATTTGTACTCCCATTAAAGGTTGGTGGTTGTTGCCTCATGAAACGGTCTAGCATTGATCCTCCACATTGCGGATCAGGGTGCTCCATACGAGTAAGGTTATTATTCATAACCTGAGTGAGTTGTCCCAGTATGGTAATAAGTTGATCAGCACCAGTTGTATCTCCAGATCCACAATAATTATCTTGAGCAGGAGGGCAATCCCTACACGGAGTTCGTGCATTGATACGGTTTCCATTCCTTCCACTAGGCGCCATTTCTAAACTATGGCATAAACTAGATTAGTTTATGAATCAAAATACATAATTCTATACTTGTTAAACACTTTACATAAATTGAACTATTTATGGATATAATCCATAATCATAAAAAGAAATGTTTTCTTTGAGGAAGTATATACTCATAACCCTTCATAGTGGTTTGTAAATAAAATGAGAATTATCCTAAGCATATCCCCCGGGAGTGTCGTAACCAAGAGTGCAGCAAGGCTCGTTGTCGTGCACCAATTCCCGTTCGAGTCTAGCTCAAAGCGGTGTTTTCGGGTTTTACCCCTAGGTACATCTGTGCCAGATCCGCCTCTACCTGCTCGTATCCAGACAGGGATGTATTGCTCGGAAAACTCACAAAATCTCTATAATACCAAAATTCTAGGAAGTTCTTCTATACTAATCCTTAAATTCTATATTGGGGCTATGTGCTCTAATCAGAGTTTATCTAAATCTAGCTTCCAAGGTTAGTACTAAACTGCCTCTGATACCAACTGTAACGCCCCAACCCCAGCTACCCAGAGCCGGTGCAATACTTCGTAACATTGGCATGATCACAAAAGATCAAGTCTCGAAAGTCCGATTAGTTTAGTAGCCTTGGAAACACTAGATACATTCATAAATGTTACATTACATCACAAAGTGAAAAACTATAATAACATAGTCTCCATAGTCTACACTTCTATCCTCTTCGGACTATCCCTGTAGGTCATTCATAAAATACTTCTTCACATCCTCGAAAATATTAAAACATTGAAAGGGGTGAGCTCAGATGCTCAGTAAGGATAACAATATTGCAGAAGCTTTCATAAATAAACAATAAAATTTATGGCAATGTATAACTAAAACAAAAGCCTTTTTAAACATGAACTTCAACATAATATGGCAAAAGTAAAATGAGATAATTCCAATTACTTATTCACATGGATACTCTACTGGTCGAATAATCACATGCAATATCAATAACCACTTTCATAATGATGGAATGCATAATGTCAGACTATCATAACCACGTAGCCAAGGCCTCGTGCCAAGACCACAAATAAGATTTTGTCAAGGCCTCGTGCCAAGACACTAGTTTGCCTCATGAGACCTGCCGATGCATCGAGGAGTTATAGCGGGCTCCACCCGTCACATATTAAGTCCAATGCAATCCCATATGAAAAGATTTAAACATAACATAAACATTCGTATTAAAACTAGCATACGAAATGTCAATAATTTCACCATAAACTATGAATGGTATAAAAATAGCACATCCACAGTCAAACATATCACAAAACCTTCAATACAATATAGAAGTTTTGTATTATAATAAATCAACTTCAAATAAGCGTAAAATCCATCAAAGGATGTTGACATAGATGAAATCAAAACACTTTTTAGAGAAATATCTCTTTCTATTTTTGAAATCATTTAAGAGCCATATAAAACAAAACATTTTCTTGAAAATATTCTTATAAGCTTGTAAGGAAAGCTTTGAAGATTTTATAACGGCGGAAAATAACCGCACCCACCGTATAAGTTAAAAAAAACATTCTTACCTTAATTCTGTCGAAAAGGTTAAAATGGACCTTGTTTTGAAAACGACGGAAAGATTCCTCTTATAAAAAGTCAAAAAGGGTATAAATGACTTTAATCCATATTCTTGTAAATAATAAAAATGTTTTGAAATACATTTTGAAGAAACATGGATGTGGATGATAAAGAGATCCCAGTAGATTATTACGTATAAACAACCTCGGATAATGAAGAGATTGTGAAATAACCCTTACCTTGCGTCCTTTCCTGACTCGACCGTTATTTAACCTCCTGAATAATAAAATAGAGTTAATTCCTATTTACTTAAGAACTTTTTTCATGTTCATTATTCCTTTTATATCCCTTATTACAATGTTATGAACATTATGTAATTATTTAAGTTAATAACGGTCGTTTTGTCGATCTTTGGTACTTGAGTCAACAATAAACTTCTTATAATTACAAGTTGTTCATGTGGTAGAATATCCATTATATCCAGAATTATATTCATGATTTAGATGTCATATATATCTTATATATCCATTATATACATTCATTTATAATATTACGTAACATTTAGAGGTAAGAAATGAAATGCACCGTTCATGGAGACGGTAAGCCGTACGTACGCATGAACGCTACTTTCTTTTCAATTTCATATTTAATGGAACTAAATCATAATGATATAAATGTATAATATAATTCCAGTATAATATATTGTATAATACCATTTACTCCATCCTTTATACATCCCACATATGGCATTAACGATTCAAATCACTTTGAGGGGGCGGTAGTCCGCACTTCCTAAAATGAAATTATCGCGTTTTACCCATAATGTAAATCATAAAGTATGCCATAAATGAGAAATACAGAAGCATAAGTAAAACATAAACATATTATATATCATATATAAAAATATTTACATCTTAATGGCCACCTTTGAAGGTGTTATATGAGTTTTGAACAATCATTGTTTCGTGAGGCAGAAATTCGCCATCCACAGAAACCGTATGTTCTTTAACCATTAGATATAGGTGTGTGTAAGTGTAGCTCGAATAATTCTTATAAAAACATCCTAGTATATTGAGGATACTGGTGTTGTTACAAAAGAAATGAATAAAAAGAGTTTAGGGGGTTGGAGAAAAAAATAAAACAAAACAACATTAGAGAAGACATTGCCTCAAAATCGGGTAACTCTTTTTTATTTGAGCCAAAGGCTTCCTTGGGAAGAGTTCTGCCCAAAGTGAGGCTTCTAGGAGTAAGAGGGGGAAGTTGGGAGAGTATTTGGGCAGAGGTTGGCCGAGCCAAATGGCTTGAAAGTGTAAATGAGGTGGGAGATGTGGGGGCCTTTTATAAGTGGAGAGGAGGGGCACTTTTGGAAAGATTGAAATGTTACATTATTTCACAATTATTTTCGGATTCTAAAGGTCCCAAACTTATATAATTCGAGGCTAAGGTTATAAGGTTTCTAAATCTCCTCATACAATAGGCTTTGGACAAGTGTAGGCCTTGGATTTTGCATTATATTCTCATTTTATTTAAAATCGTTAAATAATGAGGTCATCACTACATCATAATGATGTCATAAATAATTTAATTTATTTAATGTATAAAAATTATAAAAAAAAACTATGATGTTGGAAATCTTTTTAGCTTTATAATTAATATTTATAGTCAAAATTTGGACTTGTGTAACCCCACTTAAAAACTGTTTTAGTAAAATAACTCATGTTTGTGTCAATTTAATTTTAACATTAAATAAATATATATTAATGTCATTTTCAAACCAAAGTGGCTCCATGGGGTCCCCATGTTGACCCATGAGTTGTCTTGGTCGGCCATTACTCATCCAATAGGAGTAGGACAAGTGTCAAGCTCATATCATATTATTAAAACATTATTTTTACCTTAAACTACACTAATTACCTCTAATCGCGATTAAGAACTTAAAAGTTACTATTCACCAAAAAATTATTTTAATCTCATTGAACCACATTTTACTTCTTAATGACAACCATGTATGTCGGATTTTTGAAAATCAAATCACAGAAGTGGTAATATTTCATTCAAACGAAAAATCAGTTATTTAACTACCACTTAGTGGTTTCACTATTCATCAAAAATTGAAGTTTTTCAGAACAATGCCAAAATTTCACCCTAAGCTATAATTGATATTCCGAATTCAAAAATTATGTCTATTTTAAAAAATTCCAAACATATAAGTTGCATTAATTAATTTTATAATTAATTCCCGTTGTCACAACAAATAGCGTGTTTTTAAGAAACAATTTATATCAAAAGATTGGCAATTGTTTATGTCCAATTTCAATGTTAAATTAATTCTAATGACCACCATTGGATAAAATTGTAAAAATATATTATAATTATTCTTTAAAACTAATAAATAGTATAATTTATCACTATAAATTATTTTGATTAAAAAAGTTGTTTTTAAGTAATTTTCACTATTCATAAAAAAATTAGAAGTTCTCAGAAAAATACCAAAAATTCAACATAGGCTAATTTCGATATTACGAATACAAAAATGAAGTCCATTTTGAAATATAAAATTTCTATAATTTTAAAAAGTGGTTATTACTATTCATAATGGCTACTTTGATTAGTCGCAGTGTTTTAGAACTCGAAGTCGCGTACAATGCAAGCTATTGCATTATTGAATGAGAAGCGTATCGTGGAAGCTCGGGGTGTTACATGATTTATGTTCCCAAGGATCATATTAGTATCATTATATTATTTTAATGTCTCTCGATTACTATAAATAGAATATGTAAATACTTACAAACCAATCTCCAGTTGGGTAAAATAATTCAAATTCAAATCAAATAATTATCAAGGTGATAGAAAACTATCGTAAAAAAATATCATAATAACTAAATATTTGAATTCAAAATTTAAAGAAAAATTTAAACCATTTTGAATTAGCCATTAATAAGTCCATATAAACTCCATAATAATAAATCAAAACAAATCCACAAATTTCATAAAATAGATTGACTATTTAAATTTCAAAAGTATTTAATGCAGCGCATAAAAAACATAAATTATATTGCATTATATAATTTAAATTTCATTAAATATTAATTTACAAAATAGAAAGTCACTGAAAATAACTTAAAATTTAAATTATTAGATATTCCAAATACATGATTTATATGTTATATAAGGATAATGAATAATTTTAAATTGTGTTTTAAAACTATTTAAAATATTTCTAAAACACTTTGAATGAAATATATATGATATATATATTATTTTTTTAATTAATAAAACCCTTAAAACAATTTAAATAAACATACAGTTAATGATAATATAAAAAATAATGAAAAAATCATGTTTACAAATACATATTTAATCAAAAAATGAATTAACTGACTGTGTGCTATGTGGTCATGTGATCAATATGCTTATCGTTCCATCATAACAAGAAATTGGTTGAAGTGGGCATGCAATCACTCTATCGTCCATGTAAAATTAACAACATGAGGTTAAATAAACTTAACATAGGTGGTAAGTGAATATAATATGCTATCATTATACTAATCGTGTTAACAACATTATGTCACTTAAAATATCATTGAAATAAAAAATAAATTGTATTATAAAAATTCCAGAATTCCGTAACTATTGTATGAGATTCCGTCTATTTTTACCCCACATAAAAAAATCGGGACTTCCAATTATTCTAATGAAATGTAAAAAAATGTGATTTATTTATAAAGGATCCAGTTTCATGAGTATCCAATCTATATATATCAATTTATATTTAAATAAGAAAAGATAACTGTGATGTGATTTAAACTGAAATTTTTTATTGAACCAAAAGAATGCAGTAAGTTTAGATAAAAATTATAACATGACTAAGATAGAATCATGCTTAATCATAGTTTAATAAAATTTAGAAAAACTTATCATCTTTAGTATTAAATTGAATTTACATAAATTATATAACTATTACTCATGATATAGTAAAAATTTAGAGAGGTCCCAAAAACTATTTTTCTCATGAAATAAAAAGAGGATTTGTAAAAAACAAAAACATAAAATAATAATGAATAAAAAAACACAAAAATATCAACATTAGATCACAATGACTTTATTCCTAGTGGAATTCCTTTATTATCTAACAACCCACACTAATGTCCACCCAACACACAATGAAATTATATAATTGAATACTCTACCAACAAAACCCTCCATTATACTTATCTCATGAGAATTGAAACATATTTGATCTGACTCACTATAAAATCCCATCAACACATATCAATCATGATGCCAATTCTCATACCTCATCTAATATCACATCTAAATCCCATATCAAGTATTTTATATGAAAAAAATATAATCTGATTTTCCAACTCACTGGAATAAAAAAGAAACCTCATATATCTAACCACTGGTATTATCATTTACATGACCCTATGAAAACAATATTTTTACCTCTTTAGAACCTAACCTATCCATTACTATATTTAATTACTCGACACTTAATTTCACTCATAACTAATCAGAAGCATGAATGATAAACTCCCACCCATTTCTGACTCATGTTAACATCATCCTAAACACATGTAAAGTTTATCCATAACGATGGATACACCTTCCAACAACCTATGGTGAACTCCCTAACATATGGATTTATTTATAACACTCCTTGAGAATAAAATAAATAAGTTCCATCCTTTTGAATCCCTGATATTACGTATCAAGGCACCCACTCATGTTGATTATACTACGATACCCTGATCTATCTCTAACATCACCTATCACTATAGAGGGACATTTCCAATTATATAAAAAATATTAATAAAAATTTTCCATAATGATACATCAATTATTTTAGTCCTTCATTTACAAATGAACACTCAAAGACCCATAGAAAATGGTACTTCACATAACAAACATACATACCACCTCTGTCTCATCTGAACCCAACAAGTGTATACTCCAGTACCACCCAATCACATAACTCGAATCGTGATCCCATGATCCATACAACAAAAAAACTAGTCTCACATTCCCAGTAATCATCCACTACATAGTTTCATGTTAATTACATCCATTTAGAATCACCAGTAATGCTACTCTTCAAAATCTAACACTTCATCCATTCTAGGGTCTACCTTACAAATACCCATCAACTCGAGCATCATTAAAAAATATATAAAAATATACTCATTCCCTATCATTCCTAGATCCAATCATATAGTATCATGATAAATTATATAATTATAAATAATACTCAAAGTCACTAGAGCTAACCATCATACTAATCCTGCCCTCTGAGACTCGCTTCGATACCAAACACACCACATGTGATTTACATCATAAAAGTCCAAGGAACCTCTATGAATATTCCATATATTTGATATCACCTCATGTGTACCAATATCATAACACAAATAATCGCTCTATTATTCAAATATATAAGGTACTCACAAACTCATGATGAACTATTCTTCGGTTAACCGCATAAATTTCACTTGACCCACCAATACCCAAATTTGTATCCTAAAGACATTTGGCACTCCCACCTAGACTATAAATTGTATCTAACGTAGGTCATAACACATAATTAATGTCCCTTATCCCATCCAAAATACTACCAGTAACTCACATACCAAACCACACACTCTAGGGTTTCCATATGTGTGTGTGTGTGTGTGTCTTAATCATTACATTCCAAATAATCATCATATTAAGTCACTAATTCTCCGAAAAAATATTCATATAGTACTACCGCATTGAGAATCATGATCTCAGGACAATCCTAACGAATCCTCCACATATGAGAGCTACCCCCTTCAAGATCACATTCTCATTTATCAATATATTTTCATAATGACATCATCTTAAATGATCTATGTTGAATAACACTGGTTATATGGTTTGGTTAAGGATAATTCCACTAAGAACCTATATGAGAAAGCATAATATTGGGTTTCATTGTAAATTTAAATAACAGAACCAATTTTATTTCAAAAACCAGTACCATGGAACCAAGTGCCTATACTAACCCCCAAAGGGTCACTATATATCCCTTTCATCGAGGGACACCATATCCACCATAAAGGAGCATACATCCATAAGATCCATATGACCAATCATTAGAGAAAATAAATTGTGCTTCAACTGAGTAGAATTCCATCACTAAGTTTTATGGGAAACCACTATTTAAGTTATTTTTGATACTTAAAATAGTCAAACCCCCATCGCCAATTATATGAATCACACAAAAGCAGAAGTATATAATTTGAATCCTATATTCCAAATGATTCATGTGCAACGAAATATTTCAATTGATTAAAGAGTCAAAAACCATAATAAATCATAAATATCAAAATTCAAGTACGTCATGATTGGATTAATAATCCAACCATAAAAACCAAAAATAAATTATTACAATCTGATATCCCAGGAAACCTATAATTCCTTCCAAAAATATGTTTGTGATGCACTAGTATGATTTCCACTAAAAGCACCGAACCATTCCTATGTGAAATATCTAAAATGTCCCTAAATATTAATAAAAAAGTTAACAAACTATCTGATATTAGTTACATTAAAGCTCTAATACTATTTTGTAATATCCCTTCCTAGGTTCACTATAAACACTAACCAAACTAGGTCTCCCTGAGACAGTTGGTGTGCCTCTCTATATGCAAAAGGGTGCCGACTAGTAGTAGGGGTCTAAGAAGTTACTATGGGGAGACAATACCCCCATATCATTGTATATAAAAAAACACAATCTAATAATATAGCCATCAAAGTATTCTATATCACTAACCTAAATAGTTTTATACCAAAAGTAAATGTGGATGTATACAATCACATAAATTCACCGTTATGATAGAAATCAAAGAATTATCACCCATTGGGCTGATCACATATATGAAATAAATTAAAAGAGTAAAACAGAAGGATATATTATATATCTGAGCCACACCCTATCCATATTTGGAATCCATCCAAGATATTTAGCTGAATAATCAATATTGGGTCCATATTCAACTTTAACATGTGAAAAATGAATCCCTCTCAGGTACCCAAGTCCTATGGCTTATTACACAAAGTTTGAATACAAATCAGTGGGGAACTATCAATGAAGACTCATATATAAATATGAATCACATGGCATAATCTTGTTATATACTTAGTAAAATAAATAAAACAAGAATAAAAATAAATAAATAACCACTTTTGATCCTCGGGTTCTGACATGAAGCCCAGGATCAACCCAAACCCACTTCATCCAATGTCGTAGTGTCTGTATGCACATCATAAAACCACATATTCAAATAGCAAGCCTATGGTTGGTTCTTAGGATCATGTTCTAGGAAGCCTAGTAATATCTAGCTCAATGGTTGGATCATAGGATCATGTCCCATGCATTCATTGACACACAGATCACTCAGGGGTTAGTGCATCCCTCTCAGATCACCTCACATATACATCCTATCTCGGTTGGGGTTGGGAAGGTGTGTCACTCCCATCCATATCATATATCACATCGGGGGGTATGTCCCTCCCATCCATCTCATATATATAGAACAAAGTTTGGATCCAAGGAAAACATC
The DNA here is from genome assembly GCA_963277665.1 of Viscum album. Taxonomy (NCBI): domain Eukaryota; kingdom Viridiplantae; phylum Streptophyta; class Magnoliopsida; order Santalales; family Viscaceae; genus Viscum; species Viscum album. The sequence goes on from OY728165.1 coordinate 1,148,608,382, forward strand.
AAAGGAATCCCATGTATCTCAGTACATATCTTTGGGTGGTTCATCCCACAAAAATCATCTCATTAGTAGAATGTATGAATTCCAGATCCAAGGAGAACAGATAATCCATACCATGTATCTCAATACCTCTTGGTTGGTAGTGAATCATACTCTAATCATAGCACGTAACACATCTCTATGTGGTATAACTTCTACCCAAACCCATCGCACAACCCTGAGGGCTTCATCTCAAGTTCATAAACAATGATAATCACAACCATAATAGGGTCACATTATTAATTCTGGTTCTAATGTGACACCCTTAATAATCTATACTAATTTATACATTCACCCTCTCATGAGTCAATATATCATTGGTGCACCTACTGAGGATATTCCCATCTAGGTACTCAGGTTCTGAGGGGGAGTAACACTCTCCCCTTTCTCATCTTAGCTATCCCAATGGTTATAAGGAATCTCACACCGCCATAATGGTATATTTGTGCTAATCAACTTAGTCCAACCCTTTCCCATACAATGGGGTATCAAATACTGCTTCAGTAGGGATGATACATTATATTCACATTATTTAATGTACACCCATTAGGGTCTAAGAGTCACATGACATATATTTATAAGCTAGTATTGACTATAAGTGGTCGAGAAATTGAATCATGTGCACAAGGATCTATCATGTCTCTTGGAACCTTGCTCAGTCTAGTAAAATAATTTTAAATAAATGATTAATTTTAACCAAGAGGTTGATTTCCCTCAACAGTGAGACCACATATCACATGAATATATAAATAATTGAATAAAAATTCCATAAGGGTCTGTGTCAAGGACTACATACCTCAAAGAAAGGTATTTCATATTAAAGTGCTACCTAAAAACTCCCAACCATTCTTATACAAGTCTGTTTGACCATAGTATGTTCATATAAGGCCCTAAATCACATCAAGCATCCAAATTAATCAATTATAATCAAATTAAAATTTATTTAATAGTTAAAAATAATTTTACAATTTAAATATATTAGGAATAATCTCTGAATATGTTACTGAGTGACATAATCAAACCCAAACTTTGATCAAAGGCATGTAGAAGGCCTGTGATGTACACCAAACATCATCCCAGAAAAAATCCCTAATAGTCGACACCTGTTCAATATCCAATTTTATTAAATTTAATAAAAACACATTAATAAATTTATATAGTGACTCACTTTCAATTAAACAATGTGAAATAACATATGATCATCATATCGAGTCATTCTATAACCTTCACATACAAAATACCAATGACATTGGATAATTTCTACCATACCATTGCGGAAATCATTGCTAAATACTAAACTAGAACACTCAAAATCATAGGAAAAACTAGAGAATAATAATCTGAGTAAAGGAGGAGTGGATTTCCATATTTTTCAAATAAATTGCAACAAGAGAAACCCACATATATTAGGAAATTTAAAATGATAATGGAGAGGAACCCTCATTGTTTGGCCACGTATGAGAGAGATAAATGGATGACTAAATACCTTAATAATAAAATAGGGACAAAATAGGAACCCTCATTGTTTGGCCATGTTGTGTCTTGTGCAGATGATGAAAAACCTTGACTGAGACTTGGCGAGCTAGGACCTGACAGTGGATGGTGGTAACGGTTGATGTGGAGATCTATTTAGACGATCTGTACATACCCTTCATGTGGGATCCTTGGTGGATGATCTCAAGAGATATTTTATGTTTTCAGTTGTAGTTGTATCTTTTCATTTGGGATCGTATTCTATATCCCCCATACTTTCATTACACACCTTTATTGTTGTAGTTTTACTTCGTGGTTACATCATGTTGTGTTCTTGGGCTTTGTGTTTTTAATGTTTTAAAGGAAATGCCTTCCCGTTTTTAGGGATATTCTTTTTAGGTGCTAGTCACCTACCCCTGTCCTATGGATGGTGGGCTTGTTGTAGTCATGTCTTGGGCCCTAGGAAATGGGTCATGAAAAAGTAGTATCAAAGGAGTAAGTTCTATCAAAGAACTAGGACTCTTTACTTTTTAATAAAGCAATAGTGTTAAGTGTTTTGAGTGTGGTTTTCAGTTTGGGGAGTCCAGTGTTGATGTGGTGGCCGACGTATCCATACAGTAGGACCCTGAATTCTGATTTCCGACTCAGTGAATGAAAAAAATTAATTGTGTGTGTTTTGAAAATGTTTTTCTTGATATCTTTTGAGTTAGCTCACCATGAATAACTTATATACCATGGCACACCTATTTCTTTTCAGGATGTTGTCGCGTAGCCAGCCAACCATCCAGGATTCTTGAGAGAGTACATGATGATGGCCCATCAAGTGAAGAGTCTTTAGTACAGGGCCATCTTACTATGTAAGCACCTTTGAGTGGTGCACTAACAAAATCACCACCTGTTGAAAAAAAGTTTCGACCATTCACACTAGCGGACAGTGCACGCCGATTGAGCGTGTTATACGAGTTCCTGCAGTAGAGGCCTTTGAGGATTTGAGGAAAGACAGATCCCCAGGTAGGTGATCACTGGCTGGAGGCTATGGCATGAGTTTTCCACCTAGTTGGGACACTAGTAGAGAAGATGGTGATCTTAGATACTAATCTTTTCCTGGGCATGACAAGAAGATGTTGGAGCCGGATACTCCAGTTACAAGATGAGGCAAACCTCACCTGGATGGACTTTGAGATCTTATTCAGGGAAGAGTTTATCCCAGTGACACTATGCTCTGTGCATATTTAGGAGCTACTACACCTACAATAGAGAATACTGATAGTAGCCCAGTACTTGGTGAGATTCACTGACATCTCACGTTACACCACCAACATGGTACGAGGACCAATTTTCAAGGTTTGGACCTTTAAGAAAAGTCTTCGATGAGAGATTAGATCATCAATGATATCACTGAATATCCCAACATAGGCTAGAGTGATTAACTAATAATTGTTGGTGGAGAGCTTCTTAGCTGAGCGGGCACTAATGGTGAGAGACACCACTAGATGATAGGTAGCTGAGTCATCTGCAGGAGGTAGTAGGAAGACGACACAGAGTTCCAAGAGGACTAGACCCTCCAGTGGAAGACCTTGAGATATTGGTTCGGAGGTGGCGAGATTTCTAGGTAGAGGATGTCAGCAGGGAGGTAGACTGTGCTTCATGTGCAGCAGGCAGGTCCACATGGCTCGCGACTTCCCAACCCGTCGTACTGACGATCAGCAGACAGTCGAGGGACCACCAAGGTAGAGGCATAGATTCGAGCAAGGAGGTTTGTAGGGCGGCAGATGTGGCAGAGGAGCAGGCCATGGACCAGGTGGTGGGAGGGAATTTGAGTTTCTACCGCCACAACCACCAGGTGGTCCACCCCGACCACAGGTAGAAGGTGGACAAGGGTGATCACAGCTACATGCAGTAGAGGCCTACGACCATGGTGCTCCGGATATTATTAGAGTTATGATCTAGGTCTATTCCAACCTAGCTGAAGTACTTATAGACACAGGTTCCAGTCACACTTTAATTTCTATGACCCTTGTACGGAGCTCGAATATTTTGATGGAGGCGTTGGAATGATCCTTGTGATTGGAGACTCCTACAAGAGAATATTAAACGATTACACATTGGTGAAGGCAGTGTGAGCTCACTCTAGGAAGAGATAGGTTTAACTGAGATATACTAGTAATAGAAATCAGGCCTTATGACATCTTCTTGGGTATATAATGGATATCCACACTCCATCCTCAGATCGAATGTTTTAGCCATAAAGTGTGGTGTGTCTTTGATGAAGGGATCTGGTATACCTTCACCAGTAAGGAGGAAATTTTGTAGCATAGGATGACCTATCTCGGAGGAGGGTGAAGCCGATTACTCATCAGTTGGATAGTATCACCCTCGAAGCAGTTGACATAAGGAGTCTGAGTTATCTTGTAGTGGTGGACCAGCATGCTGATGTCTTCTCTGGGGATGTTTTGGGACTATCTCCTCACAGAGAGGTGGAATTTCACATCGACTTATACCCCAGGATGACATTGATCTCTACAACAGCATATAGGATGGCTCTCATCGATCTTCATTTGTTGAGGGAACAATTGGAGGACTTGAAATGAAAGGGGTTCGTAAGACCCAGTGTTTATCAGAAGGCATCCTCAATCTTGTTCACTAAGAAGGCAGATGAGAGTCTAAGGATTTGTTTGTACTATCGGCGCCTGAACTAGGGGACCGTGAAAAAAAAGTATCCTCTACCATGGATCGATGATCTCTTTGACCAACTAAAGGGATCTCATTGGTTTTTTAATATAGACCTCATTTCAGGTGATCACCAACTCATGGTATGGGATGAGGACGTACCGAATATAGCCTTTAGATGTTGGTAAAGCCATTATGAGTTTTTGGTGATGCATGTTGGAATGACCAACACTCCAGCAGTGTTCATGGGGATCATGAATAGGAACATCCAACCATACCTTGATTGCTTCGTGGTGGTCTTCATTGATGACATATTGATATACTCAGCATTGGAGGAGGAGCCCACTACGCAACTGCATATATTTTTTGCTACACTCTGAGAGGACCAGAATTACAGGATCCTCTATAAGTTATTGTTATGGATATGCGATGTCCACTTACTAGGGAATATTATCTCATAGGCTAGAGTTTCTATGGATCCGGCGAAGATAGATGCAGTGTTTTATTGGGAACCACCAGGAGGATAACTGATGTGTGGGGTTTCCTAGGATTGGTTGGGTAATTCTAGAGCTTTTTACTAGACATCTCTATGGTAGAGGCACCCTTTTTAGCTTGGATAAAGAAGGGGAAGCCTTTCTTGTGGACATAGAAGTTCCATAAGAGTTTCCAGGAGCTGAGGCAGAGACTAATGAGTGCCCCCATCTTGAGGCTACCATAAGAGGGAGTTGGGTGTGTAGTCTACTGTGACGCATCAGGGACCAGACTAGGTTGTGTCCTGATGCAGGTGTGAGCGATGATCACTGATGGATCACATCAGTTGAGACAACAAGAGAATAACTACGCTACCCATAACCGGGAGTTATTAGCAGTGGTCTTTGTAATGAAGATGTGGTGTCACTACTTGATGGGTGAATAGTTTTCTATTTTATCTGATCAAAAGAGTCTCAAGTATATATTCTCACAAAAATCACTTGAACCTGAGATAGTGATGATGGCTAGAGTTTCTCTATGTATATGACTTTGAGATAGTCTATGCTCCCAATAAGGGGAACATAGTAGTAGACGCACTCATCCAAAGTTCTGGTCTACAACTACTGAGTGAGGCGACATAGAGGCTTGCTGCATTGTAGATATCCTTTAAGGATAGAGATGGAGTAGCTTACCATCAGTCTATGGCTGTCACTCACCCACTTCTACAATGAGTTTGGGAATCACAACTTGGGGATGTTGACTGTGAGTCTCAATGTGCTCAGATATCCTTAGGACATGCTATTGAAGGATTTTTTGAAGGTAGGGAGCACATCATCCTCTTCAGAGGATGCTCCATGGTGCTAGAGATTCTATGAGAGTAGGTGTTGAGAGAGTTCCACACATCCCCTTTAGCAGTACATCCAAGAGTTGTGAAGGTGTAGAAAGACCTCTAGCGTCAGTACTGGTCGAAATGGGTAAAGAAAGTTGTGGAAAAGTTTGTATCTCGATGCCTCACTTGTCAGCAAGTGAAGGTTGAGCATCCGGTACCACTAGGATTATCTCATCCACTTGAGGTATCAGAGTGGAAGTGGGATGGTATATCCATGGAATTTATGAAAAGGCTACCACATACATCTAGGGGCAACAATTCCATCTAGGTGATCATTGACCAACTCACCAAGTCAGCCCACTTCCTACCCATCTGAGACTAGGGATCAGTAAAGAGCTTGGGAAGTCTCTACGTGCAGGAGATTGTGTGACTTTATAGGGTGCCATCGACAATCTTCTAGGATCACAATGAAAATTTTATATTCCACTTGTGGAAGGGATTTAAAGAGGTGTTTGGGACTTAGATACACTTGAGTACTGTTTTCCATTCTCAGACAGGTGGTCTGATGGAGCGAACCATACAAACACTCGAGAACATGCTTCATGCTTGTGTCCTCGATTTTGACCATAGTTGGGAGGACCACCTACCCCTAGTAAATTTTACATACAACAATAGTTATTACTTCACCATTAGCATGGCTCCATTTCAGTCCTTGTACAGAAGACCATGAATATCACTTCTTCACTGGACAGAACCAGGGGAGTCAGCACTTATGGGTGAAAAGTTGGTACACGCTGCCAGAGTGAATGTAATGATCATCTAGGCACGGATGAAGACTGCACATAGCCAACATAAGTCTTATGATCATAGGATATAGACACCCTTGGATTTTGAAGAGGGATACCATGTCTTAATATAGGTCTCACTTCAATGAGGATTACGGAGGTTTGGATTGGGCAACAAGTTATCTATGAGGTAATAAGACCCTTTCAGATCCTCAATAGAGTAGGTGAGGTGGAGTACCTTCTAGATCCTCCCCAATAGATTCACTAGGTGCATAATGTTTTCCACATGTTATAGCTTATGATATACATGCATGATCCATCACACGTTACCTACTAGGGTGAGATGGACATCGATGATGGGGAGATGTTTGCAGAGTTCATGGGGGAGATAGAGGATTGACAAGAACGAGTGCTTTGTGGGTGGTAGATTCATCTGGTGCTGGTTGCATGGGAATCTATATGAGATCATAGGGCAGAAGGAGTCTCAGATATGTTCTTAGTACCCCCATTTTTTCCCTATCTTTGTTGTAACTTTGGGGGATGAAAATCCCTAAGGTAGGGAGATTTCAAAGGCCTGAATGTTCCATGTAAATTTTTAAAATTATTTTGGATCATTTCCAGTCTGTGAAAATTGACAGCGCATGATTGTAGGGATTGTTGTGCCTAAAATGGAATTTTGAACTTTTTTTAAGGTACGTTCAGTAAAATCATGGGCGTCATTTTCTATCTTTTGAATCAGTTCTCAGAATTGAAATACGAGAGCACCGTTGAATCTGTAGTTTTGGGATTCACTTAAGGGAAGCTTCACTTCGACTGTAGTAGGATGGGAGAAAAAAGATATTTTTTTCAAAATTTTAAAAGAATAATAAAATAACATGTAATTGATAGTTTATTTTTCTCCAGTGTTTGAGTGAAGGTGGTGGGACAAATGTGTTGTCATGCCATTTAATGGATTGAATCTCCTTTATTTGTAACTATGCCGTAGGGTATTGGAAGGTTCATTAATTAATGAACATCATTAATTCCTTGGTGCATTACTCACCCTTTTCAACCTCTATTTAAATGAAGGTCAAGTTGGGGATTTGGACACAACATCTTTAAGTGGGGAACCTATGATGAAGTGACGCGACATCTTCCACCGATGGGGAACGAATGCTTGGACGTCATCAGAGGGATCGAATTTGGAATGAAGAATGTCGGAGGCTTCATCAATGCATGGATTCTCCTTCGACCACCACGATGACTCCAAAGATTCTCGAGTTAATGGTTTTAATAATTGTGTTTATCATTGTTGAAAAAAATTGATGCCGCCTATTCTGATGTTAACACAGATGGCGCGGGAAAAACGTACAAGGCCTAGACCCTCTACAGATTTATTTTTTGTCCCGTTCTTCAGGGAAACAACATCCAACTCATCAGAATCTAGAATCTAGGAACTGGATAGTGATGGTTGTATCCCAGGTGGCCCGAAGGCATGAGAAGAAAAGAAAACAGAACACCAAAGCTCACCCAGTGGCCTGAGGATGATTCATCAGTGTGAAGGTATCGGAAACCTGTGCTGGTTGGCTAAGGTTGCTACCGACACCACTCGGAAACATAGCGGTTGGCCAGGAGGCCAAAAACAGCCAGCAATAGAGATGGTAGGTGGTGTGACATTGCCTTCCATGGTCAGACAAGCCACAACACGAAGCCGCGGAGAGGGCGGGGACCCGCTCCCTACAGGTACCGTAGGTGACGAGGTAGTGCCATGTGGTACCACCAATTAAATTATCCTAATGAATCTTTGACCTATTCATAATCAAGGGGGGATGCGACAGAGGCAGAAGGGGACCAGTTCCCAGCGGGTCCCATGGACAGGCAGGCGGCACCACCAAGCACCGCCAATCAAGGAGCCGAACGACTTCGTTGAGTTGTTCGGCAGGTGGTCCGAGTGACCTCTGCGCAGGTCTAGCCAGTCGGTGGGCCGTGTCGTTGGGGCGGGTCGGACCAGTTTGTAACCTATCGGGCTGAGCCCACCGCGGCCAAACCCAATCTGGCCAGCCCAGGATGGGTTGGACCCAGGATGGGGTGGGTCAGACTGGACCGAGACCCCTCTCCAGCACAAAAACACTTAAAGTCTGTATCTTACTCACCAGACGTCCATTTGATGAACTGTTTTTGGCGATTTGATTCGTGGAGCACGATGTTCATTTTGAGATACTCCACAAGAGTTTTTGAGAAAGATGGAGTATGGCTGGGTTGGATTGACCGTGAATCCAATTAAGTTCCCAACACTAAAATTCCAATAACTTACAGACCGAGGGTCTGAATGATGCGCCATATATTATGTTGAAACCCTTATGACATGGAGGTTCATCTGGTTACTTCTTCGTGGGACATTATGCATGTTGAAAAATGAATGATGTCTTGAGGAGTGGTTTATCTAGGAATCAGGTGTTCTATAAGCGATAATCTAGTGGCTGGATGTGAGGTGGAGGTTGGGGATATATCATACGGAGGTTAGTACTGAGTGATGTTGTATGGGTCAACACCTAGAGATCCGGTGTGGATCAGCACCTTTAAATCCAGTTTAGATCAACACCTAACAATGCCATGTGGATCAGCACCTAGTGATCATGTGTGGATCCACACCTAGAGAACCTACATGGATTAGCACCTTAAGACCCTGTTTGTATCAATATTCTAGCAACCCTATGTGGATCAGTATTGCGAGACCTGATGAGGACCAGCCTTAGAGTGGCCCATCGTGGATCATTGACTTACTAATTCTGTGTGGATAAGATTCTGTGCGGGTCTTGAGGGGGTTAGTACCTATTGATCCTAGGTGGGTCGGATCCTCTGTGTGTCTGCAAGGGTTAGTACCTATCAATTATATGTGGGTCAGACTCTATATGGTCAGGAGCAGTGCATCTTGATAGAATAATATGATCAAGCTTTATGATTAATCATCTATACTTCTCTACTTTAATTATACATGGGGTTGAGCTTAATATTTTGCTTTGTGATTTTTCATTGAGACCATTCTTTGTGGTTTTACTTTGTGGAACACTGAGAGTCCTTTTATGGTCTTTAGGTCCCTACTGGGTATTGTTATACTCACCTCTTCATGGTTTTCTCCCACACCTTGTTGTGTCTTGTGCAGATGACAGGAAACCTTGACTGAGACTCAGGGAGCTAGGACCAAATGGTGGACGGTAGTGATGGTTGACATGGAGGGATCTTTAGATGATCTGTACCTACCCTTCAGGTAGGATCCTTAGTGGAAGATCTCAGGATCTATTTTTTGTTTTTAGTTGTAGTTGTTTCTTTTCAGTTGGGCTTGTATTCTGACCCCCTTTACATTCAATACACACCTTTAATACTACATTTTTACTTCGTGGTTAATTTTTTTGTGTTATCGGATTGTGTGTTTGTACATGATTAAAGGTAATGCCTTCCCATTTTTATGGATACTCCTTTCTGGTTCTAGTCACTATCCCTTGGCCTTTGGAAGGTGGGATTGGGGTAGTCACGACTCATGACCCAAGGGATGAGTCATGACAAAAAAATTTGGAGGGACCACTATTTGGACGAAGAAAAAAATGATATATGAATTCTAGTTCTATCAACCTATGTAAAAGTTATATAATTCCTTTATTCCGCTAGTATATTGTTTCATATGACCCATACAAGTGTACAAGGTCCACATCATGTTACATTAAACTACAAAAGAAAATTTTCAACTCTACATGACATTGAAATGATTATTATATTCTATTCTATATGAGTTTATTTGCTTATATATGATTCAAATATATATAAGATTTCTTAGTGTGAGTGTTCAATAGTTTACATGTGGTCTTCCCAATAACTCTACATTAGGATAAAACTATTATATTCCTCTCTTCTAAATGAGCCTAATCTATATAGAGAACCCTATCCAAAACTATGTAGGGATTGATTCCAATCTTCATAGGATATATTGCTATGTACATACCTATTATGTTAAACCTATATAAAAATTATACTTTCACTCCATTTCTAAAATTATCCTATAATTTGTACATTTACAAATTTAGGATATTAATACCTTGGGTGGAGATACTCCTCTTGGTAACCCATACATTTAAATTTGAGTATTTCCCTTGGTGAAGATTTTCATACTGGTGAATCAGCTATATAATACCACCATATGTTCAGGTAATATAGAAGATTCCATATATTATCTTAGAATTTGATTATTTTCAATTAAAACAAATCAAATTCTAATGGGGGTCATTTTTTATCACTAAAAACTATGTTCCACACACTTTTTCATTAAATCCATTATATAGTCATCACTAAGACAACACATGTTGGTTTTGAGTGGAAATAAATGTTTCCATGCCCAAAGAAGAAGAAAATGAGATTTTTTATACATGGTATAACTACTCACGAATTGATGGATGAAAATCCTTTAAAAAATTTCCTATTCCAATGATGTGGTGGTGAGAACCTTCCACTGGGAGTATGCCATTAATTTCACACATTGCTAAAAAATGGCTATAAATCCTTAATATACACATTTTTATAGACTTATGAGAATTCTCTAGCCTCTTTAAATAGTTTCTATAAGATAACCATTTGGTTATGGGTGTATTTTGTTTTTCATGATTTTATTTAACTACTCATGGAGTTGAAATAGATTTACAGATCAAAATTATGACCATTTTATGTAGGGAATCATTTTAACTCTATAAGTGGAAAATATGGAGAAGGCAACAATACCCATGAAGAGAGCCTTCTTTTTTGAATAAACGTGGAAATTCGTGAAGAAAACCCACAAAAATGAAGTAATCCATAGTTCATTAAGTACTATAACAGTTCATGGGGATTAGTGATCATGAACCATTGTTGCATTGTTTTCTTCCTAGATTCAGTCATTCGAGTTACCGTGGATGAATTTTCTATAGTTTCATATGGTGATTTCATGGAGATTAGTCATTCACGGTCTAAACAAAAGACCCATTATCTAACAACATTATCCCTTTGTGATCACATACACTATAAGTAACTCCTGGCTTCCTAGAAAACAACCTATGCTCAGAGAAGTTTGCACCTATTTCCCATAAATAACATCACAAACTTTATAAAGATAGGCCTCAGTGTGAACATACATCATGGAATATATTATTTGAGATGATTTCCTATCTTGTTCCTTCATGGTGGAGTCCACTGAAGTTCCCTCATGAAGTGGTTGTCGTTAATTACCTCAAAGAATTTGAGACCATAAACACTCTTCACAAAGTGGCTTCAGTGGACATAATTTATGAAGTTAAAGATATAATCCCCATTAATGAATTTATAACCATTAAAATCCTTCATAAATATGGATTATATGAATATCCTTCCTTAATAGTATCTTGTGATGTTCTTTCATGAAAAGTTTGGTTCATGAACTATCATCCTAAAAGGATATACTTTCATAACACACTAAATTATATGTGTAAATAAAGATTAATAAAGTAAATTTTGGCCTCATTTAAAGGGTCTATACCATGGGGGATTTTCCCCCACACCCCTTATTAGGATTAATGTTTAGTTGTGTTCTTGATCATTCTTCCCTATCCCTCTTCTTCTTTCATTATCCCCTATGAAAAATAAAATGTTTCACTGTGAACTATTTGGACCATATAAATCAGTATTTGCGTCAAGATACCAATCACCCACACACTGATTTAAGATTCTCATATTGTTTCCTTCATATGGGTTGAGTCAAGATACTCATTTGGGTTCCTTTATATTCCTTGAGTTATGATACTCCCCTTGGTTTCCTAAAAATACCTTAATCTGGATCATCTGCTAGGGTAAACTTAAAAAGGTACCTCAATATATATTCCAAATTCATCTTTTTTTTATCGCCCATATTATGAAGCAAGTTTCCTTATCACTAGATGTCAAACTAAATTTATCTATTCATACAAATAGGTTTAATACTTAAATTTATCTTAAAGGGTGTCACACATGTATAAGCCCTATACATATCATTGTTGCTTCCATGTAGAATTTAACCTCATAATAACCTTGATTCAAGATAATACTGTTCTTTGTGCCATAAGATATTGATAAATTATACTTATATTGGGTTCTAATAATTCCTAGAGTCAATATAATCCTCTTAACACACAAAAATACCCTTTCTGGGCTCATCCACCATAATAAAAGAAAATTGGAATCCCAAAGCGTAAGCTCTGTTCAATACTCTATTGTGTGCTCTCATGTGATATAGTTGATCTTATATTATCTCATTCTTCTCAGACTAATCATGAATCTTATGGTATTATAGATTCTAGTTTATTTTTTTTGTTAGCATTATCATGTCACATTACAATTAAACTTAGGGAATTCCTAGTCCATGATGAATGGATTTAAACTGTATAACACCTTTCCTTATCCTATGAAATTAAACTACATAGAACTATCCTATCATATGAATATAGAATATGTAACTTGAACTATTTGAATATTTATTTATATTAATGAGGATACTTATTATTTTTATATAAGGTTCAATCCCAACACCAGAAAATATATATGGGCTTCCTACATGGTGCAAGCCCAAATCATTCCAGTCTCCCTTCCTCATTTAGTTACCAAAGTAAAGGAGGTTAGATAACCATATATGTAGATACCCCAACTCCATTAACCTATATACGAAGTCTAATTTATTATATTAGAATAATATATAAATAATCACATCCCAATGGACTGAATAGTGTTGTATTATTGGTAAAGGAGACATGTACATGTTTCCAATATTATGTTTGAATATTAAAATTATAGTGTAATTTTATTTGAAATAATATCATTATTACTTATAGAATATCATTTCATACCATTAATAGTACACCTCCTAGATTCCTAGGATAGGAAAAAAATAACAGTGAACTTGAATACTTATTTAGGGTTATGTAAAGTAGAATCTATCATGACTAAATGAATAATAATCAATATGAATGGGTAAATATGTAAACACACATTCTAGTTAATAATTAACATATCTATCCTGATTAGATAAGAAAGAATCAATATGGTAAGGTAAATAACAAAAAACATATTCTATTTAATCTATAAACTAAAAATTAAATGTATCCAAATATAATATCATTGCAAAAATATCATGGATAATAAGATAAGTAATAATCAATATGGAAAATTAAATGAATGAAAAAACTTTCTATTTAATCACAAACAAAGAATGAAATGCATTCGTTGATAATATCATTCTGAAAATATCATGTATAATAATAACTAAATTCTAAATGAAGCAAATTCTTAATTATTGGATGACATGATCTCACACATCATGATACCTCTACCATCAAGTCCTTTCCCAAGATGGTTTAAAAATACAGATTGAAACCTATTTAATTCTAACTTACTGATTATCCTCATGATATTATTTATGCATTGAGGGGAATTATAATTTTGGGCCCCACATTTCACTGCATTTCCAAAACAGTATTCATATATTGAATATTCAATTTAATTCATGAATAATGTTATTTATCAAAAAATATATAATTGAGTAAAGGATAAAAATTTATAAATACTTCTCTAGATAAAAGATAACTTTAAATGTAGAAAATAATATGTATAAATGATATATAGTTTAATTATTTAACATATCCTTGATAAATAATATGTATATTTTGGGGAATTTAATGTCCAATTATCATCAGAAAGATAATATTTCAGGGGAAAGTTAATGACTACAAAAATGAATCAAGAAAGTGAATGTTAATACATTCCTTAGTCAATATGATCATAAACCATCCATATAGTGAATAATTATTGTATCAATACGACAAATCCCCAGTGTATTTTAAGTAAAATAAAGGGTTGTTTTCATTGATGAATACAACACCATAAAAATATTTAAAAAATTCTTGAGGAAAATAACCCTTTTTACTATGAATTTTTTAAAATAAAAGACCACCAATTATTTTGAAAATAAATTTATTTTAAAATAACCTTTTAAACATATAAATTAATCTTTAAAACACTTATTTTTAATGATGGTTTTAAATTTTGTACTTTTTATACATGTTAAAACAAAGATTCCTTTTACATTTTCTGTAAAAGCCAAACAAGACTTGTATAGAAAGAGACACAAATATTCCATTCATGTTTTTTAAAATTAAAAATGGTTAAAATTGTATTTAATAAATCATTTGTATAATTTTAAAAACTTTTTTGAAAACTTTTTTAGAAAAAAATGTTTTTGGAAGAAAAATAATTTTCTACTAAAGAGAGAAATGATGTCACATTTTCTTATAAACATTTTCTCAGTCATTTTAAGTACCAAATAGTGTAAATATGGTAATATTAATTGAATAATTAATTAATAACTATATTCAAAATAATTAAATAGGTTTTTTATCCGATTTTCAAATAATTGTTTTCAATGTAAATTCAATCATAAATAATCCTAATTAAAATTAGATTGTGAAATAAACCATCACAATGATAATAATGTTAAAGTGTGAAGTGATGAAGGAATAAATTATGCATACAAAATTTAAATCCAGATAAAAAAAGTTTAAACTAAACATAAGGAAATAAAAATAATTACACACATAATCATAGAATATCAAAGACAATGAAGAAGTAATATAACCCAATGAAATGAAATTGTGTAATGAAATTATTTAATACTTGGAAATTTTTAATTCAAATCTCCCTAAACTAAATAATTCAAAATTTAAACTTAAAATACAATAAATTATTAATAAATAATTATATCACATGTTAAATTGACATTATATACATTATATATAAGAAATTAGGTGTATAACATTTCATTATTTCTTAATGAAGGGAAATTGAGTCGAAGTCCCTTACCATACACTTCTTTTTAGTTGAACGTGATTCATCCTCATGTATAATGGTTTTAGGAATTTAATTAATTTATACCAAAACCATATTCATATAATTTCATATACTATCCTCTTATAAAATCTTATCACTTGTTTTTTAATAATATTTCATTTTGTCATTGTTCAATATGTTAATTTCCTTGTTTTCCTATCCATGTTTTTTCTTGAAAGTTCCAGTTCTTGTGCATATTAGTTATTTAAATCATCTCTATAATGATATTAATGTTATAAATATATTTTTATAATTATATTAATTTTTATAATAATTATTTAAATTTTATCATGGAGAATATATCGCATCACTTAATGGAGACGATAGGTCGTACGTACACATGAGTGACGTTATCATCTCCTTAATGGGTGACAGGATTAGAATGTGGGAGATATATTAATTTTCCAAAATAAAAATAATTTCATATATATCATACAAAATCACTAAATTTATCCTTATTATCTTTCATGTAAAGCATATGTGAAATATTTAAAACGTCACTTTGCGAGGTATTAGTCCATTATACACACGAGTGATGTTATTGTATTTTAAAAGGAATGTAACGTAATAAGGTATATGTGATAATAAAATTAAAAAGTAGTACCCGGGCATGAAATTTAATTTAATTTTATTCTTTGCATTGTGTGCAACTTTCGCGGTAGTACCCAATTTTTTTAATGGTTTTGATGTAAAATGAATTACATTGGTTTCATGAGTAGGTAGTCTTTCGTACACAAGATCAAAATTTTTATTTCCCATTTGATGGAAGGGGAGATGGATATAGGTATTGTAATTAACATAATAAAATATAATTACATGTAATATAATTAATTTTTATATAATCACTATTTAATAATATTTTAATGAGGTGAAATAAGAAACAAAATAAAACTATCATTTAAGAACATTACCTCTTCTTTGGGAAACATCATCAGGTTTTCAACAAAATCCTTTCTAGGTTAAATTTATGATAAAAATTTAATATAGGATATTGTGAAGATAGTACAGAAGTTATTTTTACTAGTATTGGATGAAAATAATTTCCTTGGAAGTGTGAAGAGGGGAGGAGAGGGGGTGGCCTTTTATAGGCGAGGGAGTGGAAACACATGGAATTTTAGAAAATATTCAATTACACCCACATTTTAATAATTAAAAAAGGCTCCATAAAGAGTAATTGTAAAAAATTATAGATTATAATCCATAAATATTTCTATAAAATGGGTTTTTGATATGTTTTAAGTCATTTAATGCTTATCGTTTTAGTTTAACCCCCGGTAAATTAGTTTTAACCTTAACTAATATAACTAATTGTTACTGCTTATATTAATCATAATAGAAAAAATTTGAGTTAAAATTATTCTATAATATAAATTATTTTGATTAAAAATATGGAATCCATTTTTCCAAATTAATTTAAATGAAGTGGTATAATAAAATTTAAAATTACACCCATATGTGCAATGAAATAGCGAGTTTCTAAATAGAAAAATCTAATAAATGCAGAAGGTTTTAATATCAAAATTCTATATTAAATTGATTCCATTAAAATAAATTAGCGTAATTTTAAAATAATTTAACCTATATTACTGTAAATCAAATTTGAAATAAAATTCAACCTTGTAAATTATTTAAAGAAAAAGGAAACATTCAATAGAAATTAGTATTTTTCACAATTCATTAAAAAATTAAACTGTTCAAAAAAATACAAAACATTTACTATAATATAATATTGATAAGATGATTTAAAAAATTAACTTCAATTTATCTAGATAATTTTAGGATATTTCTAAAAACTAATTTAAATTTTTTTGTCCAAAGTGCAACAAAACTGTTTTTAAAAAAATACATCTCTTCAGAAGACATTTATTTTTTCTTTAAAAAGATTATTGTTTAATTTATAATAAATATGTAACCATAAATTTCATTTATTAGTTATTAAAATTTATACCAAAAAATTTAATGGCTAGGTTATAACAATATACTATTATAAAGTTCATTTAGTCTTGGGGTTTCATGTTCAACAAGCTATTGAAGAGATTAAATTTTAAAAAAAAAATTTCTTTGGGTTGTTTAAGATCGGTGTTGTATGTATGTTTTTATTAATTTCTTTATAACTTTTTATTTACTACCTTAACTTATTTTATATGAAAAGTTCTTAATTGGTGTGAAATAATAATGTTTTAATATTAAATATAATTTTGAGCATTATTTTAATTAATCTAGATTCATGTTAGTTTAATGTTTTAATATTAATTATCATTTTAATAATAGAAATTATATGATTCTTGTTTTTTGGATTCCTTATTCATTTTAAAACCTATAATTAAAAGGAATATTTGGCCATTCCAGCGATTTAAATGTTCATATGGTCTTCAAAAGAAGGCCCAAAGAATATGTAAAAAAACCAGACCATCCATGATGCTTTAATTTATGGGCTTAATCCAGAAACCCAAATTTTATTAGGTTACATAATATGTTCTTTATCAACTAAAGGAACCATGGATAAAAATTTCAAGGCCCAACTCCAATAAAAATGGGGCCCAATGATGCTTTGAATTCTAGCCCACCATTCTATCTAAGAATTAAACTTATAATAAATTTATTGAATTTTCTCTTGATATAGAAATCCATTAGAACTTATATTTTTCATTGTGAAATACAAGATATAGGTAGATATTTTTTAGAATAAATGGTTAGGATTTGAGGGAATCTTCCAATTATAAAACCCATTCGTATTTTGGAATTTGAAAAAGACTGGATTGAAATGGAAAAATTAAAATTTCTTAGTCAAATTAATATAAATTTAGATACTAAAGTCCAATAGCCTCCAAATTTTTAGAGTATACTCTAAAACATAAAATCTAAAACTCTTAATAATACAAGTTCTCAAGATTCAGTTGTTTGTAATATCAAATTGGCGATCCAATTGGAGGAGAAGATTTGGAATGCAAACAATCCACCACCTTGGGATATAAATGCATCCCCTACTTCTCCTTGCATGGGGTTGGAATTTCAGAATAGAAGAAGATAAATTTGAATGAAAAAATCATTTCTAATGTCTTATTATGTCCTGGAGAACTCATGTTTTAACTTGCGATACCCTTACTCATCTCTTTGTTTTCATGTTCTCTTTCATTCGTTTTCCTTTGGGATTTGGTAAGTGTTTTTTTAATTTTGTTTTAATGATATCATAAGCTTAAATCTGCAATAATGAACTCACCCCAATCATTATAATTTTATAAAATCAATCTAAATCAATCTAAATCAATCATTCATTTACTTTTTTCTGTGAAAAAAAACCCCAATTAAAAATATATATCACAAAAACAATCAACTATTAAAAAGTGTCATTATAGAGGATTTGACTTGAGTTCCACTATACATATTAGCAAAGCATTAGACCCTTCAATTTTCTATAAGGGATAATTGGCCATGATTTAAATGGAACTATTTCTTGGGATTGTGCCTTAAGTAGTTGATTGTATTTGGTTTTTGTAAAAAAACAACAAAAAAGGAAAAAAAACTAAAAAATTGAAATAAACTAACCAATAAAAAACTATCTTCTCATAAAAATCATAAACGGAAGAAACACAAAGAAAATCCCTCCATACTAATATTTTCATAACATATATTAATGACCTGAAACCTCCCAAACTATCCATCAGATTTGTTTTACCCATAAATCAAGCGAACTATTCATCAATGTAGGAGGAACATTAGGGATAATCAAATCATTCCCAAACCATTAATTTTCTATACAATTGAACTATAAATGGAAAATAGTAGAGAAAAAAACTTAAAATAACTTACCACAATTGATATGAATTACCAACCCCCTTGTATTCAATGTCCAAATATTTAGGCATATTTTGAACTCAAATCGG
This sequence comes from Viscum album, assembly GCA_963277665.1. Taxonomy (NCBI): domain Eukaryota; kingdom Viridiplantae; phylum Streptophyta; class Magnoliopsida; order Santalales; family Viscaceae; genus Viscum; species Viscum album. Next base: position 1,148,627,419 of record OY728165.1, read on the forward strand.
GTTTGATTCATCTTCTACCTCATTTCTATAGGCTAGCCAGTGAGGATCCTCATCTTCGTCTCAAAGATTTCCAAGTGGTGTGATCTACCATAAAGCCTCAAGGGGATTTTGAAGAACAAATAAAACAACGAGCATTCCCTTTCTATATAGCTGACTCTAACAAGTCATGGATCTATTAACCCCCTACTTGTTCTATAAACTCTTGGATTGACAAGAAATGTCTATTTTTTGAAAAAATCTTTCCAAATTCTCGTAATGCTTCTATCTAGAATGAAATCAGTGGTATCCATCAATTCCCTAATGAATCACCCTATAAGTACTGGGAGAGGTTCAAAAAGATTTTGGAATCCTTCCCTCACCACCAAATACCTGACTAACTCTTGATCCAAAACTTCTATGAGGGGTTGTTTGCTATGGAGAGAACTCTCATTGATGCCGAAATTGGTGGTGATATTGTTGAAAAAACTCCAAAATCTGCATGCGATCTCATAAGCAACAAGGATGAAAACAAGAAAAAAATCTATACTATAGAACATACTCATGTTAAAAATTCTAAGATAATAAATCCGTAGATCCCAACAAGATGTCTATGTGGATGAGTGTACTTATAGGTCTTGTGAGACAACTAGTTGTGGCTTCCAAATCCCCATCCTCAACTTCTTCACAATCTCTGTTCCCTGGACCTATCAAGAATTGTGGAATCTATATCTCCCCATCTCATACAACTCACACATGTCCACAACTTCATAGGGATACATATGATTTATCTGGACCAATAGAGCTCAATGCAGCATAGTCTTAGTTGAACACCAACCCTCATCAATCTGGTCAGTTCATTAGAAAATTCAACCAACCCCACTCTAAGCCCTTCTATTCTACCTTTATCCCAATATTATATTATGTTAATCCCAGTTATCACCACCTCACTTCCTTTCTCAAAAGACAAACCAATTCCAATATTCTCAAGGTGGTGATAACTTCCAACAACCGTACCCTTTTGTTCCTCAACCTCAAAGAATCATTCCTTTGTTTTCTCTTCCTAGATTCAAATATGATAGTAAGCCTTCTCCATTCCCAACCCAATACCATAACTTTCCCAAGAAAAAAATAAAGGTAATCTTAATGTGGGATATGACTCTTCTTCCAAGAAACCCTGGGAAAGTGTTGTAGAAGATCTTTCCTCCTCCTCCCATTTTATCCTTAAAAACATTAAAACACAAATTGGTCAGATTGAATCCCACCTTATCCAATAGCAACCAACCAATTATTCCCAACTCCCAACTCAACCATCTATTAACCCTATGGATAATGTAACTGAAATTTCATTTATATCAAGAATGAAAGTATCTTTTATTCTTAATGAATCCACAAAATACCCTTCAAATGTTGAGCTATAAATAAAGAAGACCAACAAGCTCAAAAACAAACCTAAAGATACTCCCTCACCTCTTTCCATTAAACTAAAAAACCCAATTCTTTTTCTGCAAGCCATATCAAAGCCAAATAAGTCCTTTGAAAGTGACCCTAAAATGCTCAACATGTATTGATGTGTGGAAGTGAACATCAACCTCTTAGATTCCATCAAACAAATCCCCAAGTATGAAAAGTTTCTTAAGGAGTTGTGCAATCAAAAGAGACAACTTAGGACCATTGTGATTGTTTTAACCCACCAGTACATACCCATAAAATGCAATGATAAAGGGACATTTAATATTCCCTATCAAATAGGGAGTTATAACTTGGATTATGCACTCATAGACCTAGGAGCCTTGATAAATTACCTACCCAAATCCATATTCTCCAACTTTGTTCTAGGCCCCTTGTACGCAATTGGTATTGTCATCTACTTAACCAATTGAATCACAACTAGTCCTACAGGAATACTTGAGGATGAACTTATCCAGGTTAACGATCTTATCTTCCCAGTATATTTCTATGTCATTGACATAGATGTTGAGAAAAATCCTTACAAAAATCCTTTGATTATAGGAATACCTTTCCTCATGACATCTAAAACCAAAATTGATTTCCATACTGGCATTGTATCCCTGAAATTTGGTGACCAACTAGTCAAGTTCAATAGTTTTCAATCCATGTAATAACCATCATAGAATCAATCTTTATTCTCTATCCATACACATGAAAGTCTCTCTAAGAGTGTATTGAATCTCGATCCATTACATTCTTCATGTTTTAAAGATAAAGGAGATTGTTAATTTTTCATCCTCGTTAACTAAGTAATAAATTGAGAATTTTATGTTGAAATTAAAAATGAAAACTCCATTGATCTAAAGGATATTGAAAACTCATTGGAATCCCATATACCTTATGACCTCCACTTCTCCAAGTTGGATGAAAATGAGGAAAATGAATTAGCATACTCATTTTCAAATTCAGATTAAATTATCCGGAAATCATCATATCTTATCTGTGATTCTATAAATTCTATTATATGTGAGGTGAACCCTAAACCAATGTGTTTATATTATCCCGATGGTAGTGATGTTTGTTATATCGGTTCAATGATTAATAAAGTGATCACTGGAAATATTGAAATTGACCATTATTTTTTAAAAATTGATATAAATGATATTGAAAGTTTTATTTAGTATTATGACTCCACTGATACTCATTACTATACATCAGTATGTGAGGAATTAATTTAATCAAAAACATTTGGGATCTCATACTCTAGTTTCATGTTATCTGAACCATACATAAATGAATAATCATAATTGAATCATCTTCCTAAATTTACAAGCATAGAAAACAATCACTTTTTTGATAGCATCATTCATCATATTGAAGACCACAGGGAGGGTAGTCATATTATTTTTATACCCAAATTTAATTGCAAGTGCAATAACAAGGAATAGATGAAATTATCTAATGAACCATTGGGCCTCCCAAAGGAGAAGTTTTTCTAGAAGAACACTAGAGTTGGGAAAATATTATGGCCCCCACTAGACTATGGGTAGTCCAAAGCAACTATCCAACATTAGAAAAAATAAATGCAGTTCTTCTTGGGACGCAACCTATATTTTATTTTACTTTTATGATATTTTAATTTATTTTTATTTTTTCATTGAATGACTAAATATTTGTTTGATTATATTTTAAGTAATGGTCATTTTCTAAAGAATCTCCATGTGAGGGCACACTTCTTGGGAATCAAATCATCTTCCATCAGATCCATGACATCTACAATTGACACACCCTGGATAGAGATAGTGACCCATCAAATCGGAACCAGGGGGAATTCTTTCCCTTTAATGCTCTCTATCTACATCTCTATTTCTCCCTCTTTCTTCTTCTTCCTCTCTCTTTCATTTTTTACCACTTCCTTCATCAAACCCTTTATTTTTATCGTTAACTTTTATGTGGGTGTGTATTTTTAAAAATAACTAAAAAATGAAAAAAACACATAAACTATATGAAAGAAGAGTCATAATTACTCACTATCCACTTTCAAAAAAAATCCAAACATTTTAGGGAGTAAATAAGGAATATTTACATGTAAAAAAATTATATTTTCATCATGAATATTGATAAGGAATTTTTTTCAAGTATAATAAATTTTTTATGATCAATTTTAGATTTGGAAAATTATTAATCCCCAACTGTGAGGAACATCATTATCTTTCATCCCAAGGTTACTGTTTCTGATGCCTTCATTGGGGCGCGCGCGCATCCGTCTGCGGGGGAGGACATGCGGTGTTTGTTGCCCCGCATTCCCGCTTTCCAAAGGTGGGTGACATTCACTCCTTATTCAGGGATGTTTGCACCTTGATCGAAACCAGGATGATCGGATGTCGGTTCTTCCTTCCGTGGATTCCTCCTCGGAACTCGTCACCTAGTCTGGGTCTCCCTCATAGATTAAATACGTTTTTTGTGAAACTCTTCCCAATGCCATGTTTCCATGGACACCAGTTAATTACACTGCTTCTTTCGGGACATTCCAAAGGGTCAAGTCAGGGAAGCAACCTTCCGTCAGGGGAGTAGTCACGTTGAGGCATCAGTAGCGTGTCTGGATGCTGGGGAACTGTCATGTCTGTCTTTTATCCCTTGTCATAGGGCTTCTTGAGGGAGTGGAAGCCTGAGGCATCCCACATCGAGTGCGGGGAATTATATTCCATAGACATATATCTGAGGTTTTCCTCAGCTTCCTTTTTTTAACACAGGGTATGCCGCATGTTTAACATCCAGTGGAGATGGATCAGCCTGATCAGAGCATTAACTAGAATGGATTCGGTTGAGGGATTTACCTTGAAGGGGCGCTGATACCAGAACCATCCCATGGGCGGCTGCGAAGAGGAGCGGAATGGTATGATCTCACCGGGATATGGCAGTCCGGGTGAGAATCAGGATGTGTGATGGAGAGTTGAATGAAGTGGAGGGGGAATTAAATGGGACCATCGCAGGGGCGATAGTGATGTTGGGATTGAGCCTTAAAGAGACCTCCTACGTATCCCCGTGGAATCAAATCAAAGTCTGCGTAGTTCGGGATGGTGCGGGCGAGCCGACGTGATTGTGGACCTTGGCCCGATGGGTGTCATCAGCGAACCGACATGAGTGAGGACCTTGGTCTGATGGGTGTCGTCAGGGAACCGAAGCAAGTGAGGACCTTGGTCCAGATGGTGCGGGGCTTACACACTAGGCCGCCCAGGTGCTGGTGACCTGACGTGAAGAAGGTCGGAGTGACCAACAGGTGGTGGGCTTAAACCTCTGGGAGGCTTCCTACGTACCATGCCTTTACATGGATCAAAGACCACGTAATACAGGTTGGACGTCGGAAGGCCAATGTGAATGAGGTGGACTAGGGAGGTCCTAGTGGTGGTGGGCTTGGACCTCATGGAGTCTTCCTACATACCATGCCTTAGCACGGATCAAAGACCACATAGTTCAGGTTAGTCACAACGACTTGTCGTTGGACCGAAAGGCAGTTTAGTGTCGTGTGGGATGAAGGTGGAACCTGACATGAAAGAATGACGGATGGGATTGAACCTCGTGAAGGCTTCCTACATACCATGTTGTGACATGGATCAGAGACCTCGTAGTTCAGAGGGGGCTTCATCGGCGAACCGACGTGAAGGTGAACCCGGGGGTCCACTTGTGGTGGGCTTGAACCTCATGAGGCTTCCAATGTACCATGTCTTGACATGGATCAAAGTCCACGTAGTTCAAAGGGTTTGTTTCGGCAAACTGACGTGGAGGTGGACCTTGGTCCGATGGGTGGTGGGCTTGAACCTTAGGGAGGCTTCCTACGTACCATGCCTTGACGTGGATCAAAGTCTACGAAGATCAGGAATGGAGGTGGGTGTCGGATAACTGACGTAAATTGAGGGACCTTGGTCTGATGGGAGATGGGCTTGAACCTCGTGAGGCTTCCTACGTACGATGCCTTGAAATGGATCAATGTCCTCATAGTTCGGGTTGGTCAGAACGTTTTTCCATCGGAAGGGAATGCAGTTTAATGTCATGCGGGATCGGGATGAACTCGACGTGAATAAATGATGAGTGGGCTTGAACCTCGGGGAGGCTTCCAATGTACCATGCCATTACATGGATCAAAGACCTCGTAGTTCAAAAGATGGAAGTCATCAGCAAACCGACGTGAAGGTGGACCTTGGTCCAATGTGAGATGTGCTAAAACCTCGGGGAGGCTTCCTACGTACCATGCCTTTAAATGGATCAAAGACCTCATAGTTCAAATGGTTTTTCAATTTAATGTTATGCGGGACAAGGGAATACAGTTCAACATCATGCTGGACGAGGGAATACAGTTTAACGTCATGCTGGACGAGGTGTTGTCATGTCCAATGCTTACTATAAGCCCACGTGAGTCGTGCTCGGTGTGAGAAACAAGAGGCAACATAGACCTGACGATCACGCCACGAAGGGTGCGTCCATGAGAAGCGAAGAGGGGCTTACGTGTTAGGCGGCCCATGGTGCAGGGACTTACTCCAGGATGGAGGCCCGAAGTGAGGCAAAGCACAGCGAAAGAGGGATTTGGGACCAATGATGGGAGGTTCCTCGTTCCCTATCACACCCTCCACTGACCCTGGTAGTGGGGATGTACGGAGATGCATGGGTGCAGCCTTCCACAATAGGGGCTACGGGCTTACACCAAGGTGTTTTCCCTTCTCCCATGGACATACGCTACTCCAAGAAGGATTATATCATCCCTTGTGGAGGGGGTGACCCCGTATCTGTAGAGACGGGTGGCGTAAAAAATATCTGAGCTGGGGGGACCCTACGTGCGAAGCACGGGACCAGATCACAGTTTAACGTCATGTGTTGAGGACGAGGTGCTTGGCAGTTTAACATCATGCAGCTCGGACGAGGTGGGTATACTCCACCCCCCTAAGACTTGCATAACTGGTACCCTTTTCTCCTTGGGGGAGGGAAGGTACCAGTAAGGTTGTGGTAAAGGGGTGTCGTAGAGAAAACCATCGAGGGGTCCACGTTAGTGTGGCTATGTGAAGAAGCAATGGATGTTATCATGCCTATGCGAAGAAGCATTAAGCGAAGCAATGCTAGGAGTGGTGTTGTCCGTGGGACTTTGAAATCACATCGTGCATACCTGGAGGGTTGCAAGGGAAGAGGAATTGCCAAGAAAAGGAGTTTTCGTCGTGAAGTGGAGTGCCTTGGACTTAGCATGGGGTAGAGGTGTGGATGGTGGGTGCTTCGAGAAGTGTAATAGTATTCGCAGAGCACTGCCTCATGAAGCAGAGGTGCCTTGCGAAGTAAGGTTCCGCGAGGCAGTGTGCTTCGCGATATGTAGCGATCCTGCCTTAACATGGAGATCAATAGTACAGGATGGGTGTTTTGTGAATCATAAACGCTTCGCGACTCCCCGGGTTGCCTTGGAAATTCCCCTCCTTCACGAATTCCCTTGAGCTTCGTGAAGGGCATCCCTCTCGTAAGAGGGGCTCAAAACGAGACAAATCAACTGCGTCACGTGAAGTAGAAGTACCTCGTGGAGCTCATGATTCCCGGGGCAAAGGGTGCATCGCGATTCGGGAGAGGAGAAGCTGAAAGGTTGGATTGTCTGTCCCTTGGTCTCAGGGGGAACCTATTATTTATAGGCAAGGGGCATCGCGAAGTAGAACTCACGCGGTGCGAAGGGACTACGGTGCTTCGTGGCGCGCTCGTGAACGTTAGGCCGTTCGCAAAGAAGTACCGCCTCTGGTGCTTCATGGCGGGCTCACAAACATCAGGCCTTTCGCAGAGAAGTTCCACCTCTGTTGGTTCGCGGCGGGCTCAGGAACGTCAGGCCGTTCATGGAGAGGTACCGCCTCAGGTGCCTCACGGCGGGCTCGCGAACGTCAGGTTGTTCGCGGAGATGTACTGCCTCCTGTTTTTTGCGGTGGTCTCAAGAACGTTTGGCTATTCGCATAGAGGTACCACCTCGGGTGCTTCGCGGCAGGCTCACGAACTTCAGGACATTCACGGAGAGGTACCACCTCCGGTGCTTCGCGGGACCACGATGCTCGGGGGTGCTTCGCCTCGGTGCTTCGCGAGGTAGCATCCGAGGCTTTTTTTTCGCTCCTTACTTTCGTGCAATATTTTGGCACCAAAAATTGCCCCCTCTCATACTTGAAGCCACAGAGGGATGCAGGGTCAAAGTTTGAGGGAAATCGCCAAAATTGTCGGCAGTTCGCGATGCGACTTCACGAAGGGGGCCCGTGGTGCTGACTGCGGCCACGGGATCCGGACGCGCCGCGATGCTCCACGCGGGCGTGGTGCACCGCGAAGCTCCGGGGTCGTCGCCTATAAATAGGGGGCCGAACTCTTTTTTCTTCACAAAATTTTCTTGTCCTTTTGTGCTCTCGATTTCGCAAATCTTCCCATACTCTGCGCCTTCTCTTCGCGAATCGAGCTTCGCGGAGAACCGCAGGTCTCAGACTCTACAACCGCGCCAAGCAAACTCCTGTTTGCCAGCCTAGGTCCGACTTTGCGGCTTGGTTTCGCAACTGACCTTCGTGAGATTGCTTCGTGATCCAGCTTTGAGATCCAATCTGAAAAAATTCTTTTCTGACTGTCAGAACCGAAATGGCCCATCGAGAAGCTTTATTGGGGGTGCTTGCTGACGCCGCCCGGATGGATGAGATGGCCAACTGTCTGGGCCTTGGGGAGATGGTCTGAAGCCACTCAGACCATACCTCATTGACAGAACTGCTATCGGAGGGTCAGAAAACTATCCGCAGTGCAAGAAACTGCCCTTATATGGCTTCAGTATGAGGGATGACGTCTTCATCCCTAAGGCGAGTAGGGACGAACCAGCTTGCTGGTTTAGGAGCACGGCGTGTCAGCACCAATGGTTCAGGGAGGCCGGTGGCCATGTGCGGGAGGACTTCACACCCATCACCGCCAACTGTCTCTACAACCGTGTCAACAATATTTACCGGCAGCCACTGCAACTGGAGACATCCCCTCCTTTGTACAATACCATGCTGAAGGCGGCGTTGCAGTATCCGAAGAAGGGGTGGTCCGATGAGTGGGACCTGCGCCAGGGCGACAACTTTACTGATGAATGGGCCTGGGCCTACTGGGTAGGCACCTCATGCAAGGAGTTTGGGGCCGAGCTGAGAAGAGTGGGATTATATGAGGCGTAATGGGCCTCCCAATTCCACATTTACCAACTGAAACAACTGATACTGGAATTGTTGAGAAGATGGTCGTCTAGGACCAATACCTTTCACCTGCATCACGGGGAGGTGGGCATCAGCCTGTGGGATGTCCACTAGATTTTGGGGGTTCTGATCTTGGGGACCATGTATGATGAGTTCCTCCCCGTAAAGAGCGCGTGGGAGGATACAAAGCATATTCTTCAACTGGCATCAGTGCTAAGGGAACTCGTCCCTAGAGAGGACAAGGAGGCCGTGAGGGATGTCCACTTTAAGAAGTGGTTCATGTGCTTCCTGAATTTCCAAGAAAATCGAGAGTTCCCTCTGAGTCCTAGAACATGTCTGAGGGCGGCCCAATGGGGTAAGGAGCACTTGTATTGGCAGGTCTTGGAGGACAACCAATGGAAGACATGGGGTTTCAGTGTTAGCACTGAAAAATAGCTGATAGTCATGCTGGCGGCATTCATTGCGGCTCTCATCTACGGTTGGATCCGACCGGTGAGGGATACTAGCATGGGGGTGCGGCCCAGCTCGTTTATCATGGCGTCCATGCTGGACATGGGGCAGCGGGTCAATATGGGGATTCCAATGCTCACCAAGCTGTACAAAATGCTGCGGCACATTAGCGAGGGCAAGAAGCTGCCAAGGATATACGGGCCCTTTCACCTCTTGTATGGGTGTATTGTGGCGCACATCAGGGGGATCTATAAGTATCCAAACCCTATCTCATTGTCGGGATCAAACTTTCACCCCTCCATCCTAAATGCGGCCAGGAGCTTCCCGTTCAAACTAACTGTGCCAATGGTGCTAAACCAGGTGTGGAGGGCGGATGAGTTTAATTTCCACCCCTTCCCATTACTGACGAGGATACTTACTGATGACGGGCGGGGAACGAAAGAGCACCGGGCTTACCTCCTGGCCTTTCGAGGTGGAGTTTTGGTGGCACGAGGGGATCGTGAGCCACTCTGCAAGTCGTACACCTCGCATCGGTTTTTGAGGCAGTTCTGATGCCTCCAGCAGCTGACCCCGCAGGTCTACTAGGAGGTTCTTCACGAGGATCACCCGTGTGTGATGAGGCATCTGTGGCTCATGTTCACACGTGAAGATGGGAAGATGCGAATTGCATTGCCTCCATCCACCACCACTTTCGGATTGGTGAGGGAGTATGCCATTATTTGGGAGGCTGCTTACCCAGGGGAGATGTTGAAGCAGCCAACTATTCAGGTTGGCAACGGTGGGCCTCCTCTATCCCGAGGTCGGGGTCGGAGGGCAGCTAGGGCCTCTTGTGGTGGCGGGGATTCTGTGGCGGTGAGACCCGCATCGGCCGAGGGTGTGGCAGAAATGGAGGATTTGGTGATTTTGGAAGAGTAGGGCCATCTAGAGGGGTGACCACCAAGGTTATTTCATAGGATATCCACTCAGGCACCGGGGAAGCGGCTGCGTCATATTGACATGGAAGAGGATGTCGTCTTCCCGGAGGCCTGGGACATTTGGGATGTCAACTAGCAATTCCTCAGTCCACCGAGATATGGGCGCACTTGAATTGCCTTAGGATGGAGTTACCAGGCATAGGCCCAGTCCGGGCTGGTTTCATGGCATCTCTGGTGGAGGCAGAGTAATACTTAGACGAGCTGGTGGATTACGTTCACTCCAGTGGAGTCCCTTGCCCAATGACAGACCGAGTGAGGGTACTGCTGGATAGAACGGTCCCTCCACAGTTGTCATCTGCCGATCGGAGGGAGCACTTCCCCTGCTGGAAGAATCAGAGGACTCCTCTTGAGAGGATGAGGCTGGAGGAGGGATCCCATTGGAGTAGGGCGAGGTCGGAGATCAAGGCTCAGATTCTGACTACTTCGCAGAGGCTCTCGAGGTAGCATTCCAAACTTCTTTCTTTAAAGTCCGTTCATGGGTCATTATGGGCTTCTCACCGATTTTTGATCCATGTAGGAGGAACTTGTACACAGGCCTCATTCTCTCCCCTCAGCGAGTGATGATGGAGGCCCTTCAGAACACGCGCTTACGGCTACATCCAGTTCCGCATCTGGTGAGACCAGAACACCCGAGGTGGCTCCTTCGGAATCTCCAGACCTTCCAATAGTATACGGAGGGTCTCGCCTCGGGGTCCCGTCCGTATCGGCTCAAGAGCAGCACCAGGATGTCGATCTCCATAAGTTTCCTCTACCAGTTTCCTTTTCTTCATATGTAGACTATTCCCACTAACGTTTATGTCCCTCTCTGTCCTACAGTTCTCCGAATGGCGTGGGGTACTGCGGCAATGTTAGTCGGGATGTCTGCTGGCATCCCTCCTAGGGGCATGCCAGTGATGGTGGCGATAGTCCCCCCATCTCCCCGAGCTACAACCCACATCATCACTGGTGGGGCCACCAGTGGGGTTGTGCCTGAGGTCATTGAGGTGGACTCCGATGAAGAGGATCGATCGGCCGGTCCTAGTCCTGTCGTGCCTGCTTCAGTTCTAGATGTCATGCCGGATTCAACACCAAATGAAGATCCTAATGAGGACTTCCTGCGGGCGTATCCTGTGTACAAGCCTTCCAATCGCGCAGACTGGGACGAAACGGCCTCCGACAAGGAAGATAGCAGCATAGTCTGTCGCCGGTCATGGAAGCTAATCATGTGCATCATCAAGGACACCCCCCAAGCATTATGAATGGATGAAATGGACAGACTTCACTCACGGCAGCGTGAACTGTGTGCTGTTGGAGTGGATGCCCAACATCCTCATGCGCTCGTCCGAGATCTTATGGCTGAGAAGATCCGGGAGAATGATCGTGGACTCAGCATGGGATGGCAGCGGAGGAAGGTGACTAACATCAAGAAGATCCAGGAGGCTGAAAGCGAGGTTCAACTGCTACAGTCCTAGGCAGATGGGCACTCATCCTCTCATAATGCACTATCTGAGATGATCTCATAGTTGAAGGCCCAGCTGGCAGAGGCAGAGGAGCATATGAGGCAGGATTCTAGAAAGATGGCTACCATTCAGGCTGGGGTAGAGAGGGCCAGATCCAAGGCTGACGAACTGCGCCCCGCCGCTGCTGAGGAAGAGAGGGAGCTGAGTTAGTGGCATCAATTTTTGGATTCCAGAAGCCGAAGGGTGGTGGAGCAGCAACGCTCTTTTGATGAGGTCAACCTGTCCATGGGGGGAATCTACCCCCGGGTACTATAAAAAACTAAAGAACTTTTACTGGTACTTTCGCGCTTCAATTTCTTCCTTCTTTTTTTTGAATGTCGTAGCATGCATGATACCCACTGTTTGAATCGGTTTTTTACATCCCTAAAATGTTTGCGGGACATTCGGCGATAATTCCCCAAGCTCATGTGGGTCAACCCCAATGTGAAAAACAAAAGATAGTTGCCTTCTCATCCCACCTAACATAGGAGTGGAGACCAAGCACCCGGCATCCGGGATTTGGATTACCATCCCGGATTTCTAGAAGATGGGAGAAGCTTGGCTGGAGAAGAAATTTCTCAAAACAGCCGAATTACCATTTCTTCAGCGTGCCCTCATACATGAACGGTTCAACGCCAGGGGCACTGAAATCGGTCAAAACACATGGAAACAGGAAGCTTGAATTACGATACCCAAGATTCGGAGTACTGTGGGGATGGCGTGACAAAAAAGGACAGTCGTTAACAATGGAGGAGGAGCGGTATCCTTATTGTGTTAGCCTGAAATGGGGACAAAAATGAGGGTCGACCATTGACCATGTTCGAAACACGGGACCATGTGACAAATGTTGTCGGTCAATCTTTCAGGACGTTGACCCAGAATAGTTGGCGGACCATAGGTCAAACATCCATACTGTTAGGGGGTCCTTCAAAACATTACCAGTCTTCCGGAACGTTGGCCCAGGATGGTAGGTGAGCCGATGCGCCATGAGACGAGGCCGTTAGGGGGTCCCTTCAGACATGAAAGGGGACGGGGGGTCAGAATAAGGGGCACACAAAGCGTGGAATATGGAGTGATGGTTTGTCTGAACAGAATCCAACACTCATGAAATTACATCGTCGTGGCGGGAACACGTCAGATGGGCATGTCGGTTTGGTTATGGATCCTTCCTTCTTTGGGACAGGGTCTCTCTAGTGAGGGGTCTGGACAGGTGGGCTGAAAAGGGGAAGGATAGGATCAATGATTCCTATGGGCTGGAGTCAAAATACTAGGGTGTCCCAACGTATCCCATGAGGATGGGAATCAAGCCACACGTAGTTCTGAAGACACATTATAGTCATAGACAAACACTGACAGGCAAAATCCTCTCTAGAAGAGGTTCTAGTGCATCCCATGATTAACAAGGGGCATCCTGAACTTGTTCAGGGTAAAACCGCAGTTTAGTGTCATGCGTTGAGGACACATGGACTCCTATAGTTTAACGTCATACGATAGGATGTGTAATAAAAGGTAATATCCCATGGAGCGTGTGGTGCGGTAGATATTAAACAGATGTGAATGGGGACTTGGAGTCCAAATCACACCACGTATCCCCGGAGGAAACTCTTCAGGTCGAGGGACCAAGAGTAAGGATTAGGTTGTGCCCGAATCAGAGTGGTCGGGCATTCCTACGTACCCCATGAAGATGGGAATCAAGCCATACGTAGTTCTGAAAGTGCAGTTTAATGTCATGCGGGACAATGAGAAGCCTGGCCGTGTTGGTACACATCCCGCCAAAACTACTAAGCCCCCATGGGTCATGCTCGGTGTGGGAAACAAGAAGTAGTGGTGGGAATTTCCTAACACAGAAGAGGGAAGGTTAGGGAAAAGGGACACTCATTGGATACTGGCCCAAAAACACTAACATCACCATGTGGTGCACCTAGATGCGTGAAGAGATAGAGCTGAGCATGTTGGAATTCCACATGAACATGAGGAAGTGGAAATGTGTGAATCATGATGCTCGAGATCTAGATCATAATGATGGAGGCATGACGATAGAGGATTACTGTTAACTGTCGCAGAAATGCAGCATCCATATCTCATTAGCCTAGAATGGGGACAGACAAATGAGGGTCGACCGTTGACCATGTTCGAAACACGGGACCATGTCACAAATGTTGTCAGATATCCGTAGGGATGTTTGCCCGAGATGATAGGAGAGCCCTTAGGTCCAACTTCCATGGTGAGCCCTTAAGACTAGTATCCATGTCATACAAGGGTCCTTTTGGATGTGGAGGAGGATGAGGATCCAAATAGATGGCACACGAATCTTGGTCATGGGATGAGGGGAATGTCCCCATAAAAATCCCACACTTTGAGCTCTTTGTCAAAACGCATCTGAATACGACAATGAGGCGTATTAGATAGAGGGAGCAGAGTCCTTTCCCATAGATAGATATTTGTTTAGGGTCGTATAATTCGGACCAAAGGGCGGGAGGAAACACAAGAGGCACATGGTGGAGTAACTCAAAAACTTGGCGTGAATGGGAATAGGGGGTGTGTAGGTGCGGTGAACAACCCGACGTGAATGAGGACATAATAACATGTCACACCGCACGACCCCCTAGGGAGAGGTTTTAGGTCAAAGGACCAAAATCAAAAGTTATGTTGGGCCCGCGGGGAAGTGCCCGGGCGCTCCTAAGTATCTCATAAGGATGAGAATCAAGCCTCACGTAGTTCTGAAGGGTGGCACAACAAGATACCAGTGCCAGAAAAAAAGGGGAGTGTGGGCGTGACCCTTGCACTAAAAGAAGCGGAATTTGATAAATCTTGTTTGTCCTTTAAGGTGATTGGTTTTTTTTTGTAACTCAAAAGGCCTAGGGTGGAAATCCCTGGTGTCGCCACAATAATCAAGCCATGACAGGCATTGAAAAATGGCATGGAATGTGACTTATACCCAACGTGGTGTCCTCTACAACTAGTTCATCACAATGTAGTGTCGTTTTTGTCGTGCGGACAGGAAGATAATGTCACATTTTAGGGTCGTATGATAGGACCAAGCATGCATTTTAACGTCATGTAGCATAGATGTAGCAGAGGCGATGCTAGGAAGGGAATGTGCGCAGTATCACGAAGCACAATTGTTGGAGACATGATCCCACATCACACTGTACGCCACTCCGAGAGGGAGACCTCGGGTCGAGGGGCCTATATAGAGGTAAGAGGTGAAAAGAGCGGGGGAGAGACTAGCTCCCTAAATGGGCTGGACCCAAAGACAAGGCGTCCGGGTGGTCCTACGTATCCCATGAGGATGGGAATCAAGCTGAATGTAGTTTTAGATGGATCTTAATTTATGGTCTTAGATCTCGGACCATGAATGGTGACTACTTCTCGAGTAAGTGCAGACGTCAACCCGGTCCCTAAGCCCATATGAGTTAAACTCAGTGTGGGAAAAAAAGGGGGAATCTTTATCGCAATACTTGGGGCATCCATCAAAGGGGAGTCGGCAGAGAGCCCTGGAGGACACCTTTGACATGGCTTGTTCCCCCAACGCGCAGACATGCATAGAGGAATAGTACCAGGAGTTCTGAGACTCTACTTGGACATGATCAGAATGGAGAAGGATGGGAATCGTGTAACCAAGATTTTGGGCTTAATGGGGTTGGCATGGCGATAGGGGAAAACTATTAACCGTGGTAGAAAAAACAGTCTCCATATCGCGTTAGCCTGAGGTGGGAACAACAAACGAGCATCGACCGCTGACCATATTTGCAACGTGGGATTTTATCGATTTGTTGTCTACAACCCTTGGGGGTGTTGGCCCATAACGGTAGGAGAGCCCTTGGGTGTAGTATCCAGGCTGTTCTTGGGGGTCCCTCTATGTGTGAAAGATGATGGAAGCCCTGATGCAGGGATACCCGAAGCCTGGAAAGCGGGTGCGGACGTGTCCGAGTAATGTTTTGCATTCCAGGTAATAAACCAGAGTACCCTTAGGCGCATTAGTGAACCACTGAAAAGGTTCGACGGAATAGCTTGAGAGGAGAGGTACATTGTGTGGTCATTACAGGACAGATGTGAATGAGGACATAATCCCATACCACGCCATATACAACCCTCGTGGAGGAAGGGCAGACCGAGGAGCCAAGGAGGGATGAAGATTCCTGAGATATGGGGCTGGACCTGAAGCATAGACATTCAAGTGATCCTACGAATCCCATGAGGATGGAAATCAAGCCATACATAGTTCTCTAGATGCAGTTTAACGTCATGCGGGATGATGAGGGGAGTAATATACCCCCAAACAAGAGAGGTGTACAGTACGACGAATAAACCGACGTGAATGAGGACATAATCCCACACCACACCATACACTCCTATAAGAGAGGACTTGGGCCGGGGGCCCGAAAAGGCCAAGGGGCCTGAGGATAGGCCTCGGTGAGGGAGGCATGAGGTTGGGCCTCGGTCAGGACGGGCTGACTAACTTTCAGTTTAATGTCTTGCAGTAAGGACGGGGAAAGAGATAACTGTATTTCATCTGGGGATGTGTACGGCATGGAAAGTTACCTGACGTGAAAGAGGACATGATCCTACACCATGCCGTACATTCCTTATAAGAGAATCGGGTTCGTGGGCCCGACCATTGGACCACCTGGAGGGAAGTTTTTCGCTTCAGGATGGGGAAGAACGAGTTACTGCACTCGATGTTTGGGACATCTCGGGGAGGACCCGAAGATCCATGACACTGTTGACCATGTTCAAAACACAGCGTCCCTATGGTGACCTGATATGGGGGAAACAAATGAGCATCGACCGTTGACAATATTCACAACGTGGGACTTGTATCGGCTTGTTTCTTGAAATCCCTTGGGGGTGATGGCCCGTATCGGTAGGAGAGCCCTTGGGCGTAGTATCCAGGCCGTTCTTGGGGGTCCCTCCGGGTGTGAAAAAAAATGATGGAATCCCAATCAAAGAGTGGGTGAAGTATAGTTGTATCCATCCATGAAAGAGTCAAACATCTCTCGGGGGACGTGCATCCGGGTCGAGGCTTGTTCGATGTGAGTTGGGGAAAAAGTGTGCACCCTACCATATGTCTTGACCCGAGGGGAAAATTTTGGCTTTTGGGCTGGGCCAACAGACGAAATGTTCGGGCGTTCGTTCATATCCCATTTGGATGGGAATCAAGCCATACATATTTCTAGAAGGCCATGCGGTTTAACGTCATGTGGTGAGGACGTGGGAGGATAGAATAATGGGAGTGGGAACATGGTGCAACCCTTACAATCCTTGTATGAGCGAGGCTGTATGAGCAGGTCTAAGAAAGCCTACTCCTCTCTATGCAAGGACCCTCCAAGGAAACTATTCCAAGGGGGTTAGTGGGAGGGAAGATCTCGGGGTTGGGCTCAAGACGAGGAGTCCGAGCATTCCTACGTATCCCCTTAAGATGGGAATCAAGACACACATAGTTCTTGAAGCACAGTTTGGTGTTGTTCTGGATGAGAAATGTGTCTCAACTGGGTATATGTATGGTACGGTGGGTAACCCGACATGAATGAGGATGTAATCCCACACCACACCATACCATCCCATAAGAGAGTCTGAGTCGACGAAGGCCAAGGGGCCCGTGGCTACGCATTGGTCAGGGAGGCCTGACTGGCATGCAGTTTAACATCTCGCAGTAAGGATGGGGGCCGGGGGCCCGAGGAGGCCAAGGGGCCTGAGGCTGAGCCTCGGTCAGGAAGGCCTGACTGTCATGCAGTTTAACGCCTTGCAATAAGGACGAGGGGAGATCTTAGTTTGAGGTTATAGAGCTCGGACCATTTTGCATCTTATCGTCCTACAGGACGACGGTGCGGTTTAAGGTCGTGCAGGACCATACAGTTTAAGGTCCTGTTGGACCATACAGTTTATGGTCATGTTGGACCATACAGTTTATGGTCGTGTTGGACCATACAGTTTATGGTCGTGTTGGACCATACAGTTTATGGTCGTGTTGGACCATACAGTTTATAGTCGTGTTGGACCTTAAAAAAGGATCAGGCAAAGTACTGCTTGAGGAACCTGGAATTGGTGGGAGGAGTTACGTGCTCACCATCCGTGGTGACCAAGGATTATGCCCTGTTGGGATAAACCTTATGGATGATATAAGGCCCTTCCCAATTGGGTTCTAGCATGGGCGGTTTCCTACCGGGGATCATTGGCGCTCGAAGGGCCAGCACTAGGTCACCCTGTAGAAAAGAATGGAGGAAAACCTTCTTGTTTAAGCCCTTGCTATCTTATTCTGATGCCTTTCCAGATTGTGCAGGGCATGAAGCCGGTTCTCGTCCAGTGCTTCTAATTCAGCTAGATGGGTTTCGGCGACCTCATCTGGCGCCTGCTGGCCATAGACTGAAGTGCGTAACGATGGAAGTTGGATCTCAATGGGTAGGACGGCCTCAGTCCCATACACCAGGGAGTATAGGGTTACCTGGGTAGAGTTGCGAGTCATCGTCCGATAATCCCAGAGGGCGTTGGGGAGTTTGTCCGGCCAACTTTTCTTGTTCTGACCAACCATCTTCTACAGAATGTTAGAGAGGGTTTTGTTGAACACCTCAATCTGATAGTTTGCCTGCGCGTGATAGTGGGAGGTATGGTTTGAATGGATGTCATACTTGGCGTACAATTTCTTCAGCTCAGCCGCTCGGAAGTTGGTGTCGTTATCAATGAGGACGGCGTGAGGGACCCCAAACCAGTGGATAATATTGGAGCTCACAAAGTCGACGATGGAACTGGCCATGACATCATTGAGTAGAATTGCCTCTGTCCACTTGGAAAAGAAATCTATAGCAGTCAGGATGAACCTACACTGGTGAGAAATTGCTGGTGGATATGGTCCCACTACATCAAGCCCCCATACCAAAAATGGCCAAGAGTACTTGGTGGGGTGGAGAGGCTCTGGCGCCCGATGCAGGAAATTGGCGTGAACTTGTCACGCGTGGCATATCTTGGCATACCCGATACAATTTTGGATCATAGAGGGCCAGAAGTACCCCAGCCTCCGGATTTGATGGGGAAGCTTTGGCCTAGCTTGATAGGCACCACAGGAACCGGTGTGGACATCCTGCATAATTTGAGGAATCTCTACTCCTTGAATGAAACAGAGGAGAACGACATCGAAGCTCTGCTTATAGAGGATCTGATCAAGACTGGGACCACTCTGGATGGTAAATTGCAGCGCACGGCATTGGATTCGCTCGTGCTCAGCCCAGTCGTCCGAGAGGCTACCATTTTGGAGATACTCGACAAATGGTGCCCTCTAGTCAAGAGTGGCTTCAACCACTATGTCTGATGAACCCGGGACCCCTGACGTAGAGGGCCCGGTGGTGAGATGACTTACCCGCAGGCCATCATTGTCCTCTTGGGTGACGGGGGCAATGAATCTCTGGTGTGCCACATGTATGATAAAATCATTTTTCTTGGGTTCCACGAGCGACGCAGCTAAGCCAGCCAAAGTGTCAGCTCAACCGTTCTGTGATCGAGGGACATGGGTAATCTCTAATCAAGAAGAGAACTAGGCCATTAGGTGGAGGGTGCACTCCAGCAGTAGTACAAGCTCCGACTTCCTGAATACATAGTCGCCATTGATCTGTCTGATTACCAGCTCGGAATCTCCTTTCACAGGTAGATGGGGCACGTTGATCTCATGGGCCAACTCGAGGCTGGTGATGAGAGCCTGGTACTCTGCCTCATTGTTGGTATAGCTTTCTGACAACAGGAACGAGTATGGCAGGACGGCTTGCGCTGGGGTAATGAAGACAATACCCAGGCCCACGCTATTGAGATTAGGATCGTTGAGCCTCCTACCGATGGGGATCCGGGAGGCACCGTCGAAGTGAATTTTCCAACATGGGATGACACGATTGACTGAGAGGATCATCTCATCAAGAAAATCCGGGTCCAGTAATTGATCCGCAGAGGTTGGGTGGGCGGCTAAAACGTCTGCAAACGTCTGTCCCTTAATGGCCTTCTGAGGTACGAACCTGATATCAAACTACTGGAGAATCACTGCCCACCGCGCTAGCCGGCCGGTCAACATGGGGCGGTTCAGGATGTACTTCAGTGGGTCTACCCGGGATACCAATTGAACTTCATGGTGTTGTAGGTAATGCCGCAACTTCTGTACGGCAAAGACGAGTGCAAGACACCGCTTTTCGATAGGGGAGTATCTGACCTCCGTATCGAGAAGCATGCTGCTGAGATGGTAGAGACTGTTCTCAGTACCCTCGTTATTCTTCTGGGCAAGCAGTGCACCGAGGGATCGTTCCAGGGCAGTCATGTAAAGGACCGGCGGCTTTTCGGAGATGGGAGGCATCAAAACCGGAGGTTGGAGCAGATACTTCTTGATTTCCTCGAAGGCGGTCTGACACTTTTCATCCCATTCGTAAGCGGCACCGTTCGTCATGAGCTGGGAAAAGGGCTTACACATGCCAGCCAGATTCGCGATGAATTGGAATATATAGGCCAAGTGGCCTTGGTGACCTCGAAGTTCCCGAATATTGCTCGGGGGAGTCATTTGGCGGATGGCCTTGATCTTCTCGGGGTCGATCTCAATGCCTCGGTATCTAACAACTAAGCCGAGAAACATCCCAGAGGTGACCCCGAAGGCACACTTCAATGGGTTCATATTCAGATGACGAGAACGAAGGAAACCAAACACTTTCTCATGGTCTTTGAGATAGTCATGGTGCTGGCATGATTTGACCACCAGGTCATCCACGTAGCATTCCACCAGCGTCCCAAGAATCGGCTTGAATATGCGATGCATGGCCCTCTGATAAGTGGCACCTGCATTTTGCAAGCTGAAAGGCATATCCTGGTAGAAAAAGGTACCTTGGGGATCCCTGAAGGCGGTGGACTCCTCGTCCTCTGGGGCCATCTGGATCTGGTTGTGGCTGGAATACCCATCCATGAAAAAGAGAGCTTGGAACCCGGCCGTGGCATCAATCAATAACTTAGTCACCAGGAGTGGGAAGTCATCCTTTGGGCAGTGATGATTAAGGTTGCGAAAGTCGATGCAGACTCTGATCTGCCCATTCTTCTTCCTAACTGGCACAATTTTGGAAAGCCACTTAGGGTACTGGACTTCCTTAATGAAGTTGGATTTGATAATATTGTCAACTTCGGCCTCAACCATAGCACCATGAGAAGGGTGAATCTTTTTGGGAGGCTTCTTAAACCCACAATAGTTTTCCAAGAGGCCCAGACAGTGAACGACTACCTGGGTATCTAGTCCTGGCATCTCATTGTAACTCCAGGCAAACACGTCACAGTGTTGTTTGAGAAATTCTATGTACCGTTGTCGCTCCTCGGGGGACATGGCTGCACTGATCAGTGTGGGTCTCGGATCTGCCTCACTACCAAGGTAAACCTTTACCTGTTCGTCAACCATGGTAGAGACGCCTTCCTCTAAGGTAGGGGGAGCATCCTCCAGGTCTTCCTCTCCACCCGTGGGGGGATTTCCCGCAACAGTAGATACTTCTGGGATATCAAAACCCGAGGGGCAGCTGGTGCTAGCTTGGGCAGCAGTGGTCATCATATCAAGAGACTCACTCACCATTGAGACCATAGCAATGAAGGCAGTTGACCCTATCCCATCTGGCCTTCAGCCCAAAGGGCCACGTTTGATGATATCAAAGTAGTGGTGATGTGTCGGCCTGAGTCGGTTGATTCCAGCTCGGCGAAAGAGACACGTATGACATACTATTGTTGTCATAAGCTTGACATTCCAGTACTGCACAGGGGTAGGAGGCTCCGGGATCACCTGAGCCTGGTTGGTGTAAGAGTACGAGGTGATTTTTTACAGTCTCTTGGACATGGGAACATGGCTTCCTTTCATACTTGAAATAACAAAACATTCCCCCATGTCAAGGGCCATGGCCTCCAATCGGTGGATCGGGAGGATGTAGGAGTCATCCATGCTTGCACAAGGATCACTTGTGACCAGGGCGAGTTCATCCTCACTTACTAGGATTTTCTTATCCTTACTCTTGTAATAATCAGCATCCAGATAGCAGGCCTCACAAGAGCCGAAAAGAGACGCATCTCCATGGAGCACGCCTACTCGACAATTGAGGGAGTATTTGAGGCACTGGTGGTATGATGAAGGGACTGCTGTGTGTAGATGGAGCCATGGACTACCAATCAACGTGTTGTAGGTGGTGTCCTAAGAGATGACCATGAACTTGGTGCGGGAAATTAAGCCACTGAACTGAGTCTTTAGGCGGATCTTGTCGACTGGGGTTTTCTCGGTGTTGTCGTATCCCAGGATTATGAGGTCAGAGGGAGTTAAATCATCTTCAGACAGACCCAGCATTCGCAGTGTCCGATTCAGGATTAGGTTGATTTTGGAACCCATGTCAATGAGGCAGCGGAGGACTTCCACACCATTGAAGTGGCCTGTGATGTACAGCGGGTGAATATGCCCCTATATAGGAGGGTCCTCATCTTCCCCGAAGAATGAGATAACGGCCTAACATTCGGAATTCTCAATTACCTCGGCATGGAAGGCTTCTGCGGCCGCCACCTCCATCTCAAAATGGAGGGGGATCCTTAGGGCCTCGGCAAGTGCTTTGCGCATTTCAGACGATAGGAAAAGGGCCTCAAGGATAGAAAGCCTTGCTGGAATGTCGTCCAGGTGCTTCAGGACATCGTACTTTCATGCCACGCGCGAACCTCTACTTACAAGAGGTCGTTCGGCAGTTAGAGGCATAGCGGGTCCTGCCTGTTGAGCCGGCGGTTTTCTAGTGCTGGGCCAATCCCGTTGCCTACTAGTTGAATCCTAGAGAGTAGTTTCCAGATCAGGATCGGACAGCCGAGACTGGCCCTTAGCTGGGCAAGACTGACTGTGGTGCGGACGAGGTAGCCCTGCCTGATCCAGTAGCACAAACGGCGGTGGAGGTGGAGCTGAGGGCGTCTGATGGGACTGCGCGTGCTGAGCTCTATGTTGAGCCTGCTCTCTGGTTTCTATCACATGCACAACCTGACTGAAATTACCTGCTAATGTGCCTCAACGACCGTCTTGGTTGTGGTTCCGCCGACGTTGACGTCAGCAGGAAACGTTTGGGGTGTTCTCCTAGCGTTCCCCCTCGTCGGGGGTCATTTAGGGCTTTACTAGCTCCACAGTGTTAACCGAAGAGTACCCCTGGCTGTCACTCGACGATTCATCCACCACCGGGCGGATTCTAGGAGGAATCCCCATTTCAGGGGGCATAAGGTCACCAAGAGTTCGGGAAGACGATGGCGCTGGCGGAGCACGTTGTTTCTTCTTGTGTCGTCACTGTTTGCCCTTTTGGGAAGTGGTCGACTGTGAAGGTGATGCAGAGTTACTGGCTACTCCTTCTGAAGGTTTTGGATGCTTCAGGCATGCCTGGATGATACCATTGTCACGGACGATGGTTTTTTGAGCCATCTATTCATCGTATTTCTGGGACCCATGGCTGGGAACCTTCTTCCACTCGCCTTCACTGTCGCTACCGATCTCTGACCCTACAAAGACACATGCTACTTGTGTTGGTGTCGGGCCCAACCTGACTATGTTGTTGTTGACCTGGTCTTGAAGTCGGTCTTCAAACACATATCATTGCTTGAGGGTGTGCCCCAAAATCTGATGATAAGGACAGTAGTTGGGGTGATCGGTGAGATTCACCTCTGTCGGCCTTCTGTACTCGGGTAGGCGCACAATCCCTTGCTGTAGAGCACTTCGAAAGTAGCCAGGGACCTGATTTTCATTAAACGAATAAGTCTGGTCCCTTCTTTCCAGATAGGGGACCCTGGGGGCCTGGCCCTGACGAGGGGCCGGAGGGGCCTGCCGAGGAGGTGGCGCCTGATTGTCTCACCTAGGTGGAGGTGGCGCATTGCGCGGGGGAACCTGTTGATTCTGAGGCGGTCGCTGCTGGGTAGGAGCCTGTGCTTGAGGTGGAGGACCTCTGCGGGGTTGCGGGGATGGTGTCGCTGGCAGGAATTCCAGCTGCCTGGGGGCTTCAATTTAGGCCACCACAGCGGGTTCGGCTCTGGCATTCCTTCTGGATGGGATCATAGGGGGCAACGAACGTGCCTGACTAGCTTGTTGCAGAGCCTCCTCAAGGCGTTGAGCCTTATCTGAGAAATCCCGGAACCCTCCAAGGTAGTTCTGGGTGATCAGGGAAGGTACCTGCTCCGTTTTAACGTTCCCAACACACATCGTTAGTAATTTATCTTGAGTCAGTGGCATATTGAGGGAGTATGTATGTCCCATCCACCGGGCGATGAAATCTGCGACTCGCTCATCAGGACTTTGCTTGCACATGAAGAGGTCTGTAATGTTGGTCTTCCGCGTGGTGGAGCTGAATTGGTATAGGAACTGCCGGCGGAGATCCTCCCAACCGGTCACTGATCCGATAGGGAGATGGCTATACCAGACAAATGCGGGACCTTCCAATGTCTGCACGAAACATCGGAGCATGGCGGATTCTTGCTGGGCCTGGGTCCCCAGCACGGGGCCACACCTGGAAGAAAAATGGGCCAGGTGCTACGACGGGTCCCCTGTCCCATTGAAGGTGAAGAAGTGGGGTTCCCAAAACCTGGGGGTGCGGGCATATCATCCACCCACATAGGATAAGGCTTTCCATCCGGGGGGACTTCCACCTGCCGTGTTTCCAATGCTTCGAGGCGGGCTATGAGTGCCGCTATAAGAACATCCGGGTGGGGGTCCCTGTCTTAACAGGGATCCCTAATCACAAGTGCATTGTCAGGTTCTTCGACACGATAGATGGCTTTGGCGGCTCATGGAGCGACTGGCGGAACGGTTTGTGGGGCGACTGGGGGAACCCGGACTGGATTCTTTATATTGCCTCGTCGTTCAGGAGGGTTTGGCGAGACGTATCACGCCCCCTTGTCATAAGTTCCGGCTTCTGCCTTTTCTACGAAATTAGCATGATCAGGGTTTCCCGGTGGCTTCTCACTGGAGGGGAATTGTTCCTACCCCTGTTTCCCTGGCTTGGGATTACCATAGTCGGGTCGCCTATCTACAGTGCGCTTAGCCAAGAGTTCGTCAACCAGACTCTTCTTCTCAGCAAGCTGTTGGCGTAACGCGGCCTTCTTGGGATCCTCATCTTTCTTCTGTACCGAGGCAGATGGGTCAGAGTGCTTGACAGTTCTGACGTGCTCCTTACCCTTACCGACATTTCGACTGAGTACCAGCGATTCTGTGGGTATAGGGAGGCCTAGAAGGTTCCTCTGCTGACGGGTAACCCTACCTGATGGGTCCTACAGTGGCGGTACGCCCTCAGGGGGTAAGTCTCTATCGGGAAATTCAAGCTCATCTTCCTTGTCCACTATGTCAGTCATGTGGACCGCGACCCCTCTCGAGGGTATGTCCTCAATGTCACATAATGAATCGGGCTACCGTCCGATAGGGATGAAGAAGAGAGCAGCATAGTGTCCCAATACACAGACTTGCACATGGGGGGTAGCTTCCCTGATGACTTTGCGAAGTACTTTGAAACTCTGAACACATTTCTGTTGAAGGGTGCTCTGACGGCCTGGTGACTCAGGGTGCTGGGCCACATGGAGTGCGGCCAAATCGATCAAGCGGCATTGCTCGCCGATTTCTTCAAAGTGCTCTCGAATTCTGGGGTACATCAACCGCTCGTAACTAAGGTGGAAGTGTGTCTCCCATAGGGTTTGGAAAAATAACGCCACCTCTTCTGGGGTAAGGGACTCTGGTGTGCGAAATTTCGGTGTCGCCGTCGGCCAGAACTTCTCTGGGAAGTGATCCTGTGCGAGAATGCTCCAGAAGCTCCTGGGTTCAGACTTGGGGTCTGGCCCTGTATTTCCCCACTCATCAATTAGGGGTTTCTGAGGGATCAGTAGTGGTACCGAGGCGGACCTCTAGGATAGTAAACTTGGTGGTGGAGAATACGGAGAAAGATCTGACTGGCCACCGAATTCCAGGCCATCCTCTGAAGAGTGAGGTGACCTGACCATGATATCATGATACAATGGCTGATAGCCAAAGCTTTAAGTGCAGGAGTTGTGGTGGCCGGTGATAGTTCATGTCATTCTCTACTGTCGTTGGTCCCCAAAATAGCTCTCTGTGATCTCTGGTAGAGTTAGAGGGTGCTTCTGGTGACAATGGTGGTGATTGCACAGTTGGGACATATGGAATTTCCACGATTTCTTCCTCCTGTATGTACCTGCGGAGAGAGGTGGGAATCTGGTGGACCTCACATTCTGGGAGAATGAGGCTGATGCGCCTAGTTCCTTCCCCAATCCTTGATGCGGAGGAGCGGGGAGAAGGTCCCATCACTAAGTCACATTCTGCCTCATAATCCGAGAAACGAGCCGGTTTGATCTCCACCCGATCCCCCCAGGATTCTTCCTGTGGAGGCATCGACTCGCTCTTCTACCCCGGGGTGGCTCTTCAGGACAAGGTTGATTCTCAATATGTAGTGTTGGGGAGGCGCGGGCGCCGTGGCAGAGAGGGCCCCCGCTTGAGGTGGCTGGGGTGCGAGGGGAACCAGGGAAAATGTCGAATGGCACATGGGGATGACCTCCAAGGAAGGTGCAGGTAGAGCAAGGATGACCTTCACTCCCCAATTTGTCGGGGCGAGGAGGACCGTCACCAGTTGCAGAGGGGACATAGGGAGGACCCCCATGTTTGAGAAGGACCGGATGGACAGTGCCTTTAGATTGACAGTCGGGGGGCAGGAGGAGGGACTCCTTACCCTGTATAGTGGGCACGGGAGAGGTTTCTACGCCGAGCGTCACTGTCTAGGGGCGGGTATTCCTTCGGGATGGGGGTAGCATGAGGCAGAACTCTGTGATGAGCTTCGGAGTGGGAAAAGCCCACTCTCTGTGGAATGGTGGTACGGAGAGGACCTCCGTATGGAGTGATGTTACCGCGGATTGGTTTGCGGCAATCATCGCTTGGGACTGCGACCCCGGGAGTCAACCCAGCCTACCCGTGGGGCTGCTGATGCCTTAATCCCGGTCGGGTGAAGGTGTTCCTCTGCTCAGTGTATGCGGGAACTCCATGATGTGCTCGGCGGTGGCTTGGGCCACAGTAGTTATTGACGTCGCCGTAACTTGGTGAGCGTCCTCAGCCTGGGCCCAGCACTGACGTCGGGTTAGAAGAGATGGTGCAGGTGGTTCAGGGTCATAGCCTACCTGCTCTTCCTGTGAAGTCGGATGGGGGTGCTGACACGGCCAAATGGGGGATCTTTCCTGGATCCCTTGGATCGGGACTCCGAGCGGGCCGATCCGGACATCACCCATCTCATCAGCATAAGGCGAGGAGTCGTCGAGGCGTTCGGGGACAGGCTCCCGAAATGATTGAACATTGGGGTGGGGAGCAGGGGCTCCCTGCGCGGCCTGTTATGGCGGCATTGACGGCGGGGCCTGGACGCCTCCAGGTCCAGGTGGGCCATATCCCGTGTTGGGATGACCCCTTCCTCCTCGTACCTGTGTACAAGGTTGCTAATCACCCTTCGTTGGATGATCTCTGACGGGGAGAGGGGACGTGGGAGTCCTGTATTCACAGATGTAGAGGTAGTCGTGGTGGTAGCGGAGCCATGCGGGGTGGCTGTGCCGGTATTTCCCCTGCCCCGGCGTAGGCGAGTGGGTGGTGATCGCGTCTCTATAGCAGCAACCTGGTTCCTAGGAAACAGAGAGATCAACTCATCAGAACCTCGAGGAAGAGGATTGACAACCAGTTCCCCAGCGTCATTCCATTATCCATGTCTGTAAGAAGGATCCACGCCAACACGTTGCAGAACGGAATGCCCCACGCTCTACTGCCCCAACTTCCAGTGAGTTTCACGCCAAGCCTGCCATTTGCTTGGTGGGACCTGACACCGGATATCTGGATCTGGTGACATGTCGATCTACTGGTGTCTCAAACGCTACTAATCTCTACATTGAGGAGATGAATTTCACGTCAGGTTCACCATTTCTATTTCCGACGCTTTCTCCGGGGTGCACGAGCATCCGTCTCCAGGGGAGGATGCGTGGTAAGTACGGCTTAGGTCCTCATTCATGTCGGGTTCACCATTTCTGTTTCTGATGCTTTCTCCAGGGTGTGTGTGTATCCGTCTGCGTGGGAGGACGTGCGGCATTTGTTTCCTCGCATTCCCAGTTTCCAAAGGCGGGTGGCATTCACTCCTTATTCCGGGACGTCTGCACCTTGATCGAAACCGGTATGATCGGATGCCAGTTATTCCTTCCATGGATTCCTCCTCAGAACATTTCACCTTGTCTGGGTCTACCTCATAGATTTAATAGGTTGTTCGTGAAACTCTTCCCAGGGCCATGTTTCCATGGACGTCAGTTAATTACACTGCTTCTGTCGGGACATTCCAAAGGGTCCGGTCAGGGCAGCAACCTTCAGTCGGGGGAGTAGTCATGTCGAGGCATCAGTAGCATGTCTGGATGTTAGGGAACTGGCATGTATGTCTTTTATCCCGTGTCATAGGGCTTCTAGATGGCGTGGAAGCCTGAGGCATCCCACATCAATGGCGGGGAATTATATGCCATAGACATATATCTGAGGTTTTCCTCAGCTTCTTGTGTTTAACACAGGGTATGTCGCAGGTTTAACGTCCAGCGGAGACGGGTCAGCCCGATCAGAGCATTAGCTAGAATGGATTGGGTTGAGGGATTTCCCTTGAAGGGGAACCAATACTGGAACCATCCCATGGGCGGATGCGAAGAGGATCGGAATGGTATGATCTCACCGGGATATGGAAGTCCGGGTGAGAATCGGGATGGGTGATTGAGAGTTGAATGAAGAGGAGGGGGAATGAAACGGGGCCATCACAGGGGCGACAGTGAAGTTGGGCTTGAGCCTCGAAGAGACCTCCTATGTATCCCCATGGTAGGGAATCAAAGACCGCATAGTTTGGGATAGTGCCGTCGAGCCGACGTAAAGGTGGACCTTGGGCCGATGGGTGTCGTCAGCGAACCGACGTGTATGAGGACCTTGGTCCGATGGGTGTCGTCACCGAACCGACGCGAGTGAGGACCTTGGTCCAGATGGTGCGGGACTTACACACTAGGCAGCCCTGGTGTTGGTGACCTCACGTGAAGAAGGTCGGAGTGACTAACATGTGGTGGGCTTGAACCTCTAGGAGGCTTCCTACGTACCATGCCTTGACATGGATCAAAGACCACATAGTTCAGGTTGGACGCTAGAAGGCCGACGTGAATGAGGAGGAATAGGGGGTTCCAGTGGTGGTGGGCTTGTACCTCGTGGAGGCTTCCTACATACCATTCCTTAGCACAGATCAAATACCACGTAGTTCAGGTTAGTCACAATGACTTTCTGCTGGACCGGAAGGTAGTTTAGCGTCATGCGGGATGAAGGTTGAACCTAACGTGAAAGAATGACGGATGGGATTGAACCTCATGGAGGCTTCCTATGTACCATGTCGTGACATGGATCAAACACCTCGTAGTTCAGAGGGGGCTTCGTCGGCGAACCGACATGAAGGTGAACCCGGGGGTCCACTTATGGTGGGCTTGAACCTCATGAGGCTTCCTACGTACCATTCCTTGACAAGGATCAAAGTCCATGTATTTCAAAGGGGTTTCATCGGTGAACCGACATGGAGGTGGGCCTTGGTCTGATGGGTGGTGGGCTTGAAACTCAAGGAGGATTTCTACGTACCATGCCTTGACATGGATCAAAGTCCACGTAGTTCAGGAATGGCGGTGGGTGTCAGAGAACCGACGTAAATTGAAGGACCATGGTCCGATGGGAGATGGGCTTGAACCTCGTGAGGCTTCCTACGTACCATGCCTTGACATGGATCAAAATCCTCGTAGTTCGGGTTGGTCACAATGGTTTGCCGTCGGAATGGAATGCAGTTTAATGTCATGCGAGACGGGGATGAACTCGATGTGAATAAATGATGGGTGGTCTTGAACCTTAGGGGGTATTCCTATGTACCATTCCATGACATGGATCAAAGACTTCATAGTTCAAAATATGGATTTTGTCAGCGAACCGATGTGAAGGTTGACCTTGGTCCAATGAGAGATGGGCTTGAACCTCGGGGAGGCTTCCTATGTACCATGCCTTGACATGGATCAAAGACCTTGTAGTTCAAATGGGTGTGTAGTTTAATGTCATGCAGTATAAGGGCATACAGTTTAACGTCAAGATAGATGAGGGCTTACAGTTTATCATCATGCTGGACGAGGTGTTTTCATGGACAATGCTTACTCTAAGCCTACGTGAGTCGTGCTTGGTGTGAGAAACAAGAGGCACCAAATACCCAACGATCACGCCGCGAAGGGTGCGCCCGTGAGAAGCGAAGAGGTGCTTACGCGTTAGGCGGCCCATAGTGATGGGACTTACTCCAGGATGGAGGCCCAAAGTGCGGAAAAGCGCAGCGAAAGAGGGATTTGGGACCAATGATGGGAGGTGCATCATTCCCTATCACGCCCTCCACTGACCTTGGTAGTGGGGAAGTACGGAGATTCAGGGGTGCATCCTTCCGCAAGAGGGGCTAGGGGTTTACACCCAGGTGGTGGACCTTCTCCCATTGACATACGCTACTCCGAGAAGGAGGATATCATCCCTTGTGGAGGGGGTGACCCCATCTCTGTGGAGACGAGTGGCGTAAAAAATTTCCGAGTTGGGGGGACCCTACGTGCGAAGCATGGGACTGGGTCACAGTTTAACGTCATGTGTTGAGGACGAGGTGCTTGGCAGTTTAACGTCCTGCAGCTCAGATGAGGTGGGTTTACTCCGCCACCCTAGGACTTGCATAACTGGTACCCTTTGCTCCTTGGGGGAGGGAAGGTACCAGTAAGGTCGTGGTTAAGGGGGTCGTAGAGCGAACCATAGAGGGGTCCACGTTAGGGTGGCTATGTGAAGAAGAAATAGCCATTAGAGTGCCTATGCGAAGAAGCATTAGGCGAAGCAACGCTATGAGTGGTGTTGTCCGTGGGACATTGAAATCACATCATGCATACCTGGAGGGTCGCACAGGAAGAGGAATTTCCAAGCAAAGGAGTGTGCTTCACGAAGTGGAGTGCCTTGGCCTTAGCATGGGGCATAGGTGTGGATGGGGGGTGCATCGCGAAGTGGAATATTATTCGAGGAGCACTGCCACGTGAAGTAGAGGTGCCTCGCGAAGCAAGGTGTCGCGAGGTAGTGTGCTTCGCGATATATAGCAATCATGCCTTAGCATGGAGATCACTAGTACAGGATGGGTGTTTTGCGAAGCATAAACAATCTGCGGCTTCATGGGTTCCCTTGGGAATCCCCCTCCTTCATGAATGCCCTAGAGCTTCGTTGAGGGCATCCCTCTCAGAAGAGGGGCTCAAAACGAGACAAAGCGAAGGCGTCATGTGAAGTAGAATTACCTCGCGGAGCTCATGATTCTTGAGGCAAAGGGTGCTTCATGATTTGGGAGAGGAGAAGCTGAATGGTCGGATTTCTCATCCCCTGGGCTCAGGGGGGACCCAGTTTTTATAGGCAAGGGGCGCCGTGAAGTAGAACTCATGCGGTGCGAAGGGGGGGCGGTGCATCGCCGTGCACTCATGAACGTTAGGCCGTTCGTGGAGAAGTACCGCCTCCGGTGCTTCGCGGTGGGCTCGCGAACGTCGGGCCGTTCGTGGAGAGGTACCGCCTCGGGTGCTTCACGGCGGGCTCGCGAACGTCAGGCTGTTCGCGGAGACGTACCGCCTATGGTGCTTCGCTGCGGGCTCACGAACGTCAGGCCATTCGCGGAGAGTTACCGCCTCGGGTGCTTCGCAGCGGTCTCGCAAACGTCTGGGCGTTCGTAGAGAGGTACCGCCTCTAGTTCTTCGTGGGACCGTGATTCTCGGGGGTCCTTCATGTCGGTGCTTCGCGAGGCAGCATCCGGGGCTTCTTTTTTCTCATTTCTTTTGTGCAATATTTTGTCGCCAATAGTCACCTAGGACCATATTTTCATTTTTTACATCTTTCACCCCAAATTGTGAGTCTTTATTTTTTGGATCCTCAAGATGAATTTCCCACTTTAGTGTTCTTTAATATGATAGCTTCATTTTTTGAACCACATGATAATTTCAACAGCCAAATAGCCTCCCATCACCCTTATAATAATACTCCTTTTTAAAGGACCTTCAAGCCTATGAAAACCTTTTGTTTATAGCCACATTACAATACAAATACCTTGTCCTACCCAACATCTACATGGAATTACATGGCATAATTTATTGAAATTTAAGTGTTGGGGGAATAGATTTCATTTTGGGTGTCATTTCCTTGGTTTCAATTTGTTTTCATTTGCATGAGGGAAGGAATCCATTTTATTGTGGGGGAGATGTTTTCATTTACTGAGTTTGGGGAATATATTTCATTTATTTTATATTTTACATGTTATTAAAAAGTGTTTAAAAAAAATATGAAACAAAAATAAAAATAAAAAAATTGGTTGTGTCTTGGGTAGGTCAAAAATTAGTCTTCCTCAACCTTGGATCTTGTTATAATGAATACAATTAGTGTCATGCTAAGATCAAACATGGGATGGGAGATGAGCATGAGATATTTTTAAAGTTCAACATTCTAAAAAAGGATAAAAAGAAAAAAAATAACACTTCTTTCATTGAGAGATGTTTAGTGTTTTTAAATATGTCACCTTATGAACCCCTTCAAATTTTATTCCTCTTTTGTGTATTGATTCAAAAAATAGTTCCCTTTTAAATATATGTTTCCATTTCTACCTTTGTTTCATTTCAAAAAAACAAATTGTGAATTTTTTTACCCATGTTGGTGTTTCACCCCTCTTTTCCTCTCTCTTGGAAACTAAATTCTTACTATCCCATAGCCACATAAAACCCCATAAAAAGACCATTTTATTGTTGTGAACATTAGGATAGTTAATGTGAGCTAATATCCCTTTCAAACTCTAAGATTTTAACTTTTTTTTAGTGAATGAGTTAACCTTTAGAAATAAATTTTTATCATCTTGGGAGCAGTTAGTTTTTAGTTCCGTACTTTTCCATTTCTAATTTACGAATGAAAAATTATTATTTTTTGGAATATTTTTTCTGTTAAAATTTGAGGTGGAATTCAATATAGATGGGTAAAGTTTTATAAACCTCCCGTGATTGGGGAAAACAAGATTTTAATATTTTTTGGTGAGTGATAATGATTTAGTTATGTTTTAAAATTTATTGTATTCGAGGGCATGCACAAGAATAAGTGTAGGGGAGTTGATGTTATTAATTTATTCATAAATTCTTATTTTCCCCCATTACTTATTTTATACGAAATGTGTATAATTGGTGTGAAATAATAACATTTTAATATTATATATAATTTTTTAGCATTACTTTAATTAATAAAGATTCTAGTCAGTTAAATGTTTTAATCATAAATCTCATCCTACTGATCCAAATTGTTTTATTCTTGTATTCTTGGGTTCCTTATTTAATTTAGATCATATCATTATAAAGAACTTGCGTCCAATTAGGCCATTTAAATGGATATATGGTCCACAAAAGTAGTCCCAAAGAATATGTGTAAAAAAAGGACCATCTATGATGCTTGAATTTCTGGTGTCAATCAAAAAACCAAAATTTGATTAACCTCCAAAATATTTTCATTATTATCAAAAGGAACAATTATTAAAACATTCAAGTCCCAACTCCAATAATATGGGGACCAAATGATTATTTGAAGTCCATCCCACCTTTCTGTCTAGGAATTAAACTTATCACACATTTATTAAATATTATTATGATATAAACTTATATTGGAGATTATATTTTTTAGTGTGAAATATAATATATAGGTGTAATAATTTTTATATGAAATAGTTCATATTTGAGGGCATCTTTTAATTCAAAAACCCATTCACATTTTGGCCTTCAAAAAAGTCTGGATTGAAATGGACAGATTACAATTGTTTAATAAAACCACCATAACTTTGGTTCCCTAACTCCAATGGCCTCCAAATGTTTATACTATACTATAAACATTAATATATTCAACATTTAATAAGTCAATATCTATATATTCGTTTTTCTAGTGTATCAAATTGGAGATCCAAGTGGAGGGTAAGATTTGGATTGCAAATAGTCCACCACCTTGGGCTATAAATACATCCCCCTATTCTCCTTGCATGGGGTTGTAATTTCAGAAGATAGGAAGAGAAATTTTTATGAACAAAGCCCTAAAAATGTTTTGGGTGGACCTTCCAAACTCAAGTTTTAACTTGATAGACCCTTACACCTCTCTATGTTTTCATGTTCTCTTTCAATCGATTTCCATTTTTAATTTGTAAGTGTTTTCTTATAATTTAGATTCAATATTAATGAAAGATTCCTCATAATCTCTTATTATCATTAATCCTATGTAGTCTAATAGTATTTTTCTTAAAACAGTTTAAATCAAGTTTAATACCATTCTCTTATTTCACTTTCTCAATCAATCAAAAGTGTGTTTTTCCTCTCTTCATATTTCATGTGTGTTTGTTTGGTGCACTAATCTTATATTGTCCTATACTTTTTATTTTATTTTAAACCCATCACCATAATAATCACTACCGAATTAATAAAAATATCAATGTCTGAGTAAATTTACCATTGTGTTGAATCATAAATTTGGGATATTAAGCGATTGAGAGCTTTTTCTAGATGAATATTCATTAGGTTAATATTGTGTATGTTGAACATAAAATATCATAGATTAATGATATGTTTTGTTTATAATTTGGATTCCATGGATTATTGGAACCATAAATACACTAATATAAAAAGTATTGGTTGATAATAGAACCCTAGTTTAGTTATTTCTTGTCTTAAATCCTTTACACTTGGGTATTCCAAACCAAATTATCTTGTGAAGTGGGTGTTAATTTAATGCAATATCAAGAAAAGATCAAAGATTTAATATTATTAAATCTTTAATAATAAACCCAACCAAATCTTTATAAACTTTTTAAATAAACCAAAATTAATCAATATTTTTATTTTTTTTCTTTTTGAGCAACCCCCCATTAAAAATAAAAATCACAAAACTATTGAATATAAAAAAGTATCATCACTGAGGATTCGACCCATGTTCCGCTATACACATTAGCAAAGCATCAAACCCTTGAACAGTTGATAGGTGATAATTGTCCATTATTCAATGTCATGTACATCGTCTAATAAAATGTTTTTCTTTTAAAATTTTATAGTGTTACATTCTCCCCATTATTGAAAAACCCGCATCGAAAAGGGGTTAATAAAAAAACGTCTTAAAAGAAAAATAAGTATAAACATCATCTTGAATAAAACAAAAATATTTTTTCATGTAGGAGAACATTGGTAACAAGTGATGATATGTACATAGAAGAAAAGTGTAAACAATTTAAGAGTGATAGTGTTCATTGATTATAAGAATGTGAATGATCAATGTAATGTTAAGGACCTAAGAAAACATAAATATGTGATGATGTATAATAGAATTTTATTCATTATATATAAAGATATTAGTATAACATATTTTGTTTTAATATTCTTTTATTAAATTTCATGAATTATTTTACTATCTATGAATATTATGAAATATAATTAATTGATATAATTATATTTTATAATAACAATTTTATAGTTTGGTTATTCCTCAATAAATATCAAATTAATTACGTTCCCCCATAAATGAATATCCAAAAATGATGTGTCTGAAGGAACCATCAAAAGAGGATTTCCAAATAAAGATCAAAATGAGCTTGATTGATAAAAATTAACCTTGAAGATGATGTCTGATCTTGACTTAGGGGAGATCATGGAAACTTATTGAATTGAATAAGGCCAATATTTAATATATTAGACCAAATATAGATGAAACTCATGTTGATCCTCATCCAAATAAAAAAGAGTAAGGATGAGATCTGAATCCATCTTTGATAACCGATTCATAGTAGGAACAAATTTTGAAGGTGATTCACTAATGAAGATTCTGAGATGGGGTAGTGAGCTCAATTCTCACATGGATCAAACTTTTATTTGTGAGAAATAATTACTAATAATTTCTTGTGAAATTTCTAAGAGATCAATTTAAAATATTATTCGAGGGTCAGAGCAATGTATATGTTTTTTTGAACTCATATCAAGAGGTAGTATGAGTGTTGTGGAATGATCGTGATGAATAGAAGATGATCATTGAGAAACACTAATATTAAGTGTGTTCCAAATTATAAAAAAAAGGGAACCCAAAAGGATGAAGTAGAGTTGGGATTTAATGAATATTGAGAATTTATGCTCATTAATTTTTTATTGTTGCAGATCAGAGATTTGAATTTAGTAGGGCCTAAGTAGTTCCCCACTGTTATGGTCCGAATAACAAAATGCAGTACACATATGGGGTAAAAAAATGATCCAGTAAACCCAAGGGTATAAGTTTTATGGTTTTATCATTGATTTAAGGTTTAATGGATGGATGCATATCAGAGATTACATTCATTTCAGGCAATTATGTGTTATAAAGAACTATTAGAGAGATCTTATTAAAGAAAAATAGATAATTGTATTTTATAATGAAGACATAGCTCACCCAAAAAATAACTAATTCCCAACCCCACAAAAACCAAACTAATATTATCCTAAGGTTTTGGGTGTTTATGATTAAACTTGCTGTAGATAAATATATCATGATACTTTTTCATCAAAGGAGAACTAATAATTTAAGATTAGGTTAGTAGGATGAAGTCAAATAACTGTGCTATAATTTAAAGATGATTTCAATCTAAGACAAAGGACAGGAGGAGAATATAATAACATATGTAATAAAACAACTGAAATTTATAGAAAAAGTGGAAGTTAAAATTCATATAAAATTTATAAATTATTGTTATCATGTGCCCTAAATTCCACATTGAATGTAAAAGAGAGTAAAAAATAGGGATGGTGTCGAGATTGAGGAGGAAAGTGAGAATTCAAAGCTTTAAAATAGAATATTAATTAAATCAAGATGATCATGTAGGACATTATCATCTATTTGAAGAGATCAACTTTATCCATAGGGAGGTGAAAATAAATAGTGACAACCAACATATGGCTGCAGGGGATTCGAGGTGAATTAGAAGAGATGACTACATATATTGATATGAAATACACCCAATTTGAAAAGGGTTAACACCAAACATTTTATAAAAAGGTACCATTCATTGAGTCATGTATAATTATTCATTTATCAGTTACCATTAGGATCATTAGGATATCAATGGAAACATAAGAGAACTAAGAGATTCATGAGACAACTAGAGTAATAATTATAGCTTCTCAATAGATAATCCTCTTTAAATTTTCTTCTTCATTTATTTATTTTTATCATGAATTTAATATTATATTTTGTTAATTTTATCAAGAATCTCATTTAAAAGACTTATTGGGGAAAATCAAATAATTCTTCTATTACTTTTACTACTTCATTATCTCACTTCCATTACTTGGATTATATTATTTACACTTCTCTTAAAGTAATTTTAATTCTAAAATTTTAATAATTAATAGACTTATTCTTGGTCTTAATACAAACTATTTAGAAATATTTTCTCAAAATCTTTGGAAATGTGGTTTTTTACCAATGAATAATATACCAATATCAATGAAAATTGATCTCAAGGGAACCAATTTCACCATCTTTCTCCCTATATATATATTCAATGGTATAAAAACAACTAAATATAACAGTTGAATTCTATCCCTCTAAATTATTTAGATGGAATCTTATTTGACGTGGCTCACTAAATTTTTTTTAATTAATAAATATAACATTAAAATGTAATAATTTGAAATTTCCCCCAAATAATTCATTACTAGTTGTTACTCATGTTGTTTTATCTTAATTTTATCCTAAATTTCTATTCCATTTCATCATTTCATCATCATCACTTGTACACACTGCTACTATCATTTAATTCATTTTTTCATTTTTTTTGTTCTTTTCTTGAGTTTTTGATTATTTTCTCATATTTCACACAACCTTTCTTATAGATTCAACACTATCTTACTTATATAATAGTATTATGTAGGAAAAAATGAAAAAAAATTACTTGTCTAATGAATGTTTTGTAAAATTTTACATTATTTCCATGGAATTATGTTTTCATCCAAGAAAGAAGAAAATAAGAAACTCAAAAAAATTGAAACTATCATAATATTTTCAAAAAATAACATAATATGGTTTTGAACTGCTTGAATTTTTCATGAAATATATTGAATACACATTATATCTAGATCTAAAATTTTAGATCTTATAATAAATAAAATTGATAAATACCTAAATGCTCTTAAAAAATTAATGAAGACCATATAAAATTTTGAGGATGAGTGAGATGATAAAAATCATGAAAACATTTTTCCATTCTAACCTTGAAATGATGTTGTAAAAATACCAAGAATGATAGAGTATAAACTTCCACAAGATTCAAGGAACATTTTTTTAACTCTGATATTCCCAATAGCCTAGAATTATGAATTAAAACACACATACCTCTAACTAATTCCCATATTCAATGGAATACCTAATAAATACTACAATTCTTTTATTAGAGATTTTAAAAACATAGTTCACCAGTTTCCACTTTAGGGGTTAATTGAGGATGACGTCAATTGAGAGATTTTACCTTCAATATAGATGGATATTCTAGGAGCTAGTTTCTTGCTTTAGATGAAAATATATTTGAAACATAGGAATAAATCTATGAAACATTTTTTCAGTAAATTCTACCCTAAAAGTTTAAATAGAGAGTTTATAAAACAAAATTACTCTCTTTTACCGAGAAGACTGAGTGGACATCCATAAATTATGTGAAATTTTTAAGTACTTAGGTAATTGAAACATTACAAGATTCCTTCCTATCTATTTATGGATACCTTTTATAATGGTTTTCACCTTTTTGTCGAAACATGGTAGACTAATTAATTTTTTGAAGGAAAATACTTAGATAAAATAAATAAGTAACTTAGAAAAATCTACAATCGTACTTTACATAAATCATAACTTTATTATTCTTGGGGGTGAAGAGTTAACAGTGGAGAGTTAACAATTGGATTATGGTTGAGAATGAAATATCAACTTGTATAAATAAACGAAAAATTATAGTCTTTAATCAATCAAAATTCCACTTCAATTTTAAATAAAATTTGTTTTCAAAGATAGAACCAAATCCTTCGAGAACACCTCCAACAATGTGTCATGTTCGACCACTCTAGTTACTATTGTTCTAATTATGACATGTCAGTCCAATATTTATAAGAATAAAAATTTGTAGGGTGTGTCCCTAGAATTCGTTCTTTATATGTCCCATTATCTAATAATTACAATCAAGGTTATCAAAACTACACTAAATTTTCATATAGAGTGAACAGCATAATTAAAAAACCTACCCTAGATTCCCATAGTAGTATAGGAAAAATATTCCAAAATCAACACATGGATAAAACCACTAATCCCCAATGGAAAATAAAAAATTCATACATTAAATGTTAAGAAGGATGAATTCCTAGGAGGCTAAAAAAATCCAAATAAGATGATATGTTGAAATTTTTAGAATTAAAAATGGTACAACTGTTTATGGTACTGAACACAAGACATAAGGGTAAGATTCATAACACAACTAAAATGAATCCTTTGGAAATTTCTATGGTTTTCACAACTAGGAGTGGTTTAAAATCCATTATGAGTGATAAAATGAGACTAGAATGGCCTAAGAAGAAACATTTAGTAGAATTAAAAATAAAGTCCTATAATTTCTTGAATATAAAAAATATATATCCCTGAAGAATATAAAAAAATCCTACGTTGTAACTTAAAAAATAAAAAACAAATCTTAAAAACTATGAAGAATAAAGGTAAGTATAAGAGTGAGTGAGAACAAGAATGGATTTATATAGTCTTAAATAATCTGGATCCACACAATCCTTTCCATTATATAATTATAAAAAATAAAAAATATGATTCTCTACCTAAATTCCATGAGAAGTTTAAAAAACATTACATTAATATTCCATTACTTAAAGCCTTAGTACATATCCCATCATATCTTAAAATACTTGATTTATTAAAATAAGAAAACCCTTGAGAATTGTTTCACCTTTTTTCTTATAGAGGATTTAAGTGATTTTATATAGAATATATTAACCTCTAAGATCGAACACCTATTTTTTTAAACTCATTCACATTTAAGAATATCAGAAAATTCTACTTCCTTTTAGACCTTGGGGCTAGTAAAAATTTTATCCCTTACTCATGGGTTTTTTGTTGATATTAGGAGACCTATTTACCACCAAAATTTTATTACAATTGGTTAGTCACTAAATCAAACATACCATAGGAAGAGTGGATGATCTGGTATTGGGATTTGGGAAAGTATTATTGCATGCTAACATTCTTGTTATGGAAATGAAATTTGAAAAGGAATTCCCTATATTGTTTAGTAGGACTTTCATTTCCAATAGGGGAGCAGTTATCAATGTTTTCAAAGGGAAATTGATTTTGAACATGGGATAAAAAACAAAGGAATATAATGTATTTGAGATATGTAAGGTGACCCCTCAGATTTTAGAATTCTCTAAAGATAAACTGTGTGAAATCAAAGAACTATTTAAAGAGGAATAATTTTTTTAAGAATGATTAATGAGACTAAGAAAACCCACACCTATTAAAAATTATATATGTATCAGTTAATGTGAGGAAAAATAG
Organism: Viscum album; assembly: GCA_963277665.1. Lineage (NCBI taxonomy): Eukaryota > Viridiplantae > Streptophyta > Magnoliopsida > Santalales > Viscaceae > Viscum > Viscum album. The sequence goes on from OY728165.1 coordinate 1,148,667,638, forward strand.
TCTAGTGATGCATATGCAGGTGAGTTTTGAAAAGATATTGATATGTTTTCTAAGGAAAACATCTTAAAACTAACCTTGAAATATAAATATATGGATGTATCCATTTTGGATAGTTGTGGGGATGAGGATTTCTATAGCTCCTACTTTTACGTTAAGAATAACATTGAAGACCATGGGCCACTAAGAACCAAGAGTCCTCCATACTTACAATAAGTACCATAATTAGATCATAGACTATTACCTCATTACATGAAATGTTATTTTTTGGGTGATAATACTTTACTACCAGTTATCAATTCTACTAGGTTAGGGAACATTTAAGAATAAAAATCTCTAAATGTTTTAAAAAGGTATATATAATCCATAGGATTATCCATATCTAACATCAAGGGTATCAACCCTTCATTATACATGCATAAGATTCCTATAGAACCTGATCATAAGCCATGGGTATAGGGAAAAAGGAGGATCAACACCAATATAAAATATGTAGTGAGATAAAAAGTGATAAAGCTCCAACATGCTGTGATTATCTATCCCATTTATGATAGATCATGGGCTTTCCATTTCCATGTATTTAAAATAAGGGGGGATATACTATTGTGACTCATTAAAAAAATTATTAAATTTAGTTTAGAAAATAAACTATGTGAATTTTTGGATTATAGAAATATGAACTTATCCACTAGAAATGATCATTTTTCTATGTCATTATTAGACCAAATTCTTTAGAGGACTGATAGAAATGGTTTCCTTCACTTTTTTGGATGGTTGTTATAGTTAAAACCAGATCCTTCAAGCTCAAGAATATAAGGAGAAAACTATATTCACATTATACTTTGGGACATTTACATATAAATGAATTCACTTTAGAATGTGTGGTTCCAGAAGTACCTTTCAAAGGTGTATTATGTATAGTTTTTAGACTAGACCGAGATGATGATGGAGGTGTTTATTAATTTATTTTATATTGGCGAAACAAATTTTAGAAATACCTAGAAATTCCGTAACTCATATTTTAGGGGTTTCAAGAGATGAACCTAGTTCTAAACTTGGAAAAATTACAATTCATGGACACTAAGTGTATTATTCTTTGTAATAAGGTATCTAATAGGGGAATGAAGGTGGAAAATTATAAGATATAAGTGATTCAAAGGATACCACCTTGAAAATTTGAATGTAATTAGATGTTTTTTGGGGAACAATGATTTCTACTTGAGGTTTAATGAGGATTTATCTAAAATTATACAATCTATTTATACTCTATTGGTCAAGGACACAACATTTGTTTTTAATAAAAAATCATTTGAATCATTTAATTTTCTCAAAGAAAAACTAACATCAATACCAATAATCACTAATATATACTTGAAACTATGCTTCAAATTAATTTGTGATGTCATTTATCATTATATTGGGTTTATATTGGTATAAAAGAAAGATAAGAGTACAAAAGTAGTGTATTATGATATTAAACTATTGGTTAATCCAAAAATAAACTATAGTTCCACTGATAATAAAATTTTAGAAGATTTGTTTTCTCTAGAAAGATTCAAATAGTATTTTATTGTGTTTAAGATTGTTATTATCATTATTTGTGTTGCACTTAAATATCACATAACAAAGAAATATGAAAAAAGTTTTATGAGATGGATCCTTTCATGATAAAAATTTTATTTGGAAATTAATGATAGGAAAGGAACTAAAAATTTATTTGTAGATAAAAATTCTAGGATACCCAATATCCAAAGTAATTACCCAAGAGAGATCAAATTTTGTTTCCCAGATGAAAACCTGCTTGCTGTTTTAGTGAATAAAATTTCTTGGTTTGTATATTTTAATTATTTTCTTATAGTAAGGGTGATTTCTAAAGACCTCACACATAATTAGAGAAAGAAATTTATTTTTTATCTTAATCACTACTTTTGTGATGAACCAATTATATTTTGGTGGCGTTCCAATGGTTTCTTGAGGATATATTTCCCTAAAGAAGTAATTTTGTCTATTTTAGAAAGGTATCATTCTTCACCATGGGTAAGACATCATGGGGGAAAGGGAAAAACCATAAGGTGCTTCATGTTGTGTTCTATTGGCCTACTCTTTTTTGGGATTCTAGAATCATATTAGTGGGATGTGGTATGTTTAATTTAACTTGGAATATTAGAAGGAAACATGAGTTTCCTCAAAAATTGATTTTAGTGGATGAATTTTTTTCGGTTTGGGGATGTATTTAATTGTACCTTTTTCATATTCATATGTATATGGATATATCTTAATATTTATTGAATATGTTTCCATGTGGGTTGTGGTTGTAGCTCTCCAAAATAATCAATCTTGTATTATGGTGAAATTCATCAAGGAAAACATTTTTTTTCAGGATTTTTGGTATGAAAATATTTTATCACTGATAATTGAAAACACTTACCAAAATTTAAATAAAAGGATTTAATGGATTAATATGTGTTTTAATATAAAATTGGTACCACATAATATCCTCAATATAGTTAGAAAGATGAGGTTTCATATATGAAGCTTAAACATGTATTGAAAAAAAATTGGATCATAAAAGAAACATTTCCTAATTTTAGTTAAGGCCTTGTGGGATAGTAATATTTCTTGTAAAACTCCAATCAGATATCCCACAATCATCAATTTTTAGAAAATCAAGCCATCTTTCTATAGAGTTTCATAATAAGTCTTATTGGGTTGTTAAATCATTGAGATTTGATTTAAACTATACTATTCAGATAAGGCTGTGGGAATTAAGTAAACTTTATAAGATTAAAAGGGAGTTGTTTAAAAATTATATAATTTATAAAGAGAGGACAAAGGATTTTCAGGAATCCATTATTCAGAATATAGATTTCAAGGTAGGTCATAGAGTGTTGCTTTTGAATTCCATACTTAAAATATTTCTTGGAAATCTAAAATCTACATGGTATGGACCATTCACAATTCAAAGAGTGTTAATTAATAGAGAATTGGAGTTTGTCGAAGAAGATAATTACACATTATTAGTTAATGGTAAAGGGGTTATACATTAATTTATATTAAAAAATGGGATTGTATTCCATCTCTATCCTTGAAAATTAATCTCTCACTAATTTCTAAATGAAGACATAAAATTCATTGATTTGTGGGAGTTAACCCATGAAAATTAGTGTGTAATTTATTTTTTCTTTACAAAATGTGTGATCCTTATCTTTCTCCCAAAAACCTAGTCGACGTAGCTGGGTGACTGCATGACATGTGTTCATTCTGGTACACTCCATGTAGTTGAGTTTATTACAAACCCCATATCCATCAAATGGATTCTATACCCACTTATAATTCCATATAATACACCATTTAATCACCCAAAATTAGTGTTAAACACCTCCATCGATCGATTTCGGCCCTCAGATGGTCAGAAATCAAACTTCCAATCCTATGCTCGATGAAACCACACTCCTCATGTGATTCCCATCATCATTGATTCCATAGATCCAAGATCTGTGGATTATCACCAAAATTCCATCCTAATCCATCTATAAAATACCAATTCATTCACTATACATGCATCCACCCTGAATCTGGGGGTTCAATCACACTGGAACTCACCCTGACAATGTCGAACTACAACCACATAGGCCAAAAATGAAGAACATTAAGAACAGTGGGGTAAAATTACAAGAAATAAGGTGAATCAATCATTGGATAAGAATTATTGGAAAATAATTTTAAAATTATGTATAATTGGGGTTAAACTAGGACATGAAAATATAAAAATCAAACAACCAAATTATTCATCAACGTGGCTCATGCGATGGGTGTGAAAATGCAGAATAAAAAGAAAAATATAATCCTTGAATAAAAGATATAATGAAAATGGATAGAAACCCAAAATTTATGATACTTCCATAAATTATGTATTGATCATAGGTGAAGAACATGTTCTCTAGTGATGGGGATGATCCAATGCCTTCGTTGTCTGTTGATTTACCTTGATCTGATCACCAAGTGTTATTCAATCGTGATTCACTAACGACGGTTGTCAGAGATCTCCAAAAGAACCTATTACGGGTATCTGACAAACCCTAGATAAATTTCACAAAAAAATATTTATATAGGACTCTATTTTGGTCATTCAAAAAAATTCTTTATTTTAATTTAAATGTACATACCAACAATGGACTCATCCAAACATCTGACAATGACCAACATCGGGTCATGCATAGGGTAAACCCCACACTCCCGATTCAATTATGGTCATAGATTTTTGATATTATAATAAATTCATAAAATATTCCATTATTTATTAAAAACATTTCATGTGTGATATAAAATATATTTAATTTTTTATAAAATTAATTTTGGAATCACTGGGCCTCAGATCCATGTACTGTTTCAATGTCTAGATCCAAAAATATTCCTTGATATATTTCAAATTCTTACATAGAAAAAGTAGAGTCTCTAAATTTTTCCATCCTTTAAATATTTTTATCCCCTAAAAGAAAAAATTAAAAAAAGGGAATAGAAAGACCTTATCTTGATCTATCACTACCATGGTTTCTCTTGAATGCTCCCATTCCACCACAAAACATGAACCAAGGGAATGGTCCATCCATGTAGGATCCTCTACCAGTAATCATCTATCAAAACAAGTTACTCCAAGAAGATGATTACATTCTTGATGTCCATCTTGCACTAGTAAATAATTTTTGTTGGATCATTCATGTATCTCCTTTGCTGCAACACATGTAAGATGTCATGAACTAACTACAACTATGGGGATAAGATTATGTGGTAAGAAAACTCACCAACCATTGACAAGGGATCAAACAATCCAATGAACATATTGGATAGCATTCCACCCTAGAAAAATATCCTCAATCCTCTTCATGGGGAGACTCTCAGGAAAATATAGTCTCCCTGATTTAACTTTATGTTCCTACAATGTTTTTATGTATAAAATTTATGCCCACTCTAGGATATCCTCATCTACTCATGGATCACCTGAACCTTATCTATCATTCCGTACACTATCTATATACCGAAAATAAATTACTCACTAATCTTAGTCCAATATAAGGTTGATCTTCAGGGTATCTCATATAGGTCCCCAAAAGGTCTCATGATGATAGTAGAGTTATAGATATTATTATAGTAAAACTCTACCAATGGTAAGTGTTATTACAAGCTCTATAAAAGGTCTAATATGTGAGCCTTCAACATATCCTCCAACACCTAGATCATGCGCTCAGTCTACCAATATTTTTAGAGGTGAAAATATGTACTCATCCTTATCTAGGTCCCAAAGGCCTCCTATAAACATCTCTTTAACCATGAAGTTAACCACACATCACATTTAGCGAAGATCATCAAGGGAACCCCATGGAGTTATACATTCTCCTTCACATAAAATTACTCCAAACTCTCCACTGAACTCTACACCTAGAAACAAAAAAAGTGGGCCTACTTAGTAAATTGGTCAACTATTACCAAGATGGAATTATGAACCCTCTCTATTTATGGAATCTCTATTACCAAGGACATGTATATTTTGTTTCATTTCCACAACAATATTCCAAGTGGCTGCAAAAAACCTACTAAAACCAAGTTCTTAGCCTTCAGTTTCTCACATGTGAGACACCAAGGGATGAACTCAGTAATACCCCCCCTATACAAACCCACCAAATCTTCTCCTAAAGGTCACTATACATCTCTCCTATACTAGGAAGTATTGTAAAAGGAGAAGTGAAAAAATCAATCATCACCTCCTCTTGCATCATGGTGGGAACCAAGATCTATTCCTAAAAAAGATGACATGATTCCCTCATTTTAAAAATCTATATGGTGAATCTTCTAAGGATATCTGGTCATTAAGAAACTCATAGTCAATGTATCCTAATTGAGCTTTCTTCACATGATAAAGAAAAAGTGGAGTCAACACCATTTACTAGTGGAAAGATGCATCCTCCTTCTCTACCTGGGTTAGCTATAACGAAGACAATTTCTTAGATGTATCCTCCACTAGATGAGAATGGGTCTATCTACCAAGGGAATCTTCATGCACATTTCCCAAACCATCATTATAGACTATAAAAAATTAATTGTTCTATAAGAAATCCAACCAACACCTCGGTTTTATGTTTAAATCTCTCTGGGAGAATACATACCAGAGAATATAATGGTCTGAGTAAACAATAAAGTTCTCCCTCAAAAGATAGTTCCTCCATATCCTTATAAAAAAGACTACCGATGATAACTCTAGGTCATGAGTTTCATAGTTTTTTATCAGGGGATCTCAAATTCATTTACCCATATGAAATCACTATTGGGATCTATATCAACACATAGTTGATCCCAACTCCACAAGAATTGGAATACACTATATATTCCATGCCCTCCTATAACAGTCTCAAAACATGGTAACTTTTTAGCCTAAGACTAAACTCCTCAAAGGCTATTTATATCTACTCAGTCTAGGTAAATGACTTCCCCTTCCATGTTAGGGTGTTTAAAGGGGATGTAATCATGATGAAGTCCTACAAGAACCTCGTGTAGTACCCTATCAATCCAAGAAAACTGTAAAAATATAACATAATCTTGGGTGGATAGCAAGAAATCATTGCATTGATATTCACTGAGTCCACTTCTAATACATGATAATAAATGAAATTCACAAAAAAGTGAACATCATAGATCTAGAACAAGCAGTTCTCGATATTACCATAATGATGGGGATCTTAATTCAAGTCTAATTCCATCCACAAGTACTCTTTGTGCTCCCCCTCTGACACACAGTATATGATTATGTTATTAATGTAGACAACTAAAAATTAGTGCAAATATGGTTGAATATCTATATCATCATATCTATAAACATAGTTTGGGAATTCATCACACTATAATACATCACTAAGAACTCATAGTGTCTATAATGGAATTAAAACACCAGCTTTAGAATATTAGCTTCATGAACCAACAACTGGTGGTAGTCAGATCTGATATTTATCTTTGAGAACTATCGTGCACCTCAAAACTGATCAATGTGGTCATAAATCCTTAGATGGGGGTATTTTTTCATTATTGTGTCTTGTTTCAGGAAATGATAATCAATAAAATGATGGAATTTTTCATCCACCTATTTTACAAACAATAAGGGAACTTCCCAGGGGGCAAAAATGGGTCTAATAAAGACCATCCCTCCAAAATCATCTAACTTAACTCTCATATCCCAGATCATAGTAGGGTCTGTTTGATATTCCATAAAATATATCAGAGTAGTCCTGGGGTGTAAGTTGATGAAAAAATCCATCTCCTTCTGTGAAGGTATCCCCAGAACATCCTCAGGGAAGAGGTCCATATAATCATCTATGAATGAAAGAACCCAGATGCCTAAAGTTCTGATTACACCAAGAGATAAAATCACAAACTGATGGGTGATGGGCTGTAACTTTCTACTAGCAAGGCCATGTCACTCCACATTGATATTTCTCTCACCCAAAAATGAGAGTCACATCCCACCTATCTAAAGGAATCTAAATCATCTATGGTGACAGTCGATCTGGGATCAGATTGTGGACAACTAGTCCATACCCATAATGATTGAATATGGTCTCATAGTTCACATAAGAAACTCTCACCACCAACTGATGGCTCTCTCTCCCAGTAGATAAGAGATATCAAATAAGCATTCACTATTGGAACCTAAATTCATAGTTGTTGGGTTATATTCTCAACTGGGATTTACAGCTATTTCACAAAGAGAAAATATATGAATGAATGACTCAAACCTTTGTCTAATAGTACTAAATAATGAGTATAGTAAACATAGATTGTACCTCTAATCTTCTTGTGATCTGTTGGGTCATAAGCCTCCATAGTCTGCAACTACCCATGGACCCAACCACTAGCTCCCTAATTCTAGTGTGGTCCTCCTGGTGGTGGTGGTGGTGGAAGTAGATCATAACATCATACACCACCTATAGCTCCTCTTTCGGGAGCCACACCTTCTCCTCTGCTAGCTCCACCTCCCCAGGGGAAGCCCTGGCCTTTCTTGGAAGATCCATGATCATGAAATTGCCTTTTCCATAGCAGTATATCCACTACCTTCTTTCCATCCTTATCTTATTGAGCTGGTCAATCATGTGCTATGTGGCTTCTCCCATCACATTCATAACAACTCTCTTCTATGGTATTCCATGGTCCCCAAAATTTTCCCTGATCTGCATGACCATGTGCCTAAGTCTGATCATGGGTATGACTCATATCCATCGACTCCTATTATCTAACAACTTATGTAGACACCTCATCCCTAAGATTCCTACTGACAGATCTAGATGTGTTGGATCCCTCATATAGGAATCTCTCCATCACCAACGCCCAATCTAGCTCTCCAACATACATTAGAATTCACATAGGTACCACACTTGCATATATGTCTCTACGGAGATCCCACTCAAACATCTGCTCCCAGAATAATCAATATGTAATCATGTCTAGGGAATACCATGTATGGTAAATGAAACCCTGAAATACTCAAAAACTATCATCCCTCCCTACCGAAGCTCCAATAACTCTGGAATCTGAACTAAGCACAAGAACAAGGGGTAGTACTCAAGACAAAACTGTTGTTAGATGTAAAACCATGAGAGTGGCGAATCATCATGTATCTACATGAACAGACTTTACTATCCCCTAACTTCCTCATGAAATTTACTAGATATTAGTGAAATCATCTAATTATTTTGGGTTCGTACAAGTCTGAAAACTCAAATCACCATCTCAAGACAATCCACCACTGCTTGGGGAACTTTCTCACCGTAGCACTTCAATGGCCATTGGAACTAGAACTCATGTAGTGCACTAGGAATGTGTGTATCCTCATCCTGCTCTATTAGTATAATATACTACTCAAAAGTTATTGGTAATGCTACTTGCCCACCAAGACGAAATATCGAATGAGATGACCCCTAAAAGGAGGCCTCGTCACTAATCAGATCATCATTGTGATCCTAAAGCGGTAACCTGGATGGATATATTCATGAAGAAATAAAGAAAATTAATAAATATATACCATGTTAATATGAGAATGTATATATATATATATGGGGATAATAGTCAATAAGGACTATCAAAGGAATCAATCATATATGATGCATTTACCAATGTTCACTACAACCAATGTATATGTATTCCTAATCGACGAGGACTTAGTTAGAGTCTTCTTGAATGGATACATCGACCACTACACCAATATAGGATTCACTAGCCACAAATATGCACTCTAGAAATTTTGAAACTATTTCCCAAAATTCCCAACCAATCCTAATAATGGTAAAAAAACTCCAAACATCATCTAAAGGTAAAACCTCCATCTATTTCCAATATTCCACAATCAAACCCACCAAGGCCCACTTAGTTGGTAGAAGGCCAAGTCAAAACTACCCCAATATCACCTCTGTAGAATAGAGACTACAGAAAAGTGATGAAAGGAATAACTAAAATGGGAGTCCTTTTCCTGAAGTTCATATACACATGCACCCAACCATCTACATGCTGAATTTAATAGGAATAGTAATAAAATAATCAAACATCTAGAGTAAAAACAATGCATTTAATAACCTCAAATTAATAAAAAAGAGTGAAAAAAAATAATCAAAAAATTAAATGAATAAATACATGCCCAACTTGAAAAGATATCCCAACCTGACAATATTTGGAAAATGAATATAATTAAGGGATATCGAATCTTGATCTCCAAACCTTAACCACTATATGTGGTCAAATGTGCCCATGTATCCTTAAGCTCCAAAAATTCCACCTCCAACATTTCCGTCATCTATATAAGACACGGATCATACAGGAAAATACCATGTAGTGGTGAGTATATACATACATAGTAGGATGAACCAAAAATTGTAGAGGGATAAAAAGAAGACACGATAGAGGTAGTTATCTCATCCCAAAGATATAGTGAAATAAAACCAAATGAAAAGGATATATTCCCATAAAATAAATCCAGAAAAGTGGTAAAGAAGATCTTTATACATATCCCATCTCGAGATGATGATTATTCCTATAATTAAAACAGTCCATCAATGATGCCCAACATCTTGCGTGTTAATCTGAAGAAGTCGTGAGGAGGGTCTGAAAATCATCACTACTCTATAGCATAATGGTGAATAATCTATGTAGATAGAGTACCTATGCCTTGGCGTGATAGTGGAGTACTACATATGTGTCTATAAAATGAGTATGGAGGACCCCACACCATGGTGTGATAGGGGAGTACCATCTCCATGAATAGAGGACCCTCACCCTGGTATGATAAGGGAGTGCCACCTTTGTATCTATTCAAGAAGTATAGAAGACTATTTCCCTAGTTTGACTAAGGAGTAATGTATCTGTAGATATATGAATCACTCCCTAGTGTAATATGGGAGTGTCATGTCTATAGATAGATGACTTATTTTTTAGTCTGATAGGGGAGTACCACCTCTCTATCTGCACTCTCTAATGATCATACATGATAATTATCATTGTTGAGAATCTCTAGAAGTAGGATAATGTTCATAAAAGATCACATTTTATCTAAAAATTCACTATGAATTCTAACATTGTGTTCTACAAGGAAAAACATCCTTGATAGGTTAATCATGGTCCAAAATTTGAGTCAAAATGATGGATATACAAGAGGTAGAAGATTCAGAAAGAATTACATGACATGTATGAGTGGTCACATGTTAGGTGACCTCACCTGGCCTCCTAGACATTTCCCTTCCAATACATGGATTGGGTAGTCATGTAATCATGCACACTATGTAGTTCTCTTACATGACTTATCTCAGCTGCCTAGGGCCTACATTTTTTCACCTGGTTGTTCTTGTGTTAGTTAATCCATGCCCATGTACTTGGACATGTACCTGGTCATGCTCGGGTACTGGATAATGCCTTTGTACTCCTAGAGTACACAATGTCTCCTCCCACATAGGGTTATGGGCATGTTCAATTGGCATAATCCCAAGCTACTCTGGGAGGCTCACATGATGCGTGGCCCAGCCACATTGTGTGTGATTATTATCTTTTTCCTGAAACCCCAGTCTCTACATCCAGGGGACTACACATTGTGTGTTTAATCCTGTAAAATCTGTTTCATCTAAATTTTTTCATAACTCTTGATCTATCATGCTGCATCCATATCCACTGATCCCACAACTAAATCATTCATTTTACCACCTAAAATAAATGTAAAACACCTCCATCAGTCAATTCAGGACCTCCAGTGGCCATAAATTGAACTTCTGATCTTCCACATGAAGTTACCACACACCTTGTGTGCTTACCATTATCTTCTTCACTTTGGATCTCAGATCCAAAAAGTATCGCTCATACTTCATCCTTATCTATCTGAAAACAAAAATTATTTCATTTTACATTAATTTTCTATGAATCTGGGTTTCAATCATGCTCTAACCCACCCAAACAATGTAAAACCATGAACCTATTGGGAAATGCTGAAGAAAACAAAGAATGGTGGGGGAAAATCATAATGAAGAAGGTGAATAAATCATTGAACGAGAGTTATTAGCAAAAAATTTCATAATAGTGGATAATTTTGGTGAAACCTTGGACTGAAAATATAACAATAAAATAAACAAATTATTTATCAATGTATCTCATACGATGGGTGTGAAAACATAGAATCAAAATCAAATTATAATCCAATATTCAAATATTTAATCAAAATGGGTGGAAAGAAAAATTGATGATCCCTACCTCAATTATGAATCAATATTTGGTGAATAACATGTTATCCAATAGTGGGAAAGATATACTTCATTAATTGTTTATCAATTCACCTCGATCTGACCCCCAAGTGTCATTCGATCTTGATTCGACAAAAAAGGTTGTCAAAGCTTCTTCTAAGAATTTCTTATGGTTATTGGAATAACAATTGATAAATTTCATAATTACATATTTATAGAGGATTATATTTAGGTAATTTAAATTAAAATAAATAAATTAATCAGTTATTTTAATTCCAACATACTCGCCAATGGCTGCCTTATCCGAACATCTGATGTTGGCCAACTTTTTGTCACACATAGGGTAAACCTCACACTCCATATTCATTTGTGGTTTTAGATTTTTCATCTCAGACTCCATTCATGGGATATTTAATAATTTTAGAAAAACTATTTGTGCATGTTATAAAATATATTTAATATTTCTATAAAATTTACCCCTTAATCACCAAGTCACATAGTAACACATCTTATTGTTTCATGGATACAAAAATATTCGTAATATATATTTAAAAGTCTTATGAAAAAATAGAGTCACTGAACCAATCCAGAATTTTGTCAACCAAAGAAAGGGGAAACTAGTATTGAGCCTCATCTACGAACAAAAGAATAAGGATGTTCATCAGATCTATGTCTAATAATCGATTCATAGTCGGAACATACCTTGAAGGTGATTAAAAAAGATGATTATTTTGAGGTTTAGTGGTTACCGGAACCAAGGCCTAAAACAAAAAAAACTAAAAGGAACAAACTGTATCTTTTCATTATGAATTCTAATAATACATATTTATAAAAAAAATATGAATAAAATAAAAAATTCAAGAAGAGGGTAAGGAACATGGAGATTTATTGTGATTCGATCCCATAGGGCCCCACATACACGGTATGAACACCATACACACACACACACATTTTATTAATTCTCAAAAGAGAAATGATAAAAGGTTAAATGAAGCTACTAGGAATAGAGAAACTAAACTATAATATTAGAGAAAAATTTATAAGTTTTGCAATAAATTAAAACTAAAACTAAAATTTACAGTTTCATAGTTTGAAGAAACTCTAGCGGTCTAGTTATCTTGATGTTGGATGGTTAAAGCAAAATGAATTTGGATATGATATATTATTATTATTATATCACTCATAGAATTTTCATCATGAAGGGCCACACTTCTTCCTACAAGGATGGATATAATCTCCACTATAAGGCTAACAACAAGATGTGGTCAAGGAGATTGATAGGCATATAACACCAATATAACAGTGTGGTGATGGCGAGCTAGGGTTTCTCCTTTGAGAGGTGAGATCCCGAGACGGGAGAGAGAGAGAGAGAGAGAGAGAGAGTGTGTGTGTGTGTGTGTGTGTGTGTGTGTGTGTGTGAATACCCATATATGAAGAGACTAGGGTGCATGGCTCATCACTCCCCTAACACCCGAAAACCCTAGAAACTGCACTCCGAACTAGAGAACACCACACACATGTCACCCGAATAGACACTAAAAACCCTAAGTAACAAGTGGGAAACATAGACAACATCGATGAAATGGGCAGAAATATTGATCAAATAGAAAACAAAAACAACCAGAGATCCAACATGGTAGAGGAGTGTGTAGACAAAAGGCTGGATAAAATCCCAAGGACCAGTAAATATGAGCCCACATGGAACAATGGGCCAGTGGCCCAAATAAACAAACACAAAAATTTGTTATATAATTTTTGGAATTATATTAAATTGAAAAAATATAAATTTTTTAGTTATGGTTTAGAAAATATATGGTAGAATAAACAAGGAACGATTTCAATCTTAAAGACAAAGATAAAATACAACCCATAATTCAAAAATCTCCACCATATTCAATTGAAAACAATGATGTTATTGCACCTAAGGTTATGGAATAAGAACAAAGTTTAACCTATCTACACAAAATTTTAACTTTGATAGGACCACGACTTTATTTAAACAATCAGTTGGGTTTATGTCATTGTGTATCCTTTTGACACACACTATTCATGATTCCACAACATCTCTAAAAAAATTAAACCTAATATCAATGTGATTTAATTTACCATGGAAAACTAAATTTCAAAATAAATGAAGTGCTGATTGAAATAAAAATAGAAATTATTAATAAAATTTTATAGGTTTAGTTCAAAAGACAAACCATTCATCCATAAGGCCTCTTTCATTACTTCACTGATTGAAATATACTCAAACTTTGTGGTTGATACTGTAACAACAGACTGCATATTTCACTTCCTTGAAATGGGGCCACCCTAGGAAGAGAACACAAAACTCATGATGGATTTTTTAGAATCAACATTACCTTCATAATCAGAATCTACGTATCCAGTAATGAATTTAGCAATATTTACATCTTTACCACAACACAAAGCAATATTAGTGTTACTAGAGAGGTATCCTTAGAGACAATTAAGGTAATTCTAGTGTGGATCCCCTTGTGTAGACATAAATCTACAGAAGGTGTAGATTATATAGGCAACATATGGTCGGGTTCATATTAAACAATACATAACCATGCCTACTATTTTAGCATAAGGTATTTGAGACATAAATTGAATATCATCAACAACTATAGGTTCTTGTGTCAAATATATATTAAAATGCAATCAAAGAGGTATATTTACATGTTTAAGAGTTTAAAACAAATATCTCTTAAGAATTTTTAAAGAATAATCATGATGAGATAAGTATAATAGTTTTATTAGTCTTACCCTTATGATTTCAGCTTCAAATATTTTCTTAGATTCATTGAATTATTTCATTTAGAACGTTACATTTAATTGTGATTTGATAGAATAAATAAGGTTTATATTTTTTTCAAATGATAATAATGTCATAAAAATATAGAATTAAATAAATCATGTAGTTTTTCCTTGATTTAAAATAGAAACATGTATTTTATTGACTCCTAATGAATTGGTTGGACAACATGAATGAATCAAATATTATGTACTGCTACCTAGAGGCTTCCTTCATGCCATACAAAGATTAATTTAAAAGGAAAAGTTTCTTTAATTTTAATTCATTTGGATAACCATGAAGAGGTTTTGTATATATTTTCTCAATCAAATCACCATGAAAAATGTAGTTTTAACATTTAACTGTTCAACATGAATATCATTATAGGTAGAAAAGGATAATTAAAGTTTAATAATAGAATTCTTTGCAAAATGGTAAAAACTTTTAGAGTAATAAATTCCCTCTATTTGTAGGAAAACGTTTTCAACTAACCTTTCTTTATAATTGATTTTATTTCTCTCACTATTATCTTCCTTTATTTTAAATATCCACTTGGAACCAATTGTTTTTGCATTAGTTTCATTGTTCACAATAGTCCATGTGTGGTTTTTCTTTAAATATTTCATTTATTCATTCATGAAAAAGTCCAACTACATTGATTCTTTGTCTTCTAAGGCTTGACTATAGGTTTTATAATTATCATAATCAAGATCATAGGTTATATTAAAGGAATATGATTCCATATTATGCTGACTAAACCGATCATGGGATATGGGGACAATTCTTTCTCTATCTTGGGTCTGCTGGTAGTACCTTTTAGGGTCTATAGATTCATATTAAGAATCTGAATATGAATTTGATGAAGACTTATCCTAAGTATTAGGTTGTTCATTAGGTAGAGAGGGATCCACAGAAGCCTCAAACTAGGTTGGAACCTCAGTTTAATCAACCGGTTGATGGGATGGATCCCCGCTTCTAGATGTGGTGGCCTTTGTTTTAGGAGAGGAAGACTCGTGAAAGAAATCATCCCTACTAACCATGAGTTTTTGATATCTAGGTTTATCTACCAAGAATTTTTACCCCTTAACAACCTCGGGATACCCAAAAAAATACACTTTAGAGCTTTTGGTTCTAACTTTTCAGTATTAATATGAGAATAAGTTGTATAATCGAATAATCTTATGTATGAATATGAATAGTGATTACCATTCCACAATTCATCAAGTTTTTTAAACTGATTAATAAAAGAGTGACACCTATTAATCATGTGGATAATAGTGCTAGAAGCCTCTGCCCAGAATGATTTGGGGATGCATGATCATACAAGCATTCTCTAAACTCTTTCTAGGATAGTCATATTAATCATTTCTATTAATCCATTTTGTTGGGGAGTTTACCTAACCATTCTATGTCTTTAAAAAACATTAGATTCGAAAAAATTTATGAACACAATGGATATTTATTTAGGCCCACTATTTGTTCTTAGAGTATTTAGACTCCTCCAAATCTGGTTTTCAAATAATGTTTTCCAGGTTTTAAGGGTATAAAAAAATATTTGTTTTTAATAATATAAATCCACAATTTCCTAGAAAATACACCTATGAAGGAAAAAAAATAGAAACCTCCACCATGGGAGGATGTCCTAGATGGACCCTATAGGTCAGAGTGGACATATTATAAGGGGTTGGTGGATATGAAACTGGACCTCCCCAAGCTAACCATATTGGATTTTTTGTTTACATAATCTTCACAAAATGGAAGATTTCTTGGTGAGTTGTCATTCAAAAACCCTTTCATGTTGAGTTCCTCAATCCCATTGAGGATAACATTCCCTAATCTCCAATTATAAAGTAAAATATTATCAGTATTATTTTATAGACACTACCCAACATCTATTAATGGGTCTCTCGATTCAATACATACAACGGACTGAGTAAATACCACTTAAGGATGGTTCTAGAGCCTTTATAGATTCCAAGAAAACCTGTTTTAGACCTAATGGTGAACCCATTATGGTCTAGGACCACTAATGAAACCATGTTTCTTTGAATGTTGGGCACCCACCTAGATTAAATAAAGTATTGATAGTATGGCCCTAAATTTATAATAAAATTGATCCTCTACACTCAACGTTACACATCTTGTTTTTAATTAAGATCATATATACTTCTACCATATTAACCAAAAATAGCAATGACTCTCTGTAGGGACACATATGGAAAGAGAAATCTGAATTAAGGACCCACTCTTGATTGAGTGCATGAGTGGACACATTTAGGACCTCGATAGTTTCATAACCAGAGTCTACAAGAAGGGATTATACAGTGGGTTTTTTAGACTTTAACTCATTCTTCAGTTTTCTATACCAGGGTTTAATGTCCCCTGTTTTTCCACAATGAAAACAAGTTATTGTTCTATCCCTAGAATTAGACATTGATTTAGGTTCTTTATTTCGTTGGTTATTATATTATTAATCTTCTTCTTCTTAGTTTTAGTTTTAAGTATACCTTTAGTGAAAAATCTCTCTTGCACACCTTATATTTTCGGTGTAGAATACATTTCCTTATAAAGTGGTGATGATTTAACCACTTATAGGGCTAAAGAGTCTTGAACATACATCATGGACTCTGCAAGGGTGTCGTAGGAATTATCTAAATAGATTAAGAGGATCATTTCATGATCTATAGCATCTATAGAAAAATTATTATTGGATATGTATAAAATTAAATTATTAAATTCATCTAGATGGTATTTAGTTAAAGTGACAGGTTTTATTTTAAACGTAAATATGCAGTGTTTTTTTATAAAGCCTACCAACTAATGAAGTAGTCATGTATAGTTTTAGTTTAAACCAAATTATAGAAACAATAGGGTTATAATCTACTTACCTAAGGACTTTATCACCTAAATAAGGCATAAGGGAGCTATGTGCTTTAAGTAACACATCATGGGAAACATCAAAATAATCTGTAATAGGATGTATAATTTCATTCACAGTTATAGGAGGCTTCTTAGGCCCACAAAGGGCATCAATTATGCCCAAATATACAATATGGGATCTCATATTATTACCCACTACCTAAAGTCATTATAACTGTCAAATGTATCGATTTTATATCAATTTTATCAGATGTTTACCTATAGATTAGATGTCAAGTTCTTGTGGAAAACATTAAGCATATTCCCCCAAAAACAGACCACTCTCCTCAGTAAAAAATGTTTTATTAAAAGGGATATGAAATGTGGAGAGATATAAAAGAGACAGTGGATTTAAATTATTGAAATCAATAAAATAACGTAGAAATTTAAGAGTGAGTTTTCAGTTCATAAAATCAAGAAGAAACTAGAATTGTAAATAACGAAACTAAGAAACAATAATCAAATTTGATAGAAAAGATAAAGTGGCTCTGATACCACATTGTGATGTTGAGAGGATACCCAAACCAAGACAGAAAAACGAGAAACCAAAAGTAATGAACTACATATTGTTAATATGAAGGTGAATATTACAAATTTATAAATATAACATACAATAAATAAAAAAACGAAAGTACAAGGTAAATAACACAAAGATTTAATGTGATTTGGTCTCATAAGGATCTACATGCATGACAATAACACCACCACCCACACTCACATTATATTAATGAACAAAAGATAAAAGTTGAAATGAACCAGATAATACCAAAGAAAATAAATTTCAATAGAAAAGAATAATTTTTGGGTTTCACGGAAAACAAAAACAAAAACATATACTTAGAGTTTCAGAGTTTGAAGAAACATCGGTGGTCCTATTCTCTTGATGATGGAGGGTTAAACCACAATGAATATGGATTTGAGATCTTTTTCTTCTACTATTGATCATAGAAATATTATCAAGAATAGACCAAAATAATTCATACATAGAAGAACATTGTCTCCACCAGAAGACTAACAACAAGACATGGCTAGGGAGATCTACATGCGTAGAAATAAAACATAGAAATGAGGTGATGGAGAGCTAGGGTTTCATCTGTGAGAGTTGAGAGCCATAGTTGAGAGAGATTGAATTTATAGAGACTAAGAGATTGAGGTGCATGGTTCATCACTCCCCTAACACTAACACACCCTTGAAACCACACACCCAACAAGAGCAAGTCACACACATGTTTCAAGAACAAAAACCCAATGCCTCAATTAAAAATTTGTACACATGGATGAAATTGATGTAATGAATGGTGATAATGATCAATGGATATAAAAAACATCAACTAAATATACAACATGGAATATGATTTCATGTAAAATAGTCCAAAAAAAAATATAAGGCCTAGTAAATAATATTCCACACAGAACAGTGGCCCAACGGGACAAATAATCCCAATAGAAAAAATTGTAATGCAATTTTTTGCATTTAAATAAATTTTATCAACATAATTTTTTCATGAATGGTTCGCCAAATAGATTTTAGGATAAACATGGCATGATTTAGATTTGAAAAAAAAAGATAAAAAACAATACACAATTCACAATTATGAGATGGGGAAATAAAATAAATGATTTCATGATTCAATATTCAATTTGTGAGAAAGAACTATCATGTTTTCTCGATGAAATATTGAAGAGATCCAAGTTGAATACTGGTCAAGGGCCAGAGAAACACCAATGTTTTTTTGAACTCATATCAATATAAAGTATGATATTCTTTGAATAATCAAAATGCATTGAAAATAAAGATGATCGTTGAGCTACACCACTATCTAAGTTCATGCTGAATTATAAAATTCTAGGAACCCAAATGGCTACAAAAGAGTTATAATAAAATGTATTTTGATAAATTAGGATCACTAAATTTTGTGTTTTTACAAGTCCGAGATTTAAATTTGGTGGGGCATTTGTAGTTCCTCTATTCTATAGTCTTAAGAATGAAATGAAGTTCATGAATCATTATTTAAAAAATGTTCTAGTGAATCCAAGTAGTATGGTTATTCTAGTTTTTTTATTAATGGATGGTTTTATAGTAGACCACAACTCATAGATTACCTTTGTTTCAAACAGGGATGATTTGGAAAGAATTGTTGATGAGCTCAAATTGTATATGAATAAATTATTGTGTTTTATAATTAAGAAAGGTCCCAACCAATAATGAGTCGGTTCACCAGACCCGTCGAAAATTGATCATTCATTAAATCAGGGAGAATTATTC
Organism: Viscum album; assembly: GCA_963277665.1. NCBI lineage: Eukaryota > Viridiplantae > Streptophyta > Magnoliopsida > Santalales > Viscaceae > Viscum > Viscum album. Next base: position 1,148,687,376 of record OY728165.1, read on the forward strand.
ATTCATTAATCACCACCTAGAGCATCAGGGGATAATGAGGAAAATAGAAAAGCCTCTTCCACTTTTATTCTTAATTTATTTGTTGTTATCATGAATTCAATATTTTATTTTGTTAATTCAATCATTATTGTCACTTAAAGTCTTGTTGGTGGAAATCATATTATTTTACCTTTACATTTTGTACATCATTCTTCCAGTTATATTATTGGGATTCTATTCTTTCTTATTCTCTTAATGTCATTTTTCATCCAAAATTTTAAGAATAAATATCCTAGTTTCTGATTTTAATTACAACTATTAATAAATATTTTCTTGAAATGTTGTGACAAAAGGATTTAAACCAGTGAGAAATAAACCAAGATCAATGAAAAATAGATCTTTGTGGAACCAAATTCACCATATTTCCCCCTATGTATATTCATTGGTAGAGATACTACTAAATATACCAATTGAGATCCATCCCTCTTGAATGTCTGGTTGGCATATTCTTTAAATTGGTTACCCAATAATATTTTAATTCACAATGAAGTAATATCTATTTAAAATAGAGGAAATTTCAATTTTCCCCAACTCATTAACCACTGATTGTTCCTATTTTTGTTTTCTATTACTTTCATCCTCGATTTAGCTACCATTTAACCATTATTCTATCACCACTTATAAATGTTTCTAATTTAATTCATATTATTGTTTCTTGTTTTTCTATGTTCTTTTCTTTAGTTTTTTATTGTTTTCTCTTATTTCACACTACTTTCTTTAGGTGTTCAACCAATTCTCATCACATTAATAGTATTATGTAGGGAAAAATAAATTATAATATGAATTTTATAATGGTAGGATGGTTAATGTAATAACATGATCCATATATATATATATATAAAGGAAATTTTTTCATTATATTCTGAACTATAATTGACAATAAATACACTGAACTCGGGCCCAAATCACATTATCATCATTCCATACTAATGACATCCACTATCTACTAAATGAACCATGTGTTTAGCTCCAAGAGACACCTATGTACTAATATAAAACATAAAGGACCTTCCCAAAAACATAGAAATCCATGTTGTGTATTTGGGAAAGGGGTGAGTCAAACATCCTAGTAGTAATCCTTAATGCCTCAACAATATTGAGTGTTGTTGTCATCAAATAGATGTGAATGAAATACATATATAAGGGATGTTGTAATGTCTGTAAAACACACCCACCCAGAAATATAACACACAATGCTCATATAATCACAACATTATGGTCATCATATGCAAACTAGGCCACCCTGAAACTTGACCCTACCTGCTTTGACACCATTCCGGAATGAATAAGGTCACCTCATACCATTACATGTCCCATACCCAAAGTTGAATAGTGGTTATCCTAACCAAGTCCTCAACCCATACTCGAGGATTAAGGCTAGGGTTTCACTACATAACTAATTCTATACAAAGCATCTGATTATCCATTCTCACTCAAAAGAGGATATATCGCCATCCTACTATTACCTTCTCAGTCAAGGTATGTGAATTCATCTATAATCCAAAAAACAAAAAAAAACATGAAAATTATCTCACTCATGGTTGTCCCACTGTCTAATATCACATCATAGTCCAATCATCTCACTCAAGACTGACCCAACATCCATATATCAACCCATATATTCTCACTCATGGTGTGGTTGACTGGTCCATCTCACTCATCACAAGGCCCCTTCCACAAAACACAACCTTCTCACTAAAGTTATGTCTTGACATTAAGTACACTAGGATCCTATCTCACCCTTGTAAGCTATCTCAATCATAGGAAGCCCAGGACTTAGGGCATCTATCGCACATACATCCATTGCCTATCAAAAACATCCAATCATCACATATTGGAAAATAAAATATAGGCCACATGACCCATCCCACCAAAAACTATCACATCACCAGGGCACTAGCCACTTAGGCCCTAGTCCAATAGAAAAAGCATCTACCAAGGTCCTTTAGACACATATCCAACCTCTAAGGGTTCAACTACATTCATTTAGATCAACCCACCACTTTTATACCACAATTAGAGTTATCACTAGGCTACACACACAATATGAATCATCATGAAATAAGGCACAGACACTAACAAACATAACTAAGACACACAATAAATACCCCAGATTTGGAAAATGGGGCATCTACCACACAATGTAAAATAGACCAAAATGATTTCAACTACGAACATTTGAATTCCTTTCCAAACGAAGTCAAATTTCAATTTTCTATTTGTTATTTTGTTTTATTTTCATATAAAACTATATTTTATTACTTATTTGTTTTTTTATAATTTATCATTTGTATCCCTCTTGAACTTTGTGTTTCTACTAGGCTATTTATTTTTTGATTGGGGGTGCTTCACAGCTCCCACACATTTTATTAATCTATTACATGACTATCAAGTAAGTCAATTTTTTGGAATCATTTTAATCCCATTTTAGGTTTTCTTTTTGGTTGATATTTTTAGATCTAACGCTGCATTGATTCTCTCTAGTTTTAGAGTGAAATCCACTCCAAAAAAATATATAGAGGCTCATATCTTTATGATCCACCATTTCCATTAACCATCCCACCACTAGATCCTCTAAGGCATGAATCCCAATACGTGTCACACTACTCTTGAGTTTCAGGGGATCCCTAATTCGATTTTGATAGGTTACTCAACATTCTTGTATTACTCAATCCTTATAAAATTTTTCTGAAGGACCATTGACCTTTGTATGTATCTCTGGTGAATATTAAAATTATGATTTCACCAAGGGGTGTCATGGGAGTGTTTTTAGTTCCAAAAAAGGTTTCCCATCATGTGAAGTGTGAATAAAGGATTTCAGGATAGTGGTAACCTCTCCATTGTCTATGTTTTATTTTTTTCCAGCCTCTAACTACTTCTTTTTATACATCCAGTACTCCTCTATTCTTGTATTTTGATACATTGTTTTGTTTTTTCATTTTTTTAATTGAGCTTTAATAAATTAATATAATAGCGTCATTTTCTAGCCATGGAGTAGGGACAAATAGGTTATGAACCATAATAAATCTAGGTTTATTTTCTTCTTTATATTCTCATTTATTCTTCTAAATGTTTTTTGTTGTTTCTTAGTTATCTAGTTTCTCTATTCAGTACAACCGTTTTATATTTGGGATTGTTTATAGTGTTATCGCATTTTAATTTTTTGGTTTGAATAATATATTGAACCGAGTAGTATATTCTATTGTCCATTTTAATTTATTGGGGGATTACCTTTCCACCTAGCCCCTAACAAAGTGGTATCAGAGGTATCCAAATAAACAATGTCTTCTGAAAAGTATGAAATTAAAAAATTAAATGGAAGTGATGATTTTAATTTGTAGAAATAAAATATGTGATCCATGTTATCCAAATATGGGATAGAATATTCCCTTTTCATACCTAATAAACACCATTGAAGTTTGTTTATTAATGGTCAGATAGTGACTGCCTATTCAGATGTCTATCCTGATGTTTTGATGAAATCACATAGTACTTTGACATTTTCTTGAGGAGATAAAGTCCTACATGAGGTTTTTTATGAAACTTATATAGATGATATTTGGTCTAAACTTGAAAAACATTATATTAAATCATCCTTATTTTGTCATCTACATAAGAAGCAAAAATTATACGCCTTCAGGATGCATCATAAAACTACCATCTAGACACTCCTTGATGATTTTAATAAAATAATATTAGATCTATCCAATATAAATGTTAATTTTGAATATGGGGACCAATCCATAATACATTTAATTCCTTTATATACTTCATATGAACATATTATATATTCTATATTATATTGTAGAGATTCCTTAACCTTAGAGGATGTCAAGTCTTCCATGCTTTCTCATGAGTTGAGTGCCAAGGCTAAGGATAAACCTAAAGTTAAGGATTTTCATGTGATGGGTCATTTGGAGTTTATAGGTAATAATAAAGGTAAAATTAAGAAAGGTATAAATATTTATAGATAATATCAGGAATGTTAGTCTATGACCAAGCCGAAGGAGGATACCTACTACCATTCTGGGAAACCTGGTCATATTAAACCCAAAGGTTCTAATTTAAAATATTTAAACCATCTAATGAATCTAATGATCATTATATATTTGTCGACCACACCTATGAAGGTTCTGAGGTGTTGTGTGTGTCCCAATATTCTCTTCATGTTGACTGGGTCTTAGACCTCAGGATGCTAATTCCATATGTGCCTGGATAGGAATTCCTTTTCTTATTTGACCAATGGAGTTGAAGGAGAGGTTATGTTTTGTAACAAAAATATATTTCGTGTGATGGGTAGAGGTTAAATCATGATACATCTCATAGACCATTCTATTTTTACCCTATTATACGTGATATGGGTTTTATATTTACAAAGGAATATGATTTCATTAGTTATATTGGATCAGAAAGGTTTCACCTTTAAATATGATTATGATTGTCTTAGAATCTCCAAGGGATCTTATAGAGTTCGTAAAGTCCCCTTGTTGAATGGGATATATGTTTTGGATGGAAGAACACATATCAAGAAGTTAGGAAGCATTTTTCACTAACAATGAAAACACTATAATTTGGAATAGTCGGCCGGTACATGTGAGTAAAAAAGGTCTATATAAATTGAGAAATCAAGAGCTTCTCACTCAATTTATACAAATTAACTATCCATTTTGTGAGGACTATCTCCTGGGTAAGTGTAAAATAGTCAGTTTTTGTATGTCCATCTTCAAAGATTGTCTCCCTCTTGAGTATGTTCACATTAACTTGTGGAGACCTATGAGGACTACCTCCAATGGTTTATGCTCCTATTTGTTACTTTAAAAGATTAATTTTCACGGCAATTTTGGGATTATATTTTGAGAAATAAATCTAATTCCTTTAATGTGTTTAAAACATGGAAATCCTCTACAGAAAATCAATATAGAAATAAATTTGGGGCCTTAAGAACTGATAATGGACTTGAATAAAAATCTAGTGAATTAATAAAATTTTATGAAAATGATGGAATTACGAGTAGCCGAACTATGAGTCATACTCCCCATCAGAAAGGGTTAGATGATTATATGAACCATGCCATTCTTGAGAAGGTTTTTAGCATGGTTTCATGCTTGGTCTGGCCCAAATAATTTTGGGTAGAATTTTTCACTATGACATTTTTCTTAATATATAGGTGTCCCTCATCATCAAACAACTTTACGTCTCCTAATAAACTATGAAGAAATCACCCCTATCCTATGAACATCTTAGTGTGCTTAGATTCACTTCCTACAATCATGTTAATGATGATAAAAAAAGATCCCAAATCTAACAAGGGCATCTTCATAGGGTATCATATGGGGTGAAGGGGTATAAGCATTGGGTAGATAAACCTGCATTCCAAAAGTGTATTAGTAGCTGAGTTGTGGTGTTTCAATATTATATTACTGCTAGAGTACAACCATCCAATGACTAAAGTGATGATCCTTTTAAGAAGACAGATCTAGAGGTTGATCCTACCACTATTTTTGAGCCTCCTATTGAGACTTATTTTACCTCTCAGGTGCCTATTTCTTATCCTGAGCCAAAATCTGGGTCTAATTGTGATGATACTCCAAATTATGTACTTCCAAGTGACCTTATAGGTTATAATCTCACTTGGTATAGGAATAAGAGATTCATTATACCTTATTCCAAGGTATATCCATGTTGATATTGTTTCCTTTTCTATACACATGGAATATGATATCGTTGGAGAGGATCCCCAAATCTACAATCAAGCTATAAATGGAAACAATTATAAACATTGGATTTTTAACTATAGATGATGAGATTAAATCCCTAAGAAATAACCATACCTAGTCTATAGTAAATAAAACACCTACCACTAAGGTGATTGGTTGTAAATTAATATATAAAATTAATGAAGACAACATTGCAGGGAATAAAATAAAATTTAAAGCAAGATTTGTATCCAAATGCTTAATTCAAAGACAAGGAACTGATTACATCGAAAAATTTTCTCATGTAGTTAAACATTATTCTATAAGATTTATTCTTTCTTTTTTTACCCATTTAAACCCAAATATAGATCAACTAGACATCAAATGTTTTTTATTTCTTAGCGATTTAACTAAAAAATTATACATTAATCCTCCTACTATTTTTTATAATGAATTCAAAACTACTCAAATTTGTCAGCTTAATTAATTGTTATATAGATTAAAAATAAAAAAAATGGTACAATAAGTTTGATTCATTTATGTTAGAAAATGTTTTCAGTAGGAGTCAGTTTAATGCTTGTGTATATTTTTAATATATTAAAAAATACATGCTTTATTTACTCTTTTATGTTGATGACATGTTTATCATATACAGTGATATAAAATTAATCAACCTTGTTAAAATACAATTGAATTATGCTTTTGAAATGAACGTTTTAGGATGTTCTAATAAAATTTTAGGCAAGTAAATTATTAGGTATAGGAAGCATAAGATTATTTTTGTATCTCAACATTCTTATATCCTTAAAGTTATTAAGAGGTATTTTTTGATGATTTATAGCCTTTTATCATTCCTCTAGGTTAACATTTTAAATTTTTTTATATATATCACCTAACATAGATTTTGATATTAAATATATTAGTAGAATCCCAAATGCTAAGGTATTGGAAAGTATTACGTGTGATATGATTTTTACTTGACCATATGTTTCTTTTTATATCTGTACTTTGAGAAGGTTTAGGGAAAATATAATAAAGAAACATGGGAATTCCCTTAAATATTTTTTAAGGTACCATTATTCTACTTCATATCATTCAATTTTCTGTGGTAAGAATGTTAATTCTTCTAAATTAGTTTCTGGTTATGTGGATTTTGACTATTCTAGAAATATTTATACTAAGAATTCACTAATTTTTATATCTTTTTTCATGCAGAGGACCTATATCATTGAAGTGACATATGCAATCAGTGGTGTCCCTCTCAACCACTAAATCTATGTATATATCATTGACATAAGCTTTCAAATAATCAATATGTCTTAAGGTTTTGATATCTGAGATTAGTATAAGTAATTATGATATTACAATATATTGTGATTCTAAATATTCCATTTATCTTTATAAATATTTAGTGTTCCATGGTAGGTCTAGGAAAATAGATATTAGGCGTCATTTTATTAGAGAAGTTGTAGAAAGTGGAGTAGTGTCTGTCACTAAGATACACACAGATGAAAACACAGCCGATAGTTTAAAAAATAGTGTAACATTATCTATGTTCAAGTATTTCTTAGGTATCTTGAACTTGGTTCCACTTTAATAACATTTAGTTACAAGAAAATCACCAATTTTGTATAAAAATGATGGAGATTTTTTATTTTGTTTTATTTCTTATGCTTGTTTTTATATTTGATTACTTTTTTCCCTCTTATAGTATGTGTTTATTTTGGGATGCTTATTTTATATTCAGGGGTTATACATGACTCCTACTCATTTTTTTAAGCTATTACACGACTGTCCCATTTGTTAGTTTTTTTTAGCATTTTTATTCCTATACCAATTTTTATGTTGGTTGAAATTTTCAGATCTTCTTCTGCCCTACTTCTCTAAAGTTTCATAGTGAAACCCTCGCCAATGAAACACATAGAATATCATATCTTCACAAGATTCTATTTATATTCTCCATCCCACATCCAACTCCTCTGAGTCGTGATTCCTAGAAGGTGTCACACTACTCTTGAGTTTTGGAGGAACCCTAATTAAATCATACCAGGCTGCTCATCATTCTTGGATTACTCCTGCCTTGCACTATTTTCAAAAAGGAGAATCGACCTTGATATAGATATCTAGTGGAGATTCAAATTCTTATTATAATGAGGGGTGTTGGTGTGGGAGTGTCTACAGATCCATTCTAGGTTTCTCATCTTTCATAGTCTGAATGATGAACTTCCAGATGGTGGTAACCATTCCTTTGTGCATGTTTTCTTTTTTCATCCTCTAACTGTTTCATTTTACGCTTCCAGTACACCATTTTTCTTGAGTCTTTCTTCCTCATTTGTTTTTGAAATTTTTAAATAGATCTTTAATAAAAGAATAGCACAGGATGGTGTTCTATCTAGGAGAAGGGCCAAATTGATTCTGAACCATGTTAAATCTTATTTTATTTTCTACTTTCTATTTTCATTTCTTATTCTTCCCTTTTATTGTTGTTTCTTATTTTTCTAGTTTTTCTATTCACCACAATAATTCTTGTATTTGGTATTGTTTGCAGTGTCATCAAATTTAATTTTCAAGTTTGAATACTATATTGAACCCAGTTATATATTTGGTTGTCCTTGTAAATTTATTAGGGTCTTACCTTTCATCTTATCCCCTAAAACTAATCTTTTCAAAAAATGGAACCATGATCCATTTTACCCACACCAACCCTTTTTCAATAATCTCATCAAAATATCATTGGAAAAAACTGTGTACCATTTTGAGATACCATGTCAAAACTCATTCTTGAATCACCAATTTCCCTTGAAATATCATTTAAATCAAAACACTTTCTAAATTCACATTTTAAAAAGGTAAACCATTATAATATAAAAGTATAATGCACACCACTAAATAAACCATAAAGATAGAAACCAGTGATAGTTCAAGTAATGTTATTTCCATTAAACAATTTAGAAATCAATACAATCCATGTTGACTATTAGACTAATGTGATCCCATCACATATTTTTGGGAATATTTCACACAAGTCCTAAATATATATATATATATATAGGTAATTGTAATGAAGCATAAAAACATAAAATCACCAAAAGTTCAAGAGTATAAAATAAAGTTCAGGCCCCCTAACTGAATCGATGATCCATAATTTATCCCAAGGACATACCAGCTTAGATTAAGTCAACAATAACAAGTCTCTTCAACAAAAATTATTAAATTATTTAATTAAATTTTTCCATTTTTTCCCATTATGGAATAATAAATGGTTCCAAACTCACTGCGTGATAGAAATACACATTAATGTTGATAAAAGAGGTAAATTCCACATTTAACACACCCTCAAAAAATAGTAAAAAACCTCTAAACTAGTACCTAATTCGATGAACTATTTCAATAAAATAAAGAAAAAACCCTAAAAAATCCCTTCAGAAAAAGGCCTTTCAGAAAATAGTGAACGACGTCATGAATATTCTCTCCCAAGATATCCTCTAAGAGCTTCACAAGAAATCCCCATCATGTTCAATGATTTGGAAATACTATAGTGAAATCATTCTCCCAAAACCCTTAAAAAAAGTAGATATTGGAGGGAAAGAAAAAATTGTTGGGTTTACATAGAATTGACAGGATGAAACACGCTCAAATTTCCCGGATCAAAAGAATACCAAGGAATAATAAAGGATGCTCTCCCTCTCTATAAAACACCCAAAATTGAAGGAACATCAATTGGGGGGAGTATAAAATAAAACCCATCCAAAAATTACCAAAAAGGCTATAAAAATGAGGGATACCCACACATTTCATGTTCTAAACATAGATTCACACCTAGAACTATAAAATTTCATATGGACAACCTCTATTACCACCCCTTTTACAGAGTAACCCGTATGGTCACATGGTGAATGGTTTACTACTAGTATTTTTAGTTGGTCATCCACTCCATACATGCCCTGATGCCCTCCCAAATACCCAAGATGCCACCTGAGCCTTAAAAACCATGATTAAACAAATTTTAAGGGAATAAAATATCTCATAATCTTATTTTGAGTCTCAATTCTAAAAAACCCCATTACAAAATGAAAATTTTAAATTTTCTTAGGAATTCCCAACCCAGAATGAAATGGTCCTTTCAAAAATATCTAATATAATTCTTCTATTTCCCAATAAGTAATGGTAGTCTTATAACTATGAACCCTATCCAACCTTAGTAATCAATTCACCCTCAACTGGTCGTGTTCTATCTTCAAATGTCCAACACACTTTCACTATGAAACACTAACACCAAGCTTAGACAAACATACCACCCTCCATAAAAACCCAAATTTTTTCCTTAAACCACATAAAATTAATCTCTAATAATGCTCCAGATGTGGTTTTCACCTCATCACATGCATTTATATACAATAAAACTAGTTGGTCCCCCACCCGATCCAACTTATTTGAAAACACATGGGCTCAACCATCAACACATCAACACATCTTTCAAACGTGATGCCTTACTCCAAGAGGCATCACTATATAACCACACAACCCACTCATGATTATTTAACACCTAAATGAATTAATAACCCATCATAACTTACACATCAAGGTTCGATCTCAAAACTATATGAGATTCCATGGTTGAATCCTCAACCGACCACCTCCACTGTCACGATCCACCCTAATGATCGATGAACCTACGATCAAACACACTATCAGATCATGTTGCCTCCATCCAAATCGCATATCAAACACATGTTCTCCATCAAAATCCATGTCTAAATTCTCAAAATGGTTTTACCCACTCACCAGCATCCCATTGTGGTTCTTATCGAGCTCTAATCGGTTCTGCTGCACCCATGACCCTTCCAATACAAGGGAAATACACCCATGACTGATTTTTTATCCTCGCCATGGGAGTAACCCTTTTTTTATATTTCAAACTGAACATTGGATCTCATATGCCTAAATATTGTATGATACCACATGTAATGATTGGATGTGACCACCTCACTCATACCCAAGTTTTGGCACATAACACCAATCACTAAATACTAATACAGTTCTCAACCACATTCATTGATACCAAGAACCAAAGTGTCAACTCCCTACTCAACTTAATATTTATTTTTCTCCACTCTATGATACTCCACTACTAACAACTGATTCAGACTAATGATGCTCCCCACCATAGGAATCACCGATATAAAGCGCACAAAAAATAGTTCAACCCATGAAATCACCAAATAACCACAACGGGTATAATCCTTGAACTCACCAAAACAACATTTGGCTACTCAAGAAAAAAATGACATGTCTATATCATGATATTTCCACAACAAAATCTCTCGAAACAACCATGAAATTCCTTCCAAATTTATACCCCAACACCCAGGTCATTCCCAATAAACCCATAAAACCCAATCAACATAGTCTACACTGGAATCTATTTCATTTTCCCATCATCAAACCCATGTGATATCACAAACACTAACCTCACAAGGTTGTTCCAAAAAAAATATGGTAAAAAACAAACACAAAATTCAAGTATCTAGGTCACTCTGATCCAAAGAAAATACTAAAAAACATATTTAAATAGGTACCAATATATCATTTCAAAACCCTATTAAAATCATTTAATACGTGCCAAAACTCACTCATGTTTTAAAAAACACCCTATAGAATCCGCATATTTTCACCAAAAACAAAAATCCAAAAATATACAGTCTAATCGGACATTTTGGCCTAAACCTATTCTATTTCAAAACCATTTGGAAATGAAATGTCAAAGACTATTTTCTTTAGATTTACTCAAAACTAAAAAATAACATCACATTTAAAAATCACCATCTCTATGGTCCATTACAAATAAAACCCACTTTCAAACCCATTTATGTTGACCTCATACAACTGCATGTGCATTCTATTTCAGAAAAAAAATCCAAAAACAAACCATCCTAAACACTATTTCACAATGGTGCCCAAGAAAACACTTCACAATCATTCCAAAAATCCACCTGTATCCATATTAATATAATCACCCCTTATAATGTAATAAAGAAAAAATCAATTATATTATAATTTACCTAAATTAATAATGGATTCAAACAAAGAAAAATGTCGAAAAATAGTGACCATAGGTGAATTTATAAATCTGTAAGCATTCCACAATCATGATTCATAAATAACTCACTGGATCTTAGATGATATTTACCACTCATTGTGATTATCATCCTTCCAATATTAGTGTTCTCAGTTTAAACCAATACCTCACCCATCCTAGTGTGCCTAATCTTGAAATAGGAAGTCACCAAGAAACTTGGGTTTCATCCAATTTCATACTAGACAAGAATGTTCTTAGTCTTCCTCTTGAACCTTGAAAATATATATCCACCTAAAATGTCACGACCCATTCTCGGGGCCCATGTCGTGATCACCCCAAGCCTGCCTTCCATAGGCCAGGGGCTGGTGACAAGAACCAAAGACATAAATCCCGATAAAAGGGAATTAATTTCTTTTATATAAGTAAACAAACACAAAAATGTAAGCAAGCTGAAGTAAAAACTATGTAAACTAAGTAAAAAAATAAGTGATGGAAAGTAAATGGGATAGAATTCAAACCCAACTGAAAGTACAATACAACAGTAAAGAAAGAACAGATGCAGTAAGGTAAACCAGCCACCACTGAGTCATCCTCCGGATATCCCACCTGAAGGGTGGGTACAGATGGTATCCTCAACTTGTCGAGTCCAGTCGTCCGCACCGTGTATGTCCTGCCAGTTGGTCTACCTCCAGGTACCGTCCCGCTCCACTAGACTCCACCTCGATCAGTTCTGTCTATCATCTGCATCCAACACAATGTAGTGCGGTCATAGCCTGTGCAGGGGTGAGTATACGATACTGAGTAGGGGCACCAAGACCCCCGAAGGTCTCCTAGAATCCAAAAAGGATAAACCACAAAGGAACGATACAACACAAAGTATCAACCATCTCTACTTAGGTATATCCCCATACATATACCTAAGTCATCAATTCCATTTCGGCACCAACTCATGAGCCCATGTACAACCCAGTCCATACAAGAATGCACAACCAAGTCCACACAGGAAAGCACAACCCAGTCCACACAGGAAAGCACAACCCAGTCCACACAGGAAATCACAACCCAGACCACACTGGCAAGTAAGTAAATCACATTGATGATAATGACTGAAAGTCAAAAATCATCTCACATAGGAATGCTACTCATGAAGTGGGGTGGATATGATAGATGTAGCCTCTGAATCATCTCCCATGTCGAACCCACGTAGGATCCAAGTACAGAAGTCGTCGCTACCGAACCCACGTAGGATCCTAGTATAGTAACCATCGCTTCTGAACCCACATAAGATCCAAGTACAGTCTTCATCACTATCGAACCCATGGAGGATCCAAGTACAGTCGTCCTCGCTGCTGAACCCATGTAGGATCCAAGTACAGTCATCATTGTCGTCGAAGTCATAGCTAGTTCTAGGGTTCCCGCACACAGCACGCTCGATTCCAGGAGGGTCCACTCCACGAGCCAATGGGGTCGATACATAAATTATCACAAAGTCTAGAGTTGATGTATCCCGTAGTTCCGTCCCACTAAAAAGGGGAAAAACCATGAAAAATGTGCCCAAGTCACAGAGAACAAGACGACCAAGCCATTTCCCTAAAGTACATGGCGTGTAGGTAAGCAATACATGTCGTTTCATCAGACACCGGGTACTGCCCATGTGAAACGGCCCATGTCGCAGGGCTGGTCATGTAGATAAGCAAGTACACGACGTATGGTATGGTTACACGCCGTGTCCAAACCTCTAGGGTCAGTTCCATGTGCACTGGCCATGCATGGCAGTGTGGTGGAGTACATGCCCGTGTACTCCACCCTATGTCTGTGTATTCCCGGAATACACACCAAGTCATCACAAGGCCGCTTCTACCATGTCGAAGGTAGTACATGTCGTGCCTCATGGCTGTGTGGTTCTGCCCGTGTCCGTGTATTTCCCAAATTACACACCAAGCCTCATGAAGCCGCCTCTGCCTTTCTATGAAGAGAATACATGTTGTGTTATCTGGATGTGTATTGTTGTATGTGTCCTAGTATTTTCCTGAATACAGGCCATGTCCATCAAAGTCTCCTCAGTCAAATAGTGTGGAGAGTACACGCCGTGTGTCTAGAGTCACACACCATGTATTACTTTTCTAACGTCCGAAACAGAAGCCACAGTATGCTTGCACTACACGGACTGTGCTCCTGTAGTACATGTCGTGTATTCTGTAATTTTCCAGAATACGATGCCTCTGGCCAGCACACCTCTTGAGGTGTCCGTTCTTCATTCCGATGATCCGATTTCTATGAAACTTTCACTTCTATGTCACCCCAACGCTATGAGGCCGTTTACGATGTTTTCAGGCCTCCGATTGGCTCCGAAAACATATCTTGATTCGCTGCTCAAGAACGGCCGAAGAATTCCACAAATTCACAAGAACGACGGAGGAATCAGACCGTGTTAGTTTGGTCTGTTACCTTCCGCATTAGTCTAATAACAAGCGGTTTAAGAGGAGCAACAAAATTGAAGAAAACCCAATCGTTACTCAGTCCGAACACACCCCAACCTCGAAGGATGTTTGCGGTTGTCAAGTGCCGCGGATTATGGTGTTGTTTCTGTCATCGCCAGTGTCTCCTCCCTTGTCGCGAAGGAAGAAGAGGATTAAGAAACTAGGGCCATCGAATCAACATTCGTTGTCAGAGAGTTGGCATTCTTCATTGGAGAGTTGGCGTTCTTCGTTGGAGAAGATGTTCTTCAAAAAGAACTAGAGCTCCCTCCTCCAATTCTCAACACAACAAGCCAACCCATAAATAAAATAAGGTTCCTCTTATTTTATTAAAACATGCCATGCATTCAAATTAGAAAATTTAAACACTTAATTCAATTAATTGAATAACTGTGTGTTGGCATGAATTAATGTGGGAGAGTGGAGAGTTACCCAATTAAAAACAAGGGTTTAATGGAGGGTTTAAAGAATGTGAAGGGTTGGGGATTTTGTGGGGCCCACCTCACATTTATCCTCACATGGGTAGTTAGGATGTTAGTGGGTCCCACACTAACTCCCCCATGTAGGTTAAAACCACCTTACAATTATAAATAAAATTGTACACAATTTTATTCATTTTTTATTTAATCCACATTTTTTAACAACTCCTCCAAAGAAAAAGCATCTTCAGTAAACATCCTCTTAAAAATTACTGGCGCTGCAGTTCCATTGGTGCCCTCAGATTTCAATTCCGAGCACTGGTTCAAAAGATAGAAAAACCCGCTCATTCGTTCACTAAACGTACCAGAGCTAATCTTCAAAAATTGATTCCGGTCACACCGGGCCTCGGAATCAGGTGTCGTCAGAAACTGTGTACACATAAGATCCTAAAGAATTTATGAAAAAAATTTCCTTGGAATGTACTTTTCATTACATTACTCCCACCTCATGGATTTACATCCCCGTAAAACTACATCATAACCTAGGGAAACAAATGAGACCTGATCCTGTCAATCCTCGATATCCACCAGAACCTCCAAAAAAGTCACCCTGTCATCGATGTTCAGCTCTCCATGGTCGATGATATGCGTCGGGTCATGCACGTATCTCCTCAGCTATGATACGTGAAAGACTTTGTACACCTGGTGCAACTGAGGTGGAAGATCCAGGCGATAAGCCACCTCGCCTATCCTGCTGAGAACCTAGATTGGTCCAATGAAGTGTGGAGATAACTTTCCACACCAGCCAAATCTCTGTAAACCATGTCAAGGTGAGACCCGTAAGAAAACATGGTCTCCATCCTCGAACTCTAGTGGTCTCCACCTCCTATCATCATAGGACTTCTGTCAGCTATGTGCAGTCCTCATCCTCTTCTGGATGATCTGAAACTTCTCTGTCATAGCCTAGATGATCTCTAGTTCTATGAGTGTTGATTCCTCAGGGTCTATCCATCATTGAGGTGATCTACAAGTTCGGCCATACAATTCCTCATATGGTGCCATCCCGATGGTGGAGTGGTAGCTATTGTTGTACGCAAACTCCACCAAGGGTAGGTGATCGTCCCAGCTGCGAACAAAGTCAAGGACACATGCACGGAGCATGTCGTCAGGAGTCTGAATGGTCCTATCTATCTGGCCATCTGTCTGAGGTTGAAAGGCGATTCTTAGGCGTAGCTGCATCCCAAATGCCTCCTCCAACCCCTTCCAAAGACGGGAAGTAAAGCGAGCGTCTCGATCAGAGACGATAGACGATGGTACATCATGAAGCCATACAATCTCCAAAACGTAGAGGTGTCCCAAGACATTTATTATGTAGGGACACTAAATCACCTCTTGAATGTATCCCCATATGTTAGTGGCTATCAACTAGTGGAAGGGTAAAAACTTTTTTATGGGGAGATTATGCCCTCTAAAAAAGCTCAAGGGTCTTTCCTAAATCTACTAAAAATTTTACATGACCTAACCATATAAAGAACATCCCAAAATCATTAGACAAATAAATATGGATCCAAAAAGGCCCCCCATAGTCAATAATATAAAATGGTAAAATAGTTTATATGAATAATAAATACAAAAAAGAACAAAAATAGATATGAATTCCATAATAGGAACAATATGTATAAAAATAGGCACATTATCTAGTACATGAAAACCTATTACTAAAAATAAATAAACTAGCCTATATCCCAACTCACATGATCATCTTTCCTTATCATGACCTCCAAAAGATACTAACTGAACCATGTGTCCAAATCTAAGTGATACCTGTGTCTTGAGGGAAAATGGGAATTATCTACCCACATACATCGAAACTCGGGATGTGTACATGAGTATGGGTGAATCCAACAACCTTGTAAAAATCCCCAATTCCTCAAAAATACTAAGTGTTACTATGATAAATTGTATGTTAATAAAATATATAGAGAGAGAGAGACGTCATGTCCATGAAACACACCCACCAAGAAACATAACACACGATTCACATACAATCACAAGTCAAGTCAACATATCCTAACTAGGATACCATGACACTTGAGAAAACCTACTTTATAATCCTATCAGAAGGAATAATGTCACATCATTCCATATCCTAACCCATACCCAAAGATATAGGGTATGGGGCCTAACCAAGCCCTTATCCCATACCTAGGGTTACAGGGTAGGGTGTCATGCCACATTTAACTCCATAATAAGAATTTGAATATCCATTCTCAATCAAGAGAGGCTACATCACAAATAAACCTCTACGTTCTCACTCAAGGTATGAAAATACATCAATAACCCACAAAATAACACAACTCAGACCCCATATCAATCACTGGGTTCCTACTATCTGATATCACGTCCCACTCTAGTCATATAACCCAAGGTTCACATAACATATATCTATCAACCCACATATTCTCACTTAAGTCATGTTTTTCTAAGCTATATAACTCATTTAAAGGCTCCTCTCACAACCACTGCCCACTACTCATGCTATAGCCCGACATCAAGTGCACTAGGATCCCATCTCACCAATGGTGATCTTGTTATGCTATATTGATCATAGTAGGGATAGGTATGAATATTATCTCCTAATCCATCATCCAAAACCTGTAAAAAAATCCAATCTTCATACATAGGAAACAAAAAATAGGTCATATATCTGGAATCACCTCTCACCATTCCATCACTAAGGAATTAGCCACTTAGGACCTAGTCCCACATTCAAGTATCTACTACGGTCCTTAAAACCCATATCCATCCTATAAATGTTCAATTACATATACTCAGATGAAATCACCACTTTGATACCACATGAATAGTTCGTATTGGACTACACCCACAATATGAACCCTCGTGAAAGAAGGAACACATGATACATTACAACTATAAAGAACAAACATCACATCAGCATTAGAAATCATGGAATCACCCTCACATGGTCAAACAAACCGAAATATGTCCAACCAAGACCTTATAGATTCCTTTATAAACCATATCAAAATACCCTTTATTAGTAATTTTATAATGGAATGATGTTCTATTTAATCAATGACAGACCCTTTTAAAAAATTCTATTAAAACAATTCTTAAATACTTCCCTGATCATTTTGAAATACCATTTCAAAACTAATTTTTGAAATAAATCATTTTTTATGAAGTCCCATTTAAATCAAACATCTTTCGAAAATCACTTTTTAAAACTAAAAACCATTTTATTTGAAATTTCTAACACGACTCCAAACAATCCATAAAGGGGGCCACCAAATCCTATTCTACTAGGGCTCCATCATCAAACCTCTTATGAAGATATAAAATCCATATTTATTTTTAGACTGATGTGAGCTCATCCCAAAATTTTGGAATAGGATACGCATGTCATGAAAATATATAGTAACGTGATTCAAATGAAGGACGAGAACATAAAATCCAAAAATAACAAGAGTCTAAAATAATTTTACGGTCTCCCACATAAACCGATGATCTATAACTTATCTAAATCCCATACCGAATTCTATCAAGTCTAAAAGAACTCATTTCATCAATAAAAAGATAAATTAATTAAGAAAACATTTAATAATAGTTTCCAAAAATGAAAAAATAGGTGCGAAAATCATCATGTGATGCAAAGACACATGAATCTAGAGAAATGGGTTGTGTTCCACTTCTGATTCACCCTCAAAGCTAGTAAACACAAAATCCCCAAAATTAGTATCTGAAGTGTTGGTCGATTTTAAAAAAAATCATCAAAAACCTTAAATAAATCCACAAGGAATCATACATTTTAAAAATTAATGCATAGTGGATTGATCACAACCTCTTTGGATGACCTCTACAAGTTGGACATGAAATAACCATCACACCCAATGATTTTACCATACTCCAGTGAAATCATTTTCCAAAACCCTAGACAAATGAATAGAATCCCATAAATAACTATGGGAAATAATAAAGGATGGAGTTTTCCTAGAATCAGTTGGATGAAACAGCCACAAATGTTCTGTATTATTATAAAACAAAGGACAAATAAGGTAGGATCCATTGTGTAACATCCATGTTTTTTTTTGGGTGGGTTGGAATTTCTGGGTAAATTTGAATTTTGAGTATTGTTAGTGGACCAACTTTCATTCTCATCTTTATAGGTTAATTATAAGATTTTGAATGATCCAAGGTATTAATTTTTGATGTATTTTAAGGTCTGATGAGTGTATTAGGTGGGGGGGCCTTGATGTGTTTTTATAGAATTAGGACATGAAAACTAATTTTAAAAGTTACATGATCGGACACATAGTTGGTTCCAACCATGTGGCACTTTTAACGAAACATTGTATCCCTTAATGTAATAGATAATTGTTTGGTTTAACTATGATAGTTGGGAAACATGACCATGAGAGAAGTCTAAAATTTATCATAGAGGTGATATACATATGTTGTGCGAGGTTTGAAAATACATGAACCTATTAATGTGAGGTGGGGTTCCCTTTGGACTATGGGTATGCACGGATGGTGCATGGTTATGAAATTCAGGTGGCCAAACCATGAAGTTTATTAAAGTGAGTGAAATTATTGTTTTGACCTTTCATCCTTTAATCTTTATTCTCCCATTCTATCCTCATATCTTTTGAGCCTCCCTCAAAATGTGGAACCCCTCCACTCCCTCTCTTAGGTTTCTTTGGAACTTCTTTGTTTGAATTTGATTCATGGATTGCCAGGTACATTGGATAAATATCAGTGAAGATACTAGTCCTCTTCATTCCTTTATTCTTTTATCTCACTAATTCAAATCCTATTTCCATCCAATCACATTTTATCTATTTCTAGCGTCTTTTTCAAATTCTTCATTTACATAAGTTTCAACTCATATTAGTGGCTGGTATTTGATGAGTGAGTTTCAACATGCATAAGTTAGGTGGTACTTATATTTCTCTCTATTTATACATGTGGTATGTGATGCACATTTATGTATACATGAGTGGGGTGGTATTGGTAATACCTTTAATTTAATACTTTCCTTTTATAATTATCATTGGAGCATGTTTATGGGAAACTCCTTGTTTATTTAAAATCATTAAGCCTTGAATGACATGATATGTGTGAATTGGATTTACAAATTGGTTTGGAATATGGTTCTAGTTGATTAAATTAATTTAATTTTGATGTGATTTCATGGTTCTATTGGAAGCATGATGGGATTTTCCAAAGGTTTTTGGGGTGAAGTTGACCACTATAATTGAAGCAACATGGTTCATCGGGTTGAGGTAGAAGGTGATTACTTTGCTGAGTTTGGGTATTGAGGTTCGCATTTGTTGATGGATTTTTACTTAATAGTATGTATTGAGTATTTTTGGTGATTTATTCTCACTAAGATTAGTCGATAGAATTGTTGGATTCATGTGAACATTGGAAAGGAATCAGTGAGGTGGTGTTGGCCAGTCAATGCAGGTGGAGGTCTCTATATATTTAGTAGGTTATGGGATGGTGATAACCATAAATTATTTTAGAGTATCTCAGTATTAAAATCAAAAAACTTTGGTGAGTGATACCATTGGTGGTGTTCTAAGGGCCATTGTAATGACCCAATGTTTTTCAATGGAAATTCCCTTCTTATAAATATGTTATAAAATCACATGAAAACACAACATAATGAACTACTAAGAGTTACGTGACCTTTAAACATAAGTTTGTCACTTTTTTTTCAAATTCCAAAAATCTGACATACACAGTTGTGATCTATAAGTTCTTCGGAGTCTGATAAGGATAACTTCATTTTTGGTGAATAGTAACCTACCCTTATGAATAGTAACCTACCATTATGAATAGTGATATACCCTAATTAATAGTAACATTACCTATGATAATATATAAATGATATTCAAGTTGAAAGTATGATAAACCTATACTGTTGAATAAATAAACGACTGTTTTAAAACTAGTTTTGGATATAAAAAAAGTTATGATTTTAATTAATTATAAAAATAATAATATTAGGAATTTATTCTTGACAAATGACTTCATTTTTGGATTCCAATGGTCGAAAAATTGTTAGGGTAAATTTTTGGGATTTTTCTGAAATACTGGAATTTTTTATGAATAATGAAATACCATAATTTACAAAATATGCTAAATAAGCTAATTATAGAGTCAAGTAAGATGTTCTGCTGATGTAATCCTAATTGGTTTGGTATTATTGATAAAAATACTATTCTTGGTCAAGTAAGACTCACTATTCATTGTCTTGTGGGGAAGTAATAAATTAATTAATTTTATATTGGGAAATCACCTATCTCCTCGAGTATAAAAACAACCCTTCACACCCTCTTCGCTTCACTCTTATCAAACCTTGTGCCTTGCCAATATTCTACCCAAATCTCTCCCCAAGATCCAATACCATGTACAAAATCATCTAGCCTCTTCAAAATACCAAAACCTTTCCACTTAAGAGGTTCTCAAAGGAGGAAGTCTCAAGAGGTAAATTCCTCTTTCTAATTCCTTCTTATCTTTTAAGTTCTTTTATTTTTTTGTTTCTTTCCTCACCTCCCTTCACCTAAATGGTATGATAAATACAATAGCAAACTTTTAAAGGAATTCTATTATGATAATGGGATACTACATTATATTTTCTCTTTTCCTCATCTTTATTTTGAAAGAAATGAAAGCACCGTTTGAGATGTGCAAATTTAGCGCATTCAAGGACAATAGTTCATCAATTCCAATTATCATCCTTAAATCTGGTAGAGAAAAAATTTCTGTTATTTTTGAACAAGATTATTTATATATTTAATATATCCTATTTTTATTATGTAATCTTTTTGTACAAATGGTATTATGTTATAAACCCAAACATGTTCTTTGTAATCAAACCCACTTATTAACCCAAACGGTTGTCACTATGGTTTTATATAATAGTTCTACTTTAATATAAGTAAAAAAATTATTTTTAAAACCATTTAACCTCCTAGAAGTTCAATAATATCATATAACTTCATTTCTGGACAACAAATTCCGTCTTTCATGTTTATCTGATCTTGAATATAAGTGAACCGATCTTTTAAAACCAAGTAAACAAACGAGCCAGAACAACGAAATTGAGCCTTATAACTAATAAAGAAGGCCTTGAATGAACTAAAAATAGTTTTAATAAATCAATTAAACGTAGAAGAGGTTATGGAATTATGAATTAATAGGCCTTATTTGTTTATTCATGTCTTTGATAACAAGTGGAGAACACCAATGGATTTAAGGTAAGGGAGCCTCCCCATTTCACTTTGATTTCAACATTGTCCTCTATGTTATTCCATTTTATGTGTGACTCCAAATGATGGGGTATTATTTTTTACCTTCCCCAAACATACCTATTGATTTAAATGTTTTGATAAACCTCTTTTCTCTCTCATCAAGATCTCTTAGTTACACCCGATACCATGCCGATAAATCGTAATGGATTCTACCGGAACTTCCTTTATTCCATCGGGTAGCTCTATATTTTTTTACCAAAATGCAGTTGTCATTTATTTTTATGTAAAACTTATAAATTATGTTTATATTCTCAAAATTAAGCTTCCAATATCCATATCTCTTTCTATTTTTGGGATATACATGCTTTTAAGTGAATCCTTCCTCGATACTTCCCAATAATCACACTCGTTTTAAGGTAAGTTCCCAAAATTTTACCCAATTTCAATAGAACTATATCCTATATTTTAATCTATAATTGTATTTATAAAATAATTATTATTATTATGAAAACCTTATTTGTTAAATCCAGGTTTTATACAAAAGATTTTCCTCTTTTCTATTTTAAAATCTCTATAGTATTTTCCCTATAACATCACAAAAACGTTTTGATTCCAATGTTTCTCAAATACATTATTTAAATGTTTTCACTTCTATTTGACATCACATACCATGTTATAAGCCTATTTTACCCTATGAAAGTTTGTGTATTTTTTAATACCTTTCTCTCATGGACACTTTCATGATACGCTCATTGGTTAAGCTTTATTTCATGATTGTGGAACCCAATTCTTTCCATGGGTGCCCTTATTTTATGTATAGTTGATTATGTATGATTATTTATTTGGAAAGAATATTTATGTGGTAATATTATTTATGTGTAAAGAATACTCATGAAAATTTTGAGATTGGTGCGCCCAAATAGCGCTCCGACGCGTTGGGTAAATTCAGTCTCATGAGATGTGATGTGAAACAGGATTGGCAGTTAGCCTTGACCCATGCTAAAAAAGGAAACGAGATTGGCAGTTAGCCTTGAACCATACTAAAGAAATGTTTTATGATTCTTCCACATTTATATGATTCCATGTTTCTATAAACCCATGCTAATATGATATTATTTCATAAGTTCCATGCTTTGGATATCTTTATGCCATGCCTCCAAACTCATGTTCTTAAGATGTATCCTTATGTTCATTCCCTTACTGGAATTTTCAGCTCACCCCTCTGTTCATGTTTTCTACAGGGTACCAAATGCAAATGTAAGGGATCAATGGAATTTATGAGCCCTTTATGGATATTAAATAAAGATTTAATTTTTTATCCCCATGTTTTATGTTATATGTACCTAGTCTTCCAAGACACTGGACTTAACGATTCTTAGCTTGTACATTGATGATTAAATATTCTTAAAATCATGTAAAGTTATATATAAAAGGCTTGGGTCACTATAAAAATCGTATATGTTTGGGATCATGGTCTAGGATTATTGAAGTATGGATCACATCATGCCTTGGGATGTCTAGAAATCGAGCTGATGGTGGTTCATTATATATGAAAGAAAATAAATCACCATACCTTTGGAATTTGGGACAATATTATGAAAATGATTTGTAAAATAGAAGGCTACGGAACATGTGACATATTATTTTGGTGTGCTGATGGTACATCAGTTGACTGGATATGTGATGCATTTTATATTGGTTAGCACAAGGTGTAAGGTAAATTGTATATAGAAATGGTTGGGAAACTAAGGGTTATCTTGATATAACATATCACGGATATATCATTCCACAACAACATTGGCTAAGGTAGATAAATGAATCCATGTTTATTATGAGCACAAGGGATTCATGTTTTGTATTTTTATGTGCAAGTTAATACTATTTATTTTCTTATTCATTCACTAGTATATGTATGGATGCATGGCAAGAGCATATTGGTGCAGGCCTACTATGTTCATACTCACACCACACATGGAACCCTTGGGACCTGTGTGAACATTATGGTTTTGAGATTAGGTTAGAGAATAAGGTCATGAACTGGACCATAGTGATCAATGATGTGCACATACATGGGGTGGAAAACAGATTGGCCATGGGGGTTATTCAACATTGATATGGAGTCGCTTTTGTGATTTTGTGTATGGACTTATGTGGCCATAATTAGAGTGATATTGCAGTTTTTTTATTATGGATATGGATTGAGTATACTATATCTGATATGTATGACTCCTTTTTTTGGATTATTATTTCTAATGTTTATAATTTTCCTTCTGAGTTTGATCACATTCTTTCATAGTGAATTAATTATTATAACAAATTTTATTATTATTATTATTATTATTATATCATTGTTAGAGGTAATAGTCTCTCAACTATCACCTAATTATACTATTGCTACTAAACATATGCCTTTGGAATATGGGGGTATGTTCCTAATCCCTCGTGGTACTCCATCATAGAGAATAGGTTCATCTGTTTCTAGGTCAGGGTTCTACAAATGGTATCATAGGTGTTCATTTTTTCTCTTATATTCTAGGTTATGGTAGAAAAGAGGCTAAGATCTAGTAATAAATTGGTATAGATCTCATTTTTGGGTTCCTTTATCCCCATGCATGGGGTATATACCAAATTTCTAGGGTTGGGAAATGATGTTCTTATTTTCCTCTTTTATTTTTATTGATTTTCCACCTCGAGTGGCACACATTGGTGTGATGTTACTGGATTATGATATTTTGACCCTTGGATTGGTATGGAATGTGATGATCATTCATGCATCATGATATAAACATAGGTCCACATGACTTATGTATGTGCATGTAATTGAAAATTGGAACCAGAAATATGTAAAAATGGGTTAGGATGTTAAAGAGTCAACAAAAATCTGAACAAAATTTACCTATATAGATTTTGGGTGTCTTTATACACACCCATACCATGTATGTGGTTCCTAAAGAGATTGAAATGTGATTCTCTGTGTATGGTACATGTATCCTTGACTCTAATATGGGTATATATGGATAAAATAATGGGGTGTGTTGTTTAAAATTCCAACAACATGTTAAATAATGTTTTCCTATACAGATTATTGGTGTAATTATACTCATCCACCCTAGACTGGTGGTTTTGTTATATATATGATATGTGATTACTTACTCTGATATTTGTATGTGAGAGGCCATGGGGCTAGATTATATGGGAAATGGGTGTGGTGGGAAATTATAAAGGTGTTGGGATGAAATTTCTATTATAGATTTACCTATTTGTAATATATGATTATTATTATTGTTATTGACCATATAATTTGGTCTTCAACCTAATGCTACCTAGACATGATCTGATGAACTTCCCAAATTTTTACCCAATTTCAAGTGCACTATAACCAATGTTTTAAGCCACCATTTTGTTTATAAAATCAGTATTTTTATTATGAAAACCTTCTTGGTTCAATCCTAGATTTAAATAAAAGATTGCCCTCTTTTCTATTTTAAAATCTCCACAGTATTTTCCTTAAAACCGCACAAAAATGTTTTGATGCTAATGTTTCTCAAATACATTCTCTATACGTTTTTTTTTCTGTTTGAAGCCATATACCATGTTATAAGACTATTTTACCCATTTATAGTTCAAGTATTTTCTAATCCATTTCTTTCAAGGACACTTTCATGACACACTCATTGGTTATGCTTTATGTCATGATTATGGTACCCAATTCTATCCATGGCTGCCCTTGTGTTTATGTATGGTTGATTTTGTATGATTATTTATGTGGAAAGAATATTTAAGTGGTAAAAATATTTATGTGGAAATAATACTCATGACCATGTTGAGATGGGTTCGCACAGATAGCGCTTCAATGCATTGGGTAAATTTAGGACTCTTGAGATGCGATGTGAAACAGGATTGGCGGTTATCCTTGACCCGTACTAAAATTAGAAACGGGATTGGCGGTTAGCCTTGACCCATACAAAAGAAATGTTTTATGATTCTGCCAAATTAATATGATTCCATGCTTATATGAACCCATGCTTATATGACATGATTTCATAAGTTCCATGCTTTGGATAACATTATGGCATGCCTCCTAAATCATGGTATTAAGATGTATCATTATGCCCATTCCATTAATGGGATTTTCAGATCACCCCTTTGTTTATGTGTTCCCGAGGGTACCCTATGCAGATTTAAAGGCTCAAAGGAAGTTAGGAGCTCTTTATGGAGATTAAATGAAGAATTGTTTTTTATCCCCATGTTTTATGTTATATGTACCTAGTCTTCCAAGACACTAGACTTAATGATCCTTGTCTTGTACTCTGATGACTAACTATGCTTAAAATCATGTAATGTTATATATAAAAGGCTCGGGTCACTATATTTGGTATCATAGTATGGTCTAGTTATTTTTTGGAGATTAGAAATAGAGAACCTTAGTGAGAAACTTGGGGATGAGACTAAGTATTAGAAAACATTCCTAAAAATTTAGTGAGTAATGAGTAAGTAGTTAATCAAGAAAATACATCCCTGTCTAGATATGAATAGGTAGAGATGGCTCTGGCATAGATGTATCTATGGGTAAAACCTGAAAACACCACTTTGAGCTAGACTTTAATGAGAACTGGTGCATGACAATGGGCCTTGTTGCACTATTGGTTACGACCTCCCGAGGGATATACTTTGGTAGATTGATGAGCTTAGTAAAAACAATTATTAATAGAAAAAAAGAGCCCATAAGAATATAAGTTAAAAAATATATTCAAGATAACCTAGATTTAAATTTAAAGAATCATAAGTTAGGATATACTTCTTCTTTATAAGTTTATCCTTTTTTGTTGAAAGTTTAATTTTTATTCTCAATATATAAGTATTCAAGACCTCTAATTATACATTATTTTTCTTAGTTAATGGCCATAAATATAAGAACACATTCCAACAACCAATGTGATAGGAAATGGGAATATTAAACAAATTATATGCCTAATGTGATGGGATCGGGTGGTCAAGACATCATGAAAGTACTTGCTCAGCTGGCTCGAGTTATGAATAATAACATGAATCATGTGGAACGCCCTCCTCCTCCAAGGAAATAAAATGTTTTTGTAGAATCCTTCATGTGGAAAAGGCCTCCCATGTTTAGCGGATCTTCTGATCCCCTTCTCGCGAAACAATAGATTAACTCCATTGAAAAGATATTGTCCATCCTCTATTTCTCAAGAAGAAGAGAAATTGTAATGGCAGTCTATCTTTTTGAGGGGGAAGCTGATCAGTGGTGGACACTAATCAAGAATACAAAGTCCCATGAAAAAATTGATTCCATGTATTTAGAGGAATTTAAAATGATGTTTTTCCAAAAATATTTTCCTCAAACCCTTCACCAATAGATGGAAAGAGAGTTCCTTGGACTCAAGAAGA
The DNA here is from genome assembly GCA_963277665.1 of Viscum album. Classification (NCBI taxonomy): domain Eukaryota; kingdom Viridiplantae; phylum Streptophyta; class Magnoliopsida; order Santalales; family Viscaceae; genus Viscum; species Viscum album. The sequence continues at coordinate 1,148,714,772 of OY728165.1, forward strand.
AGGAATATTAGTCCATCGGGGTATATAGAGAAAAATTTACAAGGCTTGCAAAGTGTTTTTATGGGTTTTTCATGAACACCGAAAGAAAGGTAGATCGCTCCTTTAGCATACTAAATCTAAGTATATGATAATCATTGGCAATTCGAGACTTCAAAAGTTATGATGATATTGTCCGTTGTGCCCTCAAGGTTGTAATTGAGATTGGAGACTCTCAGTGGTCTCCTGGGCCCAATTACAAGAAGTGAAAAATGGAAAACAACATGGGTCGTTCATCCAAAAAATCCCAAGATGGAAAGAAGTCTGACTTTTCCCCTTGAAAAAAAGTTTGGGAAGAAGCATCCTGGTAATAGTTTGAAGGGAACCAACAATTTATTCAAATTTGGAAAGTTTGTTCATCTGGCGAAGAACTGCTGTTGTGATATGATGAATCCCACTAATACGGAAGACAAAAGGAAGGTTAAAGTCAACGCCTAGCCAACAGTGCAGTGTTACAACTTCAAGGAGCATGGGTATTAAGAGAACAATTTCCCAAAGTCGAGGGTTGTCAAAGGAAATCAATAATATCCTCCAAGGCTACAAGGAAGGTCTTATACTATCACTACTTCTGGGTCGATCTAGACAACGATGTGGTGACAGGTACAGTATTTATTCATTCAAGAATATAAAACATACTATTTGATTCTAGTTCAATGAATTCTTTCATATCTTGCTTGCTTAGTATAACTATTCAAACACCACCTCAAAATTTGGAGTAAAAGTTATTTGTGAGAACAACGAATGGGAAAATTATTGTTTCCATGGTTTATAACTCCTCCCCGGTTAAAGTTTGAGGACTGAACCTCCCAGAAAATCTCATCATACTTCCTTTAGTGGACTTTGATGCTACATTGGTTATGGATTAGCTATCTTTATACAAATCCAACATCAACTATCGGGAAAGGGAGATCACTTTTCATATCCCTAAGCATCCTCCAATTCATTAAAAGTTTAAGGAGGATGGTGAATCTCATTTAGAATCTTCGTATCAAGTTTGAATATTGCATCCTTGTGATGATTGAGACAAAGGAGAGAATCTTTCTTGAAGACATGCCCATCGTGAGGTATTACATTGATTTATTTTTTAAAGAGTATCATGGTCTTCCTCCTAACCGAGAGGTTGAGTTCTCAATTTAACTTATCCCTGGATCTCTTCCTATCTCAAAGACACCATACAGAATGGCCACCTTAGAGTTGTAAGAGTAGAAGAAGAAATTATAGGAGAATATGGAAAAGGGTTTTATATGCCCAAGTGCTTCGCCGTGGGGTGCGCCGGTCCTCTTTTTCAATAAGAAGGATAGATCAATACACCTCTACATTGATTATCGTGAGCTCAAAAAAATCAAAATAAAGAACTAGTATCCCCTTCCACGTATAGATTATATGTTCAGTCAACTTCGTGGGGTTAGTTATTTCTCTTAGGTAGACCTTTGGACAGGATATCACCAACTAAAGGTGAAGAAAAAGATATTCCCAAGACTACCTTTCAAACAAGGTATGGAGACTATAAGTTCATAGTGATTCCCTGCAGACTCACTAATTCTCCAAACATTTTCTTGTATTTAATGAATAGAGTCTTTAGAGATTACCTCGGCAAATTTGTGGTAGTCTTTATTGATGATATTCTGATATACTCCATGAGAAATGAGGAACATGATGAGCTTTTGAATACTATGTTAAATATTTTCGGAAGGGAGAATTTGTATGTAAAGTATAGTAAATGTGAGTTCTGGATTGAGGAATTATCATTCTTGGGGAATTTTATCACTAGGAAAGAGATATTTGTGGACCCTTCTAAGATGAAGGCAATTGAATAGTGGCCCTAGTTAACTTCTGTAATGGATATCCATAGCTTTTTGGGTCTATCTAGGTATTATCAATGATTTTTTAAGAACCTTTCATGATTTTCAAACCCAATGACCATGTTGACACGGAAGGGGGTAATGTTTTTTTTTGACATAGGAATGTGAAAACTGTTTCAAGGAGTTGAAAAAGAGGATTATCAATGCACCAGTACTCACACTTACTTAAAGTGGAGAACTCTTTGTGGTGTATAGTGATTCTTCCAAGAAAGGATTAGTTTGTGTGCTAATGAAAAATGATAAAGTGATAGCCTATTCCTCAAGGTAGTTGAAAATACATGAGCAAAACTCTCCCACGCATGATCTGGAGTTGGCGGCGGTGATCTTTGTTTTGAAAATATAGTGGAATTATCTATATGGTAATAAGTGTGAGATATATACTGACCACAAGAGTCTCAAATATATATTCACATAGAATGAGATTAATTTGTTCCAGTGAATATAGATAGATCTCATCAAGGATTGTGACTTCTGAATCCACTACCATATTGGTAATAAAAACAAGGTGGAGAATTCTCTAAGTAGAAAGTATCCTAGATATTAATCAATGATGATAATTGAAAAGGATCTGATCTTCGTATATTTGTAAAGGATGGACATGGGAATCACTAAGAGAGGAACATCATCAATATTTCTCAAATGATTTCTCAACCACCCCTCTTGCATATAATAAAGGATGCTCAAAGAAAGGATATTGACCTTCTGAAAAGGGTGGAAGCTGTTAAAAATGGGAAATCCTCTGATTTCAAAATTGTTGAGTAAGGATTTTTATGATCTGGGACATGATTATGTGTACCATCCAATCTAGATATAAAGAAAGAGCTTCTAAGTGATGCACATAGCTCAACCTTCTCTATCCACCCAGGGGGCACAAATATGCATCTAGATCTCCGAGAAAACATTTGGATGGAAAATATAAAAGGAATATTGTGGAATATACATCAACATGCCTGGTATGTCAGCAAGTGAAGGCTGAGAGACAAAAGTCTAAGGGGATGATGCAACCACTACCCATAACAGCATGAAAGTGGGAAAACATTTCCATGGACTTTGTCAATGGACTTACAAGGACATCTAGAGGAAATAATTCTATATGGGTTGTTGTGGATCGTTTTACAAAGACAGGTCACTTTATCAAGGTTCGAGAGGACATATCATTGGATAAACTTGCATGGATTTACATCAAAGAAGTGGTAAGGTTTCATGAAGTACCACTATCTATTGTATCGGATCATGATTCGAGATTCACTTCAATGTTTTGGAAAATTCTCCAGCATGCTTTGAGCATTGAACAAAACCTCAGTATGACCTATCATCCTCAAACTGATGGCCAATTTGATTGTACTATTCATACATTAGAAGACATGTTGAGAGCATGTTCTATGGAATTCAAAGGATGATGGGACCAACAACTTCCACTGGTTGAATTCTCTTACAACAACAATTTCCACTCAAGCATATGAATGGCACCATATGATGCCCTTTATGGGAAAAGGTGTATAACACCAGCGTGTTGGGATGAAGTCAGTAAGTGTAAGCTGCTAGGACCTGAAATGGTCAAAGAATTGGTGATGAATTTGAAAACCATTTAGCAACATTTCAAGGTATCACAAAGTCGAAAGAAGAGTTATGAACATAATCGTTGACAAGACCTAGAGTTCAAAGTTGGGGACATGGTATTTCTACACATATCTCCATGGAAAAAGTTCATGAGGTTCAAAAAGAAAGGGAAGTTAAGTCCTAGGTACATCATCCCCTTTGAGATCCTTGATTGAGTCGGATCTATGGCCTATCAAGTGGAACTTCCACCTACCATGTAGAAAGTACATGATGACTTTCATGTATCCCTCTTAAGGAAGTACATACCACACCCTTCACATGTACTCTCCTCAAAGGTGGTACAGATGGAGGATAATCTCTCTTATGAGGAGCAGCCAGTGAAGATCTTGGATCGTAGAGACAAAGTTCTATGCAACTGGACTACTCATCTGGTCAAGGTACTATGGAAAAACCATAAGTATGAAGAGGAAGCATGGGAACTGGAGGAATCAATGAAGGAAAAGTACCCACACCTATTTTTGTATTAGAATATAAGACGAAATTTCGAGGGTGAAATTTCTTAAGTGGGAAGAATTTAACGACCCAATGTTTTTCAATGAAAATTACCTTCTAATAAATATGTCATAAAATCACATGAAAACAAAACATAATGAACTACTAAGTGCTAAGTGACCTTTCAAAATATTTTTTTCACTTTTGTGTTTGGAATTTCAAAAATCAAACAAACACGGTTGTGATAAGAATGTTATTTGGAGGTAGATAAGGAAAAATTAATTTTTTGTGAATAATAACCTACCCTTATGAATAGTAACATACCATTATGAATAGTGATACACCCTAATGAATAGTAACATTACTTATGATAATATATAAATGATATTCAATTTGAAAGTATGATATACCTATACTTTAGAACAAGTAAATGAATGTTTTAAAACATTTTTTTGATTAAAAAATTATTATTTTAAATAAATATTAATATATTCATATATAGAAAATTATTTTTGAAAATTGGACTTCATATTTGGATTCTACAGGATAAAAAATGGTTAAGGTAATTTTTTGGGATTTTTTTGAAGTACTTGAATTTTTTATGAATAATGAAATACCATAATTTAAAAAATAAGCTAAATAAGATAATTATAGAGTCATGTATGATGTTCTGAGGATTTAATACCACTTGTTTTGGGATCACATGATAAAATTACTATTCTTGGTCAATTATGACTCACTATTCTTTGTCTTTTGGGGAAATAATAAATAAATTAACTTTATATTTAGAAATCCTCTCTCTCATCCACTATAAAACAATCCTTCACTCCTATCAAGTATATTTACTTGACAATATTCTACCCAAATATCTCCCCAAGATCCTCCTCCACTTCCAAAAGCTTCTAGACTCTTCAAAATATCAAAACCTCTCCCCTTAAGAGGTTCTAAAAGGATGAAGTCTCAAGAGGTAAATTCCTCTTTGTAATTCCTTCTTTTCTTTTAAGTTCTTTAATTTTTTGGTTTCTTTCCTCACCTCCCTTAACCCAAATGGTATTATAACTCCAGTAGAATACTTTTACTGGAATTATATTACTCTAATGGGATACTTAATTATCTTATCTCCTTTCCTCACTTTTTTTGAAATAAATGAAAGCACCGTTTGAGATGTGCCAATTTAGCACATTCAAGGACAACGGTTCATGAATTTCTATTTTCATATTTAAATCTGGTCATGAAACCATTTTTATTATAATTAAACCATATTATCTATATTTAATATATCCTATTTTGATAATGTAATCTTTTTTTAAAAATGGTGTTATGTTATAAATCAAAACATGTTCTTTGTAATCAAACCAACCGATTAACAAAAACAATTGTCACTAGGGTTTTTCATAACAGTTCATATAAAATCTAAGTAACCAAATTAATTTTAAAACAATGTAACCTCCTGGATGTTAACTAATATCATATAACTTAATTTCAGGACAACCACTTCCATCTTTCATGTTTATCTGAACATGAATATAGTGAACAAATCTTTTAAAACCAAGTAAACAAACAAGCCCGAATAATGAGATTGAGCCATATAACTAATCAAGATGCCCTTGAATGAACTAAAAAGGGTTATAATAAATCAATTAAATATAGAAGAGGTTCTTGAATTATTAATTAATATGTCTAATTTCTTTATTTAGGTCTTTGATAACATGTTGATAACACCAATGAATTTAAGGTAAGGGATCCTCCCCAATTAACTTTTATTTCATGATTGTACTCTATGTTATTCCATTTTATGTGTGATACCAAATTATGGGGTATTATTTTTCAAATTTACCATACTGACCTCTTGATTTATATGTTATGAGAAACCCCTTTTCTTTCTCATCACGCTTTTTTAGTTACACCTGATACCATGCTGATAAACCTTAATGGATTCCACCCGAACATCCTTTATTCCTTCGGGTTGCGCTATCTTTATTTTTACCAAAATGTATTTCTATTTTATTTTTATGTAAAACATCATAATTATATTTATATTCTCCAAAATCATGTTCCATGATCCATCTCTCTTTCTCTTTTAGGGATATACATTCTTTTAAGTGAATGCTTCCTCGATACTTCCCATTAAGCACACTCGTTTTAAGGGAACTTCCCAAATTTTTACCCAATTTCAAGTGAAATCCATCTTATGTTTTAAGACACCATTTTATTTATAAAATCAGTATTTTTATTATGAAATCCATATTTTTTAAATCATGGTTTTATATATAATATTTTCATCTTTTCTATTTTAAAATCTCTAGAGTACTTTCCTTAAAACCGCACAAAAAATTTTTGATGCTAATGTTTCTCAAATACATTCTTTATATGTTTTTACTTATGTTTGACATCACATATCATGTTATAAGACTATTTTACCCAATTAAAGTCTATTTATGTTCTAATTTGTTTCTTTCATGGACACTTTCTTGATATGATCCTTGGTTTTGCTTTAAGTCATGATTGTGGTACCCAATTATTTCCATGGGCGCCCTTAAGTTTATGTATGGTTGATTATGTATGATTATTTATGTGGAAAGAATATTTATGTGGTAATAATATTTTTGTTTCAAGAATACTCATGAAAATGTTGATATGGGTGTGCCAGATAGCGCTCTAATGTATTGGGTAAAGTTAGGTCTCATGAGAGGTGATGTAAAACAGGACTGGCAGTTATCCTTGACCTGTACTAAAATGGGATACAAGATTTGCAGTTAGCCTATAATCGTACTAAAGATATTTTTTATGATTCTTCAACATTTATATGATTCCATGTTTATATGAACCCATTCTTATATGATATTATTTCAAAATTTCCATGCTTTGGATATCTTTATGTCATACCTTCTAACTCATGTTCTTAAGATGTGTCTTTATGTTCATTCCCTTACTGGGATTTTCAGATCACACCTTTGTTCATGTGTTCTCCATGGTACCCTATGCATATTTAAGGGCTCAAAAGAAGTTAGTATATCTTTATGGATATTAAATAAGGATGTTTTTTTTTGCCCCATGTTTTCTGTTATATATACCTAGTCTTCCAAGACACTAGACTTAACGATAATTGGCTTGTAATATGATGATTAAATATTCTTAAAATCATGTAATATTATATGTAAAAGGCTTGGGTCACTATATCCATCGTATATTTTTGGGATGATGGTCTAGTATTATTGAATGATGGATCACATCATGCCTTGGGACGTCAGGCTATCGAGATGATGGTGGTTCATTGTATATGAAATGAAAGAAATCACCATGCCTTAGGAATTTGGGACAATATTATGATAATAATTAATTAAATATAATGCTAAAGAACTTGTGACATATTATTTGGGTGTGCTGATCGGACATCAGTTTAATGGACATGTGATGCATGTAGTATTGGTTAGTACGAGGTGTTAGGTAACTTATATTTAGAAATGGTTGGGAATCTGAGGGTTATCTTGATATAACATATCATGGATATATCATTCCACAACAACATTGGCTAAGGTAGATAAATTAATTCTTGTGTATGATGAGCACAAGGGATGCATGTTATGTATTTTTATGTGAAAGTTAATACTATTTATTTTCATATGAATTCCCTAGTATATGTATGGAAGCAAGGCAAGAGCATATTGTTGCTAGCCTAATGATTTCATACTCACACCACACATGGGGCCCATGGGACATGTTTGAACATTATGGTTTTGAGATTTGGTTAGATATTGAGGTCATGCACTGGACTATAGTGATCAAGGATGTGCAGGTGCATGGGATGGATAATAGATTGGCCATGGGGGTTCTTCAACATTGATATAGAGTCTCTTTTATGATTTTGTGTATGGACTTATGTGGTCATAAATAGAGTGATATTGAATGTTTTTTATTATGGATATGGATTGAGTATACTATATTTGATATGTATGACTCCTTTTTTCAATTATTATTTACAATTTTTATTATTTCTTCTTCTGAGTTTGATTACATGATTTCATAGTGAATTAATTATTATAGCCACTTTTATTATTATTAGTATATCATAACCAGAGGGTATAGTCTCTCCACAATCACCTAATTATACTATTTCTACTAATCAGATGCCTTTGGAATATGAGGATATGTTCCTAAGGCCCCGTGGTCCTCCATCCTAGAGAATAGGTTCATTTGTTCCCAGGTCAGGGTGCTACAAATGGTATCTTAGGTGTTTATTTTTATTTTTTCTTATAGTCTAGGTTATGGTAGAAAAGAGACTAGTAACTTGTAATAGCTAGGTATATATCTCATGTTTGGGTGCCTTTATCCCAATGCATGGGGTATAGACCAATTTTCTAGGGTTTGGAAATGATGTTCTTATTTTCCTCTTTTAAATTTTATTGATTTTCCACCTAGATTGGCACACATGGGTGGGATTTTACTGGATTATGATATTTTGACCCTTGTATTGGTATGGAAAGGGATGATGATTCATGTATCATGATAGTAACATAGGTTCACAGGATATATGTTTGTGAATGTGATTGACAATTGGAACTTATAATATGTAAAAATGGGTTATGATGTTTAAAGTGTAAACAAAAATCTAAACAATATTTACCTATATAGGTTTTTAGTGTCATTATACACATCCATACTAGTTATGTGGTTCCTAAAGAGATTGAAATTTTCTTCTATGTGTATGGTACATGTATCCTTGGCTCTAATATGGGAATATAGGGATAATGGAATGGGGTGAGTTGTTTAAAATTCCAACAATATGATAAATAATGTTTTCCAATATAGATTATTAGAGGAGTTATACTCATCCACCCTAGACTGGTGATTTTTTTATATACATGATATGTGATACCTTACTCTGATATGGGTCTATGAGAGTCCATGGGGATAGATTATATGAGACATGGGTGTTGTAGGAAATTATAGGGGTGGTGAGATGAACTATCTATTATAGCTTTACCTATTTGTAATATATGATTGTTATTATTGTTATTGACCATATAATTTGGTCTTCTGCATGATGCTATTTATACTGGATCTGATGAAGTGTCCGCAGGGAGGGGATGTGATATCTCTAGAGAGTTAATGGGATGAGTACCCTGAGGTTAGGGGTGATAATTATTCACAATTTGAGGATTTGAGATAGGTGTGTCAGACTTAGAAGGTTGGATATTTTGGGCCATGTATAGATGAGTAGTTCAGGGAAATATTTGTATGAATCATATAATGTATTTATAGAGATCAAAGAGCAGATCCATCCATTGATTATCTGAAATAGGAGTTCCAGTCCCAACACAAACCATTATTTTAGGTTAAGGGTGGATCACATGCAAGTAGGAATTGGATCAAGTTTGTGAAGGAATGATTTGGCCAGATTTTTTGAAAATTTACTCAAATAGAAGTTGATGGAATACCAAGCTTGTGAGTTCATGAACTTTTATTAGTGGTATATATCCATTATGAACTATATTAGGAGTTCCACATAATTTTTCTTATTTTCTCCCTCTATGGTAGATGATGACATCACTAGGGTGAGACAGTTCGAGTACGGATTATGACATTCCATTAGGGTGTAGGTAAAAATCTTTAAGTTTACCTCATTCTTGGAGGTAGTAAATCAGGAACTGATGGATGAGGGAACGTGATGGACTAGATTTATTCAATAATGGAAATAGTGCCAGGTGAGACTCAAAGTGGCGCTTCATATAGCTAGAAGTGAGACCATGAGGAGTTCTGGTAGGGAAGCCAAGAATGACATTCAGATAGATCACTAAGGAGTGTATATTAGATAGTGTTCTTTATTTTTGGTAAGATAGTTCATGTTTAGATCTAATGTGAGTGACCTCCTTTGGAGTTCTAGGTAAGCAACCAAATTTGAAACATGGAGTGGTTCTATAGAAAGACGTCTTGGGTGACAGATAGTTAGTGACCTGATCAGACTCAGGGATCTGAGGTTGGATTAGGAGAGGTACTAGGAGCCAATAACTGATATTATACAATGTGTGCTGTTTATGGTAGGGAGAGAGAGACCCAACAGTGGGGTTAATGGCAAGTACTTGGTGAAACTCCACAGGGAGGATAGGCTTGGGTTAGTTGGTCTTCATCACAGTTTCATGCAATTTATTTGGTAGGGTTAGAGAAATTTTGGAAGGTGATGATGGTTAGAGGTAGGCCATGATTGAGGGATTTTACTTTTGTTTTTAATATGACTAACTTTGGATGAATGAGGTGCACATGTGATGGTTGAATTAACCAGATATGGGTTAATATGTGGTAATCGTGTAGGATTTATGGCTTGTATGAGATGCATAAAAATCATATAGATTTATGTTCATAAATATATGTATATATATGATGTGGGATCTCATTTTAGAAACAGGTGGGATATAGAAACCTTGGGAATCAGTTGTGATGCGTGACCTTATGAGCATCAAGTGTCATAAAGGTATGATTGAGCATCTGATAATACATGGGACTGATGATATTTTGTAATTGTGACAAGCATGTACTAATGGTAGTCAATGTAACTATCAGAATCTTTGTAAACTGGGTCAATAAATGACTGGGTAAGAAATTACTCAAGTGGAGAGAAACAAGAGGAATCAGCCTATGACTGAGTAAACAAGTATGTTTGTGAATATTTACAAGATATTGGTATCTTCAGTACTATCTCATAAATAAACCACATAGCTTAGGTATGATCTATCATAAGATGGGGGAGGAGGTAACATTTTTAATTTTTTTGAGTAGATTATAATTTCAGGGTAAATTTGACTTTTGAGTTTAGTGAGCTTGAAAACATTAATTCTAGGATTTATAGGTTAATTTAATAAGTTTTGATTCTATAAGGTGATTTTTTATATGGTTTTTAAGTCCCAATGAGTTACTCATGTTTTTCGATGAGTTTTAGAAGCATTGGGCCCCTAAAACATATTTCAAGAAGGTACAATATGGGGTGCACAATTTGTTCAAACTATACATCCCTTCCAGAGAAACAGTGTAAAACATAATTAAATAAAGAACGGTTTGGTATAACTATGAAATGTGGGGAACATGAATGTATGAGAAGTATGAATTTTATTTTATAGGATATCCACATGGGCTATTAATGGTTTAAAAACTTGGCGCCTAGACACGCGTGGTGGGGTGCCCTTTGGAAAGTGGCCCCACATGGTTAGTGAATAGTTAACAAAATTTTGTGGACTAACCATGCAGTTCATTTAAGGGTATGAAATTTTTATTTACCTTTGTAAATTTAACCTTTATTCTACCATTTTTGTTCTCCCATTTTTTATGCCTCCCTACAGTCATGAAGCTCCTCCTATCTCTCCCTCTTAGTTTCTTTTGTAACATCTATATTTGAGCTCTGGTTCGAGAACCATTAAGTTTATTGGATCGTTAGCTGTGAGGTTACTAGTCCTATTCCTTCCGTTCTTATTTTATCTCACTTTTTACAATTATATTTCCTTCTGAGATAATTTTCAATATTTCTAGGGTCTTTGTCACATTCTTCGTTTCTTTCGGTTTCTACTTGGATTAGAGGCTGATATCCGGTGATTGAGTAATTAGAAGAATAAGATAAGTGGTTCCTAGATTTCTCTTTATATATGTGTGTTATATGGTATGTGAATTTAAATACTCATGAGTGGGGTGGCCAAGGCTAGACTTTTAATTTAATTATTTTCATTTATGATTATCATTGAAGGATTCCAATGAAGAAACTCCATATTTGTTTAAGTGAATTGATCTTTAAATGGAATAATATGTGTGAACTGGTCTTCCAATTTGGATTGGTAGGAGGATCTGGTTGATTAAATTAATTGAATTGTGATGTGATCATATGGGTTCCATAGGAACATGTTGGGATGGGGTTGAGGTGCTTGGGGTGATGTTGATCACTACAATTGAGGTGACATGGTTTTTTGGGTTAGGTGGATAGTGATTACCATTCCAAGTTTTCACAATGCGGTTTTAATGTGGTGATAGAGAGTCTCCATATGGGGTGGATAAGGTGTGGTTGGTGATTTCCTCCCACTGTGATTGGTAAATAGTGTCCTTGGATTCATGTGCATATAGGAAATGACTCAGTGAGGTGGTGTTGACCACTCTATGTGTGTGGACGCCTTCATGGATTTAGTAGTTTAGTGGATGGGGACATCTATTAGTTATAGAGGAGGTGATCACCAAAGTAGGCCACAATTTATAGTGATTGAGAACATCGATTGGGGTCTAAGGCTCACCATATATGTTTGGTCCAATGGGTAAGGATTATTGAAGGATGGATCACTCTATACATTGGGAAATCAGGCTATTGAGCTGACAGTGGTTCATTATATATGGAAATATGAACATCACTATGCATTGGGATGTTAGATTGATATGTTGATGATGATTGGATAAATGGAAGTCCAAGGGACTTGTGAAAAATTAATTGGGTGTGATGATGTGTCATCAGTTGACTTGATGTGTGACACATGTAGCATTCATTAGCATGATTTTTCGGGTGACTTGTATATGGAAATGGTTGGGAAATCGAGGGTTCTCTTGGTATGAAATATCATGGATATATCATTCCAAAATAGCATTGGTTGAGGTAGGAAAACTCTTTCTTTTGGATTTTAAGCGCAAGTGATGTGAGTTATGTATTTTATATGTGAGTTAACAATTTTTTATTTATGCATGCATGCACTAGTAAAAGTATGGATGTAAGAAAGACATGTGTTGGTGATAGAATATTGAGTTAATACTTACACACTACACATTCCCATTGAGACACATGTAACATTTATGGCTTTGAAATCAGGCAAGGTACCAGGGTCATACACAATAATATAGTGAGTTGGGATAAGAATGTGCATGGGATGGTTAGAAGATGGACCATAGGGGTTCTTCTACATCAAGCTAGAGTCACTTTTGGGATTTTGAGTATTCACTTATGTGATCAGCCTGTGGGAGATATTGAATTTTTTTCATAATGGATATGGAATGTGTACACTCTATTTGATATGTATGAATTTTTTTCCTTGTTTCTACCATTTATCATTATTCCTTTCACTGATATTGATTACATGATTCCGCAATGCTTTAATTATTATGGCCAATTATATATTTGGTATCATTACCAGAGGGTATAGTATCCCTAAAAGACCCCCAAATAATAGTAAGTATCCTTATTCATATGAGGAGATGTGACTAAGGCCTAGCGGTCCTCTATCTTGGAGAACTAGTTCAATGGTTCCCGGGTTAGGGTGCTACACAAGGGAAACTCTCATTCTCTATCAGAGGCCCTAAATCAGAATAAACATTAGGGGGTGGGGTCCTAAAATACAAAAACATCCCCAAATTACCAAATATACCTAAAAGGGGCTGGATACCAATTTGTTTAATAGTGTAAACATAGGTTCATGCAGTGACCTTCTGATGGGAAGTGGGAAAACCCCTCCGGTCAACCCTTTCATAACATGACCCATGTAGTTATGCCGTGATTTGTATACTCTTAGTTATTCCAACATTGAACACTTTAGATCTAGCCCAAAGCCGTACCAATTACTCGGGACACCACCTAAACCTCAAACCTTATGTAAAAATAACTTTTAAGGCTGAAAAATATCAAAATCCTATTTTGAATATTGGATCACAAAATAAACCCATCACCAAATGAAAAGTTCAATTTCCCCCAAGAAATCCACTACCCATAGAAACGTTGTTTGTTACATGAAAAATAAATTTATCAAATTATAAAGGGTCTCATGCTAGGTATCTCTCCAACCTCAGGTAGTGGGGAATCCAAATATGATCCACGCACCCTAGAATACCACATACATCATGTATGACACTCCATGTTATATAATGTGAATTCCATCTAGTGAAATAAACCCATTTTGTACGTCATGTGAATATTTTATATCCATATAAAAAAATTATACTCCTGATAACCTTTAAATTTCATCATAACTTGTAATACTATAGGATGAACATCGACTAGGGATAATTAAAATTTATACTTTAAGAGGTTAATGATAATTTTAGTTCATGAAATGTATGTCACTATATATATATAATGTGAAAAAAATAAAGTACATAGATTTACTTTTATATAAAATGACACATTTTATATTCTTAAAATCCCTTAATAATAACTAAAAAACCCTACATAATAGCATATCTAATATATAATTTATGATAGGCTGCCAAATCATCATAACATATATTGCACTTTCATAGTTTTTTGTATTCATTACATCTATATATAATTCCTACCACATCATTATGTTACTATATGATAATAAACACCCCTAAAATCTTTAGTGAGTAACACCTATGATGTTAGAAAATATAAATAATGGTGAAATTTAGGAATCATATTCCCAATGTTCAACTCCATGAAAAAAATCAAACCCATGAACTCTAAAACATAAAATGATTTGATGTTAAATACTAATATTTTATATTTATAAATCCTTCTATGTTCATTATCATCCTAGGAAACCTTTCCATAAAACTATCCTTTGAAATATTTGGGTAACTTATGCAACTCTTCACATCAATACATTAAAAACATATCCTAAACTCTTTTAGGTTAATGTGACATTCAATTTTTTATAGAAAATAAATGTAACTCTATACATTTATCTTTTCCAATATATCATAAATTATTTTAGAATATTAAGTGACATTTTATTTATGTTTTTTCTAGAATAATAATTTATTTGTGAACTTTTATCTTTACTAAGTTCATACATACTTCTACTTTCCTCTCAGTCGTTATATTCACTTTAAAATGTCCTTCTTAGATACACAATCTCTTCTTTTTAATAAATAACACTTTTGTCGTTTAGTTGGAATTATTATCAAAGAAACAATTATTTCCATATTATCTATACCATTCTATGTATTTGGATCATTTTACTGAAAATAATACGATTCTTTAAAATATTCCACTAATTATGGAGGAAACTCAATTCCTCAAATTTTAAAAAACATATCGGATAAAATCATTTATCCTAGATAAAACTTTTTAATCCATATTTTCTTCTAAAAACATGTTATATAATTAAATTAATTATAAACCATGTGTATTGAATTAATTATTTCATTTTTTTATAACAATACATTAGTAAAAACCAACTTCTCTTATCATATAGGATATGTATGGAAACTGTAAAAATATTTTATATATATTCATCTAATATTTATAAATTCTTTTACATTAAAACATTTAATGTAACAAATATTTTCTTCATAAATTGAGTACAAACTAAAAGCTCTATAAAATTTTACCTGGATTCTGAAATTTTATATTTTTAAAACATTTATAATATATACATTTGGTATCATATTTCCTTAAAAATAAAATATTTTATTTTTATAACACTGATTCCTAGAAAGGAAATTACATAGAGTTTCATAAACCACTTTAGGTATCTATATCATTACATCATATGGAATACTTATACCTCCTTCCCAATAACACCTTTAGGTTTCAATCACCTAGACTAGCTTCTTTAAGAAACAATGTTGGTCTTTTTAACTTCTAATTCTTCTTCTATATTAATCTTTTAACCACATATACTATTGATACAGAACCAAAACATAAAAATAATATTCCATAAATCATATTTAATCAAAAAATAAAATTTAAAAAAAATTGAAATAATTCACATTGTCTAAAAATTTCATTAATGATAATAGAATGAATTCATTAATGAGAATAAGTCTCATAAGAAACCTACAAACTATCTAATTAATTAGCCTACTCAATCATATTGATATTATTAGTGGGGACTAAAATTACATATGTTATTTTGTGTCTAATTCTTTTTAAACATGAAGTGAATAATTCTATGTTTCTCACAAGAATTTAGATTCATTTTTTGAACTACTTCAACACATGGTTACATAGGAAGATGTTGCCCTAAAACAATGAATTTATATTACTTAAGAAATTTCCCATGTTAAATACCCATAAAATAATTTTATTACATTGAGATTATTTTTTATTTATGGTGATCTCTATATTAAGTCCAATGATGATGATTTTAATCATCTATAATAGAATCCTTTATTGGAAGAGTTTAATGTTTTACATGAAATTAACAAAGGATTTTATTAAAATTTATCATATTAAATTGATGTCACATTTTAAACTCATCACACCCATTAGCATGAAAAGATATATATATCTCTAATAAATGAATTCTCTATGGAATTCCTCTCACAACTTACTTATTTAAGTAAGTAATAATCCTAATTATATTATATATGACCCCTAGATAGTTGAGTGGACAACACTCTTTCCAATATATCATATGGATAAGCACAAATATTTTCATATAGTCTCCTAATGCTTAGGATTTCCTTGATAATTTTAACCCAAATATTAATGTATAATTTTTTAATCTAACTCTTAGGGTTCATCATTTCCACTATTCCTTACACATGATAATATAAGGGCACCCTACTATAGAAACAACTAACTGATTGAATGATCAAGGTTTTAGAATTCGCATTCTTTAGAAGGAATCTAACACTAAGTATATTGATTAGGGAATTAATCTCACCATATTATTTCATGTTATTCCCTTATAAATTCATGATTCTGGTTATTTATTTTTTGGAATACAATTCCTTGCACCATATCAATATGTTTACACCATTTTGATGTGTAACTATTTACACAAATCATTTCTTTTGTTACTTAGCCAAAAAAAAATACAATAATATGCACACATATCCAAATTCAGCCTACGAATGAGGTACTTGAAACTATTTCTTGTAAATGTTTAAAATCATATGAAGTAAAATCACTACATGAGTTATCCAAGAGACACATATAGTCAATTCCCACTTTTTTATAACATAGTGGGAAGTCTGAGCCCAAGTTGCACTACCTAAGGATAATTTACTACAAATAGATCTCAATTATGTCATAACTCAAAGACCTAATAAGTATAAATCAAAATTTACATCATAATTCAAGCTCATAACTCAATACAAGACAATGTCAAGTTATAATAAAACTAAATCCATCAGCATACCTAGCATGTAAATCCTCATATGCATGTATAATAATCTCTAGATTCAATTTTACAATTTAAACTAAAGCATACACACATTAATAATATAAATAATTTCTTTCTATGAAATATTAGGGACAAAATTTTAAATAAATGAAAAATTAACATATTTTAATATTAGATAAACAATTATGAATAATTCATAAATCATACTAAGAATTTTTTTTATAATTTCTCCAACCTTATCGATATTCCACAATGTTTAACATGAACACATTATATTCAGGTTATAATTTGAATTTTTTTATATTATTCATTATATGAAATGTCACTTAAAATATATGATATTATTGAAATATAAAAATTGTACAGTTTAATTATATTATGTATTATAATAGGTTGTGTTAAGATACTTTATTAAGAAAATAAGAAAGAAAACTACTTTTGATCTGAGTGGGAACCCATTACAGGGAAAAATGGCCCAAATGAAAACACAATCCAAAATCCCAAGAACTGAAAAAGAAAATCCTGAACGCCTAGAGGTAGAAATCCCCAAATAAAAAAGAAACGAATGCCTAAATGGATCACAATACCAGTTACACAAATTCAAAACATGACCCACAAGCCCAAAAACCTAGAAAAAAAATAAAACCCAAAATTCCAACCGAATCTTCCTTCTAGCGCCACATAACCACCACCGTAGGTCCCTACTACCAATGTCATTGTCCTAGTCCTCGCCATTGATGTCTGTCATGCCAACATTGTGTGTCCCTGCACTCACATCGGATGCTGTGAGAGATGAACACCTCAACACATATCACTTATCGGACTGTGTACCACACATCACCCGATAGCCATCCCGTACCTCTCAACATAATAAAACTAAAGAAGGAGAGTGTTTGGATCGAAAAATTGGGTGTTGGGGCTTTTTAAAATTTTATTTAATTAATGGGGTTTACGGTTTATTATTTTGTGTAATAGGCGTGGTTCAGCGCCACATGAAGTTACGCTTCCCCCCCTTCAGCACCAACAACTCCCCCATAATATATATTCGTTAATAAAGATATATATAATTTATATTTATAACATCATTTTAAAATTTATAATTACAATTTTAAAAATATATTTTTAAATATTTATTTAAAAATGTGAAATTATTTATAATTATATTTATAAATATAAATGTAATTATATAATTATATATATATAGCTATAAAGAAACCTTATTTAAATATATATAAATATATAATTACATATATATAATAATACATTTATATAAATCTAAATATATATTTATAAATATGAATTTATGTATATATATTTATATAATAAATATAATTAAAAATCGATCTCTATAAATAAATATATATAATTAAATATTATAAATATAATTATATAATATATATATATATATGTATATATTTATAATTATATTTATTTATAATTGTAAATATAAAATTAAATAATTATATATGTAGTTAAATATATATATTTTTAATTATATATATTTTTAATTTTAAATTTATATTTATATAATTAATTTATATTTATAAGGATATATTTAATATATATATATAATACATATATAATGATTAATATAATAAATATATAATCATAAATAAATAAATATATAAATATATATATACATATAATTACAAATCTATCTCTATAAATATATATTTATAGTTATATAATATAAATATATATATAAATATATATAAATCTCTAAATATATATATTTACACATATATATATATAATTATATTTATTTATAATTTTAGATATATATTTATAATTATATTTATTTAAAATTGTTATGGAGCAGCTAAATCTGGAGAGATAGAGGCTGCAAGGGTAGCTCTTGTGGCACTTGTCTAGAGTTTGAGTGGTCCCTCTCATGTTAAAAATGCAGCATGTATTGGGGATGATTAGGTTGATGTTAATCCTCCAAGAGGTAGTAGGCAGTGTAGAACCTAGGCTAATATTGTGGAGGGTCAGGAGGATGCTCTTGTTGCTGGGATGTCTAATGTAATGGCATTAGTACATCCAATTACGAATGGTGCAGCTGAGAGTCCTTCCGGTGGAGTAGTAGCTGGTGGAAATTAGGAAAATTAATTGGATAGTCAGTTTCTTGATGAGGATATTATTCAGGAATCCGCTAACCAAGACCTATAACAAGATCATCTAGTTGTTGTGAAATCTGGAAAGGGTAAGAAAACATCAATGGATGCCAATGGCTTCTAGTTTGTTTTACCCCGAAAACTAAAGCTTGATTCTCAGACCCTGCTCTCTCCTGAACAGGCAAGAACTCTTTTGGATCATGTCCCCGAGGTGGCTCATTCTGATGTGGATGGCCAAAATGATACAAAAATGGTTAAGATAATATATTTCATGGATTAAGGTGGTATGAATGTGAAGGTGACCGATGATTGGGATGCTTTCTAGGTTGCTTGGGTGGATGACGGGGGTCTAAATCAGATGGGTATTCCTTTTGAATTTGTGTAGGTGATCTCTACACTGGAAGCACAGTCATATGTGACTAGGGATGGTTGTACAGATACATAATGGAATTATCCTCAATTTTTCTCTGATCTCATGAAAAATCCTTATGTATTTTTTGGCATGGCCTCAGATAAGGAGTGTATCAACCCACTTAAGAAGAATAAGAATTTCACATTCCCAAGATGTTAAGAAGGTGGGAAGTCACTTGAAGTCATTGAGAAATAAGTAGTTGACAGGGTCTTCCTATAATTAAAGGCCACCTTCTTCAAGAAAGAGCAAACCGTGTTTGGATATAAAGTGTACTTAGATGTCCTGAAGTTTCTTGCAATCAATTTTGGGGATGGTTTTCAAGAAAATTCAGAGATGAATTTCCATGACATATCCTAGTCATTTAGAACCCTCGAGGATGTTTCTGTGTCTTCATCTAAATCATCATCTGATTAATATAGTCGACCAAAGACGTGTTGGCGAGGTCAGCACCCCAAGGGAGGTAGATACCCTCAGAATATAGGATATAGGGGTAGTCATAGGAAGTGATCTCGTGTCCTAAAGTGGGCATCTGGTGTCATGTTGTTTTAGTCCTCTTTTGTACTATTTATTTTCTTAATAATTTTTTTAGTCATGGGATTGGCTCCCAAACCCATGGCTATGCCTTTTGAAAAAAATATAAATAATTAATAATAATTAATTTTACACATTTATTATTATATATATATTAAAAAATATATACATATTTACATATTAATAATTATAAATAAATATATATTTATTAAATACGAATTTATCAATTATATATTTATAATTAATTTTATACCCTTTTATTATAAATAAAAATATATTTTTTAATATGAATTTTTTATTTATATATCTACAATTAATTTTATAAACTTTTACTATAAATAAAAACATATTAATAAATAAATTTAATAAATTAAATTAATTTTAAATTAATTTTATTAGTAAATATATATTATAAATATACATATATAAACCATATTATTTATATTCAATATAAAAACCATATTATTTATATTCAATATATAAATTTATAAATTTTAAATAAGGTTTATTTATATATTTAGTAAGTTATATATATATATATATATATATTTAATAAGGTATATTTATATATTTAAATAATTATATATAAATATATAAATTAATATATATATATATATATAAACCTTATTAAACCTTATATATATATAAACTATAATAAATTTATTTATACATCTTATATATAAAACTTATTATTTATATTCAAAATATAAATTTATAAATTTTAAATAATGTTTATTTGTATATTTAATATGGTTTAGTTATACCTTTAACTAATAAGGTTTATATATATATATATATATATATATATGTTTTATTTAAATAAATAATTAAAGTTTATTTATATTTAAGTATTTATATATTATTGAGGTTTAGTTATATTTAAATATTTATATAATTGAGGTTTATTTATATTTCAATATTATATATAATTAAAGTTTATTTATATTTAAATATTTATATTTAATTATAAATATAAGGTTTATTAAATTAAATAATTATATAAAAAAATTATTTAAATATAAAGTTTACGTAAAATATAAATATATATTTTAAATAATTTAAAAATAAATTTTTCTTAATTATATAAATAATTTTAATAATGATTATATATATATATATATAAATTTATAAATAAATTTAATAATGATAATTTATATATTTAAATATTTATAAATATATTTAGAAATATTAAATATTTGGTATATTTATATAAAAATATATACTTATATAAATAAATTATTTAAATATAATGTTTAATTAATTATATAATTATGTATTATAAATTTAATATGTTTTTTGTATATAAATAATTAATTATGAATTTATAAATTTAAATAAATATTTATATAAAATGGTTTTTAATTAATTAAGTTTATTTATAACTTTATAAATATAGATTTATAAATATATTTATAGATATAATTATAAATAATATCTTATTTTTAAGTAAATATTTAAAAGTATATTCATAATATTGCATTTCTTTATTTATAAATATAATGAAAAATATATATTTACCAATATAAACTCAATTATATAAATATATATTTGAAAATATAAAATTATTTGTAATTATATTTAAAAATATATTTATAATTATATAATTATAAGTATATATTTATAAATATATGTTTATATAGTTATAAATATATATATATTTATTTACAAATACATTTAATATATTTTAAACAAATAGTAAATTCTAAATATATATTTAATTATAAAAATTTAACTATATGTATAAATATAAAATTATATTATATATATATATGTGTGTGTGTGTGTTTATATAATTATGATACAATATCAAATGGGGTGGGGTGTGGCTAAAATTCCAAAGTGGTGTTTTGGCCCAAAATAACCACAACACTCCTTCATTTGGTGTTTTGGGATTCCAAAAACACACAATGAAGTTTAGTTGTGCACACACAAACACATAATTATTATTAATTTTACCCCATTAAAAAAACCCTCCACCGCAAAATTTGACGGGGTTTGATAAATGCTGAGATGAGGAGTTGCACAAGCCTTGCTGACTGATGGGCTCACTCTAGAATCAGTCACCATCCAAGAAAATGCTTCCCAACTCCCATTGTCGCTTCCGTGCCATATCCATGATTAAAGACCATAAATCCAAATTGTTTTAGATTGATCTAATCAGCAGGATCCGAGATAAAGACACCCCACCCATGGATCTTGTCAGTGTAATTCTAGCCAAGGGTTCCTGATAATGAGAGATCTTAGAAAAACCTCCCACCCTTGCGATGATTTGGGAAATTTATTCACTGTCACCCATGGATTAACCCTACAGCTGAGTTGGGGTTTTCTCACCATCGCCCCCTACAACCTCTTCATTGAGATGATGGCTATAACACATGGAATTCCACTTCCATCAAATGAGTTACTCGAGTGCACTGATCCCTAATGACATGGATCTTCCAACACCACACTATGTAACCTTCCTCTTATCAGGAGATCAAAGGTCATCATCAACCCTGGACTGCGGTTTTCCATTTCCATTGTTGTACATGGCCTACCTCACATAGGGGTTTCCTTCAATTATATTATGTAAACCATTTTCATAATCTAAGTATAATATATTTGACATTACTTAAAACATGATAAAAAACCTTTTTAACGTGGTTTAAATAATTTCTTCATATATGAAATTTTATATTTGAAAAATTCAAATTAAATACTATGAATAATTCATAATTTTAAATTTACACACTTTATATTGTTCCCTTATTTTTGTAATTTTTAAACACTATAAATCACCCTTATACCAGGAATGGTGTGACCATAGATTGAACCCATGGACCTAAAAATTTATTAAAAGAATGTAAGCATACAAATGGACTATGGAAATGCTTGATAATAAAATTTCCATACATGACACCACCAAACAACAACATAAGGACATGCTTAATCACCTTTCACTGTGTCTCTCACCCCTTCCTTGAGTTATGCCTTGGACTCTCAGATACCTACACGACCATAGATCTTGGTAAGGGCAGTGCTGACCTTTATCAGTGCAATGAAAAATGTGATGATAAATGGGGGGGGTCCTTTATCAACAATAGCTAAAAGAACTAATAAATCTACTATTTTCCAGTGCTAAAAAAGTGATAATAAAGGTGAACCCTTTATCGTAACCTTAATAAGCACTAATAAAAGTTTCTAATAAATATTATTATTAACTTAAAAAAATTATTATATTTATTTTCAAAAATAATATTTATTTAGACACATTAAATAAAAAATGCATGTTTATAATTAATATTTTTTTAATAAGTCAAATATATATATATATATATAATGTGTTAAAAAGTATTTATATGATTGTAAATATATGTTAAAATAATTATAAGATAATAATAAATTTTATTAAATGATAAATATATTTATTATATTTATAATTATGTATTTATAATTATATATTTATTATTATTATGTGAATTCTTTTAATATAAATAAGGTTTTAATTATAATTATAATTATATATATATATATATATGCAGTTGGGGGCTTAACTAAGTTGTAAAGGCTCCCTATAATCCTGAATTAGACTCGAGTTCAAATCTAGGTCAGAGCTAATTTCTACAAGTAGGTGGCGACGCAAACATAATGCAAGCATATGGTGACACAAGCATACCGCATGCAAATGGTGACATAGACAAGATATAGACATGATGTTACACTGGGCCACCAGGCTAGTTTGTCAGCCTTTGGGCTATGTAATGGGTTTCATTCTCCATGGGCCTTCGTGACATGTACTGAATATGTAAGGATTGATGGGTGGGTTATCCCTAGGGGGTCTATGACCTGCCTTTTCGGCCTGTGTGTGTGGTGTGTTTGTTTTTAGTGAAATTGTACCCCTAATCTCCTTATATATATATATATATAATTATATGTTTTTGATGAATTTGGTCAATAACTATATTGATGTTTAATTATAATTGACGTGTATATGTTATATATTCATCATGAATTAATATTCATTTATACATTACACCATTATTAATATTATTACTCACATTGTCTATATGTGGTGACTCGTTTTTTATTATCTATATACTCTACTAGGTAAATGATACATTCATGTTATATCCAATAATCTATTGTCATAATTACTTATAAAATTAAAATAAACATGTTTGAATAATAAGTATATTTATTATGTTTATAATAATAAAATATTATTTATATAAAAATAATTTTTAAGTACATTTATTTATAATTATAATTATAACTAAATATATATATTTAAATACTTATAAAATAAAAATAGATACATCTATTATAATTTTATAAATAAATATATATAAAAATATATTTATAATTATTTACAAATATTTACAAATATATTCACTTATATGTATAATTGTAAATATATATATGTAAATAATTATAAAAATATAATGTATATATTTATTATACTTAAAAAGTTATAAATATATACAATTAAATAAACATATTTATAAATATATAAAAGTATTAATAAATAAATACAAATATTTGTAATTATAATTCAAAATAAATATAGACATATTTAAATAATTATAAAATTAAAATAAATATATTAATTATATATAATTATAAAATTAAAAATATAATGAATATATTTTTTATAATTTTATAAATTTTAAATATATATATATATATTTAATTATTATAATGTAAAAAATATATATTATTAAATAAATATATTTATAATAAAGGGCTTGACCTCGAACGTTTTTGAAATAAATAAATATATTTATAAATATATAAAAATATTTATAAATATATAAAAATAATTCTAATTCTAATTCTAAACAAAAATATATAGATTTAAATAATTATAAAATTATAATAAATGTATTAATTATATATATTTATAAAATCCTAATTATAATAAATACAGTTTGTGTAATTTTATAATTATTTAAATATATCTATATTTATATATAATTATTATTATATATATTTGTATTTATTTATAAATGTTTGTATATATTTATAAATATATTTATTTAATTATATATATTTTTAACATTATAAGAATTATATATATATACATGTACTAAATCTGGTCTAGATAGAAGCCAAATCTTCTGACCATTTATTAAAATTGAAGGAAAAGATATCAAGTATATGAGGAGGAGAATGAGAGAAAACTGGGGAATGCCCCCACACATTAGAAAAAAACACAACAAACATCCCCACAATAATGACCTGAGTAATGTTCAGAGTCTTCAGCATCAGTTGATTCCAAATCAGTCTATGTGATCTCCTGGCTGAAAAGCCCAATGTATTTCTCCTTAAGCTCTAACTGCTCTAGTGTGATCCTTGAAGATCTAGAAGAACCACCTCTTCCATGCCCTCAAGTAATCTCCTCTCAGAAATGTCCACAACCTTGACCCTTTGGGTGTCTAACCCTTCTCAATGTCTGTGAATGCATAGTCACATCATGATTACCCTTTTTAGCAGCAGGCATATCCTTAGACCCATGAATTACATCATCATTAAGAAAAGAAAGAATATTAAAACTATTAATCTCAATAACAGTTTCTTGATTAATTTTATTTTAGAAACATTAGGTGACCCTTATAGAGAACTTATTTTCTGTGAAATCGTTTAAAACCCTTGTACATAATCTGTTTCCCTTTGCTTTGCACAACATCTTCTCCCTTAATAAATATCATTATTTCTGAAAGTGAATATGCATCCATGACACTGGAATTAGCTTTACGAACCTTCTAGATTGAACTCACTGACTCCTAACTAGCTTTGAGCTCTATATCAACAACAATGGCTGACCAGAATTTCATCTTATCAGATTGCTGCGCAGGTACTGGACTAGCATTAGAAGGGTCTACCACAATGCCTTCAAAACACTTCACATGGGTTCTTTCCATCACAACACCCAAAAAAACGTTCTACTCAACCATATACTCATCATGAATTTCTTTAGTAAAATTAGTAAAAATCACTTACTATACAGTGGTACTGTCCAGACAAGTGACCTTCATCACTTCATCAGTAGTACATTGGCCAGCTGCATTGGCTTCATGTGCAGCAGCAGATTCACCACCACCGACAGGTTTCTTTTCACCCAAACATGGCCGAGATGAAATCAAGCCTTTCTTCAGACAATGGTTTTTCTCATGCCCATGATAAGAATAAATTTCACACACCAAGAGTCTCTTACAACATTCTCTTTCATGGAAAATAATCCCACATTCTAAACAGAATTTTGGAAAACATCCGTAGACAATTTTTAACTCATACCCTTCATCATCAGTAGATAAAAAACTCTATCAACCATTATTGAACATAGGTCAATTTTAACAAAAAATAAATCCAAATTATCATACCTTACAAATTATTTTCATATATCCATATTTATGGGTAAGCCAAGCAATATCATTACATCATGAAAGATTCATGGATGTAAAATCATCCAATGTAATCCATAAACTAGAACTGAAACCTGTGTAAAGGAATTACGTGCATTTAATGGATCAAGACAATGGTCTCATTTTTAACATGAAGAACTTTTGGATTCAAGGAGATGGATACAAAGCTCTAAGAACGTGATTTCAAATCCTCGGTGGGAAACATGATGTGGAAAAAACCCCAACCCAGCAACACAAATAACCAATTTGGAAAACCCCAATTTTCACCAATCACTCGACGAATTCATCAATATTAAAAGGAACTAAGCCATGATGCAAGATGATTGTAGAAAATATATAGTTCTTACTAGCCTCAAATTTCTCAGATACCACGAATGGATCCACCTTGACATGAGAAATGAAACCTTTACATCGGATGCTAAAAGTAAATGAACCCTTGAAAACACATAGATCTTGTGTGCCATCAATGCCTATAGCATCATTCAGACACCAAAAAAGCTTCGTACTAGCACAGATGGCCTCAAATTAATATATATTTTTGAAATTTTATAATTATTTTAAAAAATAAATATTTATTTATAATTATAAATATAAATGAATATACTTAAAAATATTTGTACTGAATTACAAATATTTGTATATAATTATATATATATATATACACACACACACGCACACACACACATATGTATATATAGTTATATAAGTATATGCACATATATATTTATTAACATAAATGTATATATTATTTAAATATATTCATTATAATTTTACAATTATTAAATAAATATATATTTATAATTATAATTATAAATCAATATTTTTAAAAATATTTTTTTATAATTATAAATATATTTATATAATTATAAATATATATATATAATTATGTATAATTTTATATGATTTTATATATTAATATTATTATATATTTATTTATTATTATATATATATAAATTTATATAATTATAGATACATTTTTTAAATATTTTCATTAGAATTTTATAATTATATAAATATATATTTAATTATTTAAAATTATAATTATAAGTAAATATATTTAAAAATTATTTCCATATTTCTATAAATATATATATATATATATAATTATATATATATTTGAAAAGACAGGGTCAAAGCCCTTTTACTTAACAACAAAAAACAGGGCAGGAGAAAGATGGGTTCACATATAGTAATTCTGCCCTCATCAAATAAGCAGTCAAAGACCTAACATTTTTCTAATCTCAAAAAACAATTCTGAATTCCTTATTGCACATAGTAATCCAATTAATTAGATCACACCCATAGCCTCAACCTCTGGTATAAAGACGTGACTTTTTCTTACATAATTATTAAATCATTTTAAAGATAAACAACATAATATAGTTACAAAATTACGATCCAAAGGTTTTTATGTCTTGGGAAAATCAGGATTATACATAACATTTACTTAATAAAACATACACATTATTTAATTAATTTTTCTCTATATTATTTTTTTTACTTTTCATTCTTCTTAGTATAAGTAATCACCTAAGGATATGCATCAATGAAAGTGGTGAGCTAATATCCTAGTAAGAGGTCAGATTATAACATGATTCAATATAAAATGGGTGAGAATAATCATTATCATCATAACATAATCACGGTATCATCATCATAATCATGATAGAAATCATTATATATAGGCATGGAATGTGGAAATGAATAAAAGTGAAACACCATGTCTTAATGGTCAACACCACACATAATTATGAACAAATCTAGCACCATGTTCATGCTTAACATAGGTTCATAACCATAAAATAATCATTGTGAACAAATCTTGAATCATTTTCATGCATATTTCATATTATCTCATGAGATACATCACATTACCCAAGGAATTGGAGTGCTATATAATTCTGGGCGCACTAATCACATCATAGCATTTACATAATCATGTATGCCACATATAACTTATAATAATATTTTCCATAAAATAACCCAAGTAATGGAAATGAGTATCATGTTAATATATATTTAATACATTCATGAATAAACATTGTGTTTCTCAAAATAAAAATTTTATAACATACTAGGTAAAAGAATCCTCAATCTTGAGTGAAGAAGAAACAATCTCAAGAGAAGTAAAAGATGTGTTTTTTTAGAAATAAAATTTATTTTGGAAAAATATTGGTATTCATCAAAAAATCAGATTTGAAAATTTTAAATACTATAAAATAAAATTTATGAGAAAAAATATATATTTTAAGAATATTAAAAGAATATCCACATAGAAATTTGGCATGAAAGAGAAATAACCCAAAGAAATGAAATTGGGTTTCTAGAATCCCCATACCTTATCTCTGAACGATTTATCCAATTAAATATCATGATTAAAAAAATTAGAATCATTAATTAATAAATAAATAAACTCTTATACATTTATATTATTCATTATAATTTTATGAAGTTTTCTTATGACCATTTTGAGGAGTTATAGTCTTCAATTTCATTATTCAGGAGTGTTCATTTTCAGGGTTTTCATGATTGGTTCATTGTATAAATGTATGAAAATCATGTTAAATGTAGATCATTCTATATAATTGATATTATATGTTATTAATGAACATAATAAAGTTTAATTGGTATGATATATATATTTTTTCTAGATTTGAGGAAGATTCATTAGTTAGAATTTTAATGGTCATCATTTAGAATAATTTTGTAGTTTTTAATCACAATGAACTCATTTTGTTTTGTTATTTAACATTATGAATATACATTATATCCCAAAATAATTATAACACGCATTTTACAATCCTTTTTAACAATTATAATTGTTTTAAGACCACACTTGAAGGCGATTAGTGGAAATAAAAACTTGTCATCCTTGAAAGAGATAAAAGAACATCTCATGGATGACATTCTCATTTTTAGAATAAAAGGGAGAGGATAAGAGGTTTGATGATAGATCATTCCATTAACATAATAACCTTAAAGTATATATAAGATACTGGATTTATCATTCCAATTTTATAAGGGTATATGATTAGGGAATAAGAAAATAAATTAAAGTGAAATGAAATTAAAAGAAAAGAGAGAGGATTTTACCACTTGAATTCTTCACCTTGAGAACCACCATAGAGAGATTGGTTTTGATATTTTTTTGTGACAAAAGGCTCATTGACTTTGGTTTGGGTGTTTGGAAGATTATTGGGTAGAAATTTGATAATATTCAAGGCTTGGATGGTTTGAGGAGAAGGGGTGGTGATGGGTGGTATTTATATTGGGAGTAGAGGAGTGTTTTTGATTATTTTATTCATTAGTTCATAATTTTTTCTAAAGATTATAAATAGTTGTGATTCAAATGACTAAATATAGTATATGGAGAATGTTTTTTTAGATTTTGGGCTTATATCATCCATACATCATCTATGAATCTATATTTCATGTATTTGTTAAATATTGTAATTTTCCATACTACACTATTCACAAAAAATTCAACTATTTTACAAAAATCCCAAAAAATCCATAACACCCCAAGCTTCCACGGTACACTTCTCTTTGAATAATATGGTAGTGTGTGTTGTACTCAACATCGAGTTATAACACACCAAAACCAATCAAACAAGCCGTTAGGAATATTAATACCCACTTTTTGAAATTTTATACATTTTATCTTTCAAAATGGACTTCATTTTTGGATTCAAAATATAAAAATTATCTTAGGGTGGATTTTTTTATTTTTCAGATAACTTCCATATTTTGATGAATAGTGGAAATTAATAAATTTTAAATAAAAACAACTTTTTTAATCAAAATAATTAATAGTGATAAACTAAGAAATTGAGTGATTTTAGAGTATAATTAGATTATATTTTTACCATTTAATCTAATGTTGGTCATTCGAAAAAACTTCACATTTAAACTGGACATAAGCAAGTGCGAATCTTTTGATAGTTATTATCTCTTAAAAACATGTTTTTTGTTTTAACAATAGGAAATAATTTTAAATTAATTTATGCCACTTCTGTGTTTTGAATTTAGAAAAATGGATTCCATATTTAGAATTAGGAGGTCCAAATTTTTTAAATAGGAAAATTTTATTTTTAGACATTTTGAATAATTACTTCGGTAAATATTTTATTTACCGTGGTTAAAGGGTAAATCCGGTAATTAAGGGTAAAAAATAACATTATAATAATAATAAATTACCTTAAAACATGTCCTAACCATATTGGTTCATACATGTCCGACCATGGGCATATTTGGGTCGATTTTGGGACCCCATGGATCCACTTGTAAGTGATAATGACACTTTATATTAATTAAGTTAAAGTAAATACAAAAATGACAAAAGCATATATCTTTTAGAAAAACGATTTTTACATCTGGTTATATATGTTATATTTTCAACTATAAATATTTATTAGAAATATAAAAATATTTCCTACATAATGGTATTTTATTTATAATTTTTATACATTGAATGATTAAATTTATTTATGACACAATAATGATGCAGTACTTTCCTTATTAATGAAAGAAGCAAATAATTGGTATTATAAATGTTAAAATAAATATAATTTGAAAGTTTTGATGCCATAAAATATTTTATTTATTAATATGACATGTTATTATTTCTTAAATTAATTTGTTTAGAATTAATAATGATGTTAATACTTTAACAAAAATCAATTATAAAATAGTGTCAAAATTGACATAAAAGAGGTTTTAAAACAAATATTATATTATAAATTGATATTCTATTCCTAAAAATATACGGTTAATCAAAGGACTTATATAATGATATTTTTATTATTAATGGAACACTTGGGGGTATCTTGGAATTTTATAGTAAGTTTGTTAACCATATAATATAAAAATACAAACAGACATGGTAGATGTCAAACTAATTAACTATGAGTTAAAACAAAAATATAAGGTTAATAAAGTGTCCCAAACCTGTCTAAAACCTATTGGTTGGGTATTTTTCGACCTATAACCTCCTTAAAATTTAAATAATCCAATTTTGAGCCATTAGAAACCGAATATGATTTTATTATAAAATAATTTTTATAGCTCTTCCTAAGGTGCCCCTCACCCCTCTTATAAAAGGGCACTTCCACTTCACTCTAATTCACACCTTCAAATCCTTTTGGCTCGACAAAAACCTGCCTATATATTTTCTCAACATCCCTCACTTTAACTTAGAGGCCTTATTTTGATCAAAAAGCCTACCTAAGGAGCCATTTTGATCAAATAAAAAGGAAGAACCCGAAGAAGAGGTAATGTTTTCACCACCCTCTTTCAAGTTCCTTTCTTCTTCAACTTCTTCTTTCTTTGTTTTTTCCTTTATAAAATAATAACACTAGTTTATTTTATATACTGTGATGTTATTATAAATATTCTACAACCATATCCAGTATTCTATCCATCCTTTGAATGACATGTCCCCATACGTTCGTACGTACGGCTTACCGTCTCCACGTCGTGGTATAATTATTATTCAAAATATTATTATTTAGATGGGTATGATAATGATGTGTAATTGATGTAAATAATAAATATAACATTATATTTATTTTTTATATATGATATACCATCCAATTACGTATTATTTTAATATCAAAATAATGTTATTGTTGCTCGTGCGTACGTACGGACTACTGTCTCCACGAACGAGATGAGATTCATTCCCCATCGTATACATGCAAGTATAATTCTCATTTTATGATTAAAAATAATGTTTAATGACTTGATATCATTCTGTATATTAATAATAAATAACCAATCCATAAGAAACATGACTTATGTAACAAAACATATAAAAGAAAATGAGTAAGTTAACACCTGAAACGATGATAATACTAAGATATTATTAACAAAGAAATGTTAAAAGGTCATATATGACATCATATTAATGTATATGATTCTTTTATAATTTAATAAAAATTATGTTTCCATTATACAGGAGTTTAATCTACCCTCAACCACGAAAAATTACAAGGTAAGGGTTTATTTCACAATCTCTTCATTATCCAAGGTTGTTTATACGTAATTATCTATTGGGACCTCTTTATCATCCACATCCATGTTTCTTAAAAATGTATTTCAAATCATTCTTACTATTTTATAGACTATAGGTTAATGTCATTTATCACCTTGTTGTATTTTTATAATATGTTTATAAATTAATCTTTCCGTCATTTTCTAAACAAGTTCCTTTTTAACCTTTTCGACAGAATTAAGGTAAGAATGTATTTTTTTAACTTAAACGTCGGGTGCGGCTATTTTCTGCCATTATAAAATCATCAAAGCTTCCCTTACAAGATTATAAGAATATTTTCAAAGTAAATGTTTTATTTTATAATAAAGTGACTTTTAAATGATTTCAAAAAAAGAGATATTTCTCTCAAATAGTTTTGATTTCATTTATGTCAACATCCTTTGATGGATTTTAAGCTTATTTGAAGTTGATTTATTATGATAAAAAACTTCCAAATTGTATTGAAGGCTTTTTGATATGTTTGACAGTGGATGTGTTATTTTTATACCATTCATGGTTTATGGAGAAAGTATTGACATTTCTTATGCTATTTTTAATACGAATGTTTATGTTATTTTTAAACCTGTTCATATGATGAATGCATTGGAATTAATAAGTGAAGGGTAGAGCCCGCTATAGCTCCTCTATGCATCGGTAGGTCTCATGAGACACACTAATGTCTTGGCACAAGGCCTTGACAAAATCTTATTTGTAGTCTTTGGACAAGGCCTTGACTATGTGGTAATGAAAGTCTGGTATTATGCATTTCATCATTATGAAAGTGGTTATTGATATTGCATGTGATTATTCGACTAGTAGAATATCCACATGAATAAGTAAACGGAATTATTTCATTTTATTTCTACCATATTATGCTAAAGTTCAAGTTTAAAAGGCTTTTGTTTTAGTTATAAATTACCTTAAATGTTTATGCTTATTTATGAAAGTTTCTGCTATATAGTTATCCTTACTGGGCATTTGAGATCACCCCTTTCTATGTTTTATTTTTACTAGGATGTGAAGGAGTATTTTATGAATGACTTACAAGGATAGTTTGAGGGCATATGAGTGTGTACTATAGAGACTATGTTGTTGTAGTTTTCATTTTATGACGTAATGTAAACTTTATGAATGTATCTAGTTATTCCAAGGCTACTAAACTAATCGGTCTTTTGAGACTTGATCTTTTTTTATCATTCCAATGTTATGTAATAATGAACCGACTCTGGGTAACTGGTTTCGAGGCGCTATAGTTGGTATTAAAGGAATTTTAGTACCAGCCTTGGAAACTAGATTTAGATAAACTCTGATTGGAGCACATAGTCCTAAGATAGGCATTGGGGATTAGTATAAAAGAACTTACTAGAATTTTGTTATTGTAGAGATTTTTTGAGTTTTCTGAGCAATACATCCCTGTCTGGATACGAGCAGGTAGAGGCGGCTCTGGCACAGATGTACCTAGGGGTAAAACCTAAAAACATCGCTTTGATCTAGACCTGAATGGGAACTGGTGGATGACAACAGGCCTTTCTGCACTCTTGGTTATGGCACTCTCGGGGGATATGCTTAGGATAATTCTCATTTTCTTTACAAAACATTATAAAGGGTTTATAAGTATATACTTACTCAAATAAAACATTATTATGATTATGGATTATATCCATAAACTGTTCAATTTATGTTAACTGTTTTACAAGTTTGAAATTATGTATTTTGATTCATAAACTAATCTAGATTATGCCATTGTTTAGAAATTGCGCCTAGTGGAAGAAATGGAAACTATATCAATGCACACACTTCATGTAGGGATTTACCTCCTGCTCAAGATAATTATATTGGAGCTGGTGATGCAACGGGTGCTGATCATCTAATCACCAAACTAGGACAACTCACTCAGATTATGAATAATAACCTTACCCATATAGAGCACCCCGATCCGCAGCGTGGAGGATCAATATTAGATCGCTTCATGAGGCAACAAACACCAACATTCAATGGGAGTACAAATCACTTATTAGCTGAGAAATGGATAAATTCCTTAGAGAAAATATTTCATGCTTTGGGGAGTAGTGAAAGGGAAAAAGTTATCATGGAAGTTTACCACCTCACAGGAGATGCTGATCAATGGTGTTCATTGATTCAAAACACAAACGAAGATGATGAAGTTTTAAATATGGAATGGAGGGAGTTAAAAGAGATTTTATTAGTAAAATACGTTCCTTGTTACCATCGAGCAGATATAGAAAGAAAATTTATGAGTCTGAGATAAAAGGAGGATAAGAATGTTGCAAAGTATGAGGATAAATATACAAGGT
The DNA here is from genome assembly GCA_963277665.1 of Viscum album. NCBI lineage: Eukaryota > Viridiplantae > Streptophyta > Magnoliopsida > Santalales > Viscaceae > Viscum > Viscum album. The sequence continues at coordinate 1,148,749,572 of OY728165.1, forward strand.
TAGTGAGGTATGCTGCAAATTATATACGTAACCCAAGAAGTAAGATTGATCATTTATTTGATGGGTTAAAACTGTTTCTCTATCAAGCATTAGTTTCACAAACCTTATCGTTGTACAAAGATTTTGTCTCATGATCTATCAATATAGAAAAAGAAATCTCTAAGTCCTACAATTTTAAAGCAAATAAAGAGAAGAAGAGATCTATTGACCACTCTGGAAATGGAAATAAGGGAAATAAGGGAAAAGTTTATTATCCATACTATAGTAAATGTGGGAAGAAACACCCTGGTACTTGCTTCAAATGAATGGAAGTCTGTTACAAGTGTGGTGAAAAAGGCCATCAAGCTTGTGATTGCAAGGGAAGAAATAAGCTATCGATGTTCAATGGTACAACTGTAGGGAGATGGGACATTATGGAAATGAATGTCTTAAGCATCAAGGGAACATACCACAGAAAAGGCCAAGGGATCATGGAAAAGCCTATGCTATCACTACTGCTGAGGTAGAAGCTTCGAAAGATGTGGTGGTAGGTAATTTAATGGTTTCCTCAAGTTTTGAAAATGCTTTATTTGATTCTGAATCATCACACTGTTTCATATCTTCCCCGTTTCTATGAAAATTAGCTATTTTCAATTTGATCTAACAAGGGAGTTGTCAGTTAAAACTCATAAGGGAAGTATCATTGCTACAAATATTTGTGGATCTGTCCCCATTAGGGCATATAAATGTTCTTTATCTTCTGATCTCATCATCATTCCCATGATTGAATTTGATATAATCCTTGGTATGGATTGGATTTCAAACCATGATGTGATAATTTATTATAATAAGAAGGAGGTTGCAATTTTTGATGATGATGATAAATAACACCTTATCATTAGAGCATAATTGTCACCACCTGATTCTTATCTTGATCCACCCCCAGTAGATCAACTAAATTCAATTATCGGGGAGGAAGAGAATGAAATAACTGTGGGTGAGGAAAGGAATGTTCAAATAGGGGATGTACCTATTGTGAAAGAATATGTGGATGTGTTTCTAGAAAATTTTACCTGGACATCCTCCTGAACAAGAAATTGAGTTTTCCATTGATTTAATTCCGGATTCAAGGCCCTTATAGAAGACCCCTTATAGAATGGACACTGTGGAATTAGTGGAACTAAAGAAACAACTAGAGGAATTGAGTAATAATGGATTTTTTTCGTCCTAGTGTTTCTCCATGGGGATCCCCTATCCTTTTTGTTATGAAGAAAGATGGATCTATGAGGTTGTGTATCGACTACAGAGAAATCAATGCTATAACAATAAATAACAAGTATCCCCTACCTCTCATTGATGATTTATTTGACCAAATGCATGGAGCTCAATACTTTTCAAAAATTGACCTTCGATCTGGATACCATCAGTTGTGTGTGAAGATGGAAGACATTCTGAATACAGCATTTCGAACCAGGTATGTGCATTACGAGTGTACAGTAATTACTTTTGGGCTGACTAATGCACGCACTATATTCATGGAACAAATGAATAGAGTTTTCAAGGAATATCTCGACGATTTTGTGGTAGTATTTATTGATGATATCTTAGTATATTCTAAAAGCTACTAAGATCATGAAAGTCACTTGCGAATTATCCCGAAGACTCTTAGAAGACATGAGTTACATGGGAAGTTTAGAAAGTGTGAATTCTGGTTTCAGTAGATTTCTTTTCTTAGCCATATTGTCTCCAAAGATGGAATCTCTGTTGATCCTTCTAAGACCAACGCAATCTTAGAATGGCCAGCACTGACGAGTGTAACCTAGGTACGCATTTTTATTGGTTTAAATGGTTATTATCGATGTTTCGTCCAGAATTTTTCCCGGTTGTCTAACCCATTAACAAATATGACACGTAAAGGGGTTAAATTTGTTTGGACAAAAGAGTGTGAAGAATGTTTTGAAGAAATGAAGAGAAGACTAGTCAATGCTCCTATATTGACTCTACCATCGGGGAATGATGGGTTCGTTATTTATAGTGATGCATCAATGAAGGGACTTGGTTGTGTCCATATGTAGAATGATAAAGTTACTGCCTATGCATCACGAAAACTGAAAATTCCTGAGAAAAACTATCCTACTCATGATCTTGAGTAAGCTACTGTAATCTTTTCTTTGAAGATATGGAGACATTATCTCTATGGTGAAAAATGTGAGATATATACCGATCACAAGAGTTTGAAGTATAATTTCTCACAGAAAGAACTCAACATGAGGCAAAGGATATGGCTTGAACTACTCAAGGATTATGTTTTCACTATACACTACCACCCAGGAAAGGTAAATAAGGTGGCAGATGCTTTGATTAGAAAGTATCATGGAGTATTGAACAAGATGAGAGTTGAAAGGGATCCTATTTTCATGGATCTAGTAAAGATGGATATGGGAATCACCATGGAAGGTGAAACCTCAATGCTTTTTCAATTGGTTGTCAAACCATCTTTACTAGAATGGACAAAGAGTTCTCAGACCGATGAAGAAGAGTTTAAAAAGAGGATTAAAGATGTGAATGATGGGAGATTGAGTCACTTTGTGTATGAAGATGTAATTTTTTAATTTGGGAAGATACTTTGTGTTCCCAATATACCTTATATTAAAATAGAATTGTTAGAAGATGCTCATAGTTCCAATTTCTCTATACTGCCTGAGAGAACCAAGACGTATATAGACTTGAACGAACATTTTTGGTGGGACAACATGAAGAGGTAGATTTCTGATTCTGTGTCAAGATGTATGGCTTGTCAACAAGTGAAAGTTGCAAGGCAACAACCTGGATGAGTCATGCAACCTCTTCCCATACCTGAGTGGAAATGGGATAATATTATGATGGGATTTGTCATGGGACTACCAGAGACTCCTAGAAGGAAAGATGTAATATGGTTTATTGTTGATCATCTTACAAATTCAGCACATTTTCTTTCTATAAGGGAAGATTTACCACTTGAACGTCTAGCAATACTATATATTAATGAAGTTGTGAGACTTCATGGAATACCCCAATCGATTGTTTCTGATCGTGATCCCCGTTTTACTTCCAGATTCTGGAAGTGTCTTTAGAATTCCTTAGATACTGAACTTCGTTTGAGCACTGCTTACCACCCTCAAATAGATGGAAAATCAGAATGGACTATTTAAACCTTAGAAGACATATTGAGATCATGCTCACTTTAATTTCTTGGTATGTGGGATCAATATTTACCTCTAGTAGAATTTTCCTATAACAATAGCTTCCATTCGTGTATTCAGATGGCACCATATGAAGCATTATATGGAATGAGATGTTGCACACCAACTTGTTGGGATGATGTTGGTGAAAGAAAACTCATAGGCCCAAAACTGGTGGAGGAAATGATGGAAAAGGTGAAGGTAATCCAAAACCACATCAAATCAGCTCAAAGTAAGCAGAATAACTATGGTGACAACTAAAGGAAGGATTTGGAATTTTATGTAGGAGATAATGTTTTAATGATGGTATCTCCATGGAAGGGTGTTATATGTTTCGGTAAGAAGGGAAAATTAAGTCCCAGGTACATTGGACCATTCGAAATTCTAGAATGAATAGGGGTTGTAGCTTACCATTTGGAAATGCCGCCATGTCTCTTCAAAGTTCACAATGTGTTCCACGTATCACTGTTGAGAAAATACATGCCTGACCCAATGCATGTACTAACCTACAAAGAATTAGAACTGGAACCTGATATCTCCTATTGTGATGAGCCTGTCAAGATTCTTGATACGAGATAACACATGCTGAGAAACTGGACAACTCGTCTGGTAAAAGTTATATAGAGAAACCATAAGATGGAAGAGGCAATGTGGGAACCCGAGGAACTTATGATGAAGAACCATCTGAGTCTTTTTATGCAATAATAATTTAGAAATTTCTAGGATGAAATTATTTGAAGGAGGGGAGAATATAACACCCCAAGCTTCCACATTACGCTTCTCTTTGAATAATATGTTAGAGCGTGTTGTACGCAACATCGAGTTCTAACACACCACAACCAATCAAACTAGCCATTATGAATAGTAATATCCACTTTTTGAAATTTTATACATTTTAACATTCAAAATGGACTTAATTTTAGGATTCGGAATATCGAAATTAGCTTAGGGTGAATTTTTGGTACTCTTCGGATAACTTTTATATTTTGATGAATAGCGAAAATTACAAAATTTTAATTAAAAACAACTGTTTTAATCCAAATAATTAATAGTGATAAATTATGAATTTGAGTGATTTTAGATTATAATTAGATTATATTTTTACCTTTTAATCCAATGTTGGTCATTAGACATAATTTCACATTTAAACCGGACATAAGCAAGTGCAAATCTTTTGATAGTTATTATCTCTTAAAACACGCTTTTTTGTTTAAACAGCGGGAATTAATTTTAAATTAATTGCAGAAATTTCTGTGTTTTGAATCTAGAAAAATGGATTCCATATTTATAATCATAAGGTCTAAATTTTTTAAATAGGAAACTTTTATTTTTAGACATTTTGAATAATTACTTCGTTAAATATTTTATTTACCTTGGTTAAAGGGTAAATCTGGTAAATAATGGTAATAAATAATATTATAATAATAATAAATTACCCTAAAACGTGTCATAACACTATTTTTTGATACATGTCTTACCATGGGCATCTTTGGGTCGATTATGGGACCCCATGGATCCACTTTTAAGTGATAATCACATTTTATATTAATTATGTTAAAGTAAATACAAAAATGACATAATCATATATCTTTTAGAAAAACAATTTTTACATAGGGTAATATATTCTATTTTTTCAACTATAAGTATTAATTAGTAAGATAAAATGATCTCCTACATAATGGTATTTTATTTATAATTTTTATACATAGAATAATTAACTTTATTTATGACACAATAATGATGAATTGTTTTCCTTATTAATGAAAGAATCAAATAATTGGTATTATAAATGTTAAAATAAATATAATTTGAAAGTTTTGATGCCATCCAAGAATTATATTGATTAATATTACATGATAGGATTTCTTAAATGAATTGTTTTCGAATTAATAAATTTTCTAAGACTTTAACAAAAAACAATTATTAAATAGTGTCAAAATTGACATAAACGAGTTTTTAAAACAAATATTATATTATTAATTGATATTCTATTCCTAAAAATCTACAGATTGGAACAAGGATATATATAATGATAGGTGTATTATTAATGGACCACTTGGGGGTCTCTTGGAGGTATATAGTAAGTTTATTAACCATATAATATAAAAATACAAAGAGACATGGTAAATGTCAAACTAATTAACTATGAGTTAAAACTAAAAGATAAGGTTATTAAAGTGACCCAAACCTATATAAAACCTATTGGTTGAGTTTTTTCGACCTATCTCCACCTTAACCTATAAATAATTCAGTTTTGAGTCATTATAAACTGAATATAATTTAATAATAAAATAATATTTCTAGCTTTTCTTAAGGTTCCCCTCACCCCTTTTATAAAAGGGGACTTCCCCTTCCCTCTAATTCACACCTTCAAAGCCTTTTGCATCGGCCAAACCCTACCCAAATATTCTAAAAACTTCCTTCACTTCAACCTAGAGTCCTTAGTTTAATCAAAAAGCCAACCTAAAGAGACCTTTTGATCAAATCAAAAGGAGGAACCCAAAGAAGAGGCAATGTTTTCACCACCCTCTTTCAAGATCCTTTCTTCTTCAAGTTCTTATTTATTTGTTTTTCCCATTCCGAAATAATAACTCAAGTATATTCTATATACTGTGATGTTATTATAAATATGTTACAATCATATTTCATATTCTATCCATCCTTTGAATGACATGTCACCATACGTGCGTACGTACGACTTACTGTCTCCACGTCGGGGTGTAATTGTTATTCAAAACATTGTTATTTGGAAGGGTATGATGATGATGTGTAATTGATGTAAATAATAAATATAACATGATAATGATTCTGTATATATGATACAGCATCCAATTATATATTCTTTTAATATCAAAAGAATGATATTGTCGCTCGTGCGTACGTACGGACTACCGTCTCCACAAATGCGATGAGATTCATTCCCCATCTTATCCATGCAAGTCTAATTCTCATTGTATGATTAAAAATAATGTTTAAGGACTTGATATAATTATGTATAGGAATAAGATACAACATATCCATAACAAACGTGACTTATGTAACAAAACATATAAAATAAAACGTGTAAGTTAACACACAAAATGACGATAATACTAAGATATTATTAACAATGAAATGTTAAAAGATAATATATGATATCATATTAATGTATATGATTCTATTATAATTTAATAACAATTATTTCACAATTATACAGGATTTTAACCTACCCTTAACCAAGGAAAAGTACAAGGTAAGGGTTTATTTCACAATCTCTTCATTATCTGAGGTTGTTTATATGTAATTATCTACTGAGACCTCTTTATCATCCACATCCATGTTTCTTAAAAATTTATTTCAAATCATTATTACTATTTTATAGACTATGGTTTAATGTCATTTATTCCCTTGTTTACTTTTTATAATATTTTTTTAAAGGAATCTTTCCATCGTTTTCCAAACATTGTCCTTTTTAACCTTTTTGACAGAATTAAGGTAAGAATGCCTTTTTTTAACTTATACGGTGGGTGCGGCTATTTTCCGCCATTATATAATCATCAAAGCTTCCCTTACAAGCTTATAAGAATATTTTCAAAGTAAATGTTTTATTTTATAATTATATGACATTTAAGTTATTTCAAAAAAAAGAGATATTTCTCAAAAATAGTTTTGATTTCATTTATGTCATCATCCTTTGATGGATTTTAAGCATATTTGATGTTGATTTATTATGATACAAAACTTCCATATTATATTGAAGTTTTTTTTTATATGTTTGACTATGGATGTATTATTTTTATTACATTCATGGTTTATGGAGAAAGTATTGACATTTTGTCTGCTAGTTTTTGTACGAATGTTTATGTTATATTTAAACCTTTTCATATGAGGAATGCATTGGACTTAATAACTGACGGGTGGAGCCCGCTACAACTCCTCGATGAATAGGTAGGTCTAATGAGACAAAATAGTGTCTTGGAACAAGGCCTTGACAAAATCTTATTTTTAGTCTTGGCACAAGTCCTTGACTATGTGGTTATGATAGTATGGCATTATGCATTCCATCATTATGAAAGTGGTTATTGATATTGTATGTGATTATTCGACTAGTACAATATCCATGTGAATAAGTAAATGGAATTATTTTATTTTATTTCTTCCATATTATATTTAAGTTCATGTTTAAAAGGCTTTTGTTTTAGTTATACATTTCCTTAAATGTTTATGCTTATTTATGAAATTTTCTGCTATATTGTTATCCTTACTAGGCATTTGAGCACACTCCTTTCTATGTTTTATTTTTCCCAGGATGTGAAGAAGTATTTTATTAATGACCTGCAGGGATAGTCTGAGGGGATATGAGTGTGGAATAGGAATACTATGTTGTTGTAGTTTTCATTTTATGACGTAATGAAAACTTTATGAATGTATCTAGTTATTACAAGGCTACTAAACTAATCGGTCTTTCGAGACTTGATCTTTTGTGATCATGCCAATGTTATGTAATAATGCACCGACTCTGGTTAACTGAGGTTGAGGTGTTACAAAACCACCATAATTATTTTCTGAAATGTATAATTAAAATAATTTTATAAATATGAGAAATTTATTTTTTAAATAAAATAATAATTTACATGGAAAATACCAATTTTAAAATTATAATAACTTTTATAACACTTTGAAAACCAAATTAAGGTCTCATAAAATTATATTATAATAATAAGACAACAATATATTAATTTCTGAATCAATTTTATGAAGATAAATTTTCTTTTAAATATTAGTATTAGTTATAAATATAAAAATTAAAATTTTGGTTTTATAAAAATACAAACAATTAATAATTTATAAAACATTTATTTTCTTATACTATATAATAATTATATCATATTTTCATTTATAAGATTCCTAAAAAAATTTAATACTTTTATATATGAGGTTTCTATTCTATTGGATGAATTACTATTCCTACTATCCCTGTTACTATTACAAGGCTTGAGTTACTATTCCTTCGGGATATGTTATTTAACTTCTAGAAATACCTCTCATTCCATTCATAATTCATTTAAAAAAAATTATTGTGTCCTTTATGAGATTTTATGTGATTTATACTTTATTTAATAATCATAAGGATGGATTTTCCATTGATAAAATTCTAGGTTGTTACATTCTTCCCCCCTTATGAAATTTAATCCTTGATATTTAATTTTACATACTATGGTAAAAACAATTAAGGGTACTTCTCCTTCACCACTTACTTTGATTCTGATGTTTCCTCTTCATACTTATGGTTCTTCCATTGTACATTGAGTAGGTGAGTAGTCTTGTTGCATAGAACTTTATGTATATGGTATAGGATCTTCAATAGATTCTCCTGGTAAGAGAGGTCATTTTAAAACTGTACCATCTTTGGATTCAATACATGTGAGGGATCTGGTATGTACTTCCTCAAGAGGTATACATGTAATACATTTTTTACTTGATACAGGGTTGGTGTATGTGTTAGTCGATAGTCCACAACTCTGAAACAATCCATAATCTTGATGGGGAAAATGTACTTGGGACATATCTTTCCCTTCTTCCAAAATCTCATAATCCTCCTCCATAGAGATATGCAGAGGAATACCATTTCTCCAACCTCAGATTCTAGGCCTTGTTTATGATTGTATGTATATATATTCTATCAACTTTGTGTTTCCTTGATGTGATCTTGAATGGTTTTCACCTTTTCCACTATTTTTTCTACCATTTTAGGTCCTAAAATATTACGTTCACTGACCTCATTCTAGAATTCTAGTGTTCTATATCTTTTCCCATAAACGTATTTATATGGATCCATTAGGAAGCTAAAGTGTAAAGTATTTTTGCGAGATAATTTAACTAGATGTAGATTTTGGTTATATGCTACTTTTAAATCCATTGAATATTCCCTCAACATGTCTTCCAGTGTCTAGATAGTCCATTCAGATTGTCCATTGGTTTGAGAGTGATAAACCATAATGAAGTTCAGATCAATAATTAGACCATTTCGTAGAATTTTGTAGAACCTGGAGGTGAATCTTGGATCACGATTGGATTCAATTTATATTTTTACTCTAGGAAACCTTAATACTTCTCTAATTTATATTTGTGCAAGTTGATCCAATGACAAGTCCTCTTGAATTGTGATAAAGTGTGTTATCTAATATCCTTATTCATATTTTCCCACCAATAGCTCTCTCAAATATCTCAATACATTTTTTTCTCCCTGGGTGAATAGAAAATGTTCAGATTTGTGAATCACCCATAAGATCTATATTTATCTCTATATTGGATGGTACAAATAGCCATGACCCAAATATTATTAAAACTTTATCATCAATTTTAAACTCTAAGGATTCACCGTATCTTATGGATTCCACCTTCTTCTGGATTTTAATATCATTTCGTTGAGCATCATTTATTTCCTCCATGAGGGATGGTTGAGAAATAATTTGAGAAAGTATTAATGAGGTTACTTAATAAATGATTACCATTTCTATCCTTTTAAAATATAAGACGATTGGACCCTTCACAATTCTCATCATTGATAATGTTGCAGGATCCTTTCTATTTAGAGTATCTTACACTTTATTTGATTTTCTTAGATAATAGAGGATTAAGAAATAATAATACGTGATGATCTCTAACCATCTTCGGTAACACATATTATGATCCTTCTATGTGAATATATATTTGAGGCTCTTTCAATTAGTTTATAATTCACACTTCCCCCCATATAGTTAATGATGCCATATTTTCAATGCAAAGATAACAGCTTCCGAATCCAAATCATGAATGAGATAGTGTTGATCATGAGTTTTTAACTACCTTGATGTGAATGATATCACATTATCATTTTACATTAGTACACAACCTAATCCAGTATTTTAAGCATAATTTTATTGCCAAAATTGTTCCCAACATATTAGAAGTGAGAGTACTGGTGTAGTGATAAGCCTCTTTTTCAACCCTTTAAAGTAGTCTTTGCATTCACTGGTCCATAAAAACATTTATCCCTTATATGTTAGCGTGGTTAATGGTTTTTATAGTCATGATAATTTATTAATATATCATCTCTAATACCTAGATATACCATGGAAACTATGGATATCGGTTACAAATGTAGTCATGGGACACTCTTTGATTGCATTTATCTAGGAAGGGTCCACAAATATTCTTTTTCTAGTGATAACATTCCCCAAGAGTTATACTTCTTCCATCTAGAACTCAAATTTACTATACATTGCTAAATTCTATCCCTTCTCAATGGGTTTAGCATAGTATTCAAATGATCCCCATGTCCCCCTTTCTCATGGAGTGTATTATAATATCATCAATAAAGACTACAAATATTTTTCAAGGTAATCTCTAAAGACTCTATTCATTTTGTCCATGAATATTATTTGAGAATTATTGAGTCTTAATGGAATCACTATGAACTCATAGTGTCCATGACTCGTTCTAATGTTAGTCTTTGGAATATATTCCTTCCTCACCTTGAATTGGTGATATCCCGACAGTTTGTCTACCTTAGAGAAATACCCCCATGAAGTTGATCGAACAAGTCATATATATATGGTATAGGATACTTGTACTTTATTTTTATTTTGTTTATATCATGATAATCAATATATTTATGCACATTTATCCATCCTTCTTCTTGACGAAGAGTATTGGCACACCCCATGGTGAGGCACTCAGGTGTATAAAATCCTTGTCTATATTATCTTGTAACTAATTCTTTGGGTTTTCTAATTCAATGGTGGATATTCTATATGGTGTATTTAATATGGGTAGAGATCCTAGAATAAGTTAAATTAAGAACTCGAAATCTTGTTTAGGAGGAAGATCATAAAGTTCTTCAGGGAAAACATGACTATTGTCTCTCACATTGGGAATGTCCTCGAGCAAGATTCAATCCTTTGTCTCAATCATTTGTGCTAGATATGATTTCTCATAAGGAAATAATATATGAAATTGAGCGGATGATCTGGAAGGAGATTCATCCTCATCCTAGGACTTTTACAAAATTGGAGGATTCTTTGATATTTGAATAGTGATCTCCCCTTCCCGATAGATGATGTTAGCTTTTTACAAAGATGGCCAATCCATGCCCAAAATAGCATCAAACTCACCAAAGGAAGTAAGAAAATATTTTTTTGGGAGGTTCAATCCTCAAACATTAACTGGGGATGAGTTATATAATTTGGATACAATAATTAACCCATTCTATGTTCTCATAGATAACTCAACCTCCATATTTTGAGTTGGTGTATAAATTATTCTACTAAAATTGAATGATATGAGGGAATAAGTAGAAATGGAATCAAATAGTATGTTCACTATTCTTGAATGAATAACCACCATAACTATCATCGCATCATTTTTGGCCTCCACCTTGATAGTAGTGATGGAATAATAATTATCTTTCTCTTTTTTCTTTGGGGTTTGCTAATACAGATGACACTGAAGGAGTCGACGTTTAGTGAACATGCATGAATAATGCCTTCTTCTCCATACAATTGAAAAATTGAACAATGGGTGGTGCTTTCATTTACTCCACCACATTTTCTAGCTCCTTCATATATCTTATAAATTCATGATTTTTGTATTCTTGTTTCCCACACATGAATAATTTCTTCATCCCTTAGAGGTAATTACAATTATGCTTCTTCCCACATTTTTTACATGTGAGTGGTTGATTTTTATTTCCAACTTTTTCATTAGATCCCCGAGATTAAAATTCCATATTTTATTTCTTATCTCCATATACATGGTACCATTATCCAAACTCTATCTCCACTTTGATATCACATTGAACAAGTTCTTCGTAACTCCCAATGTCCCAAATTTCTAGATCCTTTTGAAGGCGTGGTTTTAAACAACTAAAGAATCTATATATTTTTCTATCATTTTTGATAAAAAACTCATGGAGAACATTGATATCCATCAAAAATTTTCCCTATATTCTATGATATATTCACATCCGTTTTTCTTTATCACTATGAATTATCTTTCAACATTTTTTTGAAGAGTTTGAGGGAAATACTTATTAAGAAATATTTTCATAAAATCTTCCCACTCCATCTCTTCAATTTCATAATTTATCATGGTGTTCTTAATCATCCCCCGCCATTAATCAGACCCTCTATGTAAATGATAGATTACTAGAATCATATTATCCTTATTAGAGTTTTTATGCACAATAAAGATCTTATCTATTGAGTTGACACACTATTAAATGACTAGTAGATCATAAGATCCACTAAACTTTGATAATAATTTCCACATAAAAGACTCAACATCCAGTTTCTCCCTCTTAGGTGAAGGAATAATTTTCACATTATTCAGGTTATTATTCATATCCTAAGACAACTGGGTAATAATTTCTATGAAATTCATAACTCCAACTCCATGGGAATTAGGGATGTCATTCAGGCAATCACTGCAATGTCCCTCAAGTGGGTTGTTGGCCTGTTTTCTCCTGGTTCTCACCATTTTTAAAATAAAAAAGGTTTTAACAAAACATAATTCTACAAGTAATGAATTGAAAATTTATTTCTTCTTGTAATTAACTCTAAAAGAATATCTTATGGGATCCCTATGTTTATAATTTTTAAAAAACAAAGATTCTTGGGTGCTTTCATATACTTGGTCTCATACTAAGGGTTTTCACTAAGATTCTCTAATACTAATTTGAAAATTAACTAATTCATTCTCTGATTACAACTATTGCGACCTTAATTTTTCTTACATAACTATTACATAATTTTAAAGATGAACAACATAATAGCATTACAAAACCTGGATCCAAAGACTTTGTGTCTTGGTAAAATTAGGCTTATAAATAAATTTTACATAATAAAACATAAAAATTATTTAATTCCTTCATCTTTATATTATTAGTGTCCTTCACATTTTTCTTAGTACAAGTAATCACCTAAGGATATTTATCAAAGAAAGTGGTGGGCTAAAAAACTATTCAAAGGTTAGATAATAACATGAATCAATATAAAATGGGTAAGCATAATCATTATCATCATAACATAAGAATGTTAACAGCGTTATAATCATGAGATAAGGCATTAGATATAAGCCTGGAATATGAAAATACATAAAAATGAAACATCATGTGTTAGTGGTCAGAACCACACATAGTTGTCAACAAAGCTAGCTTCATGTTCACACATAACACATATGCATATCCATAACATCATCATTGTGAAGAAAGATAGCATCATGTTCATACATATTTCACATTATATCATGAGTTATATCACATTACCCAATGCATTGGATAGCTATATAATTCGGGGTGCATCGGTTACATAATTACATTTACATAATCATAAATTCCACATGGAACGTATGAAAATATTTTCCTTAAAAACCCATGTAATGTAAATGGGTTTCATGATAACATTATAAATATTACATTCATGAATAAAAATTATGGTTCTTAAAAAATGGAATAACATACATGGTATAAGAATCACCAGCCATGAATGAAGAAGAAACAATCTTAATAGAAGTAAAAGTTCGGTTTTGTAATGCCCCGACCCCAGTTACCCAGAGTCGGTGTGTTATTACATAACATTGGCATGATCACAAGAAAGATCAAGTCTTGAAAGACCGATTAGTTTAGTAGCCATGGAAACACTAGATATATTCATAAAGTTTTTACATTACATCATAAAAATGAAAACTACAACAACATAGTCTCCAAATTCCACACTCTTATCCCCTCATACTATCCCTGCAAGTCATTCATAATTTACTTCTTCACATCCTGGGAAAAATAAAACATAGAAAAGGGGTGAGCTCAAATTCCCAGTAAGGATAACAATATAGCGGAAACTTTCATAAATAAGAATAAACATTTAAGGAAATGTATAACTAAAACAAAAGCCTTTTAAACTTGAACTTCAACATAGTATGGAAAAAATAAAATGAAATAATTCCATTTAGTTATTCACATGTATATTCTACTAATAAAATAATAACATGCAATATCAATAACCACTTTCATAATGATAGAATGCATAATGCCAGACTATCATAACCACATAGCCAAGGCCTCGTGCCAAGACTCCAAATAAGATTTTTCCAAGGCCTTGTGCCAAGACACTAGTTTGTCTCATGAGACCTTCTAATGCATCGAGGAGCTATAGTGGGATCCACCCGTCACATATTAAGTCCAATGCATTCCCATATGAAAAGGTTTAAACAAAACATAAACATTCGTATTAAAACTAGCACAAGAAATGTAAATACTTCATCCATAAACCATGAATGGTATTAAAATAACACATCCACAGTCAAACATATCACAAAACATTCAATACAATATAGAAATTTTGTATCATAATAAATCAACTTCAAATAAGCGTAAAATCCATCATAGGATGTTGACATAGATGAAATCAAAATACTTTTTAGAGAAATATCTCTTTCTATTTTGAAATCATTTAAGATTAATATATTTATAAAATATTACATTTTCTATGAAAATATTCTTATAATCTTGTAAGGTATGCTTTGACGATTTTATAATGGTGGAAAATAGCCACGCCCACCATATAAGTTAAAAAACATTTTTACCTTAATTCTGTCGAAAAGGTTAAAAAGCACCTTGTTTGGAAAACGACATAAAGATTCCTTTATAAACCTCTTATAAAAAGTCAAACAAGGGTATAAATGTCTTTTACCCATATTCTTGTAAATATGAAAAAAAATTGAAAAACATTTTTAAGAAACATTGATGTGGATGATAAAGAAATCTCAGTAGATTATTACGTATAAACAACCTCAGATAGTGAAGTGATTGAAAAATAAACCCTTACCTTGTACTTTTCATTGGTTGAGGAAAGTTTAACCTCTTTTATAATGGTAAAATAATTGTAATTAAATTATTCAATAATAATATACATTAATATGATATCATATATTATCTTTTAACATTCCTTTCTTAATAATATCTTAGAATTATTGTCATTTTGGGTGTTAACTTACTCGTTTTCTTTTATATGTTTTGTTACATAAGTCGTATTTGTTATGGATTGGTTGTATCTTATTAATATCCAGAATGATATCAAGTCTTTAAATACTATTATTAATCATCAAATGATAATTATACTTGAATGGATATTATGGAGAATGAATCTCATCGCGTTCGTGGAGACAGTAGTCCGTACGTACGCACGAGCGACAATATCATTCTTTTGATATTAAAATAATATATAATTGGATGTTATATAATATATACAGAATCATTATCATGTTATATTTATTATTTACATGAATTAAAAATCATTATTATACCCATCCAAATAATAATATATTGAATAACAATTACACCACGACGTGGAGACGGTAAGCCGTACATACGCATGTATGGTGACATGTCATTCAAAGGATGGATAGAATACTGAATATGGTTGTACCATATTTATACATTAAAGTATATAGGAGATACTGAATTAATTATTTTATAATGGGAATAACAAATAAAGAAGAAGTGGAAGAAGAAAGGAATTTGAAAAAGGGTGGTGAAAACATTACCTCTTCTTCGGGTTCTTCCTTTTGATTTGATCAAAAGGGCTCCTTAGGTTGGATTTATGATCAAACTAAGGCTTCTAGGTTGTAGTGAGGGAAGTTTAAAGAGTATTTGGTCAGATTTTTGCCAAGAAAAATGGCTTTGAAGGTGTGAATTAATGAGAAGGGTGAGTGCCCTTTTATAAGATGGGTGAGGGGGACCTTTGGAAAAGCTAGAAATATTATTTTATAATAAATTCATATTCGGTTTCTAATGGCTAAAAAGTGGATTATATAAAGGTTAAAGTGGTTATGGGTCTAAAACCACTCAACCAATAGAATTTAGACAAATTTGGGTTATTATATTAACCTTATCTTTAAGTATTAACTCTTAGTTAATTAGTTTTACTTTTATAATGTCACATTGTATTTTTATATTATATTGTTAATAAACATACTATATACATACAAGATACCCCCAAGTGGTCCATTAATGATACACCTATCATGATATAAGTCTCTTAGCCAAACCTTATATTTTTAGGAATTTAATATCAATTAATAATATAATATTTTTTTTAAAAACTCTTTTTTGTCAATTTTGACACTATTCAATAATTGATTTTTGTGAAAATCATAACAGAATGATTACTTCGAAAAAAGATAATTAAGTCATTCCTAAAATGTCATATTAACCTAGAAAATTATTTTAATTCATAAAAAGTCTCAAATTATATTTATTTGGGTATTTATGATATCAATTATTTTAATTGTTCACTATTATGGTAATTACTGCATCATCATTGTGTCATAAATAAATTAAATTATTTATTGTATAAAAATTATAAATAAAATATCATTATGTAGGAAAACTTCCTATATTTATAATGAATATTTACAATCAAATTTACCTTATGTATAACCCTATATTAAAATGTTTTAGTAAATAAACTTTGATTTTAACTCTCTTAACTCTTCTTTGAATTAAATAAGAATAAATGTCCTAATCTAATACAAGTGGGCCTAAATGATAATATTTTATTCCTAAGTTTGCTTCTGGTTGAGATACACTTGTCCAATAGAAGTAGGACATGTGTTAGGGTAATATTAATATTATTTTTAACCTTAATTACCCTATTTACTTTTAATCGTGGTAAATAAAAGTAAAAAGTTACTATTCACCATAAATTATTTTCATCTCAATGAACCACATTTTACTCCTTGATATTAACCGGGTCTCTTGGATTTTTAAAATTCCAATCACAGAAGAGGTAAAATTATTTTTTATGAAAAAATCAGTTTTTTAACTACCACTTAGTAGTTTCACTATTCATCAAAAAATGAAGTTTATCAGAAAAATACCAAAAATTCACCCTAGGATAATTTTGATATTCCGAATCCCAAAATGAAGACCATTTTGAAAAATAAAATTTATAAAATTTCCAAAATTAGGTATTACTATTCATAATGGCTAGTTTGATAGGTAGTGGTGCGTTAGAACTCGGTGTTGCGTACAACACACGCTATTGCATTATTCAAAGAGAAGCGTACCGTAGAAGCTTGGGGTGTTACATTCTCCCCTCCTTAAAATAATTTCGTCCTAGAAATTTCTAGAATACTACCACATGAAAAGACTCGGGTGGTTCTTCATCATAAGTTCCTCCGGTTCTCACATTGCCTCTTCCATCTTATGGTTTCTCCACAAGTCTTTTACCAGAAGAGTCGTCCAGTTTCTCAATACTTGTTCTCTCATATCAAGAATCTTGACAGGCTCTTCGCAATAGGACAGATCGAGTTCCAGTTATAATTCCTCATAGGTGAGTACATGCATTGGGTCAGGCATGTATTTCCTCAACAGAGATACGTGGAACACATCCTGAACTTTGGAGAGACTTGGCGGCATTGCCAATCGGTAAGCTACAGCCCCAATTCGTTCTAGAATTTCGAAAGGTCCAATGTACCTGGGACTCAATTTACCTTTCTTACCAAAACATATGACTCCCTTCAATAGAGATACCTTCCGGAAAACATGATCACCGACTTGAAATTCCAAATCCTCCCTTCGATTATCGGCATACCTCTTCTACCTACTTTGAGCTGCTTTGATGTGATTTTGTATTACCTTCACCTTTTCCATCATTTCCTCTACTAGTTCTGGACCTACAAGTTTTCTTTCACCAACGTCATCCCAAAAGGCTGGTGTGCGACATCTCTTTCTGTATAACGCTTCATATGGTGTCATCTTAATTCTCAAATGAAAGCTATTGTTATAGGAAAATTATACGAGAGGTAAATATTGATCCCACGTACCCTGAAATTCAAGTGAGCAGGATCTCAACATGTCTTCTATGGTTTGAATTTTTCATTCTGATTGTCCATCTGTTTGAGGGTGGTAGGCAGTTCTCAAATGAAGTTTAGTATCCAAGGATTTCTGAAGACTTTTCTAGAACCTTGATGTTAACCGGGGATCACGATCAGAAACAATCGATAGGGGTACTGCATGAAGTCTCACAACTTCATCAATATATAGTCTTTCTAGATGTTCCAGTGGTAGATCTTCTCTTATACCAAGAAAATGTTCTAACTTGGTAAGACGATCAGCAATAACCCATATTGCATCATTCCTTCTAGGAGTCTTTGGTAGTCCCATGAAAAAGTCCATCATGATATTATCCCATTTCCACTTAGGTATGGGAAGAGGTTTCAATACTCCACCAGGTTGTTTCCATCTGTATTTCACTAGTTGAAAAACCATACATCTTGACACAAAATCGGCAATATCCCTCTTCAGGTTTTCCCACCAAAAATGTTCCTTCAAGTCTCTATAAATTTGGGTGCTCCCAGGGTGTATAGAGAAATTGTAACTATGAGCATCATCCTGCAATTCCCTTTTTAGATCAGGTATATCGGGAACACAAAGTCTCTTCCCAAATTTCAAAATTCCATCTTCTTACACAATGTCTCTCAATATCCCATCATTCACAGCTTTAATCTTCTTTTGAAATTAATCATCATCAGTTTGAGAACTCTTAATCCTTTCTAGTAAAGATGGTTTGGCAACCAGTTGAAAAAGAATTGATGTTTCACCTTCCATGGTTATTCCCATGTCCATCTTCACTAGATCCATGAAAATTGGATCCCTTTCAATTCTCATATTGTTCAAAGCTCCATGTACTTTTCTACTCAAATCATCTACCACCTTGCTTTCTTTCCTCGGGTGTTAGTGTATCATACAATCATAATCCTTGAATAATTCAATCCATCTCCTTTTCCTCATGTTTAGTTATTTTTGTGAGAAAATATACTTCAAACTCTTGTGATCAGTATAAATCTCACATATTTCACCATAGAGGTAGTGCCTCCATATCTTTAAAGAAAAGATCACAACTGCTAACTCGAGATCATGCGTAGGATATTTTCGTTCATGAATTTTCAACTGCCGTGATGCATAGGCAATAACCCTGTCATTCTGCATAAGGACACAACCAAGTCCTTTCTTTGATGCATCACTATAAATAACGAACCCATCATTCCCCAATGGTAGAGTCAATATAGGAGCATTGACTAATCTTCTCTTTAGTTCTTTGAAACATTCTTCACACTCTTTTGTCCAAACAAATTTAACCCCTTTACGTGTCAGCTTTGTTAATGGGTTAGCCAACCGGGAAAAATTCTGGATGAAACATCGATAATAACCTGCTAAACCAATACAACTATGTACCTCATTTATACTCGTCAGTGCAGGACATTCTTGGATTGCCTTGGTCTTAGAAGGATCAACAGATATTCCATCTTTAGAGACAATATGGCCAAGAAAATAAATCTCCTGAAGCTAGAATTCACACTTTCTAAAATTCCCATATAATTCATGTCTTCTCAGAGTCTTCAGGATAATGAATAAGTGATTTTCATGATCTTCGAAGCATTTGGAGTATAACAAGATATCATCAATAAATACCACCACAAATTCATAGAGATATTCCTTGAAAATTCTATTCATCAGATCCATGAATACAGAGGGTGCATTAGTCAATCCAAAAGGCATTAATGTAAACTCGTAATGCCTGTACCCGGTTCGAAATGTTGTCTTTGGAATGTCTTCCTTCTTCACACACAACTAATGGTATCCATATCGAAGTTAAATCTTTTAAAAGTATTGAGCTCCATGAAATTGGTCAAATAAATCATCAATTTGAGGTAGGGGACACTTGTTATTTATTGTTATAGCATTGATCTCCCTGTAGTCGATACATAACCTCATAGATCCATATTTCTTTTTAACAAAAAGAATAGGGGCTCCCCATGGAGAAACACCAGGGTGAAAAAAATCCCTTATTACTCAATTCCTCTAGTTGTTTATTTAGTTCATCTAATTCTATAGTGGTCATTCTATAATGGGTCTTCTATAGAGGCCTTGATCCTGGAATTAAATCAATGGAAAACTCTTCTTCTCGTTCTGGAGGATGTCCAGGTAAATCTTCCGGAAACACATCTACATATTCTTTCACAATAGGTACATCCCCTATTTGAACATTCCTTTCCTCACCCACAGTCATTTCATTCTCTTCCTCCCCAATAATTGAATTTAGTTGAGCTACTAGGGGTGGATCTAGATATGAATTAGGTGGTGACGATTCTGCTCTAAAGATAAGGTGTTCCTTATCATCATCATCAAAAATCATAACCTCATTCTTCTTACAAAAAATCTTCGCATCATTGTCTGTAAGAAAGTCCATACCGAGGATTATATCAAACTCAATCATAGGTATGACGATGAGATCATAAGATAAAGAACATTTATGTTCTCTAATGGGGACTAATTCACAAAACATTATGGCAATGATACTTCCCTTATGAGTTTTAACTGAAAACTCCCTTGTTAAATCAAATTGGAAATATCTAATTTTCATAAAAAATGGGGAAGATATGAAACAATGCGATGATCCAGAATCAAATAATGCATTGGCTAAACTTAAAGAAACCATTAAATTACCTGCCACCATGTCTTTTGGAGCTTCTACCTTAGCAGTAGTGATAGAAAAAGATTTTCCTTGATCCCTTGGCCTTTTCTGAGGTAAGTTACCCTGACGCTTAGGACATTCATTTGCATAATGTCCCATCTCCATAAAATTGTAGCACTGACCATCGGTAGCTCCCTTCGTCCCTTTGCAATCATGAGCTTGGTGGCCTTTTTCACCACACTTGTAACAGACACCCATTCCCTTCAAGCAAGTACCGGGGTGTTTCTTCCCACATTTACCACAGGATGGATAATCAACCTTTCCCTTCTTCCCCTTATTTCCATTCCCATATTGATCAGTAGATCTCTTCTTCTCTTGCTTTTCTTTAAATTCATAAGACTTAGAGAATTCATTTTCTGTCTTGATAGCACATGAGACAATGTCTTCGTACGACGAGAAGGATTGTGAGACTAATGCTCGACGGAGAAATGGTTTTAACCCATCAAAGAAATGATCAATATTACTTCTTGGGTTATGTTTATAATCTCCATCATACCTTGCTATCCTTGTAAAGTTAGCCTCATACTTTGTGACATTTTCATCCTCCTTTTGTCTCAGACTCAGAAATTGCCTTTCTATATCTCCTCGATGGTCACGAGGAAAGTATTTTTCTAAAAACAGATCTTTGAACTCCCTCTATTCCATATTTGATACTTCATAATCTTCCTTCATGTTTTGAATCAATGACCACCATTGATTAGCATCTCCAATGAGGTGGTAAACTGTCATGATAACTTTTTCCATTTCACTACTCCCCAAAGCCTGAAATATTTTCTCTAGTGAATTTATCCATTGCTCAACTACTAAGGGATTTGTACTCCCATTGAATGTTGGTGGTTGTTGCCTCATGAATCGATCTAACATTGATCCTCCATGCTGCAGATCTGGGTGCTCCATACGGGTAAGGTTATTATTCATAACCTGAGTGAGTTGTCCCAGTATAGTGATTAGCTGATCGGCACCAATTGCATCACCAGCTCCACTATAATTATCTTGAGCAGGAGGGAAATCCCTACATGGAGTGTGTGCATTGATAATGTTTCCATTTCTTCCACTTGGCACCATTTCTAAACAATGGCATAAACTAGATCAGTTTATTAATTAAAATACATAATTCCAAACTTATTAAACACTTAACATAAATTGAACTATTTATGGATATAATCCATAATCATAAGAATGTTTTCTTTGAGTAAGTATATACTCATAAACCCTAAATAATGATTTGTAATGAAAATGAGAGTTATCCTAAGTATATTCCCCAAGAGTGTCATAACCAAGAGTACAGCAAGGCCCGTTGTCATGCACCAGTTCCTGTTTGAGTCTAGCTCAAAGCGGTGTTTTCGGGTTTTACCCCTAGGTACATCTGTGCCAGAGCTGCCTTTACCTGCTCGTATCCAGACAGGGATGTATTTCTCAGAAAACTCACAAAATCTCTACAATAAAAAAATTCATGGAAGTTCTTATATACTAATCCTCAAAGTCCATCTTAAATATAGGTGCTCTAATAAAAGTTTATCTAAATCTAGCTTCCAAGGTTTGTACTAAACTTCCTCTAATACCAACTGTAATGCCCCGACCCCTGTTACCCAGAGTCAGTGAATTATTACATAACATTGGCATGATCACAAGAAATATCAAATCTCAAAATACCGATTAGTTTAGTAGCCTTGGAAACACTAGATATATTTATAAAGTTTTACATTACATCATAAAAGTGAAAACTACAACAACATAGTCTCCATATTCCACACTCTTATCCCCTCATACTATCCCTACAGGTCATTCATAATTTACTTCTTCACATCCTGGGAAAAATAAAACATAGAAAAGGGGTGATCTCAAATGTCCAGTAAGGATAACAATATAGCAGAAACTTTCATAAATAAGAATAAACATTTAAGGTAATGTATAACTAAAACAAAAACCTTTTAAACATGAACTTCAACATAGTATGGCAAAAATAAAATGAAATAATGCCATTTACATATTCACATGGATATTCTACTAATCGAATAATCACATGCAATATCAATAACCACTTTCATAATGATGGAATGCATAATGCCAGACTATCATAACCACATAGCCAAGGCCTCATGCCAAGACTACAGATAAGATTTTTCCAAGGCCTTATGCCAAGACACTAGTTTGTCTCATGATACCTATTGATGCATCGAGGAGCAATAGCGGGCTCCACCCGTCACATATTAAGTCCAATGTATTCCCTTATGAAAAGGGTTAAACATAACATAAACATTCGTATTAAAACTATCATACGAAATGTAAATACTTCATCCATAAACCATGAATGGTATAATAATAACACATCCATAGTCAAACACATCACAAAAACTTCAATAAAATATAGAAGTTTTGTATCATAATAAATCTACTTCAAATAAGCGTAAAATCCATCAAAGGATGCTGACGTAGATGAAATCAAAACTTTTTTTAGAGAAATATCGCTTTCTATTTTGAAATCATTTAAGAGTCATATATTTATAAAATAAAACATTTTATTTGAAAATAATATTATAATATTGTAAGGGAAGCTTTGACGATTTTATAATGGTGGAAAATAGCCGCACCCGCCGTATAAGTTAATAAAACATTTTTACCTTAATTCTGTCGAAAAGGTTAAGAAGCACCTTGTTTGGAAAACGACGGAAAGATTCCATTATAAACCTCTTATAAAAAGTCAAACAAGGGTATAAATGTCTTTAAACCATATTATTGTAAATAGTAAAAATGTTTTGAAATACATTTTTGAGAAACATGGATGTGTATAATAAAGAAATCCCAGTATATTATTATGTATAAACAACCTCAGATAATGAAGAGATTACGAAATAAACCCTTACCTTGTACTTTTCCTTGGTTGAGGGTAGGTTAACCACTTTTATAATGGTGAAATAATTGTTATTAAATTATTCAAAAATCATATACATTAATATGATATCATATATGATCTTTTAACATTGCTTTGTTAATAATATCTTAGAATTATCGTCGTTTCGGGTGTTAACTTACTTGTTTTCTTATATATGTTTTGTTTCATAAACCATGTTTTGTATGGATAGGTTTTATCTTATTCATATCATGAATTATTTCAAGTCCTTAAATACTATTATTAATCATCATATGATAATTATACTTTAATGGATATGATGGAGAATGAATCTCATCGCGTTCGTGGAGACGGTAGTCCGTACGTACGCACGAGCGACAATATCATTCTTTTGATATTAAAATATTATATAATTGGATGGTATATCATATATAAAGAATCATTATAATGTTATATTTATTATTTAAATTTATTACAAATTATTATTATACCCATCCAAATTATAATATACTGAATAACAATTACACCACGACGTGGAGACGGTAAGCTGTACGTACGCACATATGGTGACATGTCATTCAAAGGATGGATAGAATACTGAATATGGTTGTAACATATTTATAATAATATTAAATTATATAGGAGATACTGTATTCAATATTTTAAAATGGTAATAACAAAGAAATAAGTAGTGGAAGAAGAAATGAATTTGAAAAAGGATGGTGAAAACATTACCTCTTCTTCGGGTTCTTCCTTTGGATTTGATCAAAAGGGATCCATAGGTTGGATTTATGATCAAAATATGGCCTCTAAGATGTAGTGAGGAATGTTTAGAGATTATTTGGGTGGATTTTCGATGATCCAAATGGCTTTGATGGTGTGAATCAATGAGAAGGGGGAGTGCCCTTTTATAAGAGGGGTGAGGGGTACCTTTGGAAAAGCTAGAAATATTATTTTATAATAAATTCATATTCAGTTTCTAATGGCTCCAAAGTGGATTATTTAGAGGTTAAGGTGGTGATGGGTCCAAAACCACTCAACCAATAGAATTTAGACAAGTTTGGGTTATTATATTAACCTAATCTTTAAGTATTAACTCTTAGTTAATTAGTTTCACTTTTACAATGTCACTTTGTATTTTATATTATATGGTTAATAAACGTACTATATACATCCAAAAGACCCCCAAGTGGTCCATTAATGATACACCTATCCTGATATAAGTCTCTTTCCTGAACCGTAGATTTTTAGGAATTTAATATCAATTAATAATATAATATTGGTTTTAAAAACTCTTTTATGTCAATTTTGACACTATTCAATAATTGATTTTTGTGAAAATTATAAGAAAATGATTACTTCTAAAAAAGTTAATTAAGTAAATCATAACATGTCATATTAACCTATAAAATTAGTTTAATTCATAAAAAGTGTCAAATTATTTTTATTTGGGTATTTATAATATCAATTATTTTAATTTTCACTATTATGGTAATTACTGCATCATCATTGTGTCATAAATAAATAAAATTATTTATTGTCTAAAAATTATAAATAAAATATCATTATGTATGAAATCGTTGTATCTTTCCAATGAATGTTTACAATCGAATTTACCTTATGTATAACCCTATATTAAAATGTTTTAGTAAATAAACATTGATTTTAACACTTTTAACTCTTCTTTGAATTAAATAATAATAAATTTCCTAATCTAATCCAAGTGGAACTAAATGATAATATTTTATTCCTAAGGTTGTTTTTGGTCAAGTTACACTTGTCCAATAGAATTAGGACATGTGTTAGGGTAATATTAATATCATTTTTACCATTAATTATCCTATTTACTTTTAACCGTTGTAAATAAAAGTAAAAAGTTACTATTCACCAAAAATTATTTTCATCTTAATGAACCACATTTTACTCCTGGATATTAACCGTGTCTCTCAGATTTTCAAAATTCCAATCACAGATTCGGTAAATTTAAGTTTTATGAAAAATTCAGTTTTTTAACTACCACTTAGTAGTTTCACTATTCCTCAAAAAATGATGTTTTTTAGAAAAATTCCAAAAATTCACCCTAGGATAATTTCGATATTCCGAATCCAAAAATGAAGTCCATTTTGAAAAATAAAATTTATAAAATTTTAAAAAGTAGGTATTACTATTCATAACGGAAATTTTGTTTGATTGTGGTGTGTTAGAACTCGATGTTGCGTACAACACGCATTATTGCATTGTTCAAAGAGAAGCGTATCGTAGAAGCTTGGGGTGTTACAGGTTTTTTAGAAAGAAGAGTTATTTTAGAAAAATCTTTGTATTTCTGATTAAATTAGATTTGGAACATGTATATCCCAGAAAATAAGAGGTAAGAACAAATATATTATATTATAGGAATATTAAAAGAACATCCACGCTGAATTTATTCATGAAAGAGGAATAACCCAAAGAAAGGAAATTGTGTTTGAGAATCCCCTTACCCTATGTCCAAATGAATTCATTACTTTAATATATTGGATAATAAAAATAGAT
The DNA here is from genome assembly GCA_963277665.1 of Viscum album. Lineage (NCBI taxonomy): Eukaryota > Viridiplantae > Streptophyta > Magnoliopsida > Santalales > Viscaceae > Viscum > Viscum album. The sequence goes on from OY728165.1 coordinate 1,148,775,710, forward strand.
TAATTAATAAATCTTTAACCTCTTCAACAATTATTAGATTCGTTATAATTTTTTTAAGTTCATTTATAGTAATTTTTTTGAGTTATAGTGTTCAATTTCATCATTCAAGAGTGTTTTTTTCATTTTTTCATGATTAGTACACTTGTATACATGTATTCAAAATCGTTTAAAATAAGAATAACTATATAGAATTGATATTATATACTAATAATGAAATTATAGATGATTAATTATATATATATATTATTATTTTTTATGAGGATGACTCATTAGATAAAATGTTAAAGATAATCGTTTAGATTAATTTGGTGGTTTTCCATCACAACAAACTCATTTTGTTTTTTATTTAGTATTATGTATATAAGTTAGATCCATAACATAAAAAAAGTTTATAAAATAACTTTAAAAATATTTTTCAATGATTATACAATTTTTAAGACCTAGCTTTATGGTGGGAAAGGAAATTAAAAACTGGTCTCCCTTGAAGGAGATAAAACAACATCTCACTGATGTTGTTTCCATTTTTATAATAAAAGGGTGAAAATAAGAGGTTTGATAATATATTATTGCATTAAAATGATAAAATTATAGTATATATATGATACTGGAGTTATCATTCTACTTGTATAAGGCCATATAATGAGAGAATAAGAAAAGAAAATAAAATGGAAATAAATTAAAAGAACAGAAAGATAATTTTACCTCTAGAAATATTCTCCTTGAGAAACTCATTAGAGAGATTGGTTTTGGTATTTTATTGAGAAAAAATGATCCTAGACATGGGTTAGGGGATTTTGAAGAGGATTGGGTAGAAATTAGACATTCTTTAAGGCCTTGAAGGAGTGAGGAGGAGGGGTGATATTTATTGTGGGAGGAGAGGAGTGTTTTTGATTATTTTATTCATTAGTTTATTAGTTTGGCACAAGACTATTAATAGATTTTATTACCATGACTAAAACCAATAGAGGGTGAAGAAATAGTTGTGATTATGGTCTTAAATGATCCATACATCATCTATGACTCCACAATTCATGTATTTGTTAAATATCATAAATTACCATATTACATCTTTCCCCAAATATTCAACTATTTTAGAAAAATACCTAAATATCACCCTAATCAATTTTCAAAATGTATAATGAAAATAAGTTTCTAAATATGATAAATTTAATTTTTTATTAAAATCATCATTTACATAGAAAATATCAATTTTAGAATTATAACTGATTTTATAACACTTTGAAAAATTAATAAAGGTCTCATAAAATTATGCTATAATCATAAGACAAAAAAATAATAATTTATGAATCTATTTTATGAGAAAAAAAATAATCTTAATCATTATATTAATTATAAAATTGTAAAAAAACGTTTGTGTTTTATAAAAATACCAAAACTTAATTAATAATTTCTAAAACATTTATTTACTTATACTATGATATAATTATATCACATTATCATTGATAAGATTCCTAAATTTTATTTATACTTTCATAGATGAGTTTACTATTCTATTGGCTCAATTACTATTCTAAATGGTCTTGTTACTATTCCAAGGGTTAGGTTACTATTCTATTGGGTTAGTTTCCTTAAATTATAGAAATTCCTCTTATTCCACTAATTCTTCGTTTATAAAGTTTGTATTGTTTCCTCTATATGATTTAATGTGATTTATAATATTTTACATAATTATAATAAGGGAGTTTCCCTCGATAAAATTCTGGGTTATTACATTTGGGATGATGACCTCTCCTCAATGATTCCACCCCCTTGTATAGGTAATCAAGAAAGGTATCTTTAGAGCCTTTCACTGTGGGGATCTGAACCACATTAACTCAAACTTTTCCTTCTTGCGCATCATTAATAGAATCAAGTAATCCATAAAGGTTGTGAGAAAAAAATTCACTTTTCATAATTATATATATATATATATATATATATATATATATTAATATATAAATATTTATAATTATAAATATAATAAATATTTTATTATAATTTTATAATTATATATATATATATATATTCATAATTGTAATTATAAGTAAATATATTTTAAAATATTTATATATATATATAAAAATATATTTGTATAATTATAAATATAAAAAATAGGATTGAGTGTGAGTTAGAGAACTAACCCAAACCCTCAAAATTTGTTATAAAATATTCAATAAGAAGTTCATTAGGTTGTGAGTTCAAATAAGTGGCACCCACCGCCTCCTGAAAACACCAACCAAAAACTTAGGATATGAAACACATCTTAGTTTCCCTAAATCATCATGTAAGATTCTCCTATTATGCCTGCCATCTCTTCCTCAGAAGATGCCTTGATCCCATAAATGTCGTCTTCTTATCCATTGCCTAATAAATTTCGATTAATTATTTTGATCTTCCATACTAGATGGATCACCACTTATGGTCGTCTGGACATCCACCAGGATCTACCCTATGATATGATCATCACAAACCTTGATAAGCATTGGATAATTCTCCTCAATTGGGGTAGCATTATAGATAGATTAACCTCCATTATTTTCTAATTTTTCAACAATATCAGATGAAAATTCCCCTCAAATGGAAGTCCCATCCACATGGGAGTCTTTATTTGGGACCTATAAATTATTAAGATCAGCGTGGTTTTTTTAATTTCAAATTCCTTTCTTCCTCAGGCTATCATGTTTGAGCACATGAAAATCAGGGTTAGTGATAGATTAAATCATGTTAAAAATAGGGCAAAGGGATACCCTCACTCCTTCTAGATCTTTATACCTCAGTTAGAGTAGCATTGGATTCCAAATTTTTCTAAAATTCAACAATACCAAAAGAGGATACATTTCCCAAAAAGTAATCCCTATAAACCATAATAAAGTCACCAATAATTTTAACACTAGGAGTATAACTAGCTTCCATTCTATTGATAAAATGTCCTAGAACCTCAACTACAAGTCTTGAGTTTTTATTTGACCAACCCTTACCTTCAATATCAGAACTGAAGGCCTGTTGAGGGATACTACATGTATCCACACGAATAGTGAATTTCTCTAGAATCATCAAATATTATGAATGTAAATAATCCCTATTCTTATTCTTGAATTGAATAGGTAATGAACCCACCTAGAGAGGTTTCTTACCATTGCAATCTCCATATTTCAATAAATAATCTTTTTGAAAATATGCAGAATCGACATCATAAAATGTGGGAGACCATTGGCACAAATCTATGAACTTTGTAATGATATCAATATCAGAAGATACAACAACACCATCAGCTGATATATTCACTTTATCACCCTATATAATGCTAGTTCTACCACTTACAACCCTCCTTTTATCTACAGATCCATTACCTACATCATTAATTCTATCCTTTATAATTTTTTCTAGTAATTTCACTCCAACAATCATATTACTATGCTCCACTCAATTAACAACAGGTTGATCACCCTAAACTAAGGGATCATTATATCAATCATGCACCATTACACCTCCATAATTCAAGTGCTCAACCATATGCAATTTGAACATGAAATTCACTATATGATGACAATTTTTCTTACAATTAGTAAAGGTAAGATTCTTTTGGAATTCAAAATCCATGTGTCCAATATTTTCACATTTTATACAGAATGAAGACTTCTTCTCAAACAATATTGAGAGTTCTAGTCTTCTACTGACAATAAGTAGTATTATATAATTATTGAGATTTGATCGAAGTTCAATTTACACTAACACCCTATAAAATTTCTTAAAATGAGCCACCTCAGTCTCCCTATAAAATTTAATTGGCACCCATACTATTGAAGCAATGTCCCAAAATAGTTTGGGATGCCAATAATCTTGGTAAGAGCATAAATACACACCCATGTCTGAGTAATAGGATTCCTCATCAAGTATGAATTGAATAAGGGATCTCATTCGTGGATCCTTAAAATTCTAGTCCTAAGGGATAAGAATCCTAAACCCATGCTCAAGTTTTAAGATCTTCAGAAGAAAAATAATATGAAAGTATCCTTTACTCATTGAGGCAATCTTCTATCCACCAAATCCCCAGATCTAGAGAAGATTCTTCTTAAACTCATAGATTCTATAGGTATTTCCCTTTCATTGAAGATTCATACTCAAAAGAGTTGAGTGCTTGGATTCATGAAGATTTCCCATAATTAGTTGCTGGTTTACTTCAACAATTTCTAATGACCCATTTTTTGTGACCTTTTAGGGGGCCAAACCCCTCAAATCTATAAAATACTGATTATTCCTCGCCTTTTTATCAAAGGAAACAATGTTCCCTACTTCTCCAGTGATAGTTGAAACCATAGATAAATCTGAAATATGAGCCAAATCCTTCTTCTAACCTTCCAGCTTTAAAGGTCCAATGAAGACATTGGATGGATTGAAATAGCATTCTAATTGGGAGGTCATCGATCATCAAATCCCTAATCGTTGTGCCCGACCAAAGATCTGCCCCCACAACATTGAAACCCCTTCCACTATAATAATAAATATAATAAATATATTTATTATTTAAATATATTTATAATAGTTTTATTATTATTTACACACACACACACATATATATATATATATATAATTTTATAAATATTTTTTTAGAACATTATATATAATTATAATTTTATAATTATTTATTTAAGTACATTTCACACATACACATGTACACATATTATTTATATATGTACATCCCATGTACATATTCATAAATATATTAAAAAATAAACATAAATCTATACATGTAAAACATCTATATATATATACATACACAAAAAAACACACAAAGAAAACATAATGCATATATATATATATGCACATAAAAATTGATGTAAATATATTTTCTAAAATACCACATACTAACAATACATCATTTATATTTATATAATTTTTTGAAATATTTAACAATATATTTCAATATTTAATATTTAAATAAATTATATAAATTCATTTTTTAATTAATGTATGTAAACTAAAATTAATATTTGAATATAATTATAATAATTTTATATATATTAGTAATATTTTTTTTCAGCACCATGAAAAGCACTGATAAAGGGTAAAATTTTATCAGTTCTTTTTTTTGGAACTCATAAAATATACCTTTAATGACACTTTTAGCTACCACTATTAAAGATTGCGATGTTATCATTAATTTTTTGTATAGAATTGATAAAACCAAATACTAGCTAAAGAAAAATATGTGGTAGTAAACCTTATGTTTAGTTTCTATAGAATGAGACTCTATTAAATATTTATTTATAGTATAAATTTTTCACTTTTACAATGCGGTCCCATTTAGATTAACTTGAAAAAATATATGTATTTTATTATTAGAAAATTGATTCTCACTAAGTGCAGTTATTGAGACATACCTTCTTCTACAATCCTCAGCCTAATTTTTCTGAAATGCATGTTTTCCAGTATACTTTCCTTTTTAATTAATTTTGGTCTTCTTGAAGTGTTTTCTTTCACTTTTAGAAAAATTATTATTGACCTTCTAAAATAAATTTCATAACGCATCAAATATTTCATTTTGTAGGTTCATTTATCAGGCATTATAACTTCACCTTACATATGTGTGCCTCTGTTTTATATTTTTACTTTATCATAGTAAAATATATTTGGAAGATACTTTTATAACCTTCTCTTGGCTTATTACACATAAATCATGTTGACATAGCATTCCTTTGAACTCAAATAATTTGACAAGTCACATCATAATTTGTCCAGTTAAAAACAACCACATATGTTACTTATTTTTTCATACCCCAAAAAATCACTTTCCTTAATATATTGTATGTTTGATCACACAAGTTGATATATAAATGAGTTTTGACACAATTCATCTTCCCTGTAAATTTATCTTGAACATATCCAAAATATTCATGTGTATACTCAGATGGAAAATATACCTCAATAGAGCATGACGTACTATGGGAAATTAAACTATACATATATCTAAAATCTATTTCATGTTCCTTCATATAATTTAAATATAATTTATTTTTATTCTACAAAAAAATTATTGCAACATTATACTTTAATTTATGAATCCATCAAAAAGTGCTTAAATTTTTTCCAACTCCCATGTTTTGGAAATTCCTACCCAAAAAATACTTATTTAAATAAATTTAAAACATCTCTATGGTGATCATGATATAAGCCACAAATCCACCCACTTTTATAAATAAAATATTGTTCCATAAAAAATCCATTGCATTTAAAACTCTTCAATCTCCAAGGTTTCATACACATTTTTTCAAAAAAAATTAATCTTCTTGTAGTTTACAAATGTATTCAGCTTTTGAGAGATATTTTTGTTATATCCTATAATAAACACCTATGTCATGTTTTATGAAATACAACTTCAATAATATTTTCTATTTACCTTCATTTATTGATTCCAATAATTGTAGGTTATTTCAAAGACATGAAATAGATACATGCATCAAAAAAATCAAATGGATTTGTATCCTCTCTATACAACAAACCACAAACTAATAAAATAAAATGGCCAAAATTATTAAAACCCAAAAATTCTGCAAAAAACATGTCACGTTTTTTGGTTAAGTATGTCATGTAAAAATTAACAACATACCCAAATGATTCAATTGTTTCAGGAATTTTCACTTCTACCAAAAAAATTATTGACATAAAATTCACCACCCATTTATGGAATAAATGAAATTATTATTATGAAACTATATTCTAGAAATATAGTCCATGTTTATGATGAAAATTTGTCACTTGACAATTGATTTTTGGGGATTGAATTTTGAGCATATATTCACATCAGGATCACTATTTCTAAATAGTTTCCAACAGGTTTATTCATGGAATCAGAAACAACCAACAGTTTTATATCCATGTGGGATCTAGTTTCCAAAGTTAGGTGATCATTGGAGAGTTTGGACAATAATATTTATGAACTCACATTGGTCTAGAGGATGGGAGGTCCGGATCATCACACAATTGGGGGAAGGGGATTGTTACCTACTTTGGGACTCTTATATAGATTTAAAATATGATCACTATTCCTCCATTAAATACCAAGTATGAATGGGTCACCCTTGAATTAGAAATAAATTATTAGTTTGTATGTAACATGGAATCATCTGTTTTGAGGTTCTTAATAAATATAGATATCTAAATTTATCCAAGGTTCAACCTCAATGGAATCCTCGTATGTACTTATTAGATATTCTTTGGTCATTATTATGATGATGCGAGTTTTAGACCACACAGTGGGGAACTTTGGAGTGTATTATCATCTCGGGAGATGAGAGTTTTTTTATGTTGGTATTGAACTGATGAAATAATCTTCTTATGTATCCTTGTTAATGGAATCAAAACCCATGTAGTTCAACACCACTTAATGAGGCACATAAAACCATTCATGTTCATGTGATAAGGACTAAATCATGTAGTTTAGTGTCATGTGACAAGGACATCTAGGCACATGGTTCCTAATCAAAGTTTGGTGTGGGAATTATTCCCAATAGGCCGAAGAAACCTATAAGGGATATTGATTACTTTGTTTAATAAGACTCAACTGGGAATGTGTCTTAAAGAGAATAGGGTGGATTTAGGGTGTTGGTTTTGGACCATAGGGAGTCTTCCAATATATCCCATTTAGACTAGAATCAAAGATTAAATAGTTTAGTTATGAGGATCCATGCTCATGGAGTCCCTAGGAACATTTGTCTTTATAAGGAGTAGGACCCTTTGTGAGGATTTGAATTTGGGATTACTCCAAAGGAGGATTCCCTACTGATTTGAGATTTTGTTGGGACTTACTCCTGAGGATGATTCCTAAGTGAATGTTTATGGTTTGGTTAGGAATTACGCCTGAGGTGGATACCCAAATGTTTGGTTGTGAATGGGGATTATACTGATTACGAGGCCAATAATGGTTGGATTTTATGGATTATTACATGTATTAGGATTCCCTTTTGTGAGATGTTTGGGCTTATGCAAATTAGAAGGCCCAAAAGTTTTGGTTGAGACATACACTTGGAATAATTCACCAAAGGTCCAAGATCATGAAAATATCATGGTTTCAACTAACCTATAAGAGCTTGTGAGTCATGATTAGTGTGATAAATAAGATTAAGTGAAATATTAAATAAACCACATGATCTACATCTCATTGATGTTGAATACATGGCCTTGAGTACCCATGCCGATGGAGGGACTTAGAAGGAAGGAAGAGGAAGATCTGATAAATGATTATCTTTCAAAACATGAATCAGAACATGAAGATGTTGTTATCATGGCCAGACTCTAATACCAAATTAGTTATGATTGAATATGAGAAATATGAAGCGGAAGATCCAAAAATACACATGACCCCCCTTTCACTGGTGGAAGAGGATGGGGATATGGGAAAAAAGAATGATTTTTTATGAATCATTTTCCTCTCCCATTTCATATCCAGGATTGTCACATCAGACTAACCATTTGGGTACAACCCAGAAGAAAAAGAGAAGCTAGAGTAAATCCTCCTATAAGAATGGATGGGGGATTAATCTAGGAGGGATTCACAGAAATTATTTTTGGGATGGGGATTTCATTCCCGGTCAAAGGAAATGATAAGTGTGATCCTCACCCTACCCACTTGGAACTGTAGGTCCCTGATATTATAGATAGCCATGGAAGGACATGGTCTTAACCATAGTACATGAGACTAGAAATTCCTTAACACTTCCCCCAGGGTTGAGGTCCTCATAACCGTGGGAATTCATTCTCACATGAACCCTGAGGACCATACTTGTTAGTAGGAGAAGAATGGGAAATTTATGACCAAAGGAATGCATACTCTAATGAGAGACACATTAGTGTGTATCTTTCCTGGGTTTTTATGTTTGGAGGTTTCGGTGGAGGTTTCAATTTCGTTCATCTCATCCAAGGGAGTAAAAGGAAGATAGGGCCTTCCATTGGTGGCTTGGAAGAGGGCTTGAGAAGTGGCTCGCATAGGGTAGGGGTTGGGTGAGCCAAGGGGGTATCATCCAGGAAATGCTTCCATAGCCTAGGGATGATTCATGCATGTAGACTAGCTTGATATAAAGGTACTTTGGGCAGTAGAACACCTAGTAAACAATACTTAGGTGAGGCTTTGTTCAAGGATTCACAGGTTTCTTTAGGTGTTCTCATAAGTATCTCATTTAGGTCCTTAGTTAGGGAAGGGGACCTCACACTAGTGTTCATAAACATTGGGGGAAATGGTTCCTCAAGTTGGTTTTATATATTTTAGACCCTGGGAGGAATTTGGTTCTTCTACCCCCCTTAATTCCCAATTTTTGATGTGTTGGAGGCCTACCTAGATGTTTTCTGGGGGAATGGGTGAAGAAATAGGGTGAGCAGATCATTGAGAGTTCTTCAATATTTTTCATCCATACAAATTAAGATCCCCATGATACTACTTATTGAAAAATATGGGACCCTAGGTGAAGTGGATGACTCACAGAGGTTATTCACATATGTTGATACGCAGGTCCGTCACACAGGTTAATGCATAGGTCCTTTATGCTGGATGATGTGCAGGTACCCTGGATGCTGATGATACTTGGGGGGTACATGTGCAGAGGTATTTTCTGAAGGGTTGCACCCTTTTTCATTACTTAGTCATATTTTTCCTATTTCTTAAGGAATTTACCTTCAACACCTTTTCATCCTTGAGAGAAAATGGAGTTTCAAAAAATCCCCCTTTAGGATTAGATCAGATCGAAAGAAGAGGGTTTGATCCTAATGTAATGGGATTAAAAGGGCCAATGGATCACAAATGTCATCTTGATTTGTAGTGGGCTAGGTTAAAATAATATGAGATTCCATCACTAAAATATGGACCAAATGAAACCCTACTTGGAACAAATGAGTCATCTGCTAAACTAGGAGAGCTGTCCCTTGGCCAGATGATAATAAAGGCTGAGATGGTAGAAGAGACACTACTTCCTACTGTGATAAATATTTTTGTGGAGGATGGTGCTAGTCATCCTCCACAACAAATAAAGAACATCAGAACATAAAATATTTGGAAAATATCCTTATTAGCGATTGTATGTCTCCATGGTATCATTAATCTCAGCTTTATCTAGGACAAATGTATAACCCTGTTCATGGTTACAGAATCTCCTTCCCTCTCCTCCCTCAAGGGTCTTGGATTATAGATTCCAAGAACTGAGGAGGATGCTCCAAAATAAGATTATATTCCCTTTGGTGAGTTGACACCCTCAAATGAAGATGTTTTGGAGGTTGAGGATACATCATCTACTCCTATCACTGCCCTTTCCATTTTAGAGATGGAGTGTTCTAGTAATGATAATGGTACATTATAAGGTGTCAAATTCCAACTACTAACATTTATTTCTTATGATATTTTAGGTTCATATAATGCACTAGAGGACCCTTCAATGATTGATAATGACCTTGCGGCTGTCTCTGGTGAATATTTTTTAGGTATTTGGTCATTGGAAAATGGTGTTGTACTGGGTTGTGATACAAATGTTTCGAGCTTCCACATGGTTGAGACTACCATGAGGAATGGGTAATTAATACATTCCATGAGAAATCATGACATAGCCAAAAGGTCTGAGATACAAGAGGAGACTGCTCCCAACAAAATTATATATATATATATATATATAAAGTAAATAGTACAATACAACTCAAAGAAGGGGAGCCTTACAGAACCTTGTATAAACAATACCAGCACTATCAGCACGCACCATACAACTGAAATAACTTGGCAACACAAAGGACCAGTTGGAACTGACCTCCATAATCGCTCTATTGGAAAGAGCATTAGCAACCTGGTTTGCCTCTCTGTATACATGATAGACCTCAAAACAAATCCTCTCTGTAAGTTGAAGACATTTTATCCAGATAGATAACATCCTCCATGGGGCATTCCTGGATCGACCCTTCAAAATCTGCACAGCAACAGAAGAATCTGACTCTAGCCACAACTTTCACCAACCATAACGAACCGCGTACCTGATCACCTTTATAAATTCCCATAGTTCTACCTCAATCACATGCCCATTCCCAATGTAATGAATGTATCAACCTTTCACAAAGCCCCGGGGAGTCCTAAATACTCCACCACAACTAGCCGGTCTTGGTGCACTAGAGGTCGCGCCATCCACATTTACCTTCATCCAATCATGGATTGGTGTAATCCAACGGATATATTTCATCATTCGCGGCTTCCTCTCCCTACCACTAACACCAAGAGTCTACAACAAAATGAATTAATAAATATCATTATATATTATTCCAGTTTGATTCACTGAAGCATGTTTAATGATTCGATGGATTGCCAGTACACCCTCCAAGAACATGGGTCTGCTATTGTTAAAGTCAATTCCATTCTGAGACCTCCAAATGAATGAAAAAACTGAGATAGTAGCGACATTGAGTAGATTTTTCACTTGCTCACTGCCTTCTGCCTGTAGCGCCGAGTTGAACAAAGAGTCAACCGAGTAGTATGTGAGGCAGCAATGAAAAATATCTTGTAGATACAGCTATAAATGAGCAGCAAATGGGCATTCAAGGAACAAATGCAGGAATGATTATTCATTATTCAAACAGAATTAACATACCGAGGAAAGGTGCACTCTAGTGTGCTAAAGGGTAGACTGAATTGGCAACTATTGCTTCTAGATTCACCGAATCAGCAGAGTGTCATTTGAAAAAATGAAGGGTCTGCTAACACCTTTCACCAAAGCAAGTGCTCCAGGTGTTGTACCACACTGAATTTTGTAGAAATCACTACTGGAAAACATCCCATTGAGTACAGGTTTCCAGATAAGAATATCATTATCAAGATATTCATAATTAGCAATTTTCATGAGAAAATTACTAGGTATGATTGCAGCAGCATCATCATTTTTCTTTATGTCAGATATAGACATATTCCTCTAATGCAGTGGGATATCAATGGAGTCCTTAAGTGGAGAAGAAATCTATGAAGTGTTCCGGAAATTCAAATGAGATTTGACACAAACGAGACATTTGAATTGTGTCATAATTTGAGAGTATGTGCTCCTGATCGAGGTCCACATAGAGGACTACAAGTACAGAGTAATAGTATTGTGCAGCCTATGAATAAATCTGCTAGCCAGGAATTCCAAAGAGTCACCTCGAGTTATAAGTCTCCAGGTAAACTTCATAAGCAACGCATCATGAAATATCCTGATATCTTTTACTCCCATCCCCCCCCCCCGATATCCACCGGCTTTATACAGTTTTTCCATGCAACCATGACAAGTTTCCTCTGATTAGTAGATCCAGTCTAGATAAAGTTGGGTACCATTCCACTCAACTACTTAAGAAAAGTTCATGGACATTTATATAATGAGAAAGAATACAAAATCGTTGAGGTGATGACAAAGTTAACGAGAAATACTCTCCTAGCTTGAGACATGGTCTTCCCTTTCTAACTAGACAGCTGATTAGTAATTTTGAGAGCAAACCGCTCTAGATATACATGTTTTACACTACCCCAAAATAGAGTCAATCCAAGATAATTAAAGGGAAAACTACCTCTCTTCACACGAAGCCTGCTAGCTATGCTATTTTGCTTATGAGTTCGAATTCCTTCCCCAAAGACAACAAAAGTTTTGTTCCAGCTAATGACTTGACCTGCCACTTCCTCATAGTGTGAAAAGATATTCTTGATGAAAGAGATGGTTTTCCTATTAGCCTTGGAGAATAGGAGAATATCATCTGCATAAAACAAGTGAGAGGGAGCAAGATAGTCTCTACGAGACCTCATCCTTTCATATAATCCAATATTGACAAGATCATGCAGATAGACACTCAAGTAATCCTCAGCAATGGAAAAATAGAACAGATAAAATATCACCCTTCCTAACTCATCTAGAGCATTGAAAAAATCCCCTAGGGGATCCATTTATCAGAATAGAGAGGCTGGCACTTTTCAAAATTGATAACGCCAAACCAATAAATTTCTCTGAAAAGCCATGCATGTTAAGAACATTGAAAATTAAATCCCACCTTATAATGTCAAAGGCCTTTGAAATATCAACCTTCAATGACCTGTTACCATCTCCAACTTTCCTCCTCATAACATTAACACACTCTGAAGCAGTGAAGAGGCAATTATGAATGTTCCTACCAGGAACAAAACTAAACAGGTTAGAAGAAATAAGATACTTAGCAATATCACCTAACCGTATTTTCATGATTTTGCTGATAAATTTTGGAATGGAGTTTCCAATGGATACAGACCTGAAGTATCTAATGTCCAAAACATTGTATTTCTTTGGAATTAGGGCAATGAAGTTGGAATTAATCCCAAATGGATTGTAGGAGTGATAGAAAAATTCCTTTACAGCATCAATCACATCTTTCTAGATGATATCCCAATAGAACCTAAAGAATTTATTGGAAAAGCCATCAGGACCAGAAACACTATCCATATTTAAAGAAAAAATAGTAGAGTGGATTTCTTTTGGTGTGGGGATGTTAGTGATATTTCTATTCTGGGCATCATCCAGACTTGGTTCTATGCATCTGATAATTTTATTCGACTTGTCTTCCCCATATTCAGAGTATAGCTTCTCAAAGTAGGAAGTCGCAGCATTTGCAATATCATTTTCAGAATTGAACATATTGTCATCAATTCTTAAATCCTTAAGACTCTACTTTACCCTTTTCTTTTTGTGTATACACTGAAAGAATCTTGGATTTCTGTCCCATTCCTTTAACCACTTGACATTGGACTGATTTCGAGCAAGATTATCATTGAATGTCAATAGAGTATCAAGACTTGTAAAAGCCTGTATCTCTTCTTGAGATGGAAATACATGATGAATGTTACTCTGCTGGCAATTATCCAGATGAGAATCAGCCTCCTTCAGGTCATGCTCTAGACTGGAGAATTATTTTTTGCTCCACTCTCTGATTCTGTCTTTCACAATTTTCAGTTTGGTAGTGAGAATGTGCAATGCACTACCCTAGGCAGAAACCTCCTAGGCCTCCTTTATAACTTCTCTGCATCCTAGTACAACCAACCAATAATTGTTAAACTTGAAGGGTAGTGGGGTTGATATCAAGTTATTAAAATAGAATTCCATCAATAAAGGGTTGTGGTCAGAATGAATTATTGGTAGAGTCAGGCCAGAGACCTCTATAATCTCATTTCCCTCATTCATATGCACGAGGCACCTGTCCAGATTACTTTCCTGCCTTCCATTTAGGGTGTATCTTCTCCACCTGAAATCATCACCTACGACAGGTACTTCAGTCATCCTACATTGATCAATACAAGAGGAGAATTCTTTGGATGATGCTCTCCAAAAAGTGCTCCCTTTTTTTCATATGGTATCAAGACTGTGTTAAAATTAGTAATTAGAATCCATCTCATATCCATATTCTCAGAGGTCTCTGACAGGATCCTCCATAATTTTCTTCTCCGGATATATTGATTAAGAGCATACACAAAGGTAACACACAGGGAGTTAGATTGAAAGCAGCAGAACAATGATACTGACTATTGACCACTTTGAAAGGATTCGACAATCACACTATTGTGTTTTAACACCCATAAAGTCTCTATCCCATTCTCTGCTTGATTTTCTATAATAAAAGAATACCCTAGAACATGCCAATTTAAATCCATCCAACAAGAAAACTTTAATCTAGGCTATTCAATCCCAGGGAGCATGGGTTTATTGGTCAGGATTATATGCTTCAGGGCTCTGACTATGGGAGGATTCCCAAGACCCTAATAGTTCCAAAAGAGTTTTATCATTGATTGGAAGACAACTACTTCATACAGGGTCCAACATAACAAGTTTCTATGCATTCTTCGGGTGTTGACAGGTTATCCTCAACAGAAACACTTCCTCACTGACCAGATCTAGATTCATCATCAGAAAGAGATGTGAACCTGTTACACAAACTGATAGGTGCTGTCAATGTGGCTGGTAATATCCTACTTTATGCCTTAGAAAGGGGAACCTGAGAGAAGGTTCCATCCATCTCACCACTTTCCGTCATATATTTTTGTCATTCTAGGTGTAAATCATCCCCTATAGGGGGATCATTTATTATGGGAACAGTAGACTCCTCAGCCGCGCTAGGTAAGTCATGGAGACCCTCCTGTACAATTTGATTATGAGTAGTTGAGTCCAGGTTATCAGTGGTTTCCCCATTGAACATTTCAATTACCTGCCCTTGCAAAAGATTTCCATCATTCTGTGTATTTACAATAGGCACTGAATTATGTCCTTCCTTGGGTTTCCAATCTATGTTATCAATCATCTCATCAGAATTAGAGGGAGCCATCGAAAGGGCACCCAAACCAACTATGAAAGTATCACCATCGGCTGTATCATCCACCTTATTGCATCCTGTTTGGGTAGGTGACTTGGGGTTAGAGGGACCCTGATCATTATACTTCCTTCAACAATGTTCAACATCATGTCATCTGATGTTGCAGAATGAGAATAGCCTATTCCTATTGCATTCAGAGAGGATATGCCCAAAAACATGACAGTTGAGGAAAAATTTCAGTTTTCTTTCACATTCTATCTCTAGATTAATGGTATCATCCCTTGTGGTGAAGACAACCTCCTCCAACAAAGTGGTGGAAATATCCACTTCCATTAGGATCCTGGCATAATGCCCAAAACTAGGATTATCTGCCTACCGGTCAAGTCTAATGGGGTTCCCCACAGATGAAGCTATATCCCACAAGATTTGTGGGTTCCAATAAAGCCAACTCAATCTATGAATTCATATCTATACATGGGAAAATGTGTTTTTGATAGAATTGGGATCAAAATTTTGATCCCACTCATGAATCCTAAGGAAACCAGGTCATAAAGGTACAATACCCAGGCTCCATGTATGCCTTTTTCATTCATCAGTGGGAAATACAAAATAATAGAATCCCCTCCCCATAGTCGTCATTTTCCAATCACTAAATCCCATTATCTCCGCCATCCTATTTGTGAGATCTTGGAATTTCAAGGGTCGAACCCATTTAGGAATAACTACACGAGCAATAATTGAAAACTTAAATAATTTAACATGTTCTTCAATAGCCGCTTGATTCGCAGAGACGTGTGTGACTCACCCCTTTCTAATAATCTTTCCTGAGTTACCCGGATCACACTCCATGAATGAGAGGCCACCATATTGCTTGGCCACATCTGCAAAGCTTTTCCCCTGATCGAGGGAATCTTTTCCAACAAGTGTTTCAGATTTCCTCTTCGCACAGAGACTGAAGAAGTCATGGTGTCCTATCTGATCTTCATTGTTCAACTCTACAACATCTTTCCCTGCAGGATTTTCATCGGGATCACCCTGCTTGGCTTTAGGGATTTCGCCGCTTGGACCTCCTTGAGTTTCCATCCTCAATCTATCAGAAATCATGACATATGATTTTAAGAAATTATGGAATATATTAATATTCTCATCCATTTAGAAGAGTTTGAGGAATTTAATAGGGAATTAAATGGACATGAGTCATGGTTTTTATGAAACCAATTTTTTTCATGATGTTTTAATCATGACTGGTTGAATCATGCATCTTCATCTACAAAGAATGTTTCAGTGATGGCGCATTGTCACGAATCAACTCGGGTCGACACTGAACCGGTCACCCGAGCCGGCCCGCGACAAGGCCCAAAGGGCGTTCCCGATCCCCATGGGCTGGCAACTAGTATTGGGCATCAAAGTAAACAGGTGGGAATGGTTCGGCCCAAAAGAAAAATAAATTAAGCAGTGGAAATAAATGGAACCAAAAGAAAATAAATAAAGAACAACCAGCAACGCTACTAACCTGACCATGACCAAAACTCCATGTGACCCTGTGGGTCACTCTCCAATACCACAACCAACGTTACTCAAGGTGAAAAACATAAGCTGGAACCTGAAACAGAACTAAAAACAACAAAACACTACAGGCGTGAGTATTAAAACTCAGTAGGTAGGCCCAACTAACTCTATTCCCAATGCACATACCATTATACAAATAATTTATCAACTCCAGGTTTGCACTAAATTATATAAAATATGGTTTTCACACACTCGCTTTCATTTTTAAAACAAGTAACAATCCATTTCCCTTTTTAATATAGAATAAGTTTAATGTTGAATGAAACAGGTGCTCTTCATTTTAAACCATTTTGCAAACAATTTAGAGATCCAAACTTTAGTTGTTAGTCAAAAGGAAAATCACACACAACACACAACACACACTAAGGGCAATGGAAAAAGTGGTAGATAGGGGTCAGGAACCGAACTCATCCTCTCAATCGTCCTCCACTGTAACACCCCGAGATTTTATGAAAAATATTCTTTTATATTTCATTAATGTCTTGTGTTGTACGCTACACCAAAATGATCTTTGACAACACACATCATTGACTTGCCTTTCATTACACGCAATCGCGACCTTCCTCGATAGCGTGTGTAGTATGCAATACCGAGTTTCACAAAACAACGATATGCTATTAAAATATTATTAAAACTGGCCATTATGAATACTAATAACCACTTTTTGAAATATTATAAATTTTATTTTTCAAAATGGACTTCATTTTTGCATTCGGAATATCGAAATTAGCCTAGGGTGAAATTTTGGTATTTTTCTGAAAACTTTCAATTTTTGATGAATAGTGAAACCACCAAGTGATAGTTAAAAAAAACTGAATTTTTCATAAAACTTAATTTTACAGCTTCTATGGGTGGAATTTATAAAATCAGAGAGACACGATTAATATCAAGGACTAAAATTTGGTTCAATGAGATGAAAATAATTTTTGGTGAATAGTAACTTTTTATTTTTTTTACCACGGTTAAAAGTAAATAGGGTAATATTGGGTAAAAATGATATTATTATTACCCTAACACATGTCATAATTCTTTTGGATAAGTGTAATTCAACCAAAAACAACCTTAGGAATAAAATATGACCATTTAGGCCCACTTGGATTAGATTAGGACATTTATTATTAATTTATTTAAAGAAGGGTTAAAATAGTTAAAATCAAAGTTTAATAGGTAAATCATTTTTAATATGCGTTTATACATAAGATAAATTAGACTATAAATATTAATTAGAAATATAAAAAGATTTAATACATAATGTTATTTTATTTGTAATTTTTAGACATTAAATAATTTAATTTATTTATGACACAACGATGATGCAGTAATTATCTTATTAATGAAATATTAACATAATTGATGTTATAAATACCCAAATAAATGTAGTTTGAGACTTTTTATGAACTCCACTAATTTTATAGGTTAATATGACATGTTAGTATTGATTTAATTAACTGTTTTCGAACTAATCATTCTGTTATAATTTTCACAAAAATTAATTACTAAATAGTGTCAAAGTTGACATAAAATAGTTTAAAAAAATAATAATATATTATTAATTGTTTTTTTATTCCTAAAAATCTAAGGTTCGGACAAATGACTTAGATAAGGTTTTATATATTAATTATAAACAACTTGGGGTTCGTTTGGCTTCTTATAGTAAGTTTATTAACCTTATAGTATAAGAACACAAGAAGACACGGTAAAAGTAAAATTATTTTACTTAATGTTAAATCTAGATGATAAGGTTAAAATAGGAACCTAAACTTGTCTAAATTCTATTGGATGAGAGGATTTCGACCCATCCCCACCTTATCTTCAAAATTAATCAATTTGGAGCTATTTAAAACCCAATTTGACTTTATAATAAAATAATAGTTTTAGTTATTCCAAAGGTGCCCCTCTCCTCCCTTATAAAAGGGCTCCTCCTACCTCTCTTCCTCACACCACTTTGAGCCTTCAAGCTCGGCCAACCCCTGCCAAATTCTCTTTTCCACTTCCCTAGAAACAACCTATAGGTTCAGGTCTTCCTCAAAGAACAATTTTAGTGCCCTAAAAGGAGGTCTCAAAGAGGCGGTTCAAAGAAGAGGAGGTTTGGACACATACGAAGCAAATCGGACCTAAGGTAAGGGATAATTTTGCAAATCTCATTTTTATCCAAGATTGCATATTCGTAAGTATTTATTAGGGTTATTTCTATCTTACATGTCCATGTTTTATAAAAGTGTTTTCATGTATGTTTAAAGTCTTTTTTACCCATTTTTGACTTTTACTACATGGTATGTAAGGAATATTTCCTTTGATTACGTTACGAGGTACATTTTAACTTTTCCGGAAAAAGTACGAGAAAAATGTTTTTTTTAACTTATACGGAATGAATGGATTTTTAAAAAATTATTTCCAAGAAGCATCCTTTACAAGTTTTCAAGTTAATTTTTAATCAACTTCTTTTAGTTTAAAACTCTATGACATGTTAAGAAAGGAAAAATGTTTTTGAAGTAGAAAGGATATTTTCCTCAAGAATGGAGTTCAAGTAAAAATTATTTTCCATATAAGATAATAAAGGGTTCTGTTTCTATCCCTATTATTAAATGTATTTGATTATGTTGCGATGGAAATATTTTTTTTATGGATTCTTTTATCTTATATGAATTGTTTTATGATGTCATGATGTTTAAGAATTCCATTTTTTTTACATGGGTTATGCAATGATGTATGATTTATGATTTTTGTGGCACACATAAGAATGGTTTCATTATGAGATGGGTGGGACCTATATCTCCCTCCAATGCATTGGGTAAATATTTTATATCTCATGAGATAGACATGGTTGGAACGGTAGGTTATACCGATTCAGTGAAATAGGACTGAAACGAGGAGTGAACTCGGCTCATAAAGGGACTTTGTCCACTAAGATAGTATTGGCAATGAGTCTTGACTAATAAGAAATGATTCTCTATGATTATGTGTGTATGCCACAAAGTTTCATGTTTTATGTTATGATTTTTGGGATTAAATTTCACTACTATGATTTATCACATGTTATGAAATTATGATCTCTTTTGCAGGTTTAGATTTCCAAAAGATATGTTCTTATGAATATGATGTGATTGATATTTCTTTTGTTTACCCTTACTAAGCATTTGAGCTCACCCTTTTATGTTCTCTTTTCCCCAGGACATCAAGAAAAGATTTAGGTTTAAAAAAAAGAAGAACTTTATGGGAGATGTTGAAGATCTTTCACCACGATTAGAAGATTATATTATGAGTTTCCAAAGACACTAAACTATTACGGTCCTTGTGTGTGTGTTTTTGTCATGTACTAAGTATTCCGCAAAATTAATGTAATGCCCATGTACGTCAGGCTTCAGGTCTCTACAGTTGGTATCAGAGGAAAGGTTTAGTCAACCTTTGGAAACTAGGATGCGAAAACGTTAGTGAGATCCCTAGAGATATTTCTAAGGTATGTCTAGGGATGTCCCTAAGGATAAGTATACGTATAGGATATAGTCCAAGAACTATGGTAACAATATTATATTAAACCAAAGATCTTAGATATTGAAGTTACTCCCCCTTTATTATGATTTTTTCCTCTCACACTATTCTTTTTGGGTTTTAGACGATGGCTGGAACCCGAAGGAACCATGTTGATCAATGCAATAGACAATGCAATGATTGTCCTCCTGAACAAACAAATGTTATGGGAGATGGAGTGAAAAATCTTATTGCTATACTTACACAAGCTATGAATCATTCTGGACTTCCAAATGAGCAGAGAAGGGAACAATATTCTATTGATTCCTTCATGAGTCAACGTCCACCTTCTTTAAGTGGCTCTTCTGATCCACTTCTTGCTGAACAATGGATTAGTACTACTGAAAAGATATTTTCAGTTCATTAATGTTCTGAACATGATAAATTCATCTTATCAGTGTATTGTTTGGAAGGTGATGCTGATCAATGGTGGAATCTTATCAAGAATACGAGGCCAAGAGATGAAATTGAGTCCATGGAATGGGACGAGTTCAAGAACTTATTTTTCAATAAGTACTTCCCTCATATTCTTCGAACAAAGATGGAGAAGGAGTTTCTTGAACAAAAGCAAAAGGATGATGAATCTGTTGGTATATACGAAGCGAATTTTACAAGGCTTGCAAGGTATGCATCTGGATTTTTCATCCAACCTGAAAGTAAAGTTGATCGATTCTTCAGTGGCTTCAAACCAAATCTTATAAGGGAATTATCTATAAGAGACAACAGTAGCTATGAAGAAATTGTGCGTTGTGCTATCAAGGTATAAATGGAATTTGGTGTTACTTATCCATCTCATAGTTTTGACAAGAAACGAAAGATAGAGTTCAAGGAGAAATCTCAGAATAATGGTGAAAAGAAGATGAATGTTTCCTTATGCTCAAAGTGTGAAAAGAAGCATGGTGGAGACTGTCTTAAAGGGACTAGAAAATGTTTTAAGTGTGTAAAAGAAGGTCATCGAGCAGCTGAGTGTCGAAGTAATGGAAAAAGGGTTTCTAATGATGTGAATAAAGAAAAGACTGCAGAGAACACACCAACAACACTTCAATGCTTCAAGTGCAAGGAAATGGGGCATTATGCTAATAAATTCCCTAATCCAACGGTTAGTGATGATCGACATGAGAAACCACTTAAGGCAAAGGACAAAGGGAAGTCACATGCGATCACTATTGGCGATGTAGAATATGAAGACGGTTTGGTGGAATGATTAAGTGTTTATGTAATGGGATTCCAGAATAATGTGGTATATAGTATCGTGGAATATTGGAATATATATGTTTTGGTCTATTATGGTTTTCAATAATTCTATGGCATTGGTAACCATGAAAAGTGATTGAAATATTTTTGGAAAGCAGATGATATGCACATAAGGAAGGGATAAAGAGAATCTAATATGTTTGATAGTATTCATGAGCTCATGCTTGATATAAGGACTAAGTGATATCATGGTTTGAGGATATAGAATTTTGAGGATTTTGGTATGTGGAAAGTGTTTACTTTTAACTGCATTCATGTTTTCACTAAGGTTCAATGGATATTCATTCTTCAAGAGAATATATGATTAAGGTAATCACATTTTTGTAATTTTACCATCAAGATATATCTTGTGATATATGGGGGATAAATGATGGCATTCACGTGATCATTTAATTTATACTATGAGCTTGGGCCGAAGTAGTTTAGATAAGCCAAAAGATTGGAATGGATTAAGTTGGACATAAGTTAGTATTTTTTAAAGATAAAACTTTTTTGATATTGTTGATGGGATGTTATAGTAATATAGCTTTAGAAAAAGGACAACCTGCAGGACGGGCGACAGCCCATCGCGTCGGACAAGGCTGTGGGAATCGAACCCACAACCGAAGTGCGACTGGCCTTTATCGCCTACCACTGGCCTACAGGAAGTCCTTGTTTAGTAGAAACTATTTTTATTATATTAAGCAGTATGATATATGAAGTATAAGTCCATTTTAGGAACCATATATGATTAATCTCACTATAGATGGACTTATGTATTTTTTTGATAACTTTTCTAATTTTTTGTTTGAGACAGATGGAATGACCCATCATTCTATCACATGATCTGCTAACACATCACGAATGACAAATTCAACTTCATTTATTTAAGAGATGAAGTGGAAATTGTACAAATAACGACAAATGGTGAGACTATACCAAAATCACGAAAGTATTTCTTCTAATTCCAATTTCATCAACTTTAGGAAAATGATCTTGAAAACCAAAATGTTGTCCTAGTGCTCTTATATCTGATGAATCAGATGGTACCTTAGATCATCACAAATTTATGGCTTTGTGATTTCTGGCTTTTCCATAGCCATGTTCTCTACCACTCTCCATCAGAACATGATGGTTAGATTTCTCTTCTATATCCATATTTTCACCTATGTGGAAACCCAGTGATTAGTTTATTTGGGTAACCATTACGTTTCATACTTTTGTTTTTAAAGATTGGTTTTGGTATTCCTTTTTACGATGTGGGTTTCTATTAAAGAAACTTTCTAATAGTAAACCATTTATAACCCCGAAAAATTTCGAGGGCGAAATTCATTTTAAGGGGGGTAGAATGTAACACCCCGAGATTTTATGAAAAATATTCTTTTTAATTTCATTAATGTATTGTGTTGTATGATACACCAAAAGGATCTTGCACAACACACATCCTTGACTTGCCTTGCATTACACGTAATCGCGACCTTCCTCGATAGCGTGTGTAGTACGCAATACTGAGTTTCACTAAACAACGATATGCAATTAAAATATTATTAAAACTAGCCGTTATGAATAGTAATAACCACTTTTTGGAATTTTATAAATTTTATTTTTCGAAATGGACTTCATTTTTTGATTCGGAATATCGAAATTAGCCTACGGTGAAATTTTTGTATTTTTCTGAAAACATTCAATTTTTGATGAATAGTGAAACCACTAAGTGGTAGTTAAAAAAACTGAATTTTTCATAAAACTTAATTTTACCGCATCTGTGAGTGGAATTTTGAAAATCCGAGAGACACGATTAATATCAAGGACAAAAATGTGGTTCAATGAGACGAAAATAATTTTTGGTGAATAGTAACTTTTTACTTTTTTTTACCACGGTTAAAAGTAAATAGGGTAATTAAGGGTAAAAATGATATTATTATTATCCTAACACATGTACTAATTCTATTGGATAAGTTTAATTTGACCAAAAACAACCATAGGAATAAAATATGACCATTTAGGCCCACATGGATTAGATTAGGACATTTATTATTAATTTATTTAAAGAAGGGTTAAAATAGTTAAAATCAAAGTTTAATAAGTAAATCATTTTTAATATGGGGTAATAAAAAAGATAAATTCGACTATAAATATTCATTGGAAAGATAAAAAGATTTCCTACATAATGGTATTTTATTTGTAATTTTTACACATTAAATTATTTAATTTATTTAGGACACAACGATGATGCAGTAATTATCTTATTAATGAAATATTGACATAATTGATGTTATAAATACCCAAATAAATGTAATTTGAGACTTTTTATGAACTCCGCTAATTTTATAGGTTAATATCACATGTTAGTATTGATTTAATTAACTTTGTTCGAACTAATCATTCTGTTATGATTTTCTCAAAAATTAATCACTAAATAGTGTCAAAATTGACATAAAATAGTTTTTAAAACAAATATTATATTATTAATTGTTATTTTATTCCTAAAAATCTAAGGTTCGGCCAAATGACTTAGATAAGGTTATATATATTAATAATAAACAACTTGGGGTTCGTTTGTCTTCTTTTAGTAAGTTTATTAACCTTCTAGTATAAGAACACAAGAAGACACGGTAAAAGTAAAATTATTTTACTTAATGTTAAATATAAATGATAAGGTTAAAATAGTAACCTAAACTTGTCTAAATTCTATTGGATGAGAGGATTTCGACCCATCCCCACCTTATCTTAAAAATTAATCAATTTTGAGCTATTTAAAACCTAATTTGGCTTTATAATAAAATAATAGTTTTAGTTATTCCAAAGGTGCCCATCTCCGCCCTTATAAAAGAGCACCTCCTACCTCTCTTCCTCACACCACTTTCAGCCTTCAACCTTGGCCAAACCCTGCCAAATTCTCTTCTCCACTTCCATAGAAACATCCTAGAGGTTCTGGTCTTCCTCAAAGACCAATTTTAGTTCCCTAAAAGGAGGTCTCAAAGAGGCGCTTCCAAGTAGAGGAGGTTCAGACACATACGAAGAAAATAGGACCTAAGGTAAGGGATAATTTTGCAAATATCATTTTTATCCGAGATTGCATATTCATAAGTATTTACTGGGTTTATTTCTATCATCCATGTCACTGTTTTATAAAAGTGTTTTCATTTATTATTAAATTCCTTTTTACCCATTTTTGACTTTTACTACATGGTATGTAAGGAATCTTTCTTTTGATTACTTTACGAGGAACTTTTTGACTTTTCCGAAAAAAGTACGAGAAGAATGTTTTTTTAACTTATACGGTATGAATGTATTATTAAAAAATTATTTCCAAGAAGCTTCCTTTACAAGTTTTCAAGTTTATTTTTAATCAACTTCTTTTAGTTTAAAACTGTATGACATGTTGAGAAAGGAAAAATGTTTTTGAAGTAGAAATGATATTTTCCTCAAAAATGGAGTTCAAGTAAAAATTATTTTCCATATAAGATAGTAAAGGGTTCTGTTTCTATCCCTATTATTACATGGATTTTATTATGTTTTGATGGAAATATTTTTTTTATGAATTCTTTTATCTTATATGAATTTTTTTATGATGTCACGATGTTTAAGAATTCTGTTTTTATTACATGGGTTATGAAATGATGTATGATTTATGATTTTTGTGGCACACATAATAATGGTTTCATTATGAGATGGTTGGGACCTATATCTCCCTCCAATTCATTGGGTAATGATTTTATATCTCATGAGATCGACATGGCTGGAACGGTAGGTTATACCGGTTCAGTGAAACAGGACTGAAACGAGGAGTGAACTCAGCTCAGAAAGGGACTTTGTCCACTAAGATATTCTTGGAAATGAGTCTTGACTAATAAGAAATGATTATTTATGATTATGTGTGTATGCCAAAAAGTTTCATGTTTTAATTTATGATTGTTGGGATTACATTTCACTACTATGATTTATCCCATGTTATGAAATTATGATCTATTTTGCAGGTTAAGATTTCCAAAAGATATGTTCTTATTAATATGACGTGATTGATATTTCTTTTGTTTACCCTTACTGATCATTTGAGCTCACCCTTTTATGTTATCTTTTCCCCAGGACATCAAGAAAGGATTTAGGTTTTAAAAAAAAAGAATATCTTTATGGGAGATGTTGAAGATCTTTCACCACGATTAAAAGATTATATTCTGAGTTTTTAAAGACACTAAACTATTATGGTCCTTGTATGTGTGTTTTTGTTATGTAATAAGTATTCTACAAAAGTAATGTAATGTCCATGTACGTCAGGCTTCGGGTCTCTACATCCACATACAAATAAACACTAAAAGAAACATGGGTCAAACCTAGGAGATCGTGAACAATCCAGAACATACTTTACATCTGACTCATCCTGAAGGCATGCCCTAACTCGATGATATCATAACGCCCATACTACTACCGGGTATAGCCCTGCATGGCCTAACCGAGTGGCCTAATCCCTATAGCAGCAATAACTCATTATTCCCCTGCTATAGGGCCACTATCCAGTGCCTGGTCTAAACTAGTGCAGTAATCGTTCTCAGAAGATTCACTCACTATGCCGGGTTCTCATGTCAACACATATAATATAAGAGGGGTGAATCAACAATGCCAAAAAATCAGTCATGATGCACAAACATCACATAAATCTCACGAAATCAACACACACCAAAGATCACCCCTGAATGGGTTTTCCAAAATAATTTATTTTATTAAAGTGTCAAGTGGGCCTTCGCCAATTTTAAAGTAAAACCTCATTTCTTGAGAAAACCCAAAACACTTGTTCAAAAGAATTCATTTATCTTTAAAACTAGAAGTATGTTTTAAATTCCGTGAATTATGTTTAAAGTCCAAATGGGCATTCTTTCAAAACTACATGTTCGCCCGTCAAGAAAATGTTCCAAGTGTTCGGTATAAAATAAACGTCTCTTTTCACACTAAATAATCATTTAAAATTTTATTATCTAATATTATTTATTATTCATTAAAATTTACAAAACATCATGCAATTAATAAATTCTAAATTTAAAGGTGAGTGCAATGAGGGACCTACCTCAGCTCACAGTCCAAACACAATGGCACATCACACCTCGCACAGACGTACAAGAAAGCACAAACTGGTGACCGCAATATCGCAGGGTAACCTTGAAAACGCGCTGCAACAAACACATAGTAACTAAAATTACACAAACATGGACTGAAAAAAATTCAAACGGACAAACAACGCCAATGAACCACCTCGACACATTTTTAAAACACAACTCACATCATCTGTACCATTTAAAAAAACCATTTTAAATTTTATAAAACAAATTCCAAATAGTAACCCACGGCTTATGCACATAATAACACGATAAAACAGAGTTCGCAGCCCTTGTGTGACATAATAAACCAACAAAAAAGTTTATAAAACACAATGAAAGGATCAACATGGGTTTTCACAAAATCAAAACATTCATATCAAATAAAAACGCTACTAAACACATCGAAATAATATTAAACCTCAAGTAAAAATATACTCGCACAAATAAAACTAATCAATGATTAAGATAAACTAATTAAATAAGAAAATTAATTCATCAAACAAAACTTATATGTGGAAACTCCTACCTTCAGTGTCGAAATACCGTAAATGCAGTGCGCCAACTCCGCCACACTTCAAACGCACTGCAAGGGGCCTAAGACAAACCATGGAAAAAGGAAATTACCAAGAATTTATAACAAAACTAATATTGTATGTGTTCGAAACCAAAACCGCAAATAAAAAAACAAAACCCTAACTAAGAGGAAAAGGGGCTACCAGAGGTAAAATAGGGTACGGCCAGAGGGAGGCTGCTCCCTGGAGGAAGCGCCACTCGCCAAATGAAGAGGGGGAGCGACGGTGAAAAGAGAGGAGGCACGGTGGGAGGCCTTGGCTGTTGTGGGTCGCGCGGCATGGAGCTATCCGGGGGAGCTGGTTCACGTGAGCTGGGAAGGGAAGGTGGTAGGTCGGCCGCACAAATAGGAGTCTGTGAGGAGGTGCGTCGGATGATGGAGAAGCCGAGAGGAGAGGGCGGCGAGAAGTTCAGGGGATAATAGGGGCAGGCTCACGCAGCGATAAGGGGAGATGGAGAGCACGTCCTGGAGCTGGTCGGGATTAGGGCGGAGTCCTGTTGCAAGGGTGGCTGGTGCGACGGGAGGCAGGGTGTGGGTCTCTGGCGAGCGCGCGGCGCGCAGCGAGGTTGGCAGGAGGCGGCGACGCTGAGGGCTGGGCAAGGATAGCAGAGGGCAAGGCAGTTGTGCGTGACGGGGTGCATGTTGCGGTGCAAGAGAATGGAGATGGGAGGATGGGGGCCACCGAAAATCTGGCTGAGAAGGGAGGGGAGGTCTGAGCGAGAGCATTCGGCGAAGGGCAGGGGGGTGCGCGTGTGCGGGGAAATGTGGCACCGGCGAGGACGCAGGGGTCTGCGAGGGGCATCCCGATGCTGGGGAGCGTAGCAGCAGTGAGGGAGCGGGGGCCAGCGTAGTGTCGTGCAGGATGGGCGAATGGAGTAACGGGGGTAGAAGGGGGCTGGTTCGGGTGGCGGTAGTTGGAACAGGAGAAAGGGGGGAAATGGGGGGGGCTGGGTAGCTACGGTTTGATTAGGGGTTTTTTTTTGTTTAACAATAATACAATAATTATAATAACAATATTATTATAAAAAAATTATTATTGTTATAATTATTAAACCCTTTATAAATTTAGTTTAATTTTATTTGGCATACTCTATTTTATTTATTTATATATATTTTTCCCCATTTACCATTTAAATCAAAAAAATTATTTACTTTAAAAATTGGGGTTGTTGCACTGCTCGCCTGCAGTCTGACGCACTGCTAAACACAAAGTGCCCAAACCGTGCCACCCGGTACTACTCGCTTGGAGGGTCAAGTCACGTGGTCACCGCGCAGTTCTATAAATTGCACGTGAGTCGCGTGCCATAACTCTGACACACCTGGGAGTCCGTGCAAGCACCGCGCTGTTACTCCTAACCACGCGGTGTGATCATGAAATAGTGGAAATTGTCTAAAACCCAAAGTAATAATTAAAGTAATTAATAATAATAAATCTGTGAGGTCGAGGTGTGACAATTCTCCCCACCACAGACACTTTCTGCCCCCAAAAAGTCACCCAGCCGAACGATGGACCAAACGAGAATCAATGCCCAAATAAAACTAGAAGAAACCACAACATAAGAGAATGGGAGAACAGTAGAGGGTTCTCCCCACCACAAGGACTCAACTAGAGTGTAAATTTTAACACTCAAATATACCATCTCGGGAAGGGGGTCGACGCGGGAACTCCCAACTTACCCAAACTAACCTTTATAGCATGAGCGAAACAACACCGCCGATAAAACTTGGAACTCTCGACATAGACTAAAGTCCCCAAACACTAGAGAGAAACCTCCGAGAAGACTTAACCCATGAAGTAAACTCGAGCATTACACAAACGTCAATCCTTCCATAGGCACTTACATATCTAACAACATAGTCAGACTGAGACTAACCCATACAAGGTTCAAACACACTTTTAAGAAAAAAGCACGATCCAGAACACCATAATCAGACAAATGAGACTGTTTGGATGAAAAATGAACACGTTCATCCCAACCTCACGATGACACAGTGAACCTACAACAACGCAAAAACTTTAATAGTGGGAGAACGAGAACATAAGGACTTTAAATTTTTCATTGGAAACACGGAACACAAGACCCTAATTGAGGCATCACACTCCCGACAACTCATGACTGCTCGCGAGCTTCACCCCAAGACCTGTGGTTGGGTCTCTGATGGTTGATGCATCCCCTGCCTCACAGTCAGGCATTGTAATCTTTTGGTCATTGTGTCTTCCTCATGAGACGCTTCTTGTAAAGCTTCCCTAGAAGAACTAGACACCTGCAATGATCGCAGGTCTTCGGAGGGGTGTGACATGACGGCTCGTATGCCCTAAACATCCATACTGACGATACACCATTAGACGATCCGATGAACTAGAAGTTAGAGCCACTTCAGAGAACTCTTTAGAAACTAATTTACCTAACACACTCTGCTCGTCAGATGGGGGACCATCACGAGCAACTGGATACATTGGATTGCCAACCGTTTGCACTCCGGAGACAAACTAAACAAAGAACACCTCATGCACCAACTTCTCAAAAAGTGGTTCTCTTAAAAAGGGAGGACTCGCTCCTTGGTCTCTGGACGAAGACCCCTGATGAAGGGAGAAGTCTTCATCTTGTCCTGTGACACTACCCCCCCCCCCCCCCCCCCGAAAAGGAGACGCAAGATCCTTGAAATGGTCAACATACGCTTTCACCATCTGCTGGCCAAGTTTAACACGCATGATCTCTTCCATTTCCCTCGTCCTCACCTCTACAAGTATAAACCATCAAACAAAGACGTCTTTAAAGACATACCACATCATCCCAACTAGCAGTAATGGCGGGGTGAACAACTCTTACTCATCCATAGCTGGACCTTCGAACAGTCCCAAAACAGCATGTACTCTAACAGCTTCGGGAGTTCCCAATACCCTGAAGATGCGCTCGACCTCTTCAAGCCACTCCATTGTCTCTAACAGACTCCAATCACCATGAAGGACAGATAATGTCCGAGAAAGACCAAAAACTGGGAATGACTCATCAAAACCCTGGGGACCTTTCTGGGCTGCATTTCTGAACAACATATAAAACACCAATCCAAAACTGATATCATTCCAAGAAACATCAAAGGAAGCACCTTCATCCAGAACAACCCGCTCAAAAGAAACAAGCAAATGCAAACAGAAACCAAAACTAATTTTTCAAATCCCCCTTTTTCTAGATTTCAAAATCGCCTTCTTTCAAGTCCATTTTCCAAATACCAAATCCATTTTCAAACCAAAATTACTTTCCAAAACCACTTTCCTATTTAAAAAACAATTTAGAGGGCAAGGCCAAGACTTTAATTTCAAATACACACCCAGGTAATCCCATGACCTATTGCACATGTCGTTATCCACATTCCATTCATACATGCACCAACACACACTTTCCATGCATTCTCACACATGTTAAAATGTTCATTAAGAGAACCTGAGGTTTCACCCCAAACCATTCTCAACCAATTCCAAGAAAACAACGGATTTCCAAATCAAAAGCTTCCAGTTTTTAAAACCCATTTCATACATTAAAAGTTATTTAAGAGAAATTTGTCCCATTTTCAAAAACCCTTTTTCATTTCCTACAACGCACTTACACCAACCAGAATGAAAACAACACTCAAATTGCATCAAACACCAGAGAGAGTGACTAGTAGTCACGCCTAACCTGGTGACATGGTAGTGGGCCATGTCCCAAGTTTGTGTTGACCACTAGGAGAAATTCAAACCGTGTACCCAAACTCCACATGGGTCACTACTCCATGTGAAATCATGATATAAAATCAGCTTGTCTCCATTGTCATCCCCCAATCCAAAACAAACCAGAAAAAGATAAAGACATAATTCCTGGACTACCCCTGGAGACTCGAGGTGCGGAATAGGTGAGGGTTCATGACGTCCTTCTCGTACATACCTCTCGAGTCCCGACAGTCCTAATCTCCACCTACCGGACAACCCAAATAACAAGAACCTCCCTTTGATACCATTTTGTCATGAACCAACCTGGATCGACCCTGAACCGGTCACCCGAGCCGGCCCGCGACATGGCCCGAAGGGCGTTCCCGATCCCCACGGGCTGGCAACTAGTGTCGGGCATCAAAGTAAACAGGTGGGAATGGTTCGGCCCAAAAGAAAAATAAATTAAGCAGTGGAAATAAATGGAACCAAAAGAAAATAAATAAAGATCAACCAGCAATGCTACTATCTTGACCACGACCAAAACTCCATGTGACCCCGTGGGTCACTCTCCAATACCACCACCAACGTTACTCAAGGTGAACAACTTAAGCTGGAACCTGAAATAGAACTAAAAATAAGAAAACACTATAGGCGTGAGTATTAAAACTCAGTAGGTAGGCCTGACTAACTCTATTCCCAATGCACATACCATTAAACAAAGAATTTATCAATTCCAGGTTTGCACTAAATTATATAAAATATTGTTTTCACACACACGCTTTCATTTTTAAAACAAGTAACAATCCACTGCCCTTTTTAACATAGAATAATTTTAATGTTGAATGAAACAGCTGCTCTTCATTTTAAAACATTTCGCAAACAATTTAGAGATCCAAACTTTAGTTGTTAGTCAAAATGAAAATCACACACAACACACACTAAGGGCAAAGGAAAAAGTGGAAAACAGGGGTCAGCAACCGAACTCAACCTCTCAATCGTCGGCCACATACAAATAAACACTAAAAGAAACATGGGTCAAACCTAAAAGATCATGAACAATCAAGAACATACTATACATATGACTCATCCTGAAGGCATTCCCTAACTCGATGATGTCATAACGCCCATACTACTACCCGGTAAAGCCCTGCATGGCCTAACTGAGGGGCCTAGTCCCCATAGAAGCAATAACTCAGTATTCCCCTGCTATGGGGCCACTAGCCAGTGTGTGGTCTAAACTAGTGTAGCAATCGTTCTCAAAAGATTCACTCACTATGTCAGGTTCCCATGTCTACACATATAATATAAGAGGGGTGAATCAACAATGCCAAACAATCAGTCACGATGCACAAACATCACATACATCTCACAAAATCAACACACACCAAAGATCACCCCTGAATGGGTTTTCCAAAATAATTTATTTTATTAAAGTGTCAAGCGGGCCTTCACCAATTTTAAAGTAAAACCTCATTTCTCGAGAAAACCCAAAACACTTGTTAAAAAGAAATCATTTATCTTTAAAACTAGAAGTATGTTTGAAATTCCGTGAATTATGTTTAAAGGCCAAACGGGTATTCTTTCAAAACTGGGTGTCCGCCCGTCAAGAAAATGTTCCATGTGTACGGTATAAAATAAAAGGCTCTTTTCACACTAAATAATCATTTAAAATTTTATTATCTAATATTATTTATTATTCATTAAAATTGAAAAAACATCAAGCAATTAATAAATTATAAATTTAAAGGTGAGTGCAATGGGGGACCTACCTTAGCTCGCAGTCCAAACGCAACGACACATCACGCCTCGCACAGACACACAAGCAAGCACAAAATGGTGACCGCAATATCACGGGGTAACCTTGCAAACATGCTGCAACAAACACACAGTAACTAAAATTACACAAACACGGACTGAAAACAATTCAAACGAACAAACAACACAAAAGAACCACCTCGACACATTTTCAAAACACAACTCACATCATCTATACCATTTAAAAAACCCCATTTAAAATTTTATAAAACAAATTCCAAATAGTAACCCACGGATTATGCACACAATAACACGATAAAACAGATTTCTCAGCCCTTGCGCGACATAATAAACCAACAACAAAGTTTATAAAACACAACGAAAGGATCAACATGGGTTTTCACAAAATCAAAACATTCATATCAAATAAAAACGCTACTAAACACATTGAAATAATGTTAAACCTCAAGTAAAAATATACTCGCACCAATAAAACTAACCAATGAGTAAGATAAACTAATTAAATAAGAAAATTAATTCATCAAACAAAACTTATATGCGGAAACCCCTACCTTCGGTGTCGAAACACCGCAAACGCAGTGCGCCAACTCCGCCGCACTTCAAACGCACTCCAAGGGGCCTAAGACAAACCACGAAAAAAGAAAATTACGAAGAATTTATTCCAAAACTAATATTGTATGTGTTCGAAACCAAAACCCCAAATAAAAAAAACCCTAACTAAGAGGAAAAGGGGCTACCAGAGGGAAAAGAGGGTCCGGCCAGAGAGAGGCCGCTCGTTGGACGAAGCGTCGCTCGCCAAATAAAGTGGGGGAGTGATGGTGAAAAGAGAGAAGGCACGGTGGGAGGCCTTGGCTGGTGTGGGTTGCGCGGCATGGAGCTATTCGGGGGAGCTGGTTCCCGTGAGCTGGGAAGGGAAGGGGGTAGGTCGGCCACACAAATAGGAGTCGGCGAGGAGGTGCGTCGGATGATGGAGAAGCCGAGAGGAGAGGGCGGAGAAAAGTTCAGGGGATGATAGGGGCAGGCTTGGGCAGCGATAAGGGGAGATGGAGAGCACGTCCTGGAGCTGATCGGGATTAGGGCGGAGTCCTGTAGCAAGGGTGGCTGGTGCGACGGGAGGTAGGGTGCGGGTCTCCGGGGAGTGCGTGGCGCGCAGCGAGGTTGGCAGGAGGCAGCGAGGCTGAGGGCTGGTCAAGGATAGCAGAGGGCAAGGCGGTTGTGCACGACGGGGTGCATGTTGCGGCACAGGAGAATGGACATGGGAGGATGGGGGCCGCCGAAAATCTGGCTGAGAAGGGAGGGGAGATCTGAGCGAGAGCCATCGTCGAAGGGCAGGGGGTGTGCGTGTGCGGGGAAATGTGGCACTGGTGAGGACGCAGGGGCCTGCGAGGGGTGACCCGATGCTAGGGAGCGCAGAAGCGATGAGGGCGTGGGGGCCGGCGAAGTGTCGCGCGGGATGGGCGAAGTGAGTAACGGTGGTAGAAGGGGGCTGGATCAGGCGGCGGTAACTGGAACCGGAGAAAGGGGGAAATGGGGCAGCCGGTAGCTAGGGTTTGATTAGGGGTTTTTTTGTTTAACAATAATACAATAATTATTATAACAATATTATTATAAAAAAACAAATTATTATTGTTATAATTATTAAACCCTTTATAAATTCAGTTTAATTTAATTTGACATAGTCTATTTTATTTATTTATATATATTTTCCCCCATTTACCATTTAAATCAAAAAAATTATTTACTTAAAAAATCGGGGTAGTTGCACTGCTCGCCTGCAGTCTGACGCACTACTGAACAAAAAGTTCTTTAACCCTGCCACCCGGTACAACTCGCTTGCAGGGTCAAGTCACGTGCTCACCGCGCAGTTCTATAAATTGCGCGTGAGTCACGCGCCATAACTCTGACACACCCGGGAGTCCGTGCAGGCACCGCGCTGTTACTCCTAACCACGCGGTGTGATCATGCAATTGTGGAAATTTTCTAAAACCCAAAGTAATAATTAAAGTAATTAATAATAACAAATCTGTGAGGTCAGGGTGTGACACTCCTGAACAAGGTGTCGAAGTCCATCATACTCCCACTATTGATGGGGGGATTAGATAGATCTTGATATAGGGAGTCTTTCTAAGACCCCTTTGGTGAGCTCTAGTAAGACCTAGGATAGTGCTCCTCATCAATAGGTTTCATCTCAAACTTCTAAAGTTGATGAATCTAGGGAGGAATCTACCCAAGCCCCTAACCCATATCTCGGTATGTTTCACCAATTTATTTTGTCATCCCCTACCTATTCCATTTTTATCCTCTTGAGGCTAACAATGAGTATTTTTTATATCTGGTTTCATCAAATTCTATAGTTAGGATTGATGTAGGAACTTCCATGTGGATGAGACCAATAATAGAAAGAGAATCCATAACTATTTCAAAAGAAGAGGGGCATAGTTACTTATTGATTTCACTAATCCTAGAATACACTTCTCCATCTAAAAGTGACTCTGAGTCGTATTTGGAGATGCAAAATTCCATTCACATTACACATTGTGTAGCCCAATGGGACATGTGGAAGATATCATCTGAGATTTCTTTTGAAGACCTACCTTTATAAATATATCAACATCCATTCTTATTCGGTTTGATAGGATATGAAGGAATTTATTTACACGTGATTGATGTCACTGTTAAAGAGATCATTCATAAATGGGAACAAGAACTGAAGCTTTAATAGAACCTCATAACGGAAAAGATTATTGTCCATACTAATGATCTTTGAGATACATTATCCCAAGAGGATGAAAACCGTGATTAGAATTCAATGGAATTTAGATAACATGTTAATTATAAGACCATTCAAATATCACACCTTCATTAAGAACTGGATGCTACCCTGGTGGAGCTCGTACAACTTCTTTATTACCAACAAAGAGTCCAAAACGAAGGGTCGATTGTTATTGTGATTGCGATGAAGGAACTTTGAACAGATGAGGAGACTGAAATTTTTTAGTTTCATGGGATTTGATAGGATACTAATGGGAATCAAGAGGCTTTTCAGCAAATGAAGAGTTATGTCGATGGTATTTTGTAAAGTGTGATAGAGTGGCTCCATCTTGTGGATTCTCCACCAATTTTGTTTCATCTTGTAAATAAAAAGATTTTTTTTCTAATCATCTATGTCTTCATACCTATTTTACTATGGCTATAATAACATAAAAATGATGATGATTTTCATATGCATACATATTTGCTTCATTTATTCAAAACCACAATGATATGGATGAGGAGATGCCCTTACTATTTTCTAATCCATGGGGCTTAGCGAATGTAGTTTGACTATTTATTGGGTCATATAGATGACCCTAAAAACATTTTAACTTTTTTTCATCAAACTCTTTCTTTCCTAAGTCCAATATTTGTAATACATAGTGGGTGAGACTTGGGGTTTTCTTAGATCTCCCTTTTCATGTTTTCATCCTACCAAGTTTTTTGACTATTTATTTTCATTGCTCAATTTTTTCCTAAACCACATGGGATACATGTCTAGTGATATGAGACTCGAAAATTTTTCAGGGTTCCCTTTTAGGGTTTTCAAATTGATGAGTACTATGTATATTTTTGTGTTCTATTTAAATTATTGAAATACGGACTAATGAGATTGGTGTTTTAGGTTGAAACTCTTTGACTATAAGTCTCAAAATGATGACCCAAACAAGTATTGTGGGCCATGAATGTTCTAACATTCTTCATATATATGAAGGGGAATTATTACCCATGATTTTATGATTTATAAATGTAAAATATGATATTAGTTAATAGAGGAGTTCTTGGATATGGATGAAATTACCTTTGTTTGATAAACCTATTTTTCAATAACTTTATGAAAAGCCAACTGGGTCATGTTACTGCATAATTAAATAATGGAATACTTTGGATCGAAGGTACTAGTTTTTTTTGGATGACTTATGCAAAGACAAATAGGTCTTGTTTCAACATACCGAGGCAAAGGAGTTCTCAAGAATTTCAATATTCTATTGTTGATGGATGAAATAAATTCATTAAGATTTAAATTTATCAATACCATAATGGGTGGTTTTGCAAAGGGAAGATGTCTGAGAATGAAGAGAGCATCTTTATTGGCATTGTATAGGAATTTATAATCGATCTTACATGAATTTGTATTGTGTGAAGGAGGGTAGATTTTGTTAAAATAATGATGTCAGGGGGGAAGGCCCCTTTCTAACAAGGGTAGAAGTACCATGTAGATTAATGTCATGCAACTAGGACACTAACCATGTAGTTTAATGTCTTATGGAAAGTATATTGTTGTAAAGTTTAACATCTTGTGACTAAGATGTTATGATATGAAATATAATGTTTTAAAATGAGGATATTGGGGGGATATAATTAAGGTATTCATCATTGAATGAAAGCTTAATAATTCTCCCTTTTAATTTTATTTTTTTCTAGGAATGTGCAATCACTTTCAGGTAGGAGGAGAGGAATTTTGTACGCTGTAATCTGGGGATTTATGGATCCAAAGAGTGGTATGTGGAATGATATTATGGAGATAGAGTTGGTCTCTCTTGAGGATGAAGTTAAAACTGGTTGAAAACCCCATTTTTTGTCACCTTAATGGAAAGGTGACGGGGGAATGTTAATATATAGTCATATAGAAGAATCCAATGGATTAAAAACCCATTTTGTGGGGTTACTTTATTATAGAAAATTGGGGCATTTTACTACATAATTAGGAAAAGGAGTTCTCAAAAATTATGAAATTATCTTGTTAAAGGATGAAAGAAGTTTATGGAGATTCATATTTCCCTAAACACAATGTTTGGTTTGTATATGGAATGTACCTAAATATTGGAGGAGCATTCCAAGTCAAAATTATTTACGAATGGGGGAAAGTTTTCCTATGTATTTCTAACACAAAAATAGGAAGTATAGTCCCTATAGTTTTTTTATATGACTAGGAAAAAACATTATTGAAATTATAGGTAATATGTGGCTTACTAGACCAAGTTCGTTCCGACATACTTTAGACATGAGGGAGGAAATTTTAAACCATGGTCTTGAGGGTTCTCAGATTGGGTGAAAGGATATGGTAAAAATATGTGAGGAATGACCGTGGATTGAATTTAATCATAGGTTCCAATCATAATTTCCTTAAAGATTATGAGGATAGAAGATGCTTCCCCGGAGGTCAATGTTACCACTAGCTGACAAACCCAATTTTGGGATAGTTTATACAAATCCAACTAGGGAATGTTATAACACAGTCAAACAATGGAATCCTTTGGTAGAAAAATATGTTTTTAGGTTCCTTTATAATTAAGAAACTACGGTTTGTTGTATCATTATCATGAAAAAGTGTCCTTGGGTATCATACATTCTATCATCGAAAGATGGAGAATGATTATGAAGATCTAAAAGGGTCCTAAATTAAAAATTATTAATTGTGGAAGGGATATGTCTAAGTATAAAGGAATAGTTTGGAATGATGTTGGACATGGAGTGTAGATTAATTTTCACAGATATGACTCTTTTGTAGGAGGGGACATCTCTATTTCCATGACGGACCCTTGAATAAGGGGTCCCAATCCAAGAGATCCTGCATAAATCTTTTTTTACATAGGAGAGGTGGAATTTTTATTTTCCCCATGGCTGAGAGTAGAACATGAGGCCTATGTGTGACTACATATCTCATTGGAATGAGAATCAATCCACACATTGTTCTTTAGGTACCATGTAGTTTAAAGTCATGTCGCTAAGACATTATCCATGTTGTTTAACATTATTTGGTAAAGACATCTAGGTAGAATGTTCCTCTATGTGATTGAGACTATAATATGTTATATGACCCAGATGTATCTATGTATCTTGTTTGAGAAAAAATCAATCCCAACATAGTTCTAAAATAAAGACCCCCACTAATCGAATTTAGGTGTGGAGGATAAAAAGGTAGTTTTTTCTTATTTTAGAATATGGTCTCATGCATAGGGTGAGAACTAATATTGGATCCTCTCATGTAGATATGACTCATGCATAGCATGATGGGGGGAATTTACCATATTATGTTGTGTCTTGGCCCATGATTCAAGATCTATACATCACTACAAATCTCATCGAAATGAGAAGAAATCCACACATAGTTCTTGAAGAGTCAATGCAGTTTAAAGTCTTGTAGAAAATATATCTGGTGTTCTTTTTAAGGTCTTTTAGTCAGGACCATGATAACCCTAATGCATGTTTATGTTAATTACTCTTGAAGGGAACTTCTTTACTAAAACCCCTAAGCCCACTTGAGCAATGCTCAGCATGAGAAATAAAAAGTGAAAAGGATTTATTTCACCAGAACATGGATATACAAGGGAAGGATAGGGGAATTTTGGTTTTATAGTGGATACAGTATGATATAAGAACCAGTCGTTGCTATATATCTCAATAGAATTAGAACTAATCTGTATGTAGTTCATGAAATCCCATACTGTTTAACATCATGTGGTGGGGACGAAGATATCCCGATGTGAAATAGGGGAAATGTAATGGATAATCCCAAGGATTGAAATATGAGGATCACTACATATCATGTGATAGTATGAATCAACACACATGTAGTTCTTAAATGGTTATGTACGTAGGGATAAATTGTACACAGGGAGTGGGATTTTTTATTGTTATTGTGGTTGGTCTCAGTATTAAATATCTAAGAATCAATATGTATCTCATTGGAATGAGAATCAATACACATGTG
The DNA here is from genome assembly GCA_963277665.1 of Viscum album. NCBI lineage: Eukaryota > Viridiplantae > Streptophyta > Magnoliopsida > Santalales > Viscaceae > Viscum > Viscum album. Next base: position 1,148,815,225 of record OY728165.1, read on the forward strand.
GTACTTGAAAAGAACATTCAGTTTATCATTATAAAATGATGATTTTTTTCATATAGTTTAACATCTTTTTGTAAGGATGTGGGTCACCCTATGTGGAAATTAATATTGCAGTTAGACCCAGGGATAGGACTCGGGCGTCACTACGTATATTGATGGTGAAAGAATCAAGCCCCACGTAGTTCTTGAAAATTGTTCCCCACATAAATCAGGCTTTGACAAGGGAAATGGGACTTTAATATTATTCAAAAGGATTTATGGTCCAAATACATGAGGTATAGGCATCACTACACTTCTTTTTTGGGATGATAATCAAGTAGTATATAGTTCTGGATAAAGTTCCCCATTCGGGTCTGATTCCTACACAGGGAAAGATGGTGATTTTTGTTTCATGGATGGACCTGGGATGGGAATTCGAGGCATCACTACGTATCTCATTGGATTGAGAATAAATCCATTTTTAGTTCTTGAATAAAGGTGTTTTATGGGTACTGACATCGAATATGATGATTCACTCAAATATGGATTTAAATTTTTTGCAGTTTTACATCATATAACAAGAATGTGAACCATGAATTTTAACATCATATAGTCAGAATGATATAATTTTGGGGATTATACCTATAAAGGGGGCCTAAGTTCCACTATAGAGTGGAAATAATGTGAGTGGGGCTTGTTCATGGGAGATTCCCATCATTTCTTCCTCTTGTATGGACAAGAGTGAATCTTGAACCATTGAGGGATTACATGGATGTGATTTGGAATTACACTAGAGATGGATATCTATATTTAAGGGACCACGAGGAGTATCTTAGATCATGGTATTTTTGGGGCTTCTAAACATCAAATGATATGAACATTAACAATGCAGTTAAATGTCATGTCATAAGGACGAATGGTGTCTTTTAGTTTTAGGTAATATGACCAAGGCTATATGTCATGAAATTTATCATCATGTGACAAGGACAATGAGGCCACACTTTTAAAGATTGTGCAACACGAAAATTGTGATTCTTGATAATACGAAGTATTTCTTTAGAAAACATGCATTAGTAAGGGCTATGAAAATCTCTCCATCCATATAAATCAAGGAATAAGATCCATCATAGTGGACCTTGTGTATGGAGTAAGGTCCCTCCCACTTCGAATCAATATTTTGAGGCATATTTCCTAGTATCATAGGAGTTATTAAGGCCAATACAATTTATCATTAGGGGAATGAGTGGAGGAAGACCTTATTGTTTAAGGATAACACTATCAAATTTTTATAGAACTCCAAGTGATTAAAATTAGGAAATATTTTATCAAAAAGTTTATATAGTTACGCCAGTCATTTTTGGGATTTATCATCTATGGATTGCAGATTACCAGTGAAAACTTATATTGATATAAACTGGACCTCAATGGGAAGGAATGTTTCTCTTTCATATACCAGTGAGTATGGGGTCTCCAATGTGGCTGCATGGGTTGTAGTCTGATAAGACCATAAGGAACACAAGATATTTTTAGGCCAAGACATTTTATCATTATCCTCCATATTTTGGAGTATGTTTTACTGTATATTATTTAAGGCCCTTATCTTTCATTCAGTCGATGCATGATAGTGTAAAAAATTGTGGGATTTTATATTGTATTCCTGATACATATTTTACACCTCATTAGAACAATAATTGGTGCCATTATCTATCATATTGTATTTGGGACAAATAATCTATTAATTTTTTTTGTGTTCATGAAGCAAAAAAATAATTTTCCTTGAATTTTGAGAGGTATTTCCTCATCCCATTGAGAGAATAATTCGGTAACAATTAATATGTATTTGAATTTCTTGGCCATATTTGGAGGGAATGTATCCACAAAATCCATTATCCATATGAAAAATATAAGGGAGTATTTTTATGTATGTAGAAAGTCTGGGGTATGATGGATGAAGTTGTCATGTACTTGGTAGCAATCAAATTTCTCTATGAATTCTGTATATTCCTATATCAGAGTGGTCCAACAGTACCCAGTCCTTAATATTTGATTGGAAAGCCTGTATCCTAACTAGTGGGCACCACAGGCTCCCGAGTGTACTTATTTCATGAAAATGTCAATCTCATATCCATAATTACATCTAAGAATGACTCTATCAAATCCTTGTTTGTGGATGATTTTTGGGTGACTCGATCCATTAAAAAGAGTGAAGTTGGTTTCTCTCCATTATATTTTTTATTTCCCATATCCATTTAAAAGATGTATTCTATTTTGAGGTTGTCTATGATGGTAATAATCCACCCAATGGTAAGACCATAATTTTTAGTTATGGGGATGATTTTATTGATCTATTTTATTCAGACATGAATAAAAGGTGATACTATTTGAAGATGCACAATGTTGTTGTCTGTTTAATCTCAGTTTGTATATGAAAATGCCATAGCTACATTTACCAATGCATCTACCTTAGAATTATACAATCATGGGATGTGAGTCAACGATGGATCTAAGGGGAACTCTTCGATAAATCCTCAGACATAATAAATAAGGGTAATTAGTTATTATTTTCTTATATAATAATACCCTTTGATATGCTTGATTACCAACTCTAAATCACTTTTCACCTCTAAATGGTCCAGTATAATTTGGAGTGCCAATTCCAAGCCCACAATGAGGGCCTTGTATTCCACCTCACAATTATTTAAACCCTATGATACTTGAAAGGTATATGGTAAGATGGATTTTTCTAGAGAGATAAGAATAATCCCAAGAACGACTTTGTTAAGATTAGGGTCTTCAATGTTTTTCCCTGTTGGGATCTTGGATGCCCCGACAGAATACATTTCACAAATTTAGGGCCCACATTGAATAGAGGGTATCTCCTCATCTAAAAATTCTATATTTAATGCAATTGTTTCTATAGATGGTTGTTATATAAGTAAATATTCTAAGGCTTGAAATTTTACCGCTTTATGAGGAACAAATTGTATATAAAAATACTATAGAATAACCTCCCACTATTCCAGACATTCTATCAACATAGGATTGATGAGGATGTATTTTATTGCGTTATTTCAAGAGACCAAATGGACCTCATGGTGCTCCAGACAATGGATTAGTTTTTGAACCAAAATGTTTAATGCCAGACATCTTTTCTCAATATTTGAATAATGAGTCTCAACATCTAGAAGGGTGTAATGAGATAATAAAGTTGTTTTCATTACCAAAATCTATCTTTTTCTCAATGAAGGTGCCCAATGATCACTCTAGGGCTATCACATATATAATGAGAATCTTTCCATTAATAGGTGTCATTAATACTAGTGAGCTAAATAGGTATTTCTTGAGGTTATAAAATTCTTCTTGATAGTCAGTAATCCAATGATATGTACCCCCATTCTTCATCAGTTTGGTGAAGGGAAAAAACTTTTCTGCAAAATAGGCTATGAAGTGCTGGATATAGCAAATTTTTCCTTGAAGTCCTCTCACCTCGTTAAGTTTTTGAGGTGGTGAAATACTGAGGATTATTTTTGTTTTCTCTAGGTCAACATAAATACTATGATGGTGACTAGAAAAAAGGAGAAAATTTCTTAAGGTTACATCAAAATAACATTTTATGGGTTTCTTTTGTGAAAAAATACCTCAAGGTATCATTGCATTTTTTTGGGTGGATTGTGATTGTTGAAAAAGTAGTTTTCCATTGTAATAATTCGAGTTTAAATAGATTATTGACATAGTATGTCAAAAAATATCCAAGAATAATGAATAGATGCTTTGGAAGTGATACATAAAATATCATACACAAAGTGACATCATTTCCTAGTGTTTTCCAAATTCATGGTGTCCAAAATTTAGAGTTTGGATTGAATCATGAAATTTTATTTTTATTGAATTCTATATTAAAATATAGAGAGAAGGCTTTAATTTTTCAGAGAATGGGATTCATTAAGGGTGTTTCTCGAATGCATGAAGATTCAGACAATGAGATCTGAGAGTACGATGAGCATCGTAGATCATGAATGTGAAGAGCATTGCGATTGTATCATCATGGAGATGAAAATATTTTTATGGTGATCTCTACTATTATTATGGGAATCATGAAGAGTAATTTTTTGCGGAGCATCATGAAAAAAGGGAGCATTGTAGTGAAAAAGAGGGATCATTGTGTAATGGAGATGATGTGGCTGAAATTTTCTCAAATTAGTGGAAATGCCTATAAATAGGACTCAAAACCCTTTATAAAAAGACCAAGACTTAACAAAGATATTAAGGATTCAGAATCAGGATGTTTTTTCATAAAGGTGGTTCATGAAGGAGTTTCATGCGAAGAAGTTCATGAAAGATATAATATCCAACCGACTGATCTGAGCATCATGAATGTAATGAAATTTGAAAAGGATGAGTATGATTCATGAAATGAAAAAGATTAGATAAGTCTAGTATAAATTTATAAATGATGTGATCGTTTTTAATGATAAGTGAGCTTTATGAAAGATAAGATCTTCATGAAAGGCTATTTGACCCTTATAAAGGTAGTGAGCATCGGGAATGTTGTTCTGGAGGAATTGGCCAATAATTCTTTGGTAAAGTTGTTTTCAACTATTAGATGAATGTGGAACTTCAATAGAGCATCCATTAAAAAATGAGGATATATTCATTATAGATAATGAAAGGACCTACATGTCTGTAAACTATGGGTGAATACCTTCAAATAACATTGAGTGAAGGAAGAGGAAAATGATGATCATTTCCACTGATAGTAGCCCAGAGAAATAGAAAAAGGGAGTGGACCTTGGGAGTTTAGTGAGCATACCCTAAACCTTGTAAAGGTAGTGAGTCTGGGTATTGTAGTGATCTAGCTTGATCCTTGAAATTGGTAGTGAGCTTTAGTGGATTCGGAACATTAACACATTGTTGTTGTATACTCCTTGGATGAATCCTAGTGAGGGTGAATCAAGTAAAATTTTTGTTTCATATGCATGATTTAATTTCTATTCACACATTTCTATGGGATAAAGAGAAAAATGTGTTTTTGTTTTACGAAGAAACAAGATCCGATGGAGAATAAGTTTTAATCTGTCATACCCAGACCCCCCCCCCTCAGGGTATTTGACATAGTGGACCTAATAGGTCCATTTTCAGGCTATGAAATCATAGATTGTGGAAGAAAGTATCAAGGCTATCTATGTGGTTATAATATTTCCAATAGATTAACACTAGATCATCAATGCAACATTCCAAAAAAATCCCCAAGAAGGTTTTGAAGATCTGATTCATGGCATGCTAATATGTGGAACCAACATTATTTAATACGAAGGTAATTACTTGATGGAATGATACACCCTAGGAGGAATTGAGGGAAATGGATTCTCTATATTTTGGGGCCCTCCCAATTTAGTTGTACCTTGAATACCCATCCATGAAGGAGAGGGCTTGATAACCATCCATCACATAAATCAAGAGTTTTATAATTGGAATGAGGAAGTCATCTTTTAGATAGTTTTTATTGAGATTTCTGAAGTCACTGAAAAATATAATTTTCCAATACCTATTTATTATAGGGGGAATATTTGTTATCCATTTCATATACTATACCTATCACATGAATTCGGCCTTGATTATCTTGCCACTTGTGCCCCAACATTGGAGGCATGAGTTGGGTGTGTCCTTCTAGATTCCTATTTTTATCCTTGATGGTCTTCTAGAAATCCCAAGTGGTGGGTGGACACCTTTGAATCGAGACCTAGAATCTCTATGTAACTACAGGAAAACACGTCCTGGTGTTTCTTCCATAAAAAGGTATATACCTATTTTTCTTCATAATTCTTGGTTGTACTGATCAAAGTTGGTCATGGATCTTCATCCATACCCATATTTATTTCTCTGAGTTCGTCAATAGTGGTGGAAAAACCTTCCTAGATTATTTAGGGGTGTCCCTGAGGTCCTCATCCTCTTCTTATACCTTATGCTTTACCTCTTTGGTCCCTACCAGGGATGTAGATTATGAAACAGCTTTCTCAGAATTAGGGGATGAGTTGATGTTTTGACATTGGGAAGTCAAAGAAACTATTTTCAGATCGATTGATGGTGTGGGAAATTTTTGGTGATCTGAAGGGGAGATAAGGTCTTGATAAAGATCATCTTCAATTTCTACCATTTTCAAGACAACCTATTTTATCCTAGATAATGTAATAGGGGTTTCATGAATCATAGTGGATGGAGTTAATACATATTCATACAGGATTTCATTTTTTCTTGGATAGTTGAAAAATTCTCGAGTATTGTCATGTTAAATTGAAATTAACCAAATCATATAAATCACTAAATGTGTGATCAAATTTGGACCCACCTCTTCTATTTGGTTGATGGGGAGTACATACTCATCACTGATCTCTTTTAAAGGGTTAGTATAAATCATCTCTAGACCGTTTAGTGCATTGATCCGAGTGACATCATTAGCCATGGACTGTTTCCCTTCACACTGGTGGAATCCATCATCAATATACTATGACTTAGAATATTTTAATGGGTATTTTCACCATGAAATGACCCCATTTGTACATTGGTACAATATTTAAGGAATTGGTGGTATGATGAAGGGATAATCACATGTTTATTTGGACATGGTCCTCCCAGCAGAACGTTGGAGGTCGTATCCTACCAAACAACCATGTATTATTAATCAGACACAAGATTCATGAACTTATTTCTGAGTATGAATTTTCCAAGAAGAATTTTCACATTATTTTCATAACCCATAACATCAGAGTATAGGTGGACAAGTGAGATTCATTAAAACCCATTTTAAAAAGTGTTCAAATTAAAATTAGGTTGACTACTGAGCCCTTATCAATGAAAGATCATCAGATATCAATTTCATTTCTCCTACTAGGTATACTAAAAGTCATGATGTGTCCATATATTATAGAATCCTAATCCCGATCTATGAAAGAGGTGAGAGTGTGTCATTCTACAATATTATTCTCTGCACAATACTGTTTCACAACATAAACCTCAACTCCATATTTCTAAGGGCTGGACAAGGCCTCTATGAGTGCTTTTGAGAGGTCTTTTGATAGACTCAAAGAATATGGGATAAAAACAGGGCTAATACTAAGTCTATTTTCTTCAAAACCATATTCTTATGATCTAAAGGACTGCACTTCCTAGCTAGGGGACACTCTTTTGTATGTGTTTTAGTTGTTTAAGTACTTGATGTGTACATATCATCTCACAGAATTGGAGATAAAGGTGCTTCTTCTCTTAGTAGACTAGGTTGACTAGGTCTTCCTTTATACCGAGTTCAATTTGGAGATGACTTATTCTCTTAATGATATTCTAGGATGATCATGTCAGGGAATACCCTTTCATGTGTGGGGGGAACTTCTTTTCTCCTTCTGAGCTCACTGGTGATCTCTCCCACAAGTTTTGGCCACATAGGCAGTTCAATTAGGGATGTGGTTAGAGTGGTCAATCATGGAACAACAATGCTTCCCCCTATATACTTGACTCTGATGGAATCTTCTTCATGTTCCCCAATAAAGTGTAGGGAATTCAGGTTCACAATCATTCCCATCATCTGAGAAGGGATCCATTATGTAAATAACAATAATGGAACCAAATATCAACTCCTCTTTGGATTGAGATTCAGTCTGGTATGTTGACTCTTGTTTTACCATTTGGAGGGGTGGTGCCCATACTTCTAAAATAGTAGGCATGAAGAATATTAAATTCAAAGATAACTTTGAACATGACATCAGATTTTATTCTGTTGTTTTCTTATTTCTCTTCTAGCTATGTCCTTTTTCGAAATACTAGATTTCGGAGAACTGGACTGTCAATGGAGTCGGCTATGTTGTAGTGGAAGTGGCTAAAAGTACAATTGGTTATTTCAACTACTTATAAAGGATAACATGATTTATATTGAATGAATTTATGACCATCCAATTACTGAACTTCTTCATACACTTTTTATTGAAATACTTATATTCATTCTCATCCTCTAGATCAGTGGCATGTGGACATTCTACATGAGCAGACATCCTTCCCAACATCACTTTCCCAGATTCGATCATATTTTGAAGGATTTATTTGAAAACAAAACACTCCTATATTTTGTGTCCCAATACTTTATAGGAGATAAAATAGTTTTATAGATCTTCTTCTCCATCCTTAATGGGTTTCTTGGGATTTAGAAACTTGATCAAGTTGTTTTCTAATGCTGATATGAAGTAGTCAAGGGCTATGTCACTTTTAAAACAACAGAACTTGTTTTTAATCCCCTAAAAATGTTTTTTTCTCTTATTTCATTGATCATAATATTTATTTGGGTGTTTTTTTGAAGATAAGGAGGTGTAACTATATGATATAGTGTAGGATTTGGAGTTTGAGTGGGTTCTTGGGATTTCATAAGCATAACAGTGGCGGTCTTTTCTTTCCCTATTCTCTTTCCATGAGCTGATGGAATTACTTTGGACATAGCTTAGGTCTGTGTGATGGATTCATACACTCTTAGAGTTATTACAATGATGTCCCAAAATCCTTCTATATATTTCACAGGGATAAGTGGCGTGTATAACTTGTTATAATGATTCATTATACAGATGGGAAAAAAGTCTTCTTGATGGAGCAGTAGGTTTATGGAGTATGTAAATACTTTCCACAAAGTAATGAAATCTAAGACCCTTTCATTCTACCAATGTTTTCAGTTTTAATGTTTGAGGACTATTGAATTTTTTAATGTCACGATGAATTGAAAAATAAAATTTGGATGGAGGTATTCCCACCTTGTAATTGGTTGATCCGGCAAGCTAGTGTACCATACAAAGGAAAGTCGGTAAAGTTATTGCATGAATAAAATGAGTTTCACTGCCACCTATTTTTTAGTATTCCCCATCATGGTATCATAGTGAGAGGTTAAATGCATCAAATTCTACTTCAAGTCTCTTAAGCCATTAAAAACTGTAAATAAAGGGGGACAAAAAGTTTGGAAGGGGAAGAGTCAGATCTAACCATTTTGGGTAAGAATTTTATTCAATTGTATTAGTACGTGTCATTCCTCCAGGGCTTCCAATCAATATTTTAGTGACTCAATAGTGGTCATGATCCCTCGAGGAATGTCAGGCTGAGCCAGAGCATAATGTTGTGCAGCAGCTAATAGGTCCATCTGTGGAGGCATTTTTGTTATTTTCCATGGGTAGCCTATAGGGATAGGCTTGTAAGGTCAGGGATAGACCTGTTCTGGTTGTTCGCCCAATAGTACGAATTCATGATTTGTTGATGTGGGATCTAAGTATATTGATGGTTCTCATCCCACATTGAGCGGATGTTTCATATTAACATTAGTTTCTACGGCGAACCCTATTTTGTTGTGGTATGTCAGTTGGGAGTTGATGTTGAGGATCTTCCTGCAAAAAATATCCAACAGGAAGGCCACCTCAGAGTAGTTCTTCAAAAAGTCTCCTAAATTCTATCATCTCTTACTCTTATTGTAAAAATATTTCTTCATGTGAGAGGGGATCAACCTCTCTAAGGGTAGGTGAGGAATAATCTCACCCTTACCATTTTCCTTGTTGGATTCCTTTCAAGGTGGTAATGGTAGAGTGATCGAGGTAATTACTTTATTAAAGGTGAGTCACTAGTTCTGGGTACACACACATCCTTTAATAATTTCAGTGTACCATATTTTGACCATAAATTTCCTCCACTAATTCCTCCTATAAAATGAAATCATGTTCTTTAGGGTATGTAGGAGTAGTTTTAAGGAAATTCACAGATTTAGAATGAATTACACACATTTTATTAGTGTCTTTGTGAGACTAAATTTTTTTATGCCCTTGACGAGGTCTTTTTCTCCCCATCAATGATTCTCTTGCAGCCATTTAGCATACGGTTATATGAAGGGAATATCAAGATAGTTCTATCTTGTTCATTCCTGGTGAGGGTACCAAATCATGGGATATGATGAACTAAGAGGTTCCATTCTATATAATTTCCCCCAATCAAGAGAAAACTATTTTTGATGAGGCGGGGTTGTTGGGGTGAACCCCCCCCCCCCATACCTGATAGCTGAGGATGTTCTCATTCCACTTTCAAAACTCTTTACACATCGTTTGGTGACCTTGATGGCTGGATTAAAAAAATCCATTAGGCCTATGGGATGGGGTTTCTTCTGAATTGCCTTGGCTACTACTATTGAAGCTACCCTTATGATTTTTTGTAGTTTTTTTCAAACATGGGTTGGTTCCATCAATTGGTATGCACCTGAATCACCCACTTCGGAAGATAGTTTTTCTATTTAGGAAATTTTTGTTATATGAATGATGAATTACCCTAAGTGGGAGGCTTTCACAATACATTCATATATTTGATGTAATAGTACTTCAACATCCTACTATCTTCTAGCTTGACATTTGTAACAACCCGGACCCGTCCAGCCACCCGAACAGTGCCAAATGGGTCGGGTGTCACTACCTTAGGCGCACCTACCTTGAACGCAAAAGGTTGCCGACTAGCAGCAAGGGTCTGAATAGGTATAGTGGGGAGGCTATACCCTCTCGGAGGAATAAAATGGTACTGGTCCAAGTATAATACTAAAATGTGCAGCGGAAATAAATGGCTCAGCAGACTCGAACCCGAACCGCAGAGCGGAAGCATATCCAATATCAATAAACCAGCAGAAGCAATATAGAGAAAATGGAAGCGGAATGTAAACAGAACAACATGATGAAGAATATAAGAAACTACTACTATAACCAAACAAAGCATGCATCTAAATCAATACATACAGATCAATATATAATGACGCCAATGGCTAACCAGTAGTAGCTACAAAATAAAGACAACATGCTGATACAAAAAGGAAAACTATACAAAGTAACTCCAGTAAGGCATGACCTCAAGCTACATACTAGTCTCCATGCCAACAGTACTAAGTTCCAGCTCCTGAGGCTGACCCTCTACCTGCACACAATTTCATAAAGTCTACACGCGTCTCGAAGGGCCCGTGTAGGGTGTGAGACAAGTCTCAGTAGGATACCACCCAAGGGTGCATACCTAATATAAGTGTTTAGGCTGACATGCTTACATAAGAAAAATAGTAAATAGTACAATTCCCAAAAGTAAACACAAAATTATCTAGTGCTCAGCAGCCACCAGGAAGTGTCACCTGCTTCGGCCAATGCCGGAATCTCTGATCTGTAGCCCGGCACCACATGCCACCTGTCACCATGTGTCTCATGTACCGACTTCCCAAAGGCATGCCCAACCATCATAACCCAGCTCGGAAGCTCAACCTACCCATGGCACAACATCCGGAGGAACAACGATGCCTGTCCTCAAAAGATAACCGGAGGGACAGCGGTGTCTACCCTCAAATCACGGCGAGCCTCTGCCCCCAACCTGACCGCTTCAAATCTGTCTCCCAAAGGCTTCTCAACTTCCACATGGATTCCTATGGCAAGCACCCCCAAACCAAAAATACCTAACTACATCTACTATGGGCCTCTACCCAGTGAGTGGTCGTACCACCTCATCTCGGAGTCTATCTGTGTGCACACTACTCAAAAGTACCTGGTGAGAGGTAACCACCTCAGTAGATCCCCAAGACACAACACCTCTGACACCTCATTTCCCTGCAAACCTATCACTCATGTCTGATGGCCTTTCCATCCAAGTAACCTGGGCCAAGCCCAACCCGACAGTCCAACTGCCTCAACCAACGTCCATGATGCCCAATACCGTGGTAGCAACCCCCCAAAGTAACCCGAGCCAAAGCCCCAACTTGTGATTACCATCACTAAATAATATATCCGGGCCATTCCCAACACAACCACCAGTTCAACACAGGAAATATCACACATTTCATATTCGTACTTAGAAGCATCACTTTAACCAGGAAATTACTAAATAGTCAAATTGCACTAACATGTGCTAATCTATACAAGGACCTAAGGTCTTAAATTCCTTAAACAAATTACTAACATGATTTACAAATCAAACTCAGTAGTTTAATCCAACAGCATCAAAATAAGTCTAAACTCAGCAGTTTAAAATATTGGTCCAAATCATACGCATTTCGGCACCCCCGACCTAATTGCCCCAAATGAGCTATGACCACTCACCCGGCCTTTCTCAAGCACAACAAGGGTCAGGGAGTACCCAGAGGCATCCCACAATGCAGATAAACTATTAAAAATAAATGAACAAGGGTTTCTCTCAATACCCAACGTCACGCCCGAAGGTCACAACCCCCAATTGTGTTTGAAAACACAAAAGAAGGTATACACCACCCACCTCGTACTCGTACTATGACACTTCTTTGATAGCAGGCTCTGAATCGGTCTAAATAACGGTAGATCTGTGTTTCCGTCAAATCCCGGCAATTCCTTTAGATGGAATCTGCGGAGAAACATGTGACAGATCTTGAAAAAAATAGGGTGCACAGGGTTAGCCTTTCTGATGCAGTCCTGTAGCCACCAACGGATTGAAGAACGGAAGTTGTATGACGGATCTATAAGGATTTTTTTTATTCGGAGGTTTTTGGATGGACTTTTCGTCCAACAGGAAAGAAGAAGAAATTCTTGGAAATAAGACGTGACGGTATCTCGGACTATCAAATAAAAATAAAAGTACACGGCGTGTATTTCCAAAGTACACTCTCTGTAGATGGGTTTCCATACTTCGACTTAAGAGGAGTCTAGCAAACGGCTTGGACTGAGTACACGTTCCACACATGGCCAGGGACTCGGCCGCTACAAGGAACAAAGTTACACAGTGTGTCAAGGAAGTCTACACGCCGTGTAGATTGAAACCTATACCTAGGCACCACACGACATGTACTTGTCCTCGCACGGTTAAGGGTACACGACGTGTCTATAAATACATGCTGTGTAGTAAGAAACTTCTACAAGGTCATCACATGGCATCTACTCAGTGAGCACAAGACCGGTCACTCGGTTAACACATACATGGCATGTACTTAAAGTACACGACGTGTAGTCTGGAAATTTCTAGAAACTGCCCAGATTTTCCAGACATCCCAGAAACCAGTCAAAAATTCAAACAGGTTCGGGATTTTGACCCGTTCTAAAAACCCGGGTTCTTCCAAACTCCCCACCATAACATAGATCATCCCTGAGCTATCGAACCAAACCAGGAGAAGACACCAATCATGCCCATCCTGGTTAAACAACCCAGAGTACCCCGGTCTCAAGGTTCTGGCTAAATTCCTAAAGGGGATCCCCACCTTAGGAATTGCCTACTCAGTCTCAACCAACAAGGCTCGAAGTAATCAAAACAAACAAACAAGGCCCAAAGACATATTTCCCGGACCCATGGTCCTCCCATGATGCATCGTCACCCCTACACCTCCTCGGTGCTCACGCGTCGTTCCTGACACCCAACGTAACTCACACCGCAATGGCGTTCGCCTCTAAGAGTTCCTGCATCTCATAGATGCTCTAATGAAGCCTAGTTCCATGCACCTCAAGTAACCCGTATCCTCGATGCCCCGATGCCCACGGCACCCCAAGTTACCTGTATCCTTGATGCTCCTAACGCATCTCAAATATATAAATAAAATATATAACGCATCTAATATGATTCCAATCCCACTAACTAGAATCTAGTCAGTCCACAAGTATCATGTGATGCTCGTGCACTCAACCATACATGCCTCAAGAGGTCATTCCAAAAGAAAGTAAGTAAAAAATCACAGCCACACCCGCGGTGTACCTACCACCATCGTCGGATCACCAGCCTGCTCAATCTCTGGCAGCTCTATAGTATGAAATTGGCCTAAAGTACGACTGCCTGATGATTGACCTACCTACAGTGCTGCTCCAGTCACTGGACACTGACCCCTCAGCTAGATCCCGCTATCCCTGTCACATCCTCTGCGTGCAGCTGCACCTCGACTGCCCTCTCCTGGTACTGAGCCTGAACTAACACTTGACGCCACAGTCTGTCTGGGTCCCTGCCTTCCGGATGTCTGAGAAGGAAGACTGCAAAACCTCTCCAGATGCCCAACCTGTTTGCATGCCTGACACTCCTTCAAAGGCCTATCGCACTGATCCCGAACATGTCCCGGTTGTCCACACTAAAAGAAAACCACCGTTGAACTTCCATGAGGTGGCCTAGCTGAGTCCATGGCCTATCCACCTTACTGGAACTCATCTCTACCTCGCTTCCTGTTGTCTGAACCATCTCTTGAAGCTTCTGCCCTGCCAATCTGGGGCCTATCCCTCTCATTTTCCTCTACTATAAGCACCTGGATCACTACCTCGGAGAAGGAACCCAGTGTAAAGATGTTCACTTGGACCCGAATGGCATGTCGTAAGCCATCCTCGAAGCACCTTACCCTAGCTGCGTCATCGCTCACCATACCAAGTGAAAAAGGAGATAACTCTGTGAAGGTAGCTGCATAGTCCATGACGGACATATCTTTCTACTGAAGACTCAAGAACTCCCGATCTCTCTCTGCCCTTAGTGTCTCTAGATAGAAGTTCTCGAAGAACATATCCTCGAATTCCTTCCATGTCAGTCCCTCGTGCCTACGAGCCTGAACCTGCACATCCCACCAACGCTTCACCGGTCCCCCCAACATGTACGTCGCCAGCTTGACCCTCCTCCCTGGAGGCGTCTCTAGCTGCTTGAAGATCATCTCCATACTCTCTATCTAGTTCTCTGCTACCTGTGGACCACCCTCACCCTTAAAAAGCGGCAGGTGCTATGACTGGAACTCCCGCGTCAGATTCGCCATAGATGGCTCTGCACCCTGCATGCCTCTGTCAATCCCCTGCAAGACACGTACTGGGATAGCTCGGAGCAGCTCGTCAATCCACGGTCCGAACGCCCCCAAACCTAGCTGCTGCCCTGCCTGCACTATATCCCGAAGATAATCATGTCCCTGAGCCTATACCTGCGACTCATGCTCTGCCTGTACCGGATTCTGAACCCGATCCTAGGCATTATATCATCACCTGCCTAACGCTCCATCGAGTCGTAAAGGAGTAACCCGCTGAATACCATAAATGGTCATACAACCCATATATATATAACAATATATTCTATGCATATAAGGAAAACAGTAAAAGGCAGTGCATAACAACTACCCTTACTCCCCCTTACCGCAACCCATGCCCCATGGCATCCCGGCTTCATAGCCTCCTTACCCGCCCTCAACAAAGCCAAGTATCAATAGTACCTCGGACCATGCCCGTCCTAAAAACCAACATTGCCTCAAACCTAATGACCGAGTCTCCCAATCCTAACATTTACACTTCCTCAACCATAGTACTTGTCTGCTCTCATAAGATCCAGACCCAAATATCATGCACATTCAATTCTACAAAATACAACGCATGGCATACACATTGCAATGAAAAACAATTCTATCAGGAGTTTCACCAATTCCCATTTCAGAGCATACATAGCATGACAATTGATTATATTCACATGGTATTATCACTTCACAAAGCATACGTGTAGTTATGAAATTGAAATACCCTAAAATGTGCCTATCAAAATCCAAAAAAACAATCCTTTCCGTACCGGACAATGTTTTCATATCATAATCAATAACGTCACACAACATGTGATCCACTGAGGTGGAAATAATATAAACCATAATCTGAGAAAAAATAAAGAGCAATTCCCACCACTGACAACTCAATTCATCCCTCGTACATGGGGCTGCAGGCACCCAAGTATGAGTTCAAAATCCAGTTCCAACAACCTATCTCCAGTTTACCATATCCCAAATAGTAAAACTAGCAGAAATAAAAGAGAATTATCTAACTCATTAGTAACCAGCAAAGCAATGATACTAAATCCCTGTCAAGAACCTCCCTTTGATACCACTTTGTAATGACCCGGACCCAGCCAACCACCCGAACAGTGCCAAACGGGTCGGGTGTCACTACCTTAGGCACACCTCCCCTGAACGCCAAAGGCTGCTGACTAGCAGAGAGGGTCTGAATAGGTATAGTGGGGAGGCTATACCCTCTCTAATGAATAAAATGGTACTGGTCCGAGTATAATACTAAAATGTGCAGCAGAAATAAATGACTAAGCAGACTCGAACCAGACCTGCAGAGCGGAAGCATATCCAATATCAATAAACCAACAGAAGAAATATAGAAACAATGACATTGGAAAGTAAACAGAACAACATTATGAAGAATACAAGCAACTACTACTATAACCAAACAAGGCATGCATCTAAAGCAAGACATATAGATCAATATATAACGGTGCCAATGGCTAACCAGCAGTAGCTACAAAATAAATACAGCATGCTGATACAAACACTACTGGAAAAACGACCTATACCCACGGTTCAAAACCGTGGGTATAGCCCCCAAAACCGTGGGTATAGGCTATACCCATGGTTTTGGGAACCGTGGGCTGGAATGGCGTCGGGATAGGGGTCTTGACCTATACCCACGGTTTGGTAGAACCGTGGGTATAGGTGGTTCACACATGAAACCGCTGCTGTACAGCGTGGCATGGGGTTTTCCCACGGTTTGAAAACCGTGGGAAAAATTTATATTCAAAAAAAAAGCTCAGCAAGTTTTGAACCCACGCCATGGAGAACAACTACGAGCAGCAACTGACCAGCAGACCAACCGAGCTGTTATACTTACATATATATAATGATTATTCTATATTAATATATTAATACTGATGCGGTTATTAAAAAAAGGGAACCACCGGGTTTCGAACACGGGACCGGCAGGGAGGAATACGGCGGCGAACCAACTAAGCTAGACCGATTCTGTTAATTGAAATATACAGTGTTATACTTATATTAATGATTATTCTATATTAATATATTAATACTGATGCGGTTATTAAAAAAAGGGAACCACCGGGTTTCGAACACGGGACCGGGAGGGAGAGAATACGGCGGCGAACCAACTAAGCAAGACCGATTTTGTTAATTTAAATATACAGTGTAATACTTATATTAATATTGTTGAAATATTTAAAATTACATCCTGCCGAGTTTCGAACAGCGCACCTTCCAGAACTGAAAGACTAACCAAACCAACACACCTAGAGAATTTATGTTCATTAATACCAGTATCTGCGTAATTAAATTATTTATAACATTGTTCCCACGTAAAATTTATTTCGTCCCGCGCAATTTTTTTCCTATTCCCTCCACCCGCAATAACGCGGGAAACCTATACCCACGGTTTTAAAAACCGTGGGTATAGGTCTTTGAAAAAAATACCCCCTATACCCACGGTTTTTAAAAACCGTAGGTATAGGTTTCCAAAGTAATGCCTATACCCACGGTTTTTCCAAAACCGTGGGTATAGGTCTTCACCAAAAAAACTATACCCACGGTTTGGTCCAAACCGTGGGTATAGGTTCCCATACTATACCTATACCCACGGTTCTGGAAAACGGTGGGTATAGGGGGGACCTATACCCACGGTTTTCTGAAAAACCGTGGGTATAGGCCCAATTTCCAGTAGTGAAAAAGGAAAACTATACAAAGTAACTCTAGAAAGGCACGACCTCAAGGTCTATACTAGTCTGCATGCCAACAACACTAAGGTCCATCTCCTGAGGCTGACCCTCTACCTGCACGCAATTTCATAAAGTCTACACACATCCCAAAGGGCCCGTGTAGGGTGTGAGACAAGTCTCAGTAGGATACCACCCAAGGGTGCGTACCTAATATAAGTGTTTAGGCAGCCATTCTTATATAAGAAAAATAGTAAACAGTACAATGCCCAAATGTAATCACAAACTTCTCTGGTGCTCAGCAGCCACCTGGAAGTGTCACCTACTTCGGCTAATGCCGGAATCTCTGATCTGTAGCCCGACACCTCGTGCCACTTGACACCATGTGTCTCAAGTACCGACATCCCGAAGGCACGCCCAACCATCATAACCCAGCACGAAAGCTCAACCTTCGAATGGTACAACATCCAAAGGAACAACGATACCTATCCTCAAAAGATAACGGGAGGGGCAGCGGTGTCTTCCCTCAAATAACGGTGAGCCTCTTCCCCCAACCTGACCACATAAAAGATGTCTCCTGAAGGCTCCTCTCCTTCCACGTGGCTTCCTATGGAAAGCACCCCGGAACCAAAAATACCTAACCGCATCTACTGGGGACCTCTACCTAGCGAGTGGCCATACCAACTCATCTTGGTGTCTATCTGTGTGAACACTACTCAAAAGTACTCAGTGAGCATTAATCACCTCAGTAGGTCCCCAAGACACAACACCTCTGACACCTCGTATCCCCGTGAACCTGTCACTCAAGTATGATGGCCTCTCCATCCAAGTAACCCAGGCCAAGACCAACCCGACAGTCCAACTGCCTCAACTGACGTCCATGACACCCAATCCTGTGGTAGAAACCACCCAAATTAACCCAAGAAAAATCCCCAAACTGTGATTCCCATCACTAAAAAATATATCTAGGCCACGCCCAACACAACAACCAGTTCAACACAGGAAATATCACACATTGCATATTCATACTTAGAAGCGTCACTTTAAACATGCAATTACTAAACAGTCAAATTGCACTAACTTTTGCTAATCTATACCAGCACCTAAGGCCTTAAATGCCTTAAAAAATTACTAACATGCTTTAACAAATCAAACATGATAGTTTAATCCGACAACATCAAAATCGGTCTAAACTCAGAAGTTTAAAATACTGGTCCAAATCATACGCATTTAGGCACCCCCGGCCGAATTGCCCCAAACAAGCTATGACCTCTCACTCGGCCTCTTTCAAGCACAACAATGGTTAGGGAGTACCCAGAGGCATCCCACAATGCAGGTAAACTATTAAAAATAAATGAACACCGGTTTTTCTCAATACCCAACGTTGCGCCCAAATTTCACAACCCCCAATTATGTATGAAAACAAAAAATAAGGTATGAACCACCCACCTCGTACTCGTATGATGACACTTCTTTGATATGAGGCTCTGAATCGGTCTAAATCGCGGTAGATCTGTGTTTTCGTCAAATCCCAACAATTCCTTCGAATGTAATCTACGGAGAAATAGGTGATAGATCTTGAACAAAATAGGGTGCAAAGGGTTAGCCTTTCTGATGTGGTCCCGCAGCCACCGACGGATCAAAGAAAGGAGGTCATATAACAGATCTATGAGGATTTGTGTTATTCGGAGGTTTCTGAACGGATTGTTCTTCCAACAGGAAAGAAGAATAAATTTTTGGAAATAATACGAGACATCGTCTTGGACGATCAAATAAAAATAAAAGTACATGGTGTGTATTTCCAAAGTACACGTCGTGTAGATGGGTTTCCATACTCCGACTTAAGCGGAGTCCAGCACATGACTTGGACTGAGTACACGGTCAACACACGGCCAGGGACTCGACTGCTACATAGAACAAAGTTAAACAACATGTCAAGGAAGACTACATGCCATGTAGATAGAAATCTATACCTGGTCACCACATGGCATGTACTTGGGCTCGCACAGTTAAGGGTACACGGCGTGTCTATAAATACACGCCGTGTAGTAAGAAACTTCTACATGGTCATCACATGGCATGTACTCGGTGAGCACATGCTCAGTCACTCGGTTAACACATACATGGCGTGTACATAAAGCACACGGTGTGTAGTCTAGAAATTTTCAGAAACTGCCCATATTTTCCAGACTTCTCATAAACCAGTGAAAAATTCAAACAGGGTCGGGATTTAGACCCGTTCAAAAAACCCGGGTTCTTACAACATTGATGAATGTTAGTTGGGGATTGTTTTTGTTGAGAATATCATAGATTGTGAACAGAGTCCATTTGTAAAATCCAACATAAATATAATACATTTCTTGATGCTAAATTATGGATTTTTTTCTAGTTGTTGAGCATAGTGAAATATAATGCTCCGTGTTCACCCCATCCTCTGATGTGAACACTAGATGGGGAATCTGTGATCAGATATCATAATCTTTTTAACATGCTAAGGCATGTGTGCTAAATGGATCCTTACTGTTTCTCAAATGATGGATTCCATTATGCTAGAAGATCCACTGAATTAATTTGGTGTTTCTTCAATTCCATTACCTTTACAAGACTCAGATACTCATCATATGTTAATAATTTTTTTCGTCAAGTGATGTAAGTTTTTCTATATATTTAGGCTAATTTCAAGCACACAATATTCCAAAAAAACCTATGGGATGTTTTTTTGATGGATGGATAAAGGAAAGAACATGAATGGTATGTCATATTTATCTAGTTTTTTCCTCATGTTCAGCATGTTATCTTTTTCTTTTATCATAGGATCGTTAAGTTGGTTTGATATGAGTTAATGTTTTCCTATTGATTTATCATAAACCATGACATTTGTGGGGACTTCCTCTATTATGTTTGGAGAAAATAAATCCAAAGGTGGTTCAGAGAGTGATTGTCTACATAGGTTCTCTTAAATTTAATAAAGTATTTCACTTGTCAATAAAAAATCAACATGCATGTCTTACCTTGTTTTCCCAAGTACCTTATAGTAGGAAGGATTTCTCATAACTACATCTCCATGAAGAGGATACTCTTGAAGACATGAACCACTACTACAAAGAGAAATTTCATAGTGAAATCCATCACGAGGAGGACTACCATGGTGGATTACAGTAAGGGGAAGACCCTATTACTCTTTGATCATCTATCCATGTGGAGGGATTCTATGTATCTCAGCAAGAGATGGGACCTTGAGATTGACCAGACTTTGGACATGAATGAAGACTTCATGTTGAAGTGTCCGAGGAGGACCTTCAGAATTACTGCTACTACTATTATAATTTTGTAATGTAATGCAATAGATAATCATCTAAGGGCTTTAAGAACTCTAACATTAAGTAGAAAAGGATCATAGAACAACTCTTCATTATCTATTTGTATCTGGTGAGACTTATTTTTTGGGTTCCTTCTAGGGGGAGATTAGGGACACTTGTAGGGGAAGTGGTTTTCAGTTATGAAAGCATGTCTGACTAGCTCATGTGCTACTTTCAGAATTTTTTTATTGGATTATAGAATTTTGGTAGGGGTTTGTGCCTGCCTCAAAATGGACATTTGAATATGAAAATTACCTCTTGTTACAATTGGTGTATGTTCTTGATCTATTCATACATATATCATGCGGTATTTTTCCCCTTGGCCCTACTAGATGGAAGAAGAGGTTTGTGTCTTCTTGGGGGGTGACATATTGAAAAACCACCCCATTTTTTGGGGTGGAGCTTTGTTTACATCTCTATAACACTATTTTTGTCACTATAATTATGTCTTAGAACATCTTTATGATGTGGACAGAAATTTCAGTACTCCCTTTCACCATTTTTAGGATATTATTGGTGTCTTCAACTATTAGAATGGGGATATACAACCATTACACATCTAGAGCATTGGTATGTACCTATTATTATCCTCCTTTTTATTGGATACTGATAGTACTCATGCATAGGGGTAGAGATTTGGGTCTTCCCCTATTTGTCATTAGGACTTTCTGACTAACTTATTCGAGCATTGCCAAATGTGGTTGTTAGTAGTCTTGACAGATGTGATAAGGTGTGTGTGTCTGCTCATAGTTTTTCACGGAATTCAACTGGAAAACTTCTTTGGACATCACCTGGTGAGGTTATTATTAGGCTTGATAAATGTGGGTGGGTGTATATTCCTACTCATAGGTTTTCACTAAATTTTAATAGTGGGATTCCTAGGATGCTTCCAGATGCTTCTATTGGACAACTGAATTAGGGCGGGTGACTGTATGTGCCCGCATAGTTTCTCACCATATTGGGTTGATGGACTTCTATAGAGGGTATAGAGGTGTGGCCCTTCTCACTATTGTCATGTTTCCTTCCCTGATGATCTTTTTTATGCTTGTGTTTGGATGACATGGGAAATACTTCTGAATATGACACCCTTATCATAGTGAAGGTTCACTATTGTGCGGCATTAGTGAGGATGATTGTCGATAGTATCCCTTTGGAAGGACCCTTATGACTCTAGGAAGAGGTTTTCTATGGCCTCATGATCCACCTCCCTATGATAAGGGAGTTATTGGTTTTTGTGTTCTAGGGATAAACTCCTAAAATAGTTGAATACTATGAGAGGTGTTTTCTTCTTGTAGACCAACGTTAATCGCTTACTGGATGATTAGTGGGGTTTACAAGCTAGGGGCCTATCTAGAAGCCTCTAGGTTCATGAATGTACCATGATGGCGATACTCCCAGACCAGTTCATTTGATTCCCAATGTTGAAGATGTTGGTTGGAGATGAAATCCTTTACTCATATGAGGACCTGATAGTAATGGTAGCTAGGGAATTCATTAGTGAGATTTGGTATGACACTATTTATATTAAAGGTATATCATGTTGGTTGTTCTTGTAATACTGGTAAAAAATACAAACAAGGAAACCCCCATCAAATAAAAATCTCATTAAACCAATACATGCATGATTGATTGTATTTATTGTGCCTATATCAATTTGATAGTGAAAGGGGCCTGATAGGTAGATGAAACTATCATCTTGATTAAGGATTCATGTCATGTTCACCATTTTTTGTTTCTAATGATAACGTGTCACCTGAAGATTGTTTTTAGGGGGTTGAATATTGTGTAATCATTCACATCTGAATCACTATTTCTAAAAGGCTTATAATGAGTTTATTTTTGGAACTAAAAACACCCAAAAGTTATATATCCATGAGGGGAATTATTTGTAAAGGATGGTTCTTGTATGAGAGTTTGTCCAATGATAATTAATAAATCACTTTGGTCACGAGTATTAGATTTTAGACTCATCCTACCCTTTTGAGAGGAAATA
This sequence comes from Viscum album, assembly GCA_963277665.1. Taxonomy (NCBI): domain Eukaryota; kingdom Viridiplantae; phylum Streptophyta; class Magnoliopsida; order Santalales; family Viscaceae; genus Viscum; species Viscum album. Next base: position 1,148,838,028 of record OY728165.1, read on the forward strand.
TTTACTACTCTATGAATCTCTTATAGAGTTAATATTTGTTTGAAAATCCAATATTAAATCTCAATTATGATGTGGTTCACCCTTTAATTAACAATCAATTATTAGAATGTATGGAACATTTAATCATATGTATGTATCTGAGGCTCTTCATTAATGGCTATATATATATATATAAGGTTTTCCATCAATTGTATCCTTTTACTTACGGATTAGAGATTTTTGGGCCATTATTACTATGATTTTGGATATCATCCACATAGTGGGGTTCTCTAGAGTGTATCGTCATCTAGGGATATGAGATTTTTTTTAATGTAGGGTTTATACGCATGATATGGTCTTTCTACGTATCCTTATGAAACAAATTAGAACCCATGTAGTTTGGTGCCACTTAATAGGGACAATCATACCTTTTAGGTTCATATGATAAGGACCAAATCATATAGTTTTGTGTCATGTGACAAGGACATCTATGTGAAGGGTGCCTATTCAAAGTTTAGTGTCGGACTAATGCGGAAGTTTCCTAGAGAACCTATAAGGTATATAGGTTCCTAGGATTAATAAGACTACATCGGGATTGTGTTCTATAGAAAATAGGGTTTATTTGGGGTATTGGTTTTGGACCTCAGGGAGGATTCCTATGTATCCCATTTTGATGAGAATCAAATCCCTTGTAGTCCGATTGTGAGGACACATGCCAATATATTCCCTTGGAATGTTTTTATCAAAAGTGATTATGTCCATTTTAGATGATTTGAATTGGGGCTTACTCCTAAGGAGGATTCCCTGTATATTTGAAATTTAGTTGGAGCTTACTTTTGAGGAGGATTCCCTAGTGAATGAGTATGGTTTGGTTAGGTCTTACCCCTAAGGAGCATTCCCTATGGTTTGGTTGTGATTAGAGATTATACTAAATAAGAGGTCCATATTGATCGTATTTTGGGGCTTATAACATGTAGGGGGTTCCCTTTTGTGAGATGTTGGGGCGTATATGAAGTTGGATTCCCAAAAGTTTCATTTGGGATTAACAATTGGAATGATTCCCATAAGGCTTCAGATCATGCATATGTGAAGAAACTTTGTGGTGTTTTTTTTAACAATGTTTTGTATTTGTTGACAACTAATATTTTTGTTGAAGAATGTTTTTGAGTTACAGAAAATTTGAAGTTACTGGTTGCTGAAGATTTCCATAAAGAAGATTATGTCGAAGAATAAGAAGTTAGAAGTTAAGAAAGTGTCTCAAACTTTCTTAACAAAATCATACGATGCTTTGCTGATCTTAAAGTTCAAACAAATAATGAAAAGAATCATGATGAAAGTTGTTGAAGAAATGGTGAAGAGGATTGATGTTTTTCACTAAGAAATTTTTTGAGAAAGTTTGGAGTCTACTTGCTAAACCAGAAGTTCAGAGTCTACTTGTTGAGCCTGAAGTTCAGAGTCTACCTCATGAGCCTGAAATTCGTGGTCTACTTGCTGATCCTGAAGTTCAGAGCCTACTTGATAAACCAGAAGTTTGGAGTCTACTTGATGAGCCTGATGTTCGGAGTCTACTTGCTGAGCCTGAAGTTCAGAGTCTACCTTCTAAGCCAGAAATTCGTAGTATACTTGCTGAGCCTGAAGTACGGAGTCTACTTGCTAAACCAGAAGTTCATAGTATACTTGTTGAGCCTGAAGTTCGGAGTCTACTTGCTAAACTAGAAGTTCGGAGTCTACTTGCTGAGCCTGAAGTTCGGAGTGTACTTCCTGAAGTATAAATTCAGAGTGTACTTCCTGAACCAGAAATTCGGAGTGTACTTCCTAAACCAAAAATTAGGAGTGTACTTCCTGAACCATAAATTCAGAGTGTACTTCCTGAACCAGAAATTAGGAGTGTACTTCTTGAACCATAAATTCGGAGTGTACTTCCTGAGCCCGAAATTCGGAGTGTACTTCCTGAAACAGAAATTTAGATTGTACTTCCTGAACCAAAAATTCAGAGTGTACTTCCTGAGCCATAAATTTGGAGTGTATTTCCTAAACCATAAATTCAGAGTATACTTCATGAACTAGAAATTCAGAGTGTACTTCCTAAACCATAAATTTGGAGTGTACTTATTCAGCCAGAAATTCGGAGTGTACTTCGTGAACCTGAAATTCGGAGTGTACTTCCTAAACTAGAAATTCGGAGTGTACTTCTTGAACCAGAAATTCGGAATGACAATCCTGATCCAGAAATTCAGAATGACAATTCTGAGTTCAAGAAAACCATAATTTCAACTTTTCTTAAATCTCGGAGAAATTTAAGGAGATTTGAAGAAGTCAAAGATTGAAGATTAAATGCGAGATATTTGTGGAGTTTTCTTTTGAAATTTGAAGAAGCGGGAATGTTTTTCAAGATTCCCACCTTTGTTTTCTGAGTTTCCTATAAATCTGCGTTCAGACCATTCACTCATTTGAAACTTTTTACACATGCGGAAAAGGTGGAGCACTGGAGAATTATTTGTGAAAAGTTCCTACCGTCTTGAAGAAGTTTCCTTGAGTGTTTGAGAAGAAGAGAATCCCGATTGAATATTCATAGTGAGCATTTGTGTGGAACCATCATTATCTTTCTAAGAAGACCAATTTCAAAATATCAGATTCAAGGAAACCAGATTGAGAATTTGGAGTTAGCATTTGTGCAGAACCATCATTATCTTGCTGAGAAGATCATTTTCAGAAAATCATATTCAAGAAATCAGATTGAAGATTCGGAGTGGTCATTCGGAGTGAGCATTTATAGAGCAGCTTATCAAAGTTATTATTCTTGTGTTTGGCTCATTTTTTCTTTAAGGAAACATAGTAAACTGACAGGAGTTAGTATAATCTTTCCTTTCGAGAGATAGAAGGTGTCCAACGGGAGTTGTCACATGTTGTATTCACTTCTTCATTATAGTGGATTTCCATAGACCCACGGGAGGGGCTATGGCAAGGACGTAGGTTCTATTATTGAGACCGAACCTTGTAAATCTTGTGTGCCTTTCTTGGTTTTCCTTTCATGCATGCTTGAGCATCTTGCTAAAGGCTGATTAGGAAATTAATCATAACATATTGCAGGGGTTATGTTTGTTAAAGTCTTGAAACTTATAAAAGTTAAACAACTGATTCAACACCCCCTTCTCAGTTGTTATTCGATCCTTGGAACTTCAAGTGGTATCAAAGGGAAGTTCCCTTGTTTAATCCTTATCATGGAGAATATAAATTCTGTCAACAGTAGAGGAATTCCTACGTTTGATGGCAAGAATTATTATGGATGGAAAAATAGGATGATTCCTTATCTCCTATCTCTTGTCCTTGAAGTGGTTGATGCTGCTACTATTGGCTTTCCACCTAATGAGAAAAATGATCCTATGACATTTGCTGACAAGAGAAACATAGAAGTTGATGGAAAGGATAGAAATTCTATTCTCATGTCCTTATCAGAAAATGTTTATCAGAAGGTGATGAGTCTCACAACATCAAAAAGCATGTGGTACAAGCTGGAAAGTGTTTTTGAAGGAAACACAAAAGTCAAGGAGGCCTAGCTACAAATCTGGTATAGTAAGTTTGAAGAAATCAGGATGAGAGATAATGAAACAATTGATGAATACTTCCCCAGAGTTAATGAAATTGTATTCAACATCAGGTGATTCAGAGAAAACATGGAAGATTCTACAATTGTGAAGAAACTTATGAGAAACATTCCATACAGGTTTGATTCTAAAATTTCAGCTTTAGAAGATAAGGATGATTTATCTTTTGATGAACTGCATAACTTTCTTTTTGCCTATGAAATGTGGAAAGCTCCAATATTTAAAAATAAGATGAAAGATGAAATGGATTTTGAAGCTATGGGAAAGATAAAAATCCAAGATGATGAAGAAGATGACCCTTGTGAGTTTGTTGATAAGGAAAATGAAGAGTTGAATGAAAAAATCATGTCTCTCATATCGAAGAACTATCGAAGAAAAAGAGGAATGTATAGAGGGAAACATCCTCTCAATTGTTTTGAGTGTGGTGGAATTGGACACTTTTCTATGGATTGACCTAAGTAGAAAGTTAGAGAATATGAAGATGTTTCTAATGAGAATTCTTGGTGGAAGAAGTATAACAAGAATGTAAAAGAAGAGAAGACTTCAAAAGAATTCAATAAGAAGTTTTCAGGAAAGAAAAGAAGTATGTTGAGCAGGAAGGTTGAATCAGAATAATCTGACAGTGATTCCTCCGAAGATAAAATTAAAGAAAGATTCAGAACCTTCATTGCAAAAGTTGAGAAAACAAATATTTCCTCAGAAATTGAAGTAGGTGGTGAAGAATCTTACAGAGAATATCAACAAGATCTGAACTCCATGCATGTCTTGAGCAAAACAAATCTCTCTAGAAAGAAATTTGTGTGATGAAGAAAAATCATGAAGAAGTTCATGATGTAAGTAAAGATGTCACCAAGAAGGAAGATGAATACATTCAAGAAATTTTATGTTACAAACTTAGAATTGATGAACAAGGAAAGATAATTGAAGATCTTAGCAAGAAGCTGGAAGCTAAGGAAGAAGAAGCAAAAAATGTGAAATCAAAACTCATTGATTCCAAAAATACCCTGAGGAAGATGAATAAAAACTTCATCAATGCTACAGAAGTATAAGCTGAGACCTCTAAAAATGCTGTGAAGGCTCATTACGATAATCATGTGAAATTTTATCTTACCAAAAATAATGTTTCATCTGATTCTTCTAACATTTTAGATTTTGGAAGAAGTGTTAGTAAATGTTGGGTGGAGAAAGGATGTAATAGATATATCAATCCCATAAAATTAGAAGACTCACTCAAAAGAAGAGATGGCCCACATCCTGGGTTTTCTAGAGTTGAAAGAAGTTATCAACCTCAAAAAAATTTCTATAATGAAAGATCATTCATCAATAGAAAATCAAGATTTGAGGGATATTTCTAGTGTTCTGTAATATATGGGAATAGAGCTTATAATTTTTGGCACAATTTATCTCTACCAGAAAGAAGGTTTGAGAAAAGTGGAAGAAATAGTAACTCTCCGTACTCACAGACAGTTGAAAAGGTGAATTCTCAAGATGTTAGAAACATTCCGACAAAGAATCAATTTGAATGTTTGGATAAAATTTGTGTAAGATGTGATCAGTTTGGTCATCATGCTGAACGATGTATGACACTCCTTCCAGAACAAGTTTCTTATGATAAGAAAGAAAAGAATACTGAAAATAAGAATGTTGATGAGAGAGATTTTGTTATTGAGACAGCTTTGAAAGCAAGTAATAGGAACAAACCATGGATTCTTGATAGTGGTTATTCTTCACACATGATAGGTGATATAAAAATATTGGAACATGTTGAAAGTCATGATGGAGGAGCTGTTATGTTTGGAAATGATAGTTCCCTAAAATTTAAGGGAATCGGAACGGCAGAGATTGAAGCAGAGAAACTGAAATCTAAGGAATTGTTGCTTGTTGATGGGCTAAAAAATAACTTACTTAGTGTAAGTCAACTTTGTGATGATGGAAAAGAATTTATCTTCAGAAAAGATTCTTGTATCATCAAAAGTGTGAAAAATGTAAAAGTGATTACAAAAGGAGAAAGAACCAGTGAGAATATCTTTCAAATTGGAGAATCCAATAACTCTTTTTATTTGAGTGCTGAAGATGAAAATAAGTTGTGGCATCGAAGACTTGGCCACCTTGGGTAGAAGAACTTGAGTAAGCTTTCGAAAGTTGATGTTGTTCTGAATTTTCCAAAACTGAAAATAAGAGATGAAGATGTTTGTATTACTTTCCAGAAAGGAAATATGACTAACAAAGGCCATAAAAGAGTTAAGATTCAATCTAACAAACCACTTGAGCTTATTCATTCCAATATGTGTGGGCCGATGAGACATCAATCAAAAAAATTATATTTATACTTTATCACTTTTATTGATGAATTCACTCGGATGACAACCATCATGTTCATGAAGCATAGGTTAGAGGCTATTGAAATGTTTAAATTATTTAGAGGAGATGTCGAGAAAGAATTGGGGGCTTCTATAAAGAAATTATGAACATAAAACGGTACCGAATTCATAAGTAATGCTTTTGAAACTTACCTAAGGAAGCATGGTGTCAAACATCATTATAGTTCTCCCTATACACCACAACAAAATGGAGTTGCAGAAAGGAAAAATAGAAGCTTGGTGGAAATGGGAAGAAGTGTGTTATCAAAATACAAACTTTCAAAATTCTTTTGGAGAGCAGCTGTTAGCACTGCTGTACATGTTCAAAATAGATGCTTGTTGAGACCAAAAACCTACATGAATTCTTATGAAATGTGGTATAATAAAAAACATTCTTTTAATTACTTCAATGTTTTTGGAAGTCCATTCTTGCTCAAAATAAAAAATCCGGACATAGGAATGTTTGATGAGAAAGATGAATAAGGAATATTTATGGGTTATTCATTGAATGGAAGAAGTTAAAAATGTTGGAACCAACATTTACAGAAGTTGGTGGATTCATATGATGTGAAGGTAATTGAAAATCCAAGTTCATTCACAAAACTTGTTAAGAATGCTGAGGAAGATAAATCAGAGAATCCCCACCAGAGTGAGAGTGACTCAGATAAGTCACAAGGGGAAGAAAGTGATTCTGGGAATGAAAATGTGAGTTTTCCTACATTACAAAAACATGTTGACCCTGAAAATATTATTGAGGATCAAAAGGCTCCAGTTCAGACAAGAAGGAAGTTGGGATTAGAAAATTAGACTTCCCTTATCTCAAAAGTTGAACCAGAATCAGTTTCAGAAGCTATTCAACATAAAGAATGGGTGGATGCTATGAATGAAGAACTGGATCATATTGAGAAGAATGAAACATGGGAACTTGTTCTAAGGCCATCAAATATGAATGTTATCGGAACCAAGTGGGTTTACAGAAATAAAATGAATGAGCATGGAGAAGTTACAAGAAACAAAGAAAGGCTTGTGTGTAAAGGGTATGCTCAAGTGAAAGGTGTGGATTTTGATGAAACCTTTGCCCTTGTTGCAAGGTTGGAAACTATTCGAGTATTTCTTATAGTGGCTGCTCATCGGAATTACAAGGTTTATCAAATGGATGTAAAGTCAGCTTTCTTAAATTGTGAGATTGAGGAAGAAGTTTACATTGAACAACCTTGTGGGATTTTGCTTGATGAGGATGAAAACAAATTTTTCAAATTGAAGAAGGCCTTCTATGGGTTGAAACAAGCTCCATGAGCATGGTATTTGAAGCTTGAAAATTCTCTGAGAAAGATGAAATTTTCTAAAGGAAAGGTTGATAGCAACTTGTATGTTAAAGATGTTGACTCTGGAACTTTAATTGTAATCATTTATGTGGATGATATAATTTTTTCTGGAGATGAAGAAAAGGTTTTTGAAGAGTTCGCTGAAGAGATGAAGGAAAATATTGAAATGTCAATGTTGGGAGAATTAACTTTATTCCTTGGATTACAAGTTCAACAACAAGAAAAATATATTTTCATATCCCAAGAAAAGTATGCCTAATAATTGTTAAAGAAGTATGGGATGGAAGAATAAAAGGAAGTTTCAACCCCTATCTCAGGGAGCGCAAAATTGAGCAAAGATGAGTCACGAAACAGTGTGAATCAGAAAGACTTTTGAAAGTTGATAGGAAGTCTTCTTTATCTTACAGCTTCAAGGCTTGATATTTCTTATGGAGTGACTCTCTATTCCTGATATCAAAGTAATCCAAAAGAATCACATATGTTGTAAGTTAAGAGAATTCTGAGATATGTTAAAGGAACAACTTCACATGGGTTGTTATACAAGAGAAAAAATGAGATGAAGTTTCATGGTTATACTGATGCTGATTGGTCTGGTGATTGTAATGATAGAAGATCAACATCAGGATGAACATTTTTCTTTGGGGAATGTTATGTGAGTTGGCACAGTAAGAAACAAAGCTCAGTAACTTTAAGCACAGCTGAATCCAAATATGTTGCAGCTACTCAAGCTTGTACTCAAATGATGTGGATGAAGGTTCAGCTGGAATATTTGAAAGTGAATGTTTCTAAAACATTGAAGATACTCTATGATAATCAAGGTGCCATTGATCTTTCCAAGAATTCTATTCAACATTCAAGATCAAATCATATTGATTTAAAGTATCATTTTTTAAAAGAGAATGCTACTGCTGGAGAAGTCATGCGGGAATATATTTCAACAATGTATCGGATTGCCGATATTTTCACAAAAGCAATGTCAAAGGAGATGTTTGTTTAATTGAGGCTACAACTCCATGTTCAGCCTCCTCCCATGACTTCCCAAAACTCATAAGTAAGTAACCCCCCACTGTGCATTGGATTATGTTGAAAAAGGGGGAGAGTAAGTTTTCTTTGATGAATCTAAAGCTGTGGTTATCATATAATGGGGGTGAGAGAAAGAAAAACAAGAGAGAAAGAAAAATGAGAGAAGAAAAGAAAAGTGAGAAAGAAAAAGATAAAAGTTGAGGGGGAGTTTGAGTACGGTGAAGTTTATCTTTACATGGCCGCAAATTTTTCTTGTCCCTAAGGGATGGAAATACTTCAAAAACATTTCTTTATTTAGTAGTGTGGTGTCAGGACACTCTTTTTGAGAAAGGCTATGTTTTTGTAAAATTCAAGAACTTGAGATGTAAATTTTTTTTTTGAGAGGTGAAAACTTGTTACCAAGGGTTGCAAAAAAAATCAAAGGGGGAGATTGAATAACCTTTGTGGTGTTTTTGAATAATGTTTTGTATTTTTTGACATCTAATATTTTTTTTGAAGAATGTTTTTGAGTTACCGAAAAGATGAAGTTGCTGGTTGCTGAAGATATCCTTAAAGAAGATTATGTTGAAGAATAAGAAGTCAGAAGTTAAGAAAGTTCCTCAAACATTCTTAACCAAATAATATGATGCTTTACTGATATTAAATTTCTCACAAATCATGAAAAGATTCATGATAAAATCTGTTGAATAAATGGTGAAGAGGATTGATGTTTTTCACTAAGAAAAATTCATAGAAACTTGTAGTCTACTTGCTAAACCAGATGTTCGAAGTCTACTTGTTGAGCCTAAAGATCGGAGTCTACCTTCTGAGCCTAAAATTAGTTGTCTACTTGTTGAGCCTAAAGTTCAGAGTCTACTTGCTAAACCATAAGTTTGTATTCTACTTGCGGAGCCTGAAGTTCAGATTCTACTTGTTGAGCCTGAATTTCAGAGTCTACCTCCTAAGCCAGAAATTCGTAGTCTACTTGCTAAGCCTGAAGTTCGGAGTCTACTTGCTATACCAGAAGTTCAAAGTATACTTGCTGAGCCTGAAGTTCAGAGTCTACTTGCTAAACCAAAAGTTCAGAGTCTACTTGTTGAGCCTGAAGTTCAGAGTGTACTTCCTGAACCATAAATTCGGAGTGTACTTCCTGAACCCGAAATTCGGAGTGTACTTCCTGAACAAGAAATTTGGAGTGTACTTCCTAAACTAGAAATTTAGTGTGTACTTCATGAACCAGAAATTCAGAGTGTACTTCCGGAATCAAAAATTCAGAGTGTACTTCCAGAGCACAAAATTCGAAGTGTACTTCCTGAACCAGAAATTCAGAGTGTACTTGCTGAACTAGAAATTCAGAGTGTACTTCCTGAGAAAGAAATTTGAAGTGTACTTCCTGAACCAGAAATTCGGAGTGTACTTCCTGAACCAAAAATTCGTAGTGTACTTCCTGAACCAGAAATTTGGAGTGTACTTCCTGAGCTAGAAATTCGAAGTGTACTTTGTGATTTAGAAATTCGGAGTGTAATTCATGAAACTGAAATTCAGAGTGTACTTCCTGAACTAGAAATTTGGAAGGACAGTCTTGAGCCCGAAATTCGGAATGATAATCCTGAGCAACATGCTGAGAAATTCAGAATGACAATCCCGAGCAACATGCTGAGAAATTCGTAATGACAATTCTGAGTTCAAGAAAACAAGAATTTCAACTAAGCTTAAATCTCAGAGAAATTTAAGGAGATTTGATGAATTCAAATATAGAAGATTAAATGCGAGACATTTGCAGTGTTTTCTTTTGATATTTAAAGAAGCATGAATGTTTTTAAAGATTCCCGCATTTGTTTTTTGAGTTTCCTATAAATATGTGCTCATATTATTCGCTCATTTTCAACTTTTTACACACACGGAAAAGGCGGAGCACTAGAGAATTATTTTTGAAAAGTTCTTACCATCTTGAAGAAGTTTCCTTGAGTGTTTGAGAAGAAGAGAATCCGGATTTAATATTTAGAGTGAGCATTTGTGTGGAACCATAATTATCTTGCTGAGAAGACTGATTTCAGAATATCAGATTCAAGGAAACCGGATTGAGAATTTGGAGTGAGCATTTGTGTGGAACCATCATTATCTTGCAGAGAAGATCAGTTTCAAAAAATCTGATTCACGAAATCTGATTGAAGATTCAGAGTGAGCACTTATGGACCAGCTTATCAATATTCTTATTCTTGTGTTTGGCTCCTTGTTTCTTTAAGGAAACATTTTAAACTGACGGGAGTCAGTATAATGTTTTCTATCGGGAGATAGAAGGTGTCCAACAGGAGTTGGCACAAGTTGTATTCACTTCTTCATTATAGTTGATTTCCATAGACCCACAGAAGTGGCTATGGAAAAGATGTAGGTTCTCTTATTGAGACTGAACCTTGTAAATCTTGTGTGCCTTTCTTGGTTTTCCTTTCTTTCATGCTTGATTATTTTGCTAAATTTTGATAAGGAAATTAATCTTAACAGGTTGCAAGGGTTAAGTTTTTTAATGTCTTGAAACTTATAAAAGTTAAACAACTGATTCAACCCCCGCCCCCTCTTAGTTTTCATTCGATCCTTGGAACTTCAAAATGCCATCATCTCCACTAACCACTTGGACCACGTGAATCAAAATCAGGGTGGGAAATTAAAAGAATGAGATTATTTGAGTAACAACATGATCTACTTTTACATGAGGTAGGATTCATTGACTTGATGACCCATGCCTATGGATTCATTTTAAAGGAAGGTGAGAGGAATAATCAAGAAAATATTATATACAAAACATTCACTAAACATGAAAAATTCATGATCATAGGCAACCTCTAATCCCACATGATCCATGCTTGAATGTGAGAAAGGAGTGGATGATCTAAAAAACAAATCATCCCCCTTCTGATGGTGTAATATTTTAGGGATAAGGGATAAGAAGAAAGGGATTTAATGCACCCATTCCCTCTCTCTTTTCATATCTATAATAGTCACATCAGACTACCCATCTAGGTATGACCCATGTCGTAAATAAGAGAAATAGTGAAACTTTATGCAAGAAAGGAAAAGGTCTTACTATAGACAAACACCCTAAAATTGGTTCATATTGGAGGATCTCATTCCCTGCTTAAGGGAAAGGTAAGAATGATCCTCACCCTCTTCGCAAAGATCCATATGTTCCTAGTCCTAGTGACAACTAGGGAAGGACATGGTCTTAACCCTCGTATCTGAGACCAAGAATTAATTGACACTTACCCTAGGGTTGGGGACCTCATGGACATCTGAATGAATACTCACATGGACCACAAGGACCCTACCCTTCAGGTAGGACAAGTGAGGGAAACCTGTTACCAAAGAAATTCATACACAAATGGGATACATGTTTATGTGCCTCTTTACATGGTTTGCATATTTGGAGGCTTTAGTGGAGGTTTCAATTTTTCCCTCTTAGAAAAGTGATCCAAATGAAGAGAGGTCCTACCATTGGTCACTTGGAAGATGGTCTGAGATGTGGATTGGTGAGCCAAGGTGGTCTCACCCATGGTATGCCTACACAACCTGGAAGTGCTTTACGTAGGTAGACTTGTGTGATCTGAAGGTACTTTGGGAGACATAATACCATGAAAACAACACTTGGGTGAGTCTTTTCTTAGGGCTTTAAGGGTTAACTCAAGTATTTCTGAAAGTATCTCATATAGGTCCCTAGTTAGGGAAGGGGACCTCATTCTAGTGTTCGTTAATGCTAGGGGAAAGGGTTCATCACACAAGTGTTATATATTTTAGACTCTGGTATGACATTGGTTCCACTACGCCCCTTAATTCACTCTTCTTTCAGTTTTATAAGGTTACCGGTAAGGTTTCCAATGACCTGGGCAAAGGACTAGGGTGACCATAGTGTCAGGTGTTTTTCCAAATTATTTTGCATACAAATGAAGATCTCGAAGTCCTATTTATAGGAAAATATAGGACCCTAGCAGAAGGGACTGGCTCACCCAGGTCGGTTGTGCAGGCTGATGGAAAAGTCCATCATGTAGGTTGATGTGTGATCTGATGTGTAGGTTCATATCACAAGGAAATGCGCAAGTACCCTGTATGCCAAAATTTCTTTGGGGAACCTACATGGAGGGCCTTTACTGAAAGGGTGTGTCCAGTGACCTTTCATCCTTTTCTTTTCTTTTCCATAAGAAGTTTTCCATTAACACCATTTCATCTAAGTGACAAAATAGAGTGTCAACAATCACTCAATGCCTTTCCATAACCATTTTTCCCAATTCCTATCTTTCTTTATTAACATAGTAAAAACCATCCCTTTTTGTTAAATTTATTAAATCATATCCTTCTACATCTGTTTGAAGAGATCTATATTTATTGTTTAAACTGACTCCCACGTCATCATTTATCCACATAGTTCATTTTATGTGTATGCTGATATTTTTGTTCCCTCTAGAAAAACATCCTCTTGATGAGCTCAAATCATGACAATGATTCGGGATAACATTCTTAATCGCCATTAAATCCATAATATTTTTTTCTTGTAATTAATTTTCTTTGTCGAATGTGTCTTCATAGAATTTGGTACTTATGAAACATATGTTATATTTTGAAAACAATAAGTAATGAAATAATATAACTTACAATCTATTGTTTTTTAACTCATAGTCATGTAACAAAATCCCATGTTCATTGCATATTGCCTATGAAATGCCTTCAACTCATCTGTAGAAGATAAATTCATTCCTACCAAAGGAATCAAACATTCCACATTTAAAATTCAACTATATTGTTCAGAACAAAAAAACTCATACTCTAATGAATCATCATTTTATCTTTATTGAAAAACTCATTACCTTCATTTAGTAACACTACCACAGATTGATGCTTTCATAGTGCCATCTTTTATCAGCACTAAACAGAAAGCGCTGAAAAAGGTATCTTTTATCAGCGTTAAAAAAGAATGGATAAAGGTGTACCCTTTATCAATGTTTTTTATCACTAAAATATGAGTATCTTTATTAGCACCCTTGTAAGTGCTATTAATTTTTTAATAAAATAAATTATTAATATATATCAAATTATTATATTTGTATTCAAAAATAATTTTTAATTATAGGAATTAATTATAAAACACTTCTTTTTAATATAAATATGATATATTGATACATATTTTTAATTATTCAAATATATATATATATAATTTTTAATAAAAAGTATTTATAAGATTATAAATAAATATATATATATTTAAATAATTTAAAAATAATAATATTTTTTAAAATAATAAATTTTTTATTATATATATAATTATTCATATTTATATATTAATAAAAGCATATATTATTATATAATTATATATATATATAATTATATATAATTATATAATTATGTAAATTTATTTATAATTGTATACAAATATTTAGAAATATATTTATTTATAATTGGAATTATAAATAAATATATATTAAAATAATTAAGAAATTATAATAAATAATTTTAAATAATATATATTTATTATATTTATAATTATATATACTTATATATTAATAAATATATATAATTATATAAATATATAAATTTATATAAATATACTTATAATTATATATAAATATTTATAAATATTTTTATTTGTAAATATAAATATAAATAAAAAAATAAATATTTATATATATTTAAATAAGTTTATATATAAAAAATTATAAAATTTATATTAGTCAAATGTTTAATAGTTTATTTAAATACATTGATTACCAAACGCGTATATAATTAAAATAAATACAATACATTAATATTTTATTTAAATAATTATATAACATATAAATTAATATATTTAATAGGATATATATTTATATTGATATTAAATAATTTAAAATATATGTACATGTAATAATACATGTATGTATGTGTATTTGTGTATATACATTTGTGTGTGCAGATGTGTATGTGTACATATGGAAGTATCAAATTGACGTAAATCTTACAAATTCATTTTTAATATTTTTGTAATTTATTTAATTTAATTTATGAATTTATTATTATACATTCTTTAATAATTTTAAAAATATATTTAATCAATTTTTAATACTTATTTATAAATATATTTATTTACTATAAATGCATATAATATTTTCAATATAATTTATATGAATAATATTTATTTGTTCTTATTTATTAAGTTTTAACATTTAAAATATGATTGAAATTTATACACTTAACCTATTTAAAATATTTTTAATAATTTTTTAATTTAAATAATTAATAATACAATTATGAAAGAAAATTGTGATGAAGAATATAGTGGAGAACTTCATGGAGATTATTGGTGATTCCTGGATGATTTTGAGATTTTGATCCATGGTGGACCCTCTTGATTGTTATTTTCCTCTCTAAGAAGGTTGTGGTGATGATTGGTGATGAGGTTCAAGCAAGTAAAGCTTCATCGGGTTCGTATGAAATAATAAAACCTGCAGAACAGAACCCACCAAAGATCTCTGATAAATTGAAATGAAATGTTACCAATAATAGGTTTTTCTCTGATATTCAAGATTCCTCGGCTTCCTTACACAAGTGGATTACAAATATTGGGTCAATAAATTTTGTGGAAGAGTACCCTAAAATCTTTGAGGAATTCCTTGAGGAATGATGGTTTTCCCTCCATTCTAAAGTCTTAGTTCCTCATAAGGTTAACCCATAAAGACTTGAGGATTTGAAGAATTGACTACAACACTATTGGGGATTCTATGATTGGAGTCTAATTTCAATCAGTAAGGGTATTTACCACATTGTTATCCCTTCAAAAGAGATTAAATTTCCCTCTTGGAGTTTTGGACCGATCTTTCTTAAACACAGTTTTCTCACCATATAAGAATGGGATCCCCTTTTTGATCTGCATTAATCTAGGAAAACTACTATTAAATCTTGCATTTCAATTAGAGGACAAAATTAGTTCTTCTAGCACCAATCGATTTTGTGGGAAGTCACCTCGGCAGTGGGGATGCTGATCCAAATTGATAAGGAGATCCAGAGAGATCAATATGGTCATTTCACTAGGGGTTTGGTATAGATTTATCTATACCATGATCTTATTTAAATTGTATTACTAGTAGTGGGTGATTTCAATTTAGAGCTATTGGTTTAATTCCAATGGCTGCCCGAGTTCTATAGAAATTGATTATCCATTGGAAACTCTTTTGAGCAGTGTCATAAGAACATGAAATGATCTCGATGTAATAAATTTGATCATGATTCTGCTCACTATAGGTATAAGAAAACCATTGGGGAAGAACAAACAGTGGGAAAACCTAGACCCATGAAGGGAAAGACAATCTACCAATAGAAGAAAGGAGATGACCCTTCTTTTAATTCACATAATGATGGAAGACACTCTTTTGTGGATGTTGTTAATAAGGGGGTTGTGAATTCTAGGTCCGAAATTCCTATCGAGTCTGGTATGGCTCTTTATGGTGTGAGTCCTTTACATGATAATATGAATAAGAATTTACGAGTTTTTTCCACTTTTGATGAACATGACTTGTGGGGATAGGTTGTTAAAAACAAGACTTCCAGTGACCATGATACTGGATAAAAAAAATGGGGGCATGCAATGGCGCATCACCTTTTCTTGATTTATGGGATTATATTTTCGATGTCAAGGAGAAGTATCAGTTGATTCATGAGGCTGATGCTTAAGAAGAGGTTGACTACAAAATTAGTTATGAGGTATCTATTTTTGCTATAATAAAAGGCAAGGCCAAGGAGGTGGACAAGGAGGGATTTCAAATGATTATTCCTAGATTGCATACGATTACATTTTGTATGAATAAATGAGGTGATTTTGTGGATTTCTCTACTGATAGTCCAGCTGCTCGCGCTTCATCAACAGTGGCTCCTTTAGGCAATCAAAGTGAGGCAGTTACTATTAGGGATTTTATCACTAAGGTGGTGGTTGGTTCAGGCAAGAATAACCCCCGCCTTCATCCAATGTTAATGAGTGTCAAGTGAAAAAATATCAAGATATTAATTGTTTTTCTGTAAATAGAGGAAATTATCCAAGGGATTAATCTATAATTCATCCTAAAGTTTAGAACTCTGGTATGTTAACTCATCACCATTTTGTGATGATAAAGAACCAAATGATAATACAATCAATGTTCATTCCATTGAAGATGATGCTACACTTAAATCTTCTAATCAAAAGATTGGGAAAAAGAATACGAATCCACATGATACATTGGGCAATATACATGTTAATACAAAAAACTTTTTTGGTGTGCTTTATTTCCTTAATGGTGAAGAGGATACTAGTGAGGATATACAAGCAGATGAAGTGCAAAACCTTTCTAAGAAACAGAATGCCTCTTCTGCAGGCATTGAAGATCCAAAAGATCAGCAGCAGACTCCTATAAAGAATGAAAAATCTGAATTGCAGAGGGATGAACCAGAAATGACATGGAGTCACATTAAGCCTTGGAAATGGGGTCATCATCCAAAGAGTCATGGCCAAGGGAATGGTCATATTTATTAAGATACTAAAAAAGATGAAATGCAATCAATGTTTCATTCTGACTTGGATGGAACTGACACTAAAAGCCTCCTGCATCAAGCGGAAGGCTTGAGAGAGTGTTATTCCATTGGTCATATTCATGGGAACGGTTGGGGAATTGATTGGAACGCCTTGTAGGATGAAGAACATATGATAGGGATAATAATTTGGAAATAAATCGGTCTTTGACTTTTGTTGATGAGGGAAACAATGTATTGTATGACCCCAAATTCTCTTTTCTATGCTTTCTTGATTTTTCACTTTAATAAAAGGGATTTTTCCTTGATTTAAAAAAAATATATAAATATATAAATATATATAATTTTTTAAAATAAGTATTTATGAAATTATAAATAAATTAATATATATTTGAATAATTATAAAATTATAACAAATATTAAAATAATAAACATATTTATTATATTTATAATTATATATTAATATATATATTTATATAAATATATTTATAATTATATATATACATTTTAAATATATTAATTGATAATTATAATTATAAATAAGTAAATACATATTTAAATAATTATAAAATTATAATAAATATTTTTAAATAATGAAGATATTTATTATATTTATAAAAATATTTTTACTAAAAATAGTTTTGACCATGGGTGTTTCCCCATGATTCCCAAAACATTATTAAAAAAAGTAAAGAGCAAAGAAACAACAATGAGGCACAAAAGTTACCCCAAATACAATCGTGTCTCACAAGTTCCCAAGGAAGGTCAGATCCGATGTCCCCCAAAAAAGCCAAACCCAAAATCCAACGAAAACTAGCAAAAATCCAATCTTGGAAACAAGATCAAAGCCCCACTAAATCCCAAGCAGCCACCGTAACCCACCTCCCGAGAAGTCCCCTGCTCACCCCAATCCCATACATCGTCGTGCCATGATTCATTAGACTCTACCCCAAGTACGTTGCCCTCAGCATCGCCACCCATTTTTTGTCCATGCACCGTCACTTCAATTTTAGATTTGCTCACATTGGAGTCCCATACCACAAATGTCCAGAGTGGGCAAAGATCACCACAGTTGTCTGTATCCCATGCCACTGATGGTCACCGTGAGAAACTCACAAGCACCCGCGCAAGCCGCTCAAGACTCCCGCACAAGATCTAATCGACAAAGGGCCAATGATTGTTAACCCATTTGTAGGCTGGTTCATATGAGCGGGTGTCTACCACTGCACTCCTGCTATCACAATAAGCGTCAGGCTGTCACTATCCCCCATCTTTGATGCATCCTTGTTATTGCCAAAACATTTCCACCAAAGTCATCCTACATCCTGAGCTCAACTCTTGCCACCACATCTTAAGGTTGTCTCAATCAAGTGATCAAGATCACCACCGGCTTGCTTCATAGCATCTTGTAACCATCTGCACAGCGTCACTGACATGCTTCTGGCATCTGATGGAAAGCCCGCCACGGGTAAGGAAGATCACAACCCAAAATCGCTGCTCCCCAACATAGTTGCGGACACCGAAATCACCGGCTAGTATCCAAGAAAATTGCCTCCACCGTGTGCCAGGAACCGTCCACCCAGACCCTACCGTCGGGCTTTCCATCAGTTCGAGGCATCATCACCTCCCATGTCACTAGAAGGTCACCGCCCACGTCCCTGTCACCGGGAGAACCATTATTAGCGGACTCCACTTCCAACCTATGTCCACTCCAAAATGAAAACCGATATTACTGGCCATGCGACTCCCAAATCCTCCAAACCTTTCGACACATAAGAGTGGTTTCATCATCTTCCTCCCCAAATCCTCCACAAAAAACGGTGTGAGCATATGATTTTCCACTAGCAGCAGACATCTGATAATTGCTGAAAACACCATCATCTCTACTTGGGTGGATTGGTGCCAGAATGTGGCCATGAGATTGAAGAGAGAGGGTCTCTCCATCCTTGTTAGAGAAGCTGTCCATCCACCTTTATATATTTATAATTATATATAAATCATTTTAAAATATATTTATTAAAATTTATAATTATAAATAAATGAATATATATATATATATATATATATATTTAAATAATAATAAAATTACAATAAATATATATATTAATTTTATAAATATATAAATTTATGTAATTATAAACAAATATATAACTATATAAATATATAAATAGTCAAATATATTTATAACTATATAAAAATATTTATAAAAATATCTATTTATAATTATAATTATAAATATAAATATATATTTAAATAATTATAAAATTTTAATGAATATATTTATAAATATATACAAATATTTATAAACATATTTATTTATAATTATAATTTCAAATAAATATTTATATATATATATATATATATTTATTTATCATATATATAATTTTATAAATATATATAATAATATAAATAAATTATTAAGATTAGATTTTTATCAGTGATTTTTTGGAACTGATAAAGAAACCCCTTTATTAGTGCCAAGAAAGTGCTAATGAAGAGTAGTTTTATCTGCATTTTCTAATTTTACACAGTCAAAACTACTCTTTATCAGCGCTTTTTGGAAAGCACTGATAAAAGCCTTACTCGATATTATAAAAGAACCCTAACCGGATGTCTTATCTCTTGGACGCCTCAAGATCTTGCATAACACCTCTACTTCCGTTCCACTACTTTACGGAACCCTACTCTTGTCGCCACCACCACTCTCACTGACCCTACTACAGCTACGCCGCCACTCTCATCAAACCCTACTCCCACCATCACCATTGCTCTCGCTGAATTACACTACTACTATACTGCTTCTCTCACCAAACACTACTCTCTCTATCTCCATCAATCTCATTCTAAATCTATGGTATGCGACGAACCACTACACCCCATCACACCCCTGAACCACATCACCCCACCTCTTACCAAATCACAGTGCCCCTTCTTGCCTATTTCCCACATGAAATGCGTACTATCATGGAATGAGTTGTATTAAGTTATGTTCTTAGTGTTTTTTAAAATAATATCTATAAGGAAGATTCAAACATTTATTCTAATTAATCCTTTAGCATTATCCAAAGAATAGAAGTTGCTGATATTTTAGGTATTAGTTAACACTCCTCTTTATTTGATTTTATGTAATAGAGAGTTCATATTTGTTTTCCCTTGTAAATAAAATATTAAACAATATATTGACCTAATGGGAGTCATTCCTACATTTATAATTTATCATTTTGTAATTATCAATTGAAAAATAATAATTATTTATCCTAATGGGAGTCATTCCTACATTTATAATAATTATTTTTCTTTTAATTTGTACCATTGACAATTAAAAATTATTAAATATCAATCCATTGAAAAATTAGTAGGGGTGAAATTAATATTAGAATGATGAGTAATAAAATATCTCTTCCTTATCAATTTAAATAATTGATACATTAAATGTATACACTTTTGAACTAGAGTAGTGTATCTATTAATTATGGTCTTAGATATATACTAGCATTAAAAAACTATTGTAAAATTTTCCAGTCGAATCCATATTGAAATCTTAGTTCTTATAATATGGAATAACTCTAGGTATTCCTAAATCCCTCCACAAAACATATATTGATAATGTGTGTTAGTTTTATTATCAAATTAAACCCTTATTTCTTAAACAAACATAATTAACTTTTGAAGTTGGGAAAAATGCCTAGTAATTTATTTATCGATCATTGTACCATATGGAATAATCATTGAAAATACTATAGAAGTATGATTAATCATATCCCTATTATCATGATTCTAAATATTCTGAATAGTGGATTATATCTCCTTTATTAACATGCTAAGAGTGAATTTTACTTCAAATATCCATTTAAATTTCATCTGAAAGATCTATACACTAAGATCATATACATCCAATGTTTGAGAAGGCATTATATGATGTACTAAATCAATTATAATACAATATTTGTGAACAATAGTCAAAACACGTACTAATTCAAACTATATAATAATTTGAACAAGTGGTGAAATTGTCCCTCAAATATCTATATCTTTAAAACATATTTTTTATTATACATTTTATAGAAAATAAATAGAAACTACAATTGATATAGATGGTTCTCTATGATTTAGTGAAATTCTCATGCTCAATGAAGTATTGGGATCTCCCAAAGAGGGAAATATAGGACAATTTTCCCCTAAGTTGTTTCTTCTCCATCGTTATAAAGTATTTAATATTTAATGAAACTTTTATTTTGTAAATTTTCTCTAGATAGATTACATAGTATGTCAGTTCCCATTCTCTTTAAATCTAAGATTCAAAGAAGAGTCCTCACCCTAAGGCGTATATCCCCAACCTTCTCATTGAAAACAATTTATTTATACTATTTTTCCTCTACTTATAAATTTTATGTTTATTCTCTAATAATAGAATATGTTGTGTAATCACTTACATTGGAATCCAAATAATTTTGATCATATATATTTATATCAACTAGTTCTGCATGTTCACTACTACAAATACGGATTTTATCAGTGCTAAAAATGGCCGTTATCAGTGCTAGAAAAAGCGCTGATAAAGCCGGCGAAGATAGGGAAATGTAATAAACTAGTCCTAATGTCACTTCAATAGGATGAAGAGAAATAATATAAAAAAATTGATGGAATAGTGTCAAAACAAGCCAAATCATTTGAATGAAAACTTGCAGAAGATAGTATCTCTTTAATACCAATGATACAGGGGTAAAACTCTACAATATAATAATATAAAATATATTTTCTGTCACGACCCGTCCCCCGGGGCTCGTGCCATGACTACCCCAAACCCGCCTTCCATAGGTCAGGGGCTGACTATAAGCACCAAAAGCGTAAATCTCTAATAATGGGAATAAATTGCCTTTATAACCTAAAACGCACATAACATAGTACAAGATGGAAGAAAAACACTATGTAAAACTATATAACAAAGTGTACTGAATGTAAATGGGTTCCAGAAATACAAGTCCAACTGTAAGGTACAAGAAACTAAAAATACAAGTACTGGAAAAAGGGAAAATAGATCATGGATCGTCCACCAGGAAATCCTACCTAAAGGGTAGGTACATATAACCTCCACAACAATCCACGTCTTCCCGTCTCCTCCGTTTACCATTACGTTGTGTGGTCCACTTTCGGGTACCGTCCAGTCCTGGTACACTTATCCTCAGTCAGCACTGTCTGTCGTCTGCATTAAAAAAATGAGGTGTGGGCATAGCCCGTGTAGGAGTGAGTATAACGATACTCTGTAGGGTCCCTAAGACCCTCATGGTCTCACAAAATCCAACAAGGATAAACCAAAATGTTTGAAATCATTACATAATCCCACTTAGGTATATGCCCATACATATACCTAAGTTATCAAGTAATCCATCTCAATCATGAGCTAAACACAAAAGTTACCGACTCAGCTCACACAGGTATACAACTTTTGTAGAGAGTTAGAGATGATTATATGTAGCCACTAAATCATCTATTTTTTCGAACCCACATAGGATCCAGGAACACAAATAAGAACTGTCGAACCCACATAGGATCCAGGAACATCAATCAGAGCTGTCGAACCCACACAGGATCCAGGAACAGTAATCAGAGCTGTCGAACCCACACAGGATCCAGGAACAGTAGTCGGAGCTGTGGAACCCACGTAGGATCCAGGAACAGTATTCGGAGCTGTCGAATCCATGTAGGATCCAGGAAAAGTAGTAGGAGCAGTTGAACCCACGTAGGATCCAAGAATAGTAATCAGAGCGCAACCAGCCATAGGGTTTCCACAAGTCACGCTTGATTCCGGGAGTGTCTCCTCCTCAATCCAACTTTCGATGCATAAACTTCCACAATTTCCCAAGTTGGTGTATCAAAATGATCCGTCCAGCCATAAGATACCCAACGCAACAGACGGCGTGTCAGTCGGACGTCCGGTCTGAGAGTTATTGGCATTTTCGTTCTGAGGTCCCGATTGGATTTACATTCTATCCAACCCGGCCATACCCCAACTATTTCCAAACATCAAGTGGGGTATAAAAAAAGAACAGTCTCCTTCCAAGGTTTTTGTCACCGCAGACAGTTCGTCAATCGGACGCCCATAGCTCAAGTTACGGGCAAAAGAGTAGAAATAGGTCAAGCGGGTCCGGGTCCGGTCCGGTCATGTACGACCAACCCATCCTGGACCAGGCTCCAACTCGGTCTGTGAGCGCGGCCCAGCCCCATGCGGGGTCCACCCGCACTGGTTCTGGCCCATGCGGGGCCGGTGGCTGGCGGGACATGGGGTCCGCCCTAGCCGCGTCCAGGGGGGAGGCCGCGCCCCTAGGATTCCCGAACGACTTAGCCATTTGGGGGGAAACAAAACCAGTGCCACATGGCGCCGGTCCGCATCATGTGGGACCCCCATGGTGGGTCCCGCTCCTCCCGGCTGGCCGAGTGGCCTACCACCTCACACACGACGCAGTTGAGCCGCGCCTCCTCCAGCGACCCAGCGACTCCGGCCGCCAGACCTTCTTGCCACAGCTAAGGCCGCTGCCCCCTTTTGCTCCACCGCGCGGCGCCTTCCCCGACAACCTGGAAGCTCGAGCCGCTGGTTTTCTTCACGGTTGGCCTTGCGCCGGCTGCCCCTGCATCGCCGCGGCCTATCAGCCACAGGCTACTCCTCCGACAGCATGGTTGTGTTGTCGCCGTCACGCGGTGATGTTCGTCGGTTCCATCCACCAGTGAACTTTCCGCAGGTCACCAGACGAGTTTTGGTGGCCCGATTCTTGTTCCAGAATTAGCCGTTCACTCCACGGGACGTTGCCTTCGATCTGCAAACATTGCTGATGAGAATCGCTCATCCCAGTCATGCCGCATTTAGCATCAAATTCCATAAAGAAGGTGGAGGGGTCGGGCTGTGTTTGTTCAGCCCGCACCCTCCGCGTTAGGGTGATAGCATGCGGCTTCAATTCTTAATCCTTGAAGTAAAAAAGAATAATGTGCAACAATTAACAAAGCTTTAACCCCTACCATTGTTCGTTGTTCGTTGACGGAGTCTCGGGGAAGAAGATGGTGTTTTCGTCGTTCGTTGTGTCCGCCACACACTTCCATTCCAAGCTCGTGTGACGGTTTGTTGACGACAATGAGGAGGGAATATTGGTCGAAGACGTCCCACGTCGAAGGGGGTTCCGAGGAAGAAAGTCAAAGATGATCCATGTCAAAATTCTTCATTGGAAGAATGCATTCTTCATTCTTCGTGGGCGAGAGATTTTCTCCCTAAGCTCTCTCCTTTCTCCCAAGCTCCACTAAAAGGAAAATGACATCCCAAAATAATGGATTAAGTTAATATATTATTTAATTGTTGGAACTAAATTCAAAATGGGTGGATTAATTAAATGTTAATGATTTGGAACATTAAGTGTTATGGGAGTTGAAAAGGCTCCCCTACACTTAATGGAAGGTGGATGGTTTCTCCCCATTAAATGGGAGTTTCAAGTGGTTTAACCCTGGGTGGTCCCCGCAACAATAAACAAGAAGAGGAGGTTTAGTCTTCTTATGGGCCCCACCTCCATAACTTCTCATGGGAGGTTACGGTGTGGTGTTCCCCACCAATAACCTCTACATGGAGTTTTTAACTAACGAATAACAATAAAGTTTTACATAGCCTTATTTTTATTTAATTCTTTCACTAAAAACCCAAAAACTAACTCTTATTTATGACTATTTTTCGTCGAGTTGAAAGTCTTCTTAAGATAATTTCAGCACTACGAGTTCAACGGTGCCCTCAGATTTCAATTCCGAGCACTGGTTCAAAATTTATAAAAACTAGATCGTATGTTTACTGAACGCACCTGAACAAAACTTCATAAATTGATTTCAGGCACACCGGGCCTTGGAATCACGTGCCTTCAATTTTCACGAACTCGTAAAAAAATTTTATATTTAAGAAAAAAATACATGGAATTTATAGGTCTTTACATTCTACCCACCTTAGGGATTTATGTCCCCATAAGCAACAACTTGAACTAAGGGAATAAGTGGGGGTACTGAGCACGCATCTGAGCCTCCCGCTCCCATGTGCTCTCCTAGAGGTTCTCGTGCTTCCAACGAACGCACACCAGAGGTATCGACCATCCACATAGGACCTGCTCTTGTAGATCCTCAATCTCCACTAGAACCTCCATAAATGTTTCCCCATCGTCGATGTCCAGCTCTCCATGGTCAATGATGTGAGAAGGGTCATGAACGTATCTCCTCAACTGAGATACATGGAAGGAATCATGAACTCGGTGAAACTGAGGTGGAGGACCTAAGATTTATGCCACCTCACCAACTCTACCGAGGACCTAAAAAGGTCCAATGAATCTCAGAGATAACTTTCCACCTCATACAAATCTCTATAAACCACGTCGAGGTGAGACCCGTAGAAAGACGTGGTTTATAGAGATTTGGATGATCTAAACCTTCTCCGTAGTAGCTCATATCATCTTTGGTCCCACTAGTGTTGACTCCCTAGGGTCATTCCAACACAAGGGTGATCTACAAGGTTGACCGTATAACACCTCAAAAGGTGTCGTCCCAATGGTGGAGTGATAAATGTTTTTGTATGAAAACTCCACCAAAGGTAAGTGATACTCCCCGTTGTGATCAAAGTCGAGGACAGAAGAACGTAGCATGTCCTTGAGGTCCTGAATGGTCTGCTCAGTCTTGTCATCCGTCTGAGGATGGAAGGCGGTGCTCAGACAAAGTTGCGTCCTGAAAGCCTCCTACAAACCCTTTTATAGCCAGAAAGTAAACCATGCATCACAATTGAAGACAATAGAAGAAGGTAATCTATGTAGCCGCACAATCTTCTACACATAGAGGTGTCTCAATCTTTCTACTGAACCCTGATCTCTGATCGGTAGGAAGTGGGCCGACTTGGTGAGTCGTTCGATGATCACCCAAATCGATTTGTGATCCCTGGATGTACATGGAAGTCCAGTCATGAAGTCAATGGATATCCCATCCCAATTCCACTCTGGGACCTCTAAAGGCTGAACCAAGCCTTCTGGTACCTGGTGCTCTACCTTCACTTGCTGACAAGTGAGGCACCGAGAGAAAAACTCTGCAACTGCTTTCTTCATCCCCGACCACCAGTGATGTCGCCGGAGATGCTGGTACATCTTCGTCACTCCTGGATGTACAGTTAGAGGGGATGTGTGGAATTCCCTCAACACATCCTCTAAAACTGATACTAGCACTATATTACGTCCTCTAATGAGGAATACGTGCCCCCCACCTTTAGAAAATCCATCAGGTTCATGCCCTGTGAATATTTGAGCACATCGTGTCTCACAGTCTGTGTCCCCACACTACACCTCCATGACTCACTGAAGGAGTGGGGGTGTGACTGCGAGAGACTGTAGGAAAGATGCTCCATATCTATCCACAAAGGATGTCTATAAAGCGGCTAGCTGCTCTGTCACTTCACCTAATAGCTATATACCAGAAATCCTACTGAGTGAATCAGCAACAACATTACCCTTCCCAGAAGTATATACTATCTCAAAGTCATAGTCCTGGAGGAACTCAAGCCATTGATGCTATCTCCAGTTCAGGCCCTTCTAAGAGAAGATATAACAGAGACTATGGTGGTCCGAGTACACCATGAAACGCTTTCCCATCAGATAGTATCACCACATCTTCAAGGTGAAGATCACTACTGCTAACTCTAGGTCATGGGTAGCATAGTTCTGATTGGGCTGTCTCAGCTGTCGAGAACCATATACGAACCCTGCTCTCTCCTACATCAGGACACACCCAAGTCTGGTCCCTGATACGTCACAGTAGACTACGTACCCTATGCCTTCCTCTAGAAGCCTCAAGATGGGGGCACTAGTCAGCCTCTCCCAAAGCTCCTGAAAGCTCTGATATCATTTCTCCGACCACACGAAGGGTTTCACTTCATTCCTCAAGACTAATAGAGGTTCTGTAACTCAGGAGAAGTCTAGAAAAAATCTCCGGTAGTAACCAGCCCAACCCAGGAATCTGCGTACCTTCATCACACTCCTGGGTGGCTTCCAAGCAAGTACTGCCGCAATCTTTGCTGGAGTGTTGGTTATGCTAAAAGGCATAACCATGAACTCATAGTGACTGTACCGACATGTAAAGGTCGTCTTCTGCACATCCTCATCTCAAACTCTGATATGGTGATATCCTGATCTGAGGTTTATCTTCGAGAACCACCATTCTCCCTTCAACTGATCAAAGAGGTTGTCAATCCTTGGGAGTGGGTACTTGTTCTTCATAGTCACCTGGTTCAGGCGACAATAGTTGAAACAAATCCTCAGGCTCCCATCCGCCTTTATGGTGAACAGATTTGGGGATACCCCAGGGGAAACACTGGGCCGAATGAATCCCTTCCCCTATAAGTTATCTAGCTGTACCCGTAGCTCTCGAAGCTCTGTGGGAGCCATCTAATACGCTAGTGTAGATATCGGTGCCATCCTAGGGAACATGTCAATGTAAAAGTCCACCTATCTATGAGGAGGTAGTCCTGGGACATCATTAGGGAAAACATGTGCATATTGGTCCACCACTATAGGGTAGCTTGGACTCTCCACATAAACTACACCAAGGTTTAGGCATGCCAACTGATGAGTGATCGGCTGCACCCTCCTCCGAGTAAGTTTGTCCTGCGCTGCAAAGGCTCACTTCACGCCGGTGAAGGTTAACATGGTTCCATCTGTATGGAAACATCATACATTGCACCTAATATAGTCAATCTGAGCATGGACTATAGATAACCAGTACATACCCAAGATGATGCCATAAGGCCTCGACGCCGCTACTAGGAGATCCCAGCCGAAGATCTCGCCTACTAGATTAATCTCACACTGCCAGCACCAATGCGTAATCATTGAATCTGCTTCTGTAGGAGTCTCTAGACCTAAGTATTGAGCCAACGACTCCGTCAAAATCTCCGAGCTCTGAACGAAGGCAGTGGCAATGAAATAGTGACAGGCACTTGTGTCTATAAGTACTGCAGCTATGGTGGAGTATACACTGATCGTACCTCGAATCATCTCCAAAGAGCCATGATCATATGCCTCAGCTGCCTGGATCTGAGCTCTCCCATATCCACCTGCTCCCTATGGTCGCAGTGGACCTCCTGGTGGTGGTGGTGGTAACATATCAAAACATCATACACCGCCAATTGCATGACCAACTCCTCTACCACGTCTACATGCACCCTGCGGATCGCCTCAATCGAACCTATGCTTCTACCTGGGAGGTTCCTCAACTATCTGTCGATCATCTGAACGGCGGTTGGGATAGTCACGAGCCATGTGACCCTATCCGCCGCAAGTGAAACATTTCATGTTCCTCATATGACTTGCTTCGTCTTGTGTGCCTCACACAACCGAACCCGAGTCTTGTGGTTGTCCACCGGACGATCTAGTCTGCTTGGATCTTTGTGACATCTTTCTACTGCCAGCTATAAAAGATTCCGCTATGTGACGCCTGATGGTGGGTCTCACTGTTGGTGACTGCTCAGTAAGGAAAATACCCACTAAGATGGCTCACTCCAACACCCCTGCTAACGTCGGGATGATGAGGGAGATCATCAAAGACTTGATATCTCTCATGAGCCCCTGCTCAAAGGTCCGGTCCCTAAAGAATGGGTCCCACACCATATCTATGGATGAGCGCGAGAGCTCGGTGAACCTCGCTGAGTACTGTGCCCCCGTCATGATGCCATGCTGTTGATGAAGTATCTCTTATACCCGTGCTGCACGTAGGGTGGCTAGGATAAACTCCACCTGAAATAGGCTCTCGAAGCCTGCCCAAAGTAGTGTCGCCTCGTCATGCACCTGGAGCATAAGGCTCCACCATCTGCCTACTGCTTCCTGAAGGAGACTCATGGAAAGGATCAACATAAGGTCAGATGGTGTCCCTACCAGTCTAAAGACTCTCACCATAGCCTCCATCCAATCCTCAGATACCTGCAGGTCCTTCTCGCCCCTATACCTGGGCGGCCTCTAGTGCTGGAACTCGTGCAATGCGCTCTGGCGGCGTGCACTCTCTGGTGATGGGTCTTGTGGCATCGGTGGCCCAACAGGTAGGGGTACCGTTGGATCCTCCACTGTGATATGGCCCCTACCCAAGGCCTCTTCACTCGGTGAGCTACCATCTCGTACAAAGTCTAGAACCCTGGCTAGCTGTCTGGATGGGGGAATCCTGAAAAGAAACAGGTGCGCCATGGTCAAAAAGTTAAACCTGGTGAGATGACTCAAGGGATCACAAAAAAACTCTTCAAAACACACACGCAATCAGTGTTTTTGTGCACTGAGTCAGAAATCAGAAGTCAGGGTCCTGGTGTATGGATACATCTGCCGTCACACCAACATTGGACTCCATGAACTGAAAACCAAACCCAGTACCCTTAACACTATTGATTCACAGAAAAGATCAGAGTCCAAAGTTATGTGGTAGAACCAACTCTTCTGATACCAATTTGTCACGACCCGTCCCCTGGGGCCCGTGCCATGACTACCCCAAACCCGCCTTCCATAGGCCAGGGGTTGGAGACTAGAACCAAAGTCGTAAATCCATAATACTGAGAAAGAATTGACTTTAAAACCTAAAAATGAACACAACAGAGTACAAGATGGAAGAAAAACACAAAGTAAAACTGTATAAAAAAGTGTACTGAAAGTAAAAGGGGGGTCGGAAATACAAGCCCAACTATAAGTTATAAGAAACCGAAAATACAAGTACTGGAAAACGGGAAAACAACTCCTGGATCATTCGCCGGGAAATCCTACCTGAAGGGTAGGTACAGATAGCCTCCACATCACTCCACATCCGTTCGTCTCATCAGTGTAATATTACGCCGTGTGGTCCACCTCTGGGAACCGTCCAGTCCAGGTAAACTCATCCCCAGTCAGTAATGTCCTTCTTCTGCATCCAACACAACGAGGTGCGGGCCTAGCCCATGCAAGGGTGAGTATAACGATACTCAGAAGGGTCCCCGAGACCCTTATGGTATCACAAAATCCAGCAAGGATAAACCAAGAGGTATGAAATCAACTGATAATCCCACTTAGGTATCTGCCCATACATATACCTAAGTCATCAAATAATCCATCTCAATCATGAGGTAAAAACAAAAGTCACTGACTCAACTCACACAAGTATACAACTTTTGTAGAGAGTTAGAGATGATTAGATGTAGCCACTAAGTCATATATTTATTCAAACCCACACAGGATCCTAAAATAGAAATCAGAACTATCGAACCCACACAGGATCCCAGAATAATAATCAAAGCTGTCGAACCCACACAGGATCCAGGAATAGTAATCGGAGCTGTCGAACACACACATGATCCAATAACAGTAGTCAGCGCTTTCGAACCCACGCAAGATCTAGAAACGGTAGTCAGAGCTCTCAAACCCACATAGGATCCCGAAATAGTAGTCAGAGCTGTTGAACCCACATAGGATCCAGGAACAGTAGTCAGAGCGCTGCCAGCTACAGGGTTTCCACAAGTCATGCTTGATTCCAAGAGGGTCTGCTCCTCAAGCCAAGTGTCGATACATCAACATACCCAAAGTCACAAGTTGATGTGTCAAAAATATCCATCCATCCATAAGATACCCAATGTTACAAAAAATGCATCAATCAGACGCCAGGTCTGAGAGTTATTGGCATTTCCATTCCGAGGGCCCAGTTGGATTAACATTCGATCCAACTTGGATGTACCCCAACCATGTCCAAACCTCGAGTGGGGTATACCAAAAGAACCATCTCCTTCCAAGGTTTATATCACCATAGATGGTTCGTCAATTAGATGCTCGTAGCCCATGTTATGGGAAAAAGAGTGGAAATAGGTCAAGCGGGTCTCGGTCCGGTCCGACCAAGTCCGCGAGTCCGACCTGGTCTGCGGGGGTGGCCTGGCCCACGCTGGGTCCGGCCCACATGAGGCCCATAGCTCAAGGCCCGTGGGGTCTGACCTATCCACATCCAGGGGGTGCTCCCCTGGATTCCCGAACGGCTTAGCCGCTCCAGGGAAAACAAAACCAGCACCATGTGGCGTCGGTCCGCGTCACACGGGACCCACACGGTGGGTCCCACTGCACCTAGCTGGATGAGTGGCCAGCCACCTCACACACTGCGTGGTTGCACTGCGCCTCCTCTGGCGACCCAGCGGCTCGGGCTGCCAGTCCTTCGCACCGTGGCCAAGGCCGCGACCCCCTTTTTCTCCACAGAACGGCGCAGTTGCACCGTACCTTCCCCGATAACCCATTGGCTCGAGCCGCCAGTTTTCTTCACAGCCAGCCTTGCTCCGACTACCGTTGCACCGCTGTAGCCCGTCGGCCACGGGCTACTCCTCCGGCGTCGCAGTTGCACCGCCGCCGTCATGCGGTGACGTTCGTCGGTTTCATCCGCCGGTGAATTTTCTGCGGGCACCAGATGAGTTCTGGTGGCCCGATTCATGTTCTGGAAGTAATTGTGCACTCCTCAGGACATCTCCTTCGATCCGAAAACATTGTTGACGAGAATCACTCATCCCAGTCTCATGCCGTATTTAGTTTCAAATTCCACAAAGAAGGCGGGGGGGGGGGGGGGTCATGTTTGTTCGTTCCGCACCCTCCGAGTTAGTGATATAGCATGCGGCTTAGATTCTTAATCCTTGAAGTAAAACAAAGAATATGAAACAATTAACAAAGCTTGAACCCCTACCTTTGTTCATTGTTTGTTGATGGGGTCACAGGGAAGAATACTGTGTTTTCGTCGTTCATCACGTCCTCCACACACTTCCAATCCAAGCTCGTGCGTCGATTTGTTGACGATGATGAGGAGGGAAGATCGGTCAAAGATGTCCCATGTCAAAGGGGGTTCCAAGGAATAATGTCAAAGATGCTCCACGCCGACATTCTTTATTGGAAGAACATGTTCTTCGTTGGTGAGATATTTTCACCCTAAGCTCTATTCCTTCTCCCAAGCTCCACCAAAAGACAAATGCCAACCCAAAATAATATATGAAGTTAATCTATTATTTATATGTTGGCACTAAATTCACAATGGGTGGATTAATTAAATTTGAAGGATTTCTCACATTAAGTGTTAGGGGAGTTGAAGAGGCTCCTCTACAATTAATGGATAGTGGAGGGTTTCTCTCCATTAAAGGGGAGTTTCAAGGGGTTTAACCCCGAGTGGTCCCCACCACAATAAACATAAAGATGAGGTTTAGTCCTTGGGTGGGCCCCACCTCAATAACCTCCCATGGGATGTTAATGTGTGGTGGTCCCCACCTCCAACCTCCACATTGAGGTTTTAACCAACTAATAAAAATAATGTTTTACACAACCTTAGTTTTATTTAATTCTTTCACTAAAAACCCAAAAACTAACTTTTATTTCCAACCATCTGCCGTCGAGGTGAAAGTATTATTAAGTGAATATTGGCGTTGTGAGTTCAACGGTGCCCTAGAATTTCAATTCCAAGCACCGGTTCAAAATTTATAAATACCCGCTCTTGCATTTATTGAACGTACCAGAACAAAACTTCAGAAATTGATTTCGGGCACACCGGACATCAGAATCACGCGCCGTCAATTTTCACTGACTCGTAAAATTCCCATGTATTTAAGAAAAAAATTTCCATGGAATTTCCAAGTCTTTAAATTTTCATTCCATTCATTACTTATTCCTTTTTGTCTTTTTGTGAAACATTGGATACTCATTGCAGTCAATTTAGATACTCTAAAGATTTATATTTTTGGTTCACTGCATGGATACCCAACAGACCGACCACACATAATGACATTTTTTAAATTTTAATACACTATATCCAAAATTTTGGAACTAAAATTCAAGTTATAAATTTTATACTATCTTTTAATTATAACTATGTTATGATAGGGTGTTGTTTACATATCGTGAAAATCATGGCATGTAGAAAATCCATGCGCAAAAGGAGCTTGTCAATTTCTACAAGTGGAAAGTATTAGGGTATATATAATAAGATTTCACTATCCAAACAAATATAAAAATTATTTATTTTTCTCAATATTTATGCAGTTTCCGATACAAAACAAAATTGAAAATATTTTGGTTATTATTTTTTGTAAATTTATGAGAGATATCATATACCATCAACAAACTAGTATCCCCGAAGAGGCATTTTAGGACATAATTACTATTTTATTTAAAATATTTATTTATCCTTTGTGTATTTATATATTTCTGGTACTACTATGACTATCAAAAATCCTTCCACTCATAATAAAAAATATATTTATTTAGGAATGAATAGGTAACATACTTGATGGAAGAATGTACACATGTATCATGAAGATGTGACTTCATACTTATTATTTTGTTCATTTTCTCATCCATAAATTTAATTTAATATTTTATTTACTCATCATTTATATTTGATACTTCTATTTGTCAATTTTTAAATAGATCATAATGAATTGACCTTGTATAATATTGGAAATCAAAAATATAAATAAAAAAAATGACAACAAGAAAATAAATAAAAAATGTATATAATCAGCCACACCTCAATACGATACATAGTGTGATTGATATGAATCATAAAGTATGTTTTTAGCTTTTAGTTTATGTTTTTTGTTATAAAAACATATCAAATAGTCATGTGTGCATTTTAATTTAAAATTGACATTGTTTTTTGTAAAAAAAAGTGACATTCTAAAAACTAAGAAAACAAATTTAATTTTTTTTATATTTTAGGAAAATGATCCATATCCCATTTTTGACGTGTAGGAATAAAACCTTCCATAATTTGATGCACAGTGTGACCAGTGTATATCCAACAATGTCTTTTTATTTAAAATTGACATAAATTTTTGTAAAAAGAAGATGTGAAATACTAATAACCGATAAAAGAAATTTATGTTGTTTTTATAATTTAGAAAACAATACAAACGTCTGTTGTGACATGTAAGAATCAAATACACCTCAATCTGACACACAATGTGATTGATATGAATCCAAGTGTGCCTTTTTATTTAAAAATGCCATTAATTTTAGTAAAAAGAACAAGTGACATGCCCGATATTGAGAAAACATATTCAAATTATATTGATACTTTTTTAAAACGATCAATAAGTCTATTTTCATAGGTTGGAATCACCCACACCACAATCTGATGTATGGTGTGGACGGTATGACTCAAAGTGTATATTTT
Source organism: Viscum album (assembly GCA_963277665.1). NCBI lineage: Eukaryota > Viridiplantae > Streptophyta > Magnoliopsida > Santalales > Viscaceae > Viscum > Viscum album. The sequence continues at coordinate 1,148,872,006 of OY728165.1, forward strand.
TATTGAAAATCGACTTTAATTTAATAAAAACAAAAAGTGAAATATGAAAAACTTAGAAAACACATATGGATTGTATTGACAATTTAATAAAACGATCGATAATTCATTTTTGATGAGTTTGAATCAACCACACCTAAATATGATTCATGATTCTACCAATATGACTCAAAGTGTCTGTTATTAGTTAAAAATTGACATTTTCATTCAGAAAAAATGTCACTTAATAAAAAACAAGAAAACATGTTCCAATTATCTTGTTAAATTATGAAAGAGATTCATAAGTCCGTTTTGACTTGTAAGAAGCAGTCTCAAATCAAACCAACACACAATGTGACCAGTATGTCTCAAAGTGCATGTTTCTAGTTTCAAATTATGTTTTACTAATAATAATAAGTTATATACTAAAAACCAAGAACAAACATTTGGATTATTTTTATACTTTTGTAAAACGATCCATTAGTCATTTATGACCTGTAAGAATAAACCCAACCTCAATCTAAAACAAGGTGTGATCGATATAACTGTAAGGGCACATTTTTTATTTAAAATTTTCATTAATTTTGGTAAAAAGAACAAGTGACATACTAAAATCTGAATAAATTCATTTATATTATTTTAATAATTTTTGAAAACCATCCATAAGACATTTTTAAAATGTACGAATCAAATTATCCTCAATCTGATGCATGGTGTGACCCGTATGATTCAAAATATCCGTTTTCAGTTTGAAATTGAAAACTTAGTTCAAAACATTTCACTCACTGAAAACCAATAAAAACAATCTAATTATATTGATAATTTAGGTCAATGATTCGTATGTTAGTTTTTATGAAAATAAAGCAGTCTCATATCAAATTGATAGATTGTGTGACAGGTATGACTCAAAGTGAATGTTTCCAGTTTCAAACGACATTTAAAAAACTCACATGTGACATACTCAATACTATGAAAAACCATTTAGATTGTTTTGATACTTTCGAAAAATGATTTATATGTCATTTTTTTAATTTAGGAATTAGACACACCTCAATCCAATTCATGGTGTGACCAATATAATTCTTTGTGTGTCTAATTATATAAAATTGACAATAATTTTTGTAAAATAAAAAGGTTACATATTGAAAACCAATGAAACACATTAAAATTGTTTTTATACTTTAGTAAATAAATCCATAAGTCATTCATGAAGTTTAGGAATGAACCTAAACTCAATAAGATGCATGGTGTGACTAGTATAACTCCATGTCCATCTTTTAATTTAGGATTGACATTAATATTAGTAAAAAGAACAAGTTACATAATGAAAACTGAGAAACAAATATTCATATTGTTTTGATACTTTATGAAAATGATCTATAAGTCATTTTTACATGTAGGAGTCAACCACACCTCAATATGATGCATGGTGTGACTGATATGACTCCAAGTGTGTTATTTAATTAAAAATTGAAATTAATTTTACTAAAAAGAACAAGTGACAAACTAAAAACTATGAAAATAAATTCCTATCATATTTATACTTTATTAAAATGATCCATAAGTCATTTGTTACATATTGTAAAAAACCTCACCTCAATCCGACACACAATGTGACTAGTATGAATCAAAGTGCCTGTTATCAGTTTAAAATTGACATTTTAGTTCAAAACATATGTCACTCACTAAAAACAAAAAAACCGCACTCTGATTATTTTGATAATTTAGCAAAAAAATCAGAATTCATTTGGGACATGTTGGACGAAATCTAACATCAAACGAACACATGATTTTACCGGTTTGACTGAATGTGTGTGTTTCCTGTCAGATATTGTATTTTAGTAAAAAAAATAGAAGTGATATAATCTAAACCGATAAAATAGATTCAGATTGTTATTATAGTTTAGGGAAATTATCCATCAGTAATTTTTGATTTGTAGGAACTAGCTGTGCCATAATCTGATGCATGATATGACCGGTATAACTCCAAGTGCATCTTTGTATTTAAAAATGAGTTTAATTTTAGTAAAAAAACAAGTGTAATACTATAAACTGATATAACACATTCATATTATTTTGATATGTTAGTAAATTGATCCATAAATAATTTTTGATGTGTAGGAATCAAACAAACCTCAATACGATGCATGGTGTGATAGTTATAACTCCAATTGTGTCTTTTTAATTAAAATGGATATTTTATTAATGGATTATTTCATATTGATGTCTAATTTACTTCTTTATGGAATTACTAACATATGATTTTTTTTATATAGGTGTATTCTTTTTATCTGTTTGGGGTGATTTGTTCAAAAACTAATACCATCCTCAAATTTTTTTGGGAGTGGATCACGGGTGCTGAAGACGGTGAAACATTAATGTTTTTAGATGTTTTTTTCTAGAAATTCTAAATTTGATTATACATAAAATTGTTTGAAATGTATATATTAGTTTTTTATATACATGATGTAAAATTTATTTCAAATAAATTATATTTTTCATGTTGGTCAGAGTGGATAATCAAGAGGGGGGGGGTGAATTGAGTTCTAATTAAAACATCTATTAAAAACCTTTAGGATTAAACTCCCCCAAATTAAAATGGCCCAGTCAATTAAGGTAGTTGTGATATAAGTGACTTATTGTTCAACAGGTTTCTCAAAGGTTGATTACTCCTCAGTTGAATCAGTATGATAACTAAATTTACTTTTGAAACAAGTTCAATAAACAAATGAGATATACTCACTAACCATAACTAACTATCAGAGTGAATGTAAAAATTGATTTCTGTATTTGTAAATACAAGAATAGTGGATAAATGTAAAATAGAGTAAAGGAAATATGAACACAACAATTTAAACAAGAGGTTCAATCTTAAGTCATGATCTAGTCCTCTCCACTTTGTGATCACCTGCCACCAAGCAATTAAATTAAAAGTGATACATAGCCTGTATCGGGCTTTACAATAGTTTTCACAAACTGTCTAGGGTTTTTAACCTCTACCACAGTTATACGTGGGAAAAATATAACAACCAAGCCACACACGGCTTCTTCCATAGTTATACGTGTGAAAAAATGTAAAGAGAGTTTGGTGTGGGGATTTTCAGTATCCCTCAGTTCAAGAACAAGAGTCAGTGTGTGTAACACATACACACTACTCACAAATGTAAAGTATTTAAACAATGTAGAGCTAAAGATAGTAGGGATGAGTTTAGAATGCTCTGTTGTGTTGGAAGATCAGCTCTGTACTTGTTGGAATGAAGGAAATGATGTTTTGGTCCTTGTCTGCAAGTTGACTCTAAAACAAAGTGTCGCAACTTCTAGGTTTTGACTTCCAGATGTAGAGATGATCAGATTCTTGGGTTAGAATCTCTTTTCAGCACACCACTACAACTTGAAAATATTCTTTCATTAGATCTTTGTGAAGCTCTATGTTCTTCAAAAGGAGTGCTTGAGTGTTCTTCTTCAGAGATGTGTTTTGGTGTTGTATGTGTATCTTATGTGTGTATATTCACTATGTCCACACTTGTCTCCTGTTTCTGTGTCTTCTTAGTATATATATCTTTGGGGATTCTTTTTGATTTCTATCTCTACACATATATATATGTACAATTTTCCATCTGAGATTTTTTATCTGGTTCAGTAGAGGCCGACAAGAGAAGTGTTTCAACCACGTGTGGTCTTCCTCGTACATCGTACTGTCTCCTGATATGCCTACAAATAACATTAAATAATGTTAACTGCATTAATTTTTCCATACATGAACGTTATAATAGTATTAATAAAATTGGTAAAGAAAGGAATAGAATATCATTAGACTGGTAGTAGATGCTTGTCACATGACTGTAGTCTTTCCACCTGTGGACTTTATCGGTAGACTATTCATCTATGATCTTCTTCAGTAGACTATTCAACTGTGAACTTCATCGGTAGACTTATTCAACTGTGAGATTCATTGGTAGGCTCTTCAAATGTGAGCTTCATCAGTAGGCTCTTTGTCTGTAGTCTTGTAACGGTGGACTTTGTGTCAGTGGATGTCTTGTAACAGTAGCTGTTACTCTGTGTAACAGTAACTCCTCATTAGTAGACTTTGAAAAACAGTTGACTATCTCGACTGTTTATTTTTTCTAGAGGTAGAATTCTACTAATGGTAGACATGTCCAACTATTGACTTGAACAGTGAGGTTCTCAACAGAAGACTTGAGAAAGAGTCTGACAGTAAACTTCCAACAAAAGATTTTTCATAGCAGTGACCCTGTGACGGTGACTCTTTGTCTGTGAGCTTTAATACGCAGATCAACAGTAGACTTGTGATAATAACCTTGTAGAATCAGGGACCTATAGGAACAGTGAGTTATAAAGGTGACTTTGAACAGAAGACTCTAACCAGTTGCCTTTAACAGTGAACTTATATTTAGATAAATGTAAATTGTAAGCTGATGAAGCAATGTCATGAGACTAAGAGTATACATTGTTAAGGATAAAATAATTATAAATATAGATTAAAAAGAGTTATAAAAGGACTTAATATATCATGATCAATATTTAAACATGATTTGTGATTATCAAAATAGGTGATTCCAACAATCTCCCCCTTTTTGATAATAACAAATTATGCGAGTATGTATTAATGATAGATATCATATATGATACAGTTACTAAACATAGATAAAAAATTATCAAGTATCAGAGATTAATAAGAGTGTAAAACCAGAAAATATTGATACATGGTATCAGATAGAAAGACATAAAAGATTCAACATTGTATCATATTATCATATTAGCATATTTCTCCCCAATCACATGAGTATTCTATAATTAGCACAGTGTATCTCCCCCATTGTGATTATCAAAAAGAAACACAAAATAGAGAATACCGAGAAATCATGTATTAATAAAAGTATAGTACATGACCCAAAAAGAATATAGAGTCCCTATAAAAAGACATAAACAGACTCAATTCACATCATTCATATGTAAGGTATCATTATCTTTAGAAGAAGAAGATGGAGGATGAGCCGGTAGATTAGAAGGTTTAGGAATTACTGCAGGAATTACTGGAGGGGCAACAAGAAAAGCTCATGTGGGTCTGTAGTGGGTAGCTCGTTGAGGTATCAGTGGAGTCAGAGTTATGATCGCTTCAACAGGAGACATCGTAGAAGAACCACTGGGTTGAGATGTAGGTAAGGTAGGAGGGATGATGACAGGGGTGCAGTCCACATGGAGAAAGGGTATAAGAAGGTTTCTGAAAACCATAATAATGCTTCCTCCACTTTCCATAGTAGATAAAAATCATCTTTATTCTCCAAAAACTTATCCAAAGTAGGGGTCAATTCTCTCAGTTTGATGACCTGCTCCTTGAATGCATGATTCACCAGAGGTAGCTTCATATTCTCGATCAAAAGCTTAAAGTGGTTGGTCATTTGATGATTGGTATAGACCTTCTCAAAGTAAGAATAAACCTTATTATTAATGGCCTCTTGAGAAGCAGTAGCTGCTCGCAAGTGTTCACAAACAAAGATGATGACTTCCCTAGTGGTAGAATGTACCTGAGAATTAGAGGTGCCAATGGTACTGGTCTAAGAAATTTCTTCCTGGATCACATTTCTGATCTGCTCAATGTTCACAGAGGATCTAGATGAGGGAAGGGGTTTGACAGAGAAAGATACTGTCTCTTTGAAAGACTGAGTCATGTTACTAATCACATTCTAAACAAGTGAATCCTGACTGTTCATATGTTCTTTGACCAATATCTTAAAAGCCTCAAAAACTTCCACAAACTGCTTGAATACCTCTTTGATATATCTAATCTCAGCATTCACTTGGTTTTGAGAAATTCTCATAGTAGTAAATGAAGCAACTGATTGTCTCAGAGAAACCATAGCTCTTGTCCAGCATTCAATTTGAGTATGGCACACTTTAACCTCATCCAGCATTTCTGTCACTGTACTAGACACAACACATCATAGAAATAACTCTAGGGATTGATCCACACTCTTAAGCTCTTTTATAAGGCTATTCTTCAAATATTCCACAAATTCCCTCACCAACTCTTTCATTTCAGCCTTTAAATACTCAAGGTCCTCCTTGGTTGCCAAATTGTCAGCTACAACTACCGGAATACTTTCAGGTAGGATAACAGAATCCCTTTGAGGTTGGTCTTCCTCACCAGAATTTCCATAATTGAGTCCAAGTACCATGTATCTTGGATCTGATGACCAACCTTCTATGTCATATAGCACAGAAATTGAACCAAGATGCTCCCCCTCACTTAGAGCTCTCTCCTGAGTATTCTCTTCTACTTGTTCTGCTCTAGGTAACTCCACAGCCTCTTCTGCAACTCCAGCAGTTTCAACAATAGTTTTTACTGTTGGTTCACCAGGGGGTGAGTCACAGACATCACTGAGTCATCAATGAATTCCATATCAATGGTAGTAGATGCCAATCCTACTTCCTGATCAGACACTACCAAGTCTGTATTATCTATCAGAGGGATCAAACTGAGCTCTTCTTCTTCATTGTCCTCATCATCAACTTCAGTAAAAACCTCCTTTCCTTCATCCTTTTCACAAGATTCCTCTGACTCATCCTCTTCAGAGGTGTCCTTGACAATATTCTGATATGCTTCTTCTTCTACAGTGGTCTCAGTGTCACTGTCCTTCAGAACATTCTCTCTTCTTGGAAGTTCTTTTGGAGGGATAGTTGCTCCGAAATCTACTGTCCTTACAGGACTGTGAGGAAAATCAGGATCACTCCCATCATCAATGGGGATTTTTCTCATTGAGGGTCCACATCACCTTCAACTTCTTCCTCTTCATCTGAATAAGCCGGTTCTAGCTCATCAGGCTTCAGACCTGGATCTCTCTGGTCTTTTGTCCTAGACGGGTGTGTAGTAGGGTCAAACATTTCATATACCTTTCCTTCATCATTTACCCATGCCTTCTTCTAGGGATTCAATATAATTTTCATGAATTTGAAAATCAACCTGGAGATACAAACACTGTTCTTGGCTACTATCATCTCTTCTTGATTTCCAGCCACACCCTTTACCTTTAGCATTACTGAAATAAGCTTGGCATGGAATATGGAATTGGATTTTGAGCTTGTCTTAGTCATATCCTACAATTGTGCCATTAGTAACCTACATAGGTTAATATTCTTTCCATGCTTCAGTAAGTACATCATGAATATGTCCTGGTACTTCAGCACTGCAAAATCTCCTCTCCAGGGACTACGTACATACTAAATGAATTTGAACAAAATCATGTCTTCACCATTCATCTCAGCTACAATGATCTTCCTTGATTTTCCATTTCCTATCAGTTCTTCAAGAGATTTTTCATATTCAAAAACATCACTATCCGGAGGAGCCACTCCATAGTAGTAATCATATATTCCTTCACGAGGAACTCTCAAACAGGTAGCCCACTCAGTATATGAGAAGTTGAATTCATTTCCATTGACTCTGGATATTAGCTTATGCACATCATCTTCCTCTTTTAACTTCAGATATTCATAGAATTATTTCACAACCATTGAGTAGTACGATCCATTGTTGTTGGAAAAACATTTGGTCCATCTGTGGGCATCTAGTACTTTCAGCACTAATGAATTTCTCGACATCAGCCACTCTTCACTTAACTCCTTATAAAATATTTCTCTCTTGGTCAGATACGGGATGACAGGTCCCCTCGGAGTATTACTGGTGCCACTAGATTCGGCTCGAGTCCTCTTTGGCCTTGGCACATCTTCATTGACATTCGGGGGTTTCTTTGTTCTAGACATGGAGATTGAAGGAGGTTTTAGGGTTCAGGTGAAGGGTTAGGGATTATGAATTTCAAGAACAAGGTTCAAGATTGAGAGAAGAAGGTGGATTGAGATACGTTCTTCACCTTTGGTTTTATCATTTAGGGATTAAAAAAATAAAATAGAAATAACAAATAGGAATAAGAATGGTTCGAATTCCCACAAAAACAATGACAAACAGCGAGGTATCCAACTGTGAGATGTACAAGTAAGGTACACTAGTGAGGTGCAAAGGTGATGTGTAACAGTTGGGTTTATCAGTGAGGTCTAACTGTGAGGTCCAATGGTGAGGTCCAACTGTGAGGTCCAACAGTGAGGTCCAACTATGAGGTCCAACTATGATGTCTAACCATGTGGTCTAACAGTGAGGTCTCCTATGCTAAGGTTAATCATACCTATCTCATGTTTGATGTAATTTAACCTCTTATAATTAAAAGGCTTTGTGAATATATCATCCAATTTATGTTCAGTTCCAATGAATTCAAGAGTGATATCACCCTTTTGATAATGATCCCTCAAAAAGTGATGTCTCACATCAATATGATTTGTCCTAGAATGAGATACTGGATTTTTAGAAATGTTAATAACACTTGTATTGTCACACTTTATAGAGACATGTTTGAATTGATATTCATAGTCCAGTAAAGTGTGTTTCATCCACAGAATTTGTGCACATCAACTACCAGCAGCTATGTATTCAACTTCGATAGTGGATAATGCAACAAAATCCTGCTTCTTACTACACCAAGATACTAGTGACTTGCCTAAAATGTGACATGTCCCACAGGTGCTTTTTCTATCTAACTTGCAACTGAAAAAATGAGCATCAGAATAACTTATCAAATCAAATGATTTCCCTTTTGGAAAAAATAATCCTAAGTTGGGTGTATGTTTGAGAAATTTTAAAATCCTTTTTACAGCAGTTAGATGAGACTCTTTGGGATTGGCTTGAAAGTGAGCACACACGCATACACTAAACATGATGTCAGGTCTTCTAGTTGTAAGATAGAGTAGACTCCCAATCATACCTCTGTATTTGGTTTGATCCAATGGCTCTCCAGCTTCATCAGTATCCAACTTACAGGTGGTACTCATAGGTGTGTCACTACCTTTACTACTATCCAAAGAAAAACATTTTAAATTGTCCTTAATATATTTACATTGATTCAAAATAATGCCATTTTTATTTTTAATGATCTGAAATCGAAGTAAAAATTTGGGTTCTCCCATTAAACTCATTTCAAACTCCTTTTTCATTATTTTTGAAAAATCAACACAGAATGAATCTTTAGAAGATCCAAAAATAATATCATCCACATAAATTTGTACTTTAAAAATATCTTTAGAAATCTATTTTATTAAAAGAGTAGGATCATCTATCCCTTTGGTAAAACCGTTAGAAAAAAGAAAAGAGATGAGCCTATCATACCATGCTCTTGGAGCTTGTTTTAATCCATATAAAGCTTTAGATAGTTTAAAACATGATTGTAAAAATGGGGATTTGTAAAACCAGGAGTTTTTTCAACAAATACATCCTCAACTATACCCATTTAGAAAAGAACTTTTAATATCCATTTGATAATGTTTGAAATTCAGATGAGCTGCATATACAGATACTATCCTAATAGCTTCTAATCTAGCTACAGGTGCAAAGGTCTCCTCATATCCTATTCCTTCCTCTTGAATATATCCTTGGGCAACTAGCCTAGCTTTAATTATAACTATATTCCCATAGTTATCTACTTTGTTCCTAAACACCCATTTAGTGCCTATGGTCAAGGTGTCCTTAGGTCTTTCCACTAATTTCCAAACATTGTTTCTTTCAAACTGATTTAGTTCTTCTTGCATAGCCATTACCCAAAATTCATCATTGATAGCATCATTAATATTTTTGGGTTTAATCTGTGAATGAAAAGCTTAATGTTCAACCTGGTTTCATAGAGAAACCCTAGTTTGTGTTCCTCTATTTAAATCGCCTACAACAACATCTAGAGGATGGTTCTTGAGAGTGATAATAACTTTAGGAAGGTTTGAACTAGATTCTTCATTGTTGTCTACTGGTTCAGAATAAACAGGAGAATATTCTGGAAAATTTTCAAAACTAGATACTTTTACAGTGGATTCACTATTCTTGTCATTAAAGTTACGATTTGACAAATCTTCCTCATGATTTTCAAGAGAGGTTTTTGGCTCATGTGGTTCAGTCTCATCAAATTTGACATGAACTGATTCTTACACACATTTTGTTTTCTTATTGAACACTCTATAGGCTTTACTTGAGATAGAATAACCTAGGAAAATTCCTTCATCACTTTTGGAAGCAAATTTGTAAAGTTTATCTTTAGTATTAAGAATAAATACTTTGCAACCAAAAACTCTGAAGTAATTAAACTTAGGCTTCATATTATTCCAATGTTCATAAGGGGTCCTTTTGAGAACAGGTCTAATTAAAACTCTGTTGATAACATAACAAGATGTGTTCACAGCTTCAACCCAAATATAAATAGGTAAGTCATACTCCTTAAGCATAGTTCTTGAAATTTCTTGAAGGGTCCTATTTATTCTTTCTACAACTCCATTTTGTTGAGGTGTCCTAGGGGCAGAAAAGTTGTGACTATAGCCATTATGTGATCAGTAAGATTCAAACTCATGATTCTCAAACTCACGGCCATGATCAATTCTCAGGGTCTTAATTCTATGTCCACTAGGATATTCTAAAGACTTGGAATATTTAATAAAGTAAGAGCAGGCTTCACTTTTGTGATCTAAGAAGTATACCCAAGTATACCTAGAAAATTCATCGACAAGAACATAAACATAATGCTTCTCATTTATAATTGAAACTCATGATGGTCCAAACAAATCCATGTGAACTGACTCAAGTGGTTGAGAAGTTGAAACTTCTTTCTTTGGTTTGAAAGAAACTTTGTGTGGTTTTCCCTTTTGACAGGGATTACACACATTGTCAATTGGGAATTCTAATTTAGGTAAGTCTCTAACTAAACATTTCTTAGATAGCTTCCTAAGTGAGTGAACATTACAGTGTCCTAATCTTCTATGCCACAACCAAGACTCTTTATGAAAAACATTTAAACATGAAACATTTTGTTTGGACAAGGAATTTAATTCAACAACATATACATTCTCATTTCTACATGCAGCGAAAACTAAATAATTTTTTGAATTAAAAACTTGGAATCCATCATTTTCAAACTTAACATTAAATACATCATCACATAACTAAGATATACTAAGTAAATTGTACTTTAATCCATCAACAAAAATTACTTTAGAGATTAATATTGTATCAATGTTACCAATCTGGCCTAAGCTGATGATTTTTCCTTTTGCATTGTCACCAAAGGTGACATGCCCACCATTAAATTTAATTAGACTCTTGAAGTAAGAATAGTCTCCTGTCATATGTCTTGAACATCCACTATCCACGTAACATAGGGTCTTACAGGAACTCTTTAAGCAACTTCCCTACAAAACAGATTAAACATGGGGTAATTTTGGTACCCAGATCTTCTTGGGTCTAGAGAGGTTAGCTAGTAAAACGTTGGGAACCCATATTTGCTTTATAGGTTTTCTAAAATCATCAAACATATTTTGAGACATAAATACCTTGTTAGGTTGTTTAGAAAATTATTTCTCAAAAGATGGTCCAGAACTAGCAGTGAACTATCCAAATTTTGGAACAAATTTAGTTTTACGAATTTGTCTCTGTCCAGGCATATATCCTAGACCAGTTGTATATTTTGGAGCAATATGTTTTCCTATAAACTGTGACAAGGTATCCCTACTAGCAGAGAACTTCTTAATATCCTTTCTTAATTTTTCATTAGATAATTTGATTTGAGTGTTCTCTTTCAACAGTTGAGAATTATTTTCTTTTTCTACACTTAGATCTGTTTTAATATCACTAGTCAAGGCATGTTGTTTCTTCAAAGATTTATATTTATCTTTTACTTCATTACAGGTATCTTCCAGTACATTGCAATATTCAAACAGTTTAGTCTTAGACATATTTTCATCATTATCTAAATCACTATTATTTATAGAATAATAAGTATTATGCACAAGGGAATTAATTGTTACCTCATATGTCTCTATCATAAAACATAGATTGGCATGTCTGTTCTCTTCTGAGTCTGAAGCATCAGATTCACTTGAACTGTCTTCGGAAGCACTCTAGGTTTCTTTGATAACCTTTTTATATCTTTTCCACTTATAATCATATTTCTTTTTGAATTTTAACATTGGACAGTCAGCCTTGATGTGTCCTTTCCTCTTTCATTCATAGAAGACTATATCATCTTCTTTATAAGATTTGTCCAATCCTTCTTCCAATGTCCCTTGTTGTCATACATTCCTTTGTAGTTTGATTTTCTGAAAAACGTCTTCTTCCTATAGAACTTCTTAAATATCCTGGCTATTTGGGACATTTCTTCATCACTTTCTTAATATGAATCTTCACTGGTTAAACTTTCAGTAGGTACATGTATTTTCTCCTTATCTTTGCTCTTTGAAGCAGTAGACTTGAATGCTTCATATTTTATCTTGGTTTCATCATCTTTTTCTTTGTTCACCTTCAGTTATTCTTCATACATCATTAGTTTACCAATAAACTCCTTAACAGGTAGCTTGTTGATGTCACATGACTCTCGGATAGACACAGAAGTGCCTCTCCATCTGTCTAGAAAACATCTCAATATTCTCATGATCTTCTCCTTTTCTAGAACAGCTTTTCTTAGTGAACTCATGGTGTTGATAATCTCATTAAACCTAAGGTACATATCATAAATGGTTTCATCAGGTATCATCTTAAAATTATCAAATTTTATAGTATAAGTATTCAATCTAATTTCCTTGACATTGGTTGTTCCTTCATGAGAAATAGCCAAGGTGTCCCAGATTTCATGAGCTGTTTTACATGCAGAAATTCGGTTAAATTACTCATCTCCTAAAGAGCAGTTAAGGGCATTAATAGCTTTATAGTTATTGTTATAGTCAGAATTTTTGGCATCATCCCACGTAGATCTAGCATTTTAGGGGATCTCATATTTTGATTCTATAGCAGACCAAATATCAAAACCAAAACATTCCAAATGAATTTTCATTTTAATTTTACATTGAGCATAATTCACACCATTAAAGAACGGTGTACTTTTAGTAGCATCACCTTCTAGTATATTTTCCATAACTATATTTTAAAGAATATTAAAGAGATAAAATTTAGAACTAATGGAAATTTAAGATCTTTAAGATAAAACTAAAATCACAGTTTGAAAACAGAGGGTTTGAAGACTTTTTATAAATAAGAATGTTCCCTCTGATACCAAATGTTGGTCAGAATGGATACTCAAGAGGGGGGGGGGGGTGAATTGAGTTCCAATTAAAATTTCTGTTAAAAAACCAATTAGATTAAACTCCCCCAAATTAAAATGGCACAGTCAATTAAGGTAGTATAGATATAAGTGACTTATTGTTCAATAGGTTTCTCAAAGGTTGATTACTCCTCAGTTGAATCAGTATGACAACTAATTCGAATTTTGAAACAAGTTTAATAAACAAATCAGATATACACATTAACCATAACTAACTATCAGAGTGAATGTAAAAACTGATTTCTATCTTTGCTAATATAAGCACAGTGGATAAATGTAAAACAGAGTAAAGGAAAGATGAACACAACAATTTAAACAAGAGGATCAATCCTAAGACAAGAACTAGTCCTCTCCACTTGCTGATAACCTACCACCAAGCAATTATATTAAAAGTGATACACAACCTGTATCAGGCTTTACAACAGTTTACAAAAATTGTCCAGGTTTTGCAACCTCTACCACAGTTATACGTGGGAAAAATATAACAAACAAGCCACACAAGGATTCTTACACATTTATACGTGGGAAACAAATGTAAAGAGAGTTTGGTGTGGGGATTTTCAGTATCCCTCAGTTCAGGCACAAGATTCAGTGTGTGTAACACATACAGACTACTCACAAATGTAAATTATTTAAACACAGTAGAGATAATGATAGTAGTGATGAGTTTAGAATGATCTATTGTGTTGGCATATCAGCTTTGGACTTGTTAGAATGAATTAAATGATGTTTTGGTCCTTCTATACAAGTTGACTCCAAAATAGAGTGTCACAACTTCCAGATGTAGAGATGATCAGCTTCTTGGGTTAGAAGCTCTTTGCAGCACACCACTACATATTGAAAATATTATTTCAATAGATCTTCGTGAAGCTCTGTGTTATTCAGAAGGAGTGCTTGAGTGTTCTTCTTCGGAGATGTGTTTGGGTACTGTATGTGTCTCTTATATGTGTATATTCACTATGTCCACACTTGTCTCTTGTTTCTGTGTCTTCTACGTATATATCTCTAGGGTGATTATTTTTGATGTCTGTATCTACAAATATATATATATATGTACACTTTTCCAGTTGAGCTTTTTTCATTTGGTTCAGTAGAGGCCGACAATAGAAGTGTTTCAACCATGTGTGGTCTTCCTCGTACATCATACTGTCTCCTGATATGCCTAAAAATAACATTAAATAATGTCAGGTGCATTAATTTGTCCAGACATGAACATTATAATAGTATTAATAAAATTGGTAAAGAAAGGAATCGAATATCATTAGACTGGTAGCAGATGCAAGTCACATGACTGTGGTCTTTCCAACTGTGGTCTTTATCGGTAGACTATTCAACTGTAAACTTCATCGGTAGATTATTCAACTGTGAACTTCATCGGTAGACTTATTCAATTGTGAGCTTTATCGGTAGGGTCTTCAACTATGAGCTTCATCCGTAGGCTCTTTGTTTGTAGTCTTGTAATGGTGGACTTTGTGTCAGTGGATGTCTTGGAATGGTAGTTGTTACTCTGTGTAATAGTAACTCCTCATCAGTGGAATTTGAACATCATTCGACTATCTCGAAAGTTTAAGTTGTCTAGAGGTAGCCTTCTACTAATGGACATGTCCAAGTGTAGACTTGAATAGTGAGGTTCATAAAAGAAGACTTGAGAAAGAGTCTGAAAGTGAACTTCCAACAGAAGCTTTGTCATAGCAGTAACCTTGTGACGGTGACTCTTTGTCTGTGAGATTTGATAAGCAGGTCAATAGTATACTTGTGATAGTAACCTTGTAGAATCAGTGACCTATAGTAACAATGAGATATAACAGTGACTTTGAATAGAACACTCTAACCAGTAGCCTTTAACAGTGAACTTATATTTAGATAATTGTAAACTGTAAGCTGATGCAACAAATTCATGAGATTAAGAGTATACATTGTTTAGGATAAATTAATTATAAATACAGATTAAAAAGAGTTAGCATAGGACTTAATATATCATGATCAAAATTTAAACATGATTTGGGATTATCAAAATAGGTGAGTCCAACATTTCATATAGGTAATAGGTATTTTATATAGTATGATGTTATTCAAACAACACACTGAAGCAGATTGGACCTTTATCAGCACCATTTAAAGTGTCGATAAATGGGGGCCTTTATCCATTATAAAGAACGCTCTAATATAGGGGAAATTAATTAACACTAATCTAGAACTAATAAATGATCCCCCCCATAACAACACTGAGAACAAAAATGCTTTTTTAGAACTATTAAAGTCCATTTTACACGTTATTAAAGGCTCTATATATAGTAGGGTTCTCTAATATCCATTGAAATATCCATTTTCAAATTCTAACAGTCCTATAAGAACACATAAATAAGTATTTATTACATCAGTTTACCATTAAATTATCAAGCATATTTTATCATGTCATACTCTTATGGGAAAGAAAATAATAACTAATCTTTAACACCCAGTTATTCTCAAGTAGTGCTTCCTTTGGATATTTAGTTTTTTAATTTCTATAAATCATAACACAAATCATCCACATTACTACGAGGATCATGTTCGAAAAATTAAACTATATAATAACTGTAGATTTTTGGTATTTCCGTGTGCAAGAAACTTACTAAAAACATGTTAGAGAATATAGGGGAGACGATGAACCCTTGATGAAATCATACTTCATTCCATAAAAGATAGGTGTGCTTGACACCCTAATTAAATTTTCTGAACACCCAATAGATCCATCTCTCTGGGAACATGATAGTCTTCACAAAAAATTAAAATTAATTAAAATTCACTTACTATGTTTTTTAGAAGAATTAACTATATATTTCTTGTGTGGCCATATGATGTAGATATGATGTTAATATAGATGTTTTCAAAAGAACAAGACTCTAGGATTTTTTTTTCATCATGAGAATATTTTTTGTTATTATTAATAATAAAAAATAATATCATTTATATAAATATTAAATTAATGAAACATTGAATAAAATATTCATAATGGATAATTTTAAAACCCCATATCAATAATTTTAAACACTTAAAAACACTCAGACATATGGTTTGAAAATCATCTGGGCAAAAGAACACCTTTAGAAACCTCAAGTTTGTGCTCTCCACTCATTTCAAAACAAAATTACTTTATGAGAAATTATTGAATTTTTACAAACATTTGGCTCATAAATCAATTTTTACAAAATTTACATTTATAAATTCAAGGTGGTATCATGAGACACATTAAAAAACACTCACAATATTTTCTAAAAACCACATAGGAATTTTTTAAAACACATGTCATGGAATCCCATTTCCAGACAATGGTCGAAAGCATTTATAAAACACTATTTTATCCCCATAGACACCCAAATAAGAAAAAAAAATTAATATATAAATTTGTTGAAACCATCTAGAATTCAATGGATAATATAATGTGACAAGACTGATAATGGCTCCACCAACACATCATAAACCACCTCGAACAAACAACCACACAAGATGAAGATGAGATCTACAATATGGGATTGGGTTACACAAGTAGAGGATGAACTGAATGGTGGATTGAACAATGATCCATAGACATAGAAAAAACCCAAGGAGAATCGAATGCCACAAATAATATACCCCAATCCACTATGAACACAATCAAGAATGGCCAGAACTATAGTTAAACATGGTGGGCTAGACTGTAAGGGAAATTAAGAATCACGAATGAAGCCCCAATATCATGAAACTAAATATAAAAAACAAGGTAGATGAGTGAGGGGGTAAATACCTAGATGGAAGAAGATCACAATTAAAGAGGAGAAGAAATATTCAAATACCTTATATCATGAGAGGGTAGATTTGTCAGGAATCTTGATGAAGAGCAGTGATAAGGATTTGGTTCCATGAAAGATGGAATGGAATGAGTGAGGAAGACTCAAAAAAGGTTATATTTAAAATATCTGGTAATCCTTCTATTAGCACTTTCAAAATCGCACTAATAATGTGTAGTTTAAACAAATCTAAAATTGTTAGCACTGATAATATTAAATATTTATATATGGTAACAAATCACTGATAAAGACCCAATTTTAATAATATAAGGAATATAATAAAAAAATTTAAATTTATATAATTATAAATAAATTTTTAAAGAATTACAAAATATGTATTTATAAATATAATTATAAATAGATATATTTTTTAGTTAAATATATTTATTATAATGTTATTATTAATTAAATAAATATATTTATTTATAATTATAATGACAAATAACTACATTTGAAAATATTTTTATATAAATATATTTTTCTAAATATATATATATTTATTTATTTATAAATATTTATATAATTATATATAATTATATAATTATATATATTTAAATAATTACATGTATTGTTATAATTATATATATATATATTAATATAAAAACAACTATAATTTTAAATATAATAAATATATTTATTATAATTTTATAATTATTTAACAATATATATATTTATTTATAACTTTTATTATTAATAAATACACATATAAAGTATTTACATATAATTGTAAATATATTTATATAATTTTAAATATAATAAATACATTTATTATTATTTTATTATTATTTAAAAATATATATATATATATATATTTATTTAATTTTAAAAATACTTTTTTAGAACATCATTTATATTTATAATTTTCAAATTGACTATTTAATTACATGTCACACTTAAAAATGTACACACATGTTATATATATATGTACATCCCACAAACATGTATATATATACACACACAAAACAAACACACTCACACCAAATAATGCAAACATATATATGCACATATACATTGATAAAAATATATATGTTCAAATATCAAATATTAACAATACATCATTTATATTTATATAATTATTTGAATTATTAAAATATATATCAATATATCATATTTATATTAACTAAATACATGAATTTTGAAATTAATGTATATATATAAATATTAATTTTTGAATATATATTATTATTATTTTTTAGTTTTTTATCTACATTGAGAAAAATGCTGATAATGATGAACCTTTATTAGTGCTTCAAAAAGCACTGATAAAGGCTGTACTTTATCAATGATCTTTTTATCATTGATAAAACATACCTTTGTTACTGCTTTTAGTTAGAGCAGATAAATATATATATTAGGTGTTTAGGGGTACAATTACATTAAACATGCACACCACAGACAAAGGATAGAAAGGCAGTCCATAGCCCCTTGGGATGACCCACCCATAAAGCGTTGTTTATCCACTACATGGCTCAAAGGACCAGTAGACATGAAGCCCATTACATAGCCCAAATGCCCACTAATAGCCCTGAAGGCCTAGTGTAGCATCATACTTGCATCATATTGCCTGGGTCTTGCTTGCATCACTGCCTGCACGCGTCATGCATCATGCCTTTGTCACTGCCTACCAAGATAAATTCGCTCCCATATAGATTTGAACCCAGGTCTAATGAAGGATTATGGGGAACCTTTACAACTCAGGTAAGCCCCCAATTGAAAATCTAGTGCTGATAAAGGTTACTCTTTTATTAGAATTTTTTTAGCACTGATAAAACACAGCAACGACTAAAGAGGAATCCTTGGTAGTGTCCCTTCTTTTTAGTTTCCTTAGAATTAGACTTTATCACTCCTTTTTTACAGTAAAGATTCTTCACTTTGTTACTAACTACCCCTTTATATTAACATAAATAGGGAAATAAATTTTATTATTGAAAACATTATATCCACTAAGTGTTGTTGTTGAAGCATTCCCTCATCTCCTTTCCTCAACACATTTTTTACTCTATTTCATGTTTTCATGTATAATTTCATTTCTAATGTATTTAGGTATTCATAATGTTTTTCTCTCTTTCAGAAAATTTTTTAGTGACCTCATAAAATCACTTTCATAACAAATAAAATCATTCCATTTGAAGGTCTATTTTTCAAGATTTATAACTTCACTTGACATATGATTTCCAACATTTTATGTTTTTACTTTATTATACTAAAATATATTTTCAAAGTATTTTTTAATATACTCTTGACTTAGTACACATAAAGCATGTTGACATAACATTCCTATGATATCAAATAATTTTACATTTCACATCACGATTAGTCCGATTAAAAATAACCTCATAATTAACTTCTTTTTTCTCCCCCCAAAATATCAATTAACTAAACATATTTTATTCTTTATCATACCCTTTTCTATGATAATGAATTTTTATACAGTTCAAATTTCCCATAAATTCAACATAAACCAATCTAAAATATTCCTGTGTGTACACATATTGAAAATATACCTAAATAGAGCTTTAACTATATGAAATTATACAATCCATATGTTGGAAATGTATTTCACATTTTTTCTAAACCATTACATGTAATTAATTGTCATATTGAAATAAAAACTCTGACACGTAGAACATGAATTTATGAATCCATCAAAAAATGATTGAATTCTTTCCAACCTCTATGTTTTGTAAATTCCTAAACAAAAATAATTGATCAAAAAAATTGGAACCCATCTATTAAATTCATTATATAAACCACACAACCAATCACTTTTGTAATGAAAATATTGATCCATAAAGGAAACCAATTTCATTTCAAACTCTTCAAAATTCAAATTATCATACCCAATTTTTTTATCTATTTTTTAATATTGTTATAGTTTTCATATAAATTCAACATTGTTTGATTTTTTCCATTATATAATATAAGAAACACCAATGTCATGTTTTAGGAAGGAACACATCAATATAATTTTCTATTTTCCTTCGTTGATTGACAACAACATTAATAGGTTTTTTCAAATACATGCAATAGAGAAATACATAAATCAAATAAACCAATGAGTTTGTATCCTATCTATACAAAAACCCACAAAATAAAAAAAATTTAATGGCCATGATTATTAACACAAAAAAATTATACAAAAAAGATGCTATATTTTTTTGTTCAGGTATGATGTTTCAAAATTAACGACATCCCTAAATGATTCATTTGTTTCATTAATTTTTACATCTGCCCAAAAAAACTATTGACAAGAAATTCATCATCCAGATTTCAGGAATAAATGAAATTACTATGATAACACCATATTATAGAAATTTATTCTCTTAATTCGTTCCCATTACCATTTCCCCAATGCTTGTCTTTAATTATGTACATAGTTTCTAACATCTTTTTTTTATAAAATTTCCCATATCATATCCTTATGCATTTGTTTAGAGAGATCTATATGTCTTTTTGAAACTAATTACCACATAATTATTTATCCAAATATTAATTTTTATTTTATGTTGGTGTTTTTGTTACCTCTGAACAACCTTCCCTTGGTTCAGCTCAAATCATGACAATGATTGAATATAACGTTCCTAATATCCCTTAAGTCCATATAAATTTTTTAATATAATGAATTTTATTTTTCTAAAGGGTCTACAGAAAACATGGAACCTTTTATAGATATGTTTCATTTTGAGAACAACAAAGAATGAAAAACAAAATTTTATATCTTTTTTTTCTTTTACCTCATAGTCATGTAACCAAATCTCAGGTTCATTGCATACTACCAATGAAATGCATTAAACTCATCTGTAGAAGAGAAATTCATTCCTCAAAAAGGATTCAAACATTCCATGTCAACACATCCACTGTATTATTCAAAACTGAACACCTCATCATAAAATGAATCATCCTTTTGATATTTGTTGAAAAACTCATTATCTTTATTTAGTTATTTAATATCCTTGGCAATATCCATTTTTAAATCCCAACAGTCCTATAAGAACACATAAATTTGGATTCATCACATCAGTTTACCATTTTATTATCAACATTATTTTATCAAAAAATAATCATAATGGAAAAATAATATTAACCATTCTACATCACACTGGTATTCTCCAGTATCATTTCCTTTGGATATTCTCTTTTCTGATTACTGGAAATCCTAAATCCAATCTTCCACAATAGTTAGAGGAGCTGATTAAAAAACTTCATGATATAAGAACCATATATTGTTGGTAATCTAGCATGAATGAGCCCTTCTTCAAAATAAATCAGAGAATATTGGGGGGGAAGATGAACCCTTAATTAAATTAAACTTCATTCCTTATAAGATAGGGGTGTCCGGAACCCTACTGAAAATTAATGCACACACAACATAAACCCTCTCTTTGATAGCATGATAGTTGTCTAAAAGATAAAGTCAATTAAACCCCACTTACTAATGTTTTTGGAAGAACCTTATATTTATAATGTGGCCATATGATGTTGCAGTGACCCAAAACACTATATAGGGAAAAATTATGGTGTTTTTTACATGGTCCTGGGGTTAAAGTATTTATGAGTACGAGTTTTAAAAGTGAAAAATGGTCTCATAATATTAATTATTATTATTTATTATCCATAATTAATAATAACTATTAGTAATGTAATAAATAATAATTCATAGTGTAATTAATTATAAAAAACTATAATATAATTAATAATTTAATCTATTTAATCATATTTAATAATAATTTTGTAATTAATAATAATAAAAAATAAATTATTTTTATTAAGTTAAGGGGAATGAAAATCACTAACAAAAAATATAACTAGACACCTTAGTTTTTCAAGCTACATTTGTACCCACCAGGATTGACTGACACCCATTATGGCCATTGGAATTTAATGGCCTGAAGGCCCTATGGTATAAGAGCTCCGATTTTGGTTCTTTAGTTCATGGAATATTTCTATACATCTCTAGATTTTTATGCAGAGTCAGGGTTGTGTTTATGTGTCATAGGACCACTTAATTAATATATTGAAAATATTATTATATATTAAACAATTCATGTTCTTATTTTTGGAATAAATGATTTTCCCATTGTTCAAGAACTCATATGGTAAATATGAGATGATGATTCATTTTGGAACATAGTGTTTAACCTAGGTGTGATATAAAGTTGGCAAAAATCAGTTTTTCGGCTAAAGGAAACTATTGGTGCACTACTAGAATTTTTTAGAATTATAATTGTGGGAGGAGATGAGCATTAGAGGCTTCCATTATGTGGTCTCTAAAACTAAATAAAACAGAATGATTTTCCCAATTTCCTCTCATATACCCCAATCCTATAATTTGGAGAACATTTTTTCCACCCCAAAAAATACCCACTACCGCTTCTGTTTTCCCCTAATGACTCCCAAAACACCTTGATCATCACCAACAACCTCTAATACACCTTTTGAGGCATTTCAGTAACCCTCTCATCAACCCCTCATGAAAACTTAGTTTCCCACCACCCTTCATCCACCACATGACCACATGGCCAATAAAGGAAGGATCTTGCATCCCCCATGTCACACTCGCAACCCCCCCCACTTCCACCACTCAATACCATGTGTTTTTTGGGAATACTTTTAGTGGCCACCAAAATGTGGTCGCAAAGGGCTTTAACAAAAACTAGGTGGTAACTAAAGGTCATTAGTTTCCTCTTTTGGTGGATTCTAAAGTCTATATTTCTATTATTGGTGGGTGCATTAAGTGATTTGTTAATTTATTTAATTAATTTAATAAAATAACCCTAAACATGATTCTATTCTATATATTCATCATAATAACAAATCTTTGTGGTTATCCTCACCACCTTAACTGATTTCGATGTAGCCGTAGAGGAGATCGATTGATAATTGATTGTGGTTAATGGGGTGATGATAGTTTTTTCAAGGAATTGTATTCTCCAAAAATGTTCCTATGTCTCACCAACTACAACCACACAAAAAATTTATCCATTAGAGATCGATCCAAACTCAAGGTTGGAAACATTCTTTCATGTATTTTCACCCTATTTGATTCAATTAATGGGCATTTGTTATAGACCTACTAAATTCCAATAATTTAATTTTTTTTTTCACAAAAGCCCCATTCCATTTTGGCATTCTTATGGAAATATTGTTATGCTTATTTCTCATGTGTTTCACACCACTTTTTTGTTTCTTAAATCCTTGATCATTGGTTGGATTCACATTTTCCTATAATGACATTACATCATTTATTGTTGTTCCTCCACCATTCATCGCATTCATTATCATTATCCCATGGGGCTTAAATTCGACATTGATAAGATATATTCAAGTGAGATCGAACCCTCATATTCATGGAGAATGTGTGAACAAGTTTTTTATTGGAGTTTTGAGAATATATCATGGTACAATGTAGTACACTACTAGAAATTTAGGCTTTCCCAACGCTTCTTTACCAATAGTTTGATTAAACTGTTGGTAAAGAAGGGCCAGGACACCCTTTCCCAACAGTTTCCTAAAACCGTTGGGAAAGGGGTGTCCAAGGAACCCTTTCCCAATAGTTCTAGTAAAGCCTTGGGAAAGGGTTCCCCTTTACCAAGGGTTCCACTAAACTGTTGGAAAAAGGGTTCCTTGGACACCCCTTTACGAACGGTTTTTGAAAACCGTTGTTAAATTTTTACCCAAAATACAGCCGGCTGCTATTCTCCCCATTTGCGATAGAACCCTAACTCTCTGCAGCGATCGGCTCCTATCACGACTTCCCCCATCTGAACCAGTGAAACTCCATCGGAATCATCTCAATTCAGGCATTTTCTTCTTTATACACATAAAATATTTAAGTGCTACCTTGTTTTTATTGTTATTCATCTAATATTTTAGTTTTATGTTTCCATTTTGATGTGTATATCATTTTTTTGTGATTTTATTTAATCTAGACTTTCTTCATTCCAATCCATTTAATTAATTAAATCTTTAACCCTCCATCGAAGAAGAAGCATCTCAAATTCATTGCGGTTAGATTATAGATTTTATAAGTATGTGTTATTATGCTTTTTCTCCATCTTATAATTAATTGTTACTTGAAAATTTATTTATATGTGTTTATTAATTTTTAGTAATGTTTCTACGAATGTTTTTCCTTAAAATTCCTTGAGGAAACTGTTTTATTAAAATGAGAATTTTTTTAATAAGGCTTGTTTAATGTAATTTCTTATAGTACACTTGTTATGTGACTATGTTTGGTATTTAGTAACACATGAGATAACTGGTGTGTGAGAATGTGTTGTGAAAGAGATTCCATGGTTGGTTCAAGATTATATTTACATTTTGAGCCTAGTAATGAGTTGTTTTAAAGATATTTTGAGATATTTACTTTATGTTTATTAGTGAAAACTAGGATCTGTAGTGGTGGTTCATGATTAAGACATATAATTACTACTAAACATGTGGATAGTCCAGGTATACTAGTGAATTCTTGAAATGTTTGATGTTTTTAGTCCTTTTTTATTTGGAGTTTCTTTTGATGCTGTTGTTTCTTATTGATACCTATGATGGGAATTTATTTTAGTTTCTAAATCGGCTGAGACTCCCCCACCATGCCTAGTGTATGAAACCTCTACCCTTATTTAATCATTCTGTTTACATAGCCTATGCAACCTATACCCTAATTTAATCAGTGAACTCAAGTCATTAATTCAATCCTTCATTCTCACTAGCATGTAAGAAATTGAATGATGTAAACCCATCCTCACAAGATTTATTATGTTAGATAGTGTCCAACATATGGAATACGAGCTTTTTAATTCATCAGTTAACCTGGATCATATATTCCATTTACCCCCCAAGATGACTGTACTAATATAAATTTTGGCTCAATTAAATATGGTTCTCATTGTACGTTGTATATTATGTGTCCTTCATGGACAATACTCACTTTTATGAGAGTGGGGTGCTTTTCACTAGCCATGTTGGCATGTGTAGACATCCATAAAAATTATAGATAAGTCACAAGTTTAATTCAGTAATGTTGTTATCATTGACATACATTATTATTAATCTCAAATTTAAAAAAAAATGTTTTTATCTATACTTAATGAAATTAAATATTTTTACAATCCATGAACAACCTATTAGTGTAGAAGCCTAAAATTTATTCACCCATCGGGTGCACTTGAATTGGGGAAGTAATTGGGTAATGAATGGTATGGCCATAGAGGATCCAATAATGAGTTATTGAACATGGGTGAATGATTTGGGATGCCTATAACACATAATGGGACATGAGGCATGTGCCTCTTATAGACCTAATTAAAATTAATATAAATAAATTTTAATTTAATTTATGAGTACTTGTTCTTTAAATTATTTTAATAGTTCACTACATACACTAGAAACTTCTTCCTTTATTGTTTACTTAAATGTATTTTCTATTAAAGTTTAATCATATTGAATTGTTTATGAAAAAATGGCTTATATAAATTCTTTTAATAGAATGGAGAGAAGTTAGATGTATGAAACTGATCGGATCTCAAGTGATTTTCAAAACAATTTGGAGAGCTTTATAGATTTTTCATTTCAAAATGCATCAGATAGTGGTCGCATACACTTCCTGTAATGGCCAAGAACTCTCCGTCCCATTCCATTGTCAAAAAGAAGGTCATGAGGTGTTCTAAAGGGTAAAATGATCTTTTCCCACACTTTCTAGAATTTTGTAAGTATATGTCGTCTAGTGTGAGTACACGCCATGTACCCCCCTTGCCGAGTATACCCCGTGTTGAAGGTCGTGTCCTTGCTATGTGAAATAAATTGGTACACGCCATGTATCCCATACTACACACCGTGTAGTCCCTCCCCGAATATGCATTACCTTCAAACCGTGTGTTGACCAGTCAATGGTCATGTGCTATGTTGAAGCCGTGTCCTTGACGTGTGAAATAAATGAGCACACACCGTGTAGTCAATACTATACACCGTGTAGTGTCTCCCCGCGTATGCGTTACCTTCAAACCATGTGTTGACCAGTCAACAGCTGCGTGCCGCGTTGAAGGCCGTGTTGGAAGCCGCGTGGTGACCGTGTGGAATGGCTGAGTACATGCCGTGTACCTTAAAGTACACACCGTGTACTTTTTTCCCTCACCTATAAAAGGAGGGAGCCCCTCCTCCTTTTCAACTCACTCCTCTCCTCCCTATTCCCTCGAGCAGAGCTCTCCCAAGAGACTAGAAGGATCCTTTCATCCATAACTTGTTCGTTCGAACTCTGATTTATGATCCGTCAGTAGCCACAAGATAGTAACGACGAGGCAGAACATCTGATCTTGGATTTTTTGCTTTCCTTTCGTCCCTTCCTTCCCAAATTCAACCCAAGGAGGTTTTTCCAGGTTTTTCTAGGAGCGACGGACGCCGACGGACGTCTTCTAAAGTTGATCCAGGGGAGCGTTGTGATCAGAACCTGTTGAGGTAGGGATCCTACCTTCGTCTCTCTAAATTGTGAATCATGCGGGGTGGGTGTCCTCTTGTGTATGTGAAACACATTTGAACCGGTTTAATAAAGATAATAACTGGCTTATATAACTGGGTTGGGAAGTCTGTGATTGCGGTTACTTTTTTTATATCCTGTGATATTATGTTGTGGATTGAATTGGCTTATTCCTACTGAAAATCACGGTCGTTGGGGGCCTTTTCTTATGCAATGAAATGATGCCCTATCTTTCTAGACCATTTATATATGGAACTTTGTGGAATGTGTAAATTTGTTAATCATGTAAAGTTGGTTGATTAAATGAAAATCTGGAACCCTTGTGTGATCACCCCAGTTGAACAAATCTAAAATAATAAACATGTGGGTGCTGTTTGGGAATAATTTATGTGAAGGGGGTGTTTTGTGGGTTGTCGTGGACTGGGTGAGCAGCGAGGCTGTGGTTGTCTTGTTGTGATTTTGTGTTAATTCTATGTTGGTGATGGGCAGCGGGGCTGCAATAAATTATATCAAGGGATGATGATGTACGGTGTGGTTGTGGTTATGGTGGTTGGCATCGGGGCTGTAGGGATGGGTTTGAATGTGATCAAACTATGAGTTGTGAATAATAAATGAAAGTGGGAGATTTAAGGAATGGTGGGGCACGGTAATGGAATGGGAATAATAATTAATGAGGTTGGTTGGTTAATAAGAAGGACTTGGTTGTGTTGCTTGTGTTTTTCCTTACTTGATTTGTGGATGACAGGGATATGTTTTACAAACGATCGATGTAGTTGGTTGTGGATAGTTTCCCAGTAGTTAAGGAACTAATAAACTGATTCTATTGAAATGTGAAAACCTAAATAGGGTTGGGGTTGTTTGTTGTATGCGTGCTTCGTAGTATCAGTGCTGATGCATGTGACAAGTTCTCATATTAGAATCCATAGGTTGGGCTGAGTGTTTGGTATATATATATATATATCTGTATCTTTTTGTTTTATCGCACCCCACCCATGTTGATCACATAGTGCCGAACACTCCCTTTTTATGGGAGAGGGTGTTTTCACCTTAGTTACTAGCTCCTTCCTACTACTTCTTCCCTAGGTTGTGATGGATTGAGGTGACCTTACACCCAAGTCTCTTCAGGTATGTTTCAATTGGGGTAGTTTAGCCTAAGACTCTTCGGGCAGGTTTTACTACTTCCAAAGAACCTTCGGGATGAGGCCCAGGTGTGTGCAGGCGGGATACGTGGTTGTGAGGCCTAGGTGTGTGCAGGCGGGATACGTGGTTGTGAGGCCCAGGTGTGTGTGGGCGGTATACGTGGTTGTGAGGCCTAGGTGTGTGCGGGCGGGAAGAGTGTGGTAGCGTCAGGACGTTCTCTGTTAGGAAGAGCAGCTAACTAGGGGGGGGGAAATGGTACGGGGTACCCAATACTATTGATATTATATACTACTACTAACTGTTGTTTGTGTTTTCGGTGACCGTGGCTGGTCAGGTTGGGTGGATAGAATTCCTTGTTAGGTTTTAGTTTCTTCTGTTGTTCTCATGGGACATTAGGATGTCTCCCCACTTGTGCATGAGAGCTTTAGGTTCCTCTACTGAGTATACGTGTATGCTCACCCTACGTTTACTTTCAGGTTTCTAGGAGAACTATTAGGGCCGTGTGGGACCCTACTAGTCGGGACAGTTGGAGTTGTTTCAGTTTGTTGTACTCTTGTTTCTTTTGGTATTGTACTTTTTCAGCTATCTTGTACTTGTAACTTGTTTCAGAACTATTTAAACATGCATGTGGGATTGGTTTGTGTTTATTTCTATACACTTTTTCTTTTCCTTTTTGGTGGTTGACTTGTCCTATCTCCCGATCTTAAATAATAAAAATGGTAATGACTCCCATATTTGTGAAAACTCATACCCCTGGTGCTAGTCGCCACTCCGGGGCCTACTGGAGGCCGGACTCAGGGGGGTCATTATCTCCCTTTCACTATTGCCAGCTCAGGAGGGGCATCTTTAATGGGAGGGGGTCGTGACAGAATGGTATCAGAGGGAGGTTGAGAGATAGGATGGAGTCTAGGCACAGTGAGGATTGCATGGGATGGTAGGGAAACAGTGTTGGTTAATCTTGGGGCGTGATATAGGCCAAGGTAGACCAGCTAGGACACGAGATTTTAGGGCCCCCCATGATCCGATGCAAGGACTCTGAGCCTACTAAATGACCAAGTGAGACTACATTGATTGCAGGGTAGAGACCCTAGGGAAGGTACATGCATCATCATGATTGTGTTTTACTTGATTTGAGAATTCTGGGAAAGAAATTGAAATAATGTGATAAAATAAATCCTTGAAGAATTTTCCTTACTACTTGGGCTTAGGCAATCCTTCTTTACCGTATAGCTATGGCACCTGGATGTCATCCCCGGGTGACTCAGATGGCCGAGGCCCAACAGATTTAGGCAGTTGATCAGTTGAGGATTGACCGAGAGGAGGAAGATAACCAGTGGCAGAATACTCTCTATTCATTCTAGTGGAAAACCCTCAAGAAGTACGAGGGTAGTACTTCGGATACGGAGATGGAGGGGTGTCTTGAGGAGCTAGGGATCAATTTTACCTTGATCCATGCTCCGAGGTAGTACTGGGTTCCCATAGCAGTCAGTCAGCTGAGAGGTGCGGCGCGAAAGTGGTGGACGCTGTACCTCAGAGAGAGGATAGAGGCAGAGGTTCCATGGGCTGACTTTGATAAAGAATTCCAAGATCAATTCCTATCTTCCATGATCAATTAAGAAAAGAAGCAGGTGTTACTCTCCCTCCAATATGGAATTATGTCAGTATGAGAGTTGGGGAACAAGTTAAAAGATGTCCTACGCTTTGCTCCGGATCTCTTTCTGGATGACGAGTCTCGGGAAGACATTTGGAGGTGGCGCTTCGTCCTTCGCTCCAGTATATTGTCACCCCCTTCACCCTTCCGACGTAGTCGGCAGTACAGAAGAAGGCAGAGGTTGTAGAGTGGATGCGCTCGTAGGGAGGTGCACCACGTGAGGGGATTCAGCCAGTTTCGTCAAAGGGGAAGGCAGTCAGCAGCAGGTCTCCTGCGACGGGACCTTCTAGGTTCAGGCTAGTGGGGAGCAGGGCCTAGCAGTTCCAGTTCAGATCTTCAGGTCCTCGGCCCTTTTCCATGAGCTCAGGACCGAAGTGTTTCTCTTATGGAGATTTTGGGCACATTCAGAGTTGGTGCCCGACCCGATCTCAGTACGGTGGAGGTGGGCAGGTTCAGCACCCACCTCAGCAGCACCAGTTGCCGGTGAGGCCCTTCCAGCAGTACTAGGACCATGCTCCTCCGAGGGAAGACTTTGCGGGAGGGGGCCGACCACAGGGTGCTCCTTAGGGACCTCGACTAGGGTGTGGTCGGGGATGTGGACGACATCAGAGAGGAAGAGGAGCTAGGCGTGGACAGTTGCACGCAACAGAATTGGCAGCTCCAGCAGGACCAGAGGTGGTACGAGGTACGATTTGTTTGTTCAGCACTCTCGTTTCTGCCTTGTTTGATTTGAGAGCTTCACACTCCTTTGTTGCAACCATTCTAGCCCATTCTTTTGGTCTAGACGTAGAGAGACTTTCCATACCACTGGTGCTGAGTACACCAGTTGAAGGCCAGACCAGTGTATCTTGTGTTTTCCGGGGATGTGGGATGATGTTGGGACCGCATCGATCTAGTGGGGATCTTCTTTTGCTACAGATTCACCTGTACGATGTCATCCTAGGAATCGACTGGTTGTTTTCTGTTAGTTCCATTATCGACTTCTTCCGAAGAAGAGTCGTGTTCTCCGACGTGGATGGGCAGTGTGTATCTTTTGTTGGTGAGAGGAGCTATCAGGTAGGAATCATACATGTGAAGCCTCTCTTCCCTTCATTAGGTGGGTTATCAGTGGTTTCAGATGATACAAAGATGATGGATGTCCCAAAGGTTGTTGGGGGAGTTCCTCGATGTTTTTCCCGAGGAGTTTGTGACTCTACCCCCCCCCCCCCCCCCCGACGTGATGTTGAGTTCGAGATAGTCATACAGCCTGGTGCCCATCCTATTTCGAGGGCCCCTTATCAGATGGCACCTTCGGAGCTGCGGGAGTTGCGGATTCATATTGATGATTTGATCGAGAAGGGTTTTATGTGACTCAGCGTGTCGCCATGGGGTGCTCCATTTTTGTTTTTGAAGAAGGAAGATGGTGGTCTCAGGCTATGCATAGACTACCGAAGGTTGAACCAGGTAACGGTCAAGAACCGTTACCCCCTTCCAAGGATAGATTATCTCTTCATACAGTTGAGAGGAGCATGTTGGTTTTCTAAGATTGATCTATGATCTGGATATCATCAGCTGAGGGTAATGGATAGTGACATCTCGAAGACGACCTTCAGGTGCAGGTATGGGCACTTTGAGTTTGTAGTGATGTCGTTTGGAGTTACGAATGCACCAGCTGTGTTCATGGGGCTTATGAACAATT
Organism: Viscum album; assembly: GCA_963277665.1. Lineage (NCBI taxonomy): Eukaryota > Viridiplantae > Streptophyta > Magnoliopsida > Santalales > Viscaceae > Viscum > Viscum album. Next base: position 1,148,902,922 of record OY728165.1, read on the forward strand.
TATTCTGAGAGTTTCTGGACCGATTCGTCGTTGTGTTTATCGATGAAATCCTTATCTACTCAAGAACAGAGGAGGAGCACATTGAGCATCTCAAGGCAGTCTTGGATGTCCTTCGACACCACCAAATTTATGGGAAATTGTGCAAGTGTAAGTTCCTGATGCAAGAAGTACACTTCCTTGGGCACGTGGTGTCTCAGCATGGAGTGTCAGTGGACCCGTCAATGGTGGAAGCAGTTGTTTCTTGGATAGCACTCAAGAGCATGGCAGATGTTCGTAGTATCCTAGGGTTAGTAGGTTACTATCGGAGGTTCGTTTCAAACTTCTCTCAAGTTTCTGCTCCATTGACATCTTTGACTAGGAAGAACCAAGTCTTCTTATGGAGCGAGAAGTTCCAGGAAGCTTTCGACTACATGAAGGAGAAGTTGGTCAGTGATCCCGTACTTAGATTTTTAGAGGAAGGGTTGTTGTATGATGTGTTTTGTGATGCTTTAGCCTTGGTTTAGGGTGAATTCTGATGCAGAAGAAAGGTGTAATCTGTCATGGTTCTAGGAAGTTGCGCCCTCACGAGTGTAACTATGCCACCCATAACCTGGAGCTTGCATCAGTAGTGTTCGAACTGAAGTTGTGGCGACATTACCTATTTGGGGAGTGCTTTGTGGTCTTCTCAGATCACAGGAGCTTACGTTATATCTTCTCCCAGCATGACCTGAACTTGCAGCAGCGGAGATGGGTCGAGTTTCTCCAAGACAATGACTTCGATATCTCTTACACTAAAGGTAAGTGAAATGTTGTGGCTGATTCCCTGAGCAGGAAGTTTCATAAGGAATTGGTTTGGGAATCCGCTGATGCATGGAGAGCGATGGGAGAGTTGGCTGCCTTGCACTTGGATGCAAGGGTAGAGGGTTTTAGAGGTTGCTTGTTTCAGATGATGGTATAGTACTCCTTGTTGCAGCAGGTGGAAGAGTATCAGTGGGTGGTAACTTAGGTGGAAGTAATGCGGGATTGTGTCGATCAGGGAAACGCTCTAGAAGGATGGTCAGAGGACAGCCGACATCGGATGCTTTTCCATGGAAGGTTGTTTGTTCTGGAGGCGTTGCATGAGGGAGTTCTCCGTGAGTTCCATAGATCATCCTTGGAGGTACATCCGAGAGTTTAAAAAATGTACCGAGGCCTGAGGGAACAGTTTTGGTGGCCTGGGGTGAAACGGGCAATGGTGGAGTTTGTGGATAAGTGCCAAGTGTGTCAGCAAGTAAAGGCTGGACACTGTGTTCCCAGTGGTTTGTTGCATCCATTAGATGTCCCCGAGTGGAAGTGGGATGGCATCTCGATGGACTTCTTCACAGGACTACCCAGAGCTCTGGGTGGTTATGATGCTATCTAGGTGGTGGTGGATGATCTGAAGAAATCGTCTCACTTCTTAGCAGTTAAGGAGTCGGGCCCGGTGAGTACCTTATCACAGAGGTAAGTAGACGAGGTGGTGCGTTTGCATGGAGTTATGAAGACTATCATCTCAGACTAGGATACTCGGTTTACCTCATGAGTCTGGAGGGGGTTACAACATGTTTTTGGCACCCATCTACACCTTAGCACTGCTTTCCACCCCCAGACCGATGGGCAGACAGAGCATACTATCCAGACGTTGGAGGACATGCGGCGGGCATGCATTCTGGATTTCAGAGGATCATGGGTGCGACACTTTCCTTTAGTAGAGTTTTCCTACAAAAACACCTTCCACTCTACTATTAGCATGGAACCATTTGAGGCATTGTATGGAAGACCATGTAATTCACCCATTTGCTGGACAGAGGTTGGTGAGACATGTGCTCTTGGGCCCGAGGTAGTGTAGAGCACCACAGAGAAAGTCCATCTTGTACGTGAGAGGATGAAAGCGGCTCGGGACCGACAGAAGTCTTATGCAGATCGTCGGAGGAGGCCCTTGGAGTTCGAGGTGGGAGATCATGTGTTATTTAAGGTTTTCCCTCGCTGGGGGTAGAGGAGGTTTGGGAAGGGGAGTAAGCTCTCCCCTAGGTTCATTGGACCTTTGGAGGTGCTGAGGCGAGTCGGCGAGGTGGCATATCAGCTAGCCCTGCCACCTCAGTTGGAGAAGGTTCATGACGTCTTCCACGTCTCCCAACTTCATCGGTACTTACACGACGACTCTCATGTTATCATCTTGGGATAGTTAGATATGGGAGACGACACGACCTTCAAAGAACGACCAGTCAGAATTGAAGATCGTAATGAGAAGGTGCTCCGTGGATGAACAATCGCCTTGGTTCGTGTGTTGTGGAGGCAAGGCGGCCTCGAGGAGAGCACTTTGGAGCAGGAGACCCAGATTCACGCTCAGTACCCGGAGTTGTTTTGACTTGTGTTTTTCCTTGTTCTTTTGATATTTTTTTTGATGTTGTACTGTGTACCTTTGATATATAGAATGCTTGGCTTGTCAGATGTGAGACCTTTTTTTGTTTCCTTATTCTGTAGAAGTATGTAACATGTACGGGTGTGTGGGGAAGGGAAAAACTTGATCCTTAATCGAGACACATTAATGCGGATGCGATTGAACCCGTGCAGGCGAGTTAGCACCGTCTAAAGCGGATAATATCTCGACATAGGAAAAGGAATTTTCCCCAAACCACGTGTTCGAGTAGTGTGTGGGTTGTGCAGTGTTGGGGGCAGTGCGGGTTAAAAAATCATAATGTATGGAAGTGGGAAGACCCAATTCTTAATCGAGACGCATTAATGAGGATGTGATTAAGCCCGTGTAGGCAAGTCAGTGTCGCCTAAAGTGGATAATATCTTGACATAGGAGAAGGAATTCCTAACACCTATAATTAGGGTTAATGGTTGGGTTCCTATTATAATGAGAGCCCTAACAGGTATCTTGTTGGGTTCCTCTGGGTTGGTTTTTAATTATAGGGGACAAGAATGTTTTAAGAGGTATCTGATGTAATGGCCCGGACCTCTCTAGCCCATTCCTTTGTCAAAAAAAGGTCATGAAGTGTTCTGGAGGGTAAAATGGACTTTTCCCACACATTCCAGAATTTTGTAATTACACGTCATGTAGTGTGAGTACACGCCGTGTACCCCCTCGCTGGGTATACCCCATGTTTAAGGCCATCTCCTTGCCGTGTGAAATAAATGGGTACACACTGTGTATCCCATACTACACTCCGTGTAGTCCCTCCCCGCGTATGCGTTACCTTGAAACTGTGTGTTGACCAGCCAACGGTCATGTGCCTTGTTGAAGCCGTGTCCTTGACATGTGAAATAAATGAGTACACACCATGTAGTCAATACTAAATACCGTGTAGTGTCTCCTCGCTTATGCGTTATCTTCAAACTGTGTGTTGACCAGTCAATGGCCGCGTGTCGCGTTGAAGGCCGTGTTGGAAGCTGCGTGGTGACCGTGTGAAATGGCCGAGTACACGCCATGTACCATAAAGTATATGCAGTGTACTCTTTTTTCCCTCTCCTATAAAAGGAGTGTTCCCCTCCTCCTTTTCAACTCACTCCTCTCCTCCCCATTCCCTCGAGCAAAGCTCTCCCAAGAGACTTAAAGGATCCTTTCACCCATTACATTTTCGTTCGAACTCCGATTTATGATCCATCAGCGGCCACGGGATCATAATGATGAGGTGGAACTTCTAAGCTTGGATTTTTTGCTTTACTTTCGGCCTTTCCTTCCCAGCTTCCACCAGAGGAGGTTTTTCTGGGTTTTTCCAGGAGAGAAGGATGCCGACGAACATCTTCTAAAGTTGATCCGGGGGAGCGTTGTGATTAGAACCTGTTGAGGTAGGGATCTTACCTTTGTCTCTCTAAATTGTGCATCATGTGGGGTGGGTGGCCAATTGTTTACATGAAACACATTTGAATCGGTTTAATAAAGATAATAACTGGCTTATATAACCAGGTGGGAAGTTTTTGATTGCATTTACTTTTTTTATATCCTGTGATATTATGTTGTTGATTGAATAGGCTTATACCTACTGAAAATCACGGTCATTGGGGGCCTTTGCTTGCGCAATTAAATGCTGCCCTATCTTTCTAGACTGTTTATGGATGGAACATTGTGGAATGTGAAAATTGGTTAATCACATAAAGTTGGCTGATTAAATGAAAATCTGGAACCCATGTGTGATCACCGGATTGAAAAAAACTGAAATAATAAACATGTGGGTGTTGTTTGGGGTTAATTTATGGAAAGGGTGTGTTTTGTGGGTTTTTGTGGACCGGGTGAGCAGCGGGGCTGTGGTTGGCTTGTTGTGAGTTTGTGTGAATGCTATGTGTGTTTTGGTCAGCGAGGCTGTGATAAATTGTATCAAGGGATGATGATGTACGGTGTGGTTGTGGTTATGGTGGTTGGCAGCGGGGCTGCATGGATGGGTTTGAATGTGACTGAACTATGAGTTGTGAATAATAAATTAAATTGTGAGAGTTAATGAATTTTGGGGCATGGTAATGGAATGGGAATAATAATTAATGAGGTTGGTTGGTTAATAAGAAGGAATTGGTTGTGTTGCTTGTGTTTTTCCTAACTTGATTTGTGGATGACAAGGATATGTTTTACGAATGATCGATGTAGTTGGTTATGGATAGTTTCCCAGTATTTAAGGAACTAATAAACTGATTCTATTGAAACATGAAAACCTAAATGGGGTTGGGGTTGTTTGTTGTCTGTGTGCTTCATAGTAGCAGTGCCGATGCATGTGCTCAATTCTCTAATTAGAAGCCATAGATTGGGATGAGTGATTGGTATATATATATCTATATCTTTGTGTTTTATCGCACCCCGCCCATGTTGAGCACTTAGTGCCAAACACTCCCATTTCATGGGAGATGGTGTTTTCCCCTTAGTTACTAGCTCCTTCCTGCTCCTTCTTCCTAGGGCTGTGATGGCTTGAGGGGACCTTACACCCAAGACTCTTCAGGTAGGTTTCAATTGGGGTGGTTTAGCCCAAGACTCTTCGGGCAGGTTTTACTATTTCCCAAGAACCTTCGGGATGAGGCCCAAGTGTGTGTGGGCGGGATACGTGGTTGTGAGGCCCATGTGTGTGCGGGCGGGAAGAGTGTGGTAGCGTCCGGACATTCTCCATTAAAAAGAGCAGCAAACTAGTGGGGGCAAATGGTGCGTGGTACCCAATACTCTTGATCTTATATACTAATACTACATGTTGTTTGTGTTTTCGGTGAGGGTGGAGGGTGAGGTTGGGTGGATAGAATTACTTGTTAGGTTTTGGTATCTTCTGTTGTTCTCACGGGACATTAGGATGTCTCCCCACTTGTGCACGAGATCTTTAGGTTTCCCTACTGAGTATAATTATATGCTCACCCTACGTTTACTTTCCGGATTCCAGGAGGACTACCAGGGCCATGCGGGACCCTACTAGTCGGAACAGTTGGAGTTGTTGCAGTTTGATGTACTCTTGTTTCTTTTGGTATTGTACTTTTTGAGCTTTCTTATACTTGTACCTTGTTTCAGAACTATTTAAACATGCATTTGGGATTAGTTTGGGTTTATTTCTATACACTTGTTCTTTTCCTTTTTGGTGGTTGACTTGTCCAATCTCACGATCTTAAATAATAAAAAGGGTAATGCCTCCCATATTTGTGAAAACTCATACCCTTGGTGATAGTCGCCACTCCGGGGCCTACTGGAGGTGGGACTCGGGGGGTCATTATATCCCTTTCATCATTGCCAGCTCAGGAGGGGCATCTTTGGTGGGAGGGGGTCGTGACACTGCCCATGTTCCAATTGTGTTGGTAGACCTTGGTTGAGCCGTGAAGAAGTCAACTACCACATAACCAAAAATGGTATTCAAGAAAACTAATTTGTGTGGAATCACAATGGGGATAAAATGAAATCTCAAATTGGTGATGATCGAAATGAAAGGAATGGAATGGATAATTTTTTAGATGATCGGTTTCCATTTATTCGTCATCATGAAAAAGAAAGGATTTTGACTCAAGAAGACTTCGATATGAGGACAGCTGATGCATCTAGTGAAAATGATGATATTGATAGGGTGAAAAAATTGAATGATGTTGCCATGACTATAGTATATCGGCAATGCGATAAAATGAAAAAGATGGAATTTTTAAATTGATTGTTTCTTGGGAAAACTATGTATTGGATTTCTAATACAGAAATCGATTACATTCTTACCCTCTTGAATTATTTACTTCCAGATGATGCAGATATTCCCTCAAACCACTATATGGCATGGAATTTAGTTGAGGAACTTGGATTTTGAAGAATCAAAATTCATGCTTTCCCGAAAGATTGTAGTTTATTATAGGAGGAAACCGCTAAACAAAATGATTTTATAATGTGTGGCACGTCCCACTGGAAGTCAAAATCTAATGGAACTCCATCCTACATTCCACAGAAAGTAATGTGGCACTTTCCATTGATCCTCAGACTCCAGAATCTTTTTATTTCTAATGACATATCAATAAAAATGAGATGACATGATACTGAGATAAAGAAGACTAATGAGGAGTTGGTTCATCCTACAGATGGATTTTCATGGTAGAGATTTGATGCTCGACATCCTGATTTTGAAGCTGACATGCGTAATGTGAGGGTGGGTCTTTCATGCGACAATTTTAATCCATTTGGACAAATGCTTTCTTCGCACAACACATGGGTAGCTTTTATACACATTTATAATCTTCCCCCATGGTTGTGTATGAAAAAACATTCAATTTCATGATTATACTCATTCTGGTCCTTTTGATCCCAGCATTGATATTTATGTAAACATGCAACTTTTAATAAAGGAGTTGAAACTTCTTTGGGATGTGGGTGTGCGCACATATAATGCATGTTCGAAAGAAATATTTCAGATGCGTGCTACACTTATGTGGATGATCAATGGATTTTTAGCTTATGCAATGATGTTTGGATAGAGAACGAAGGGAAAACTGTCATGCCCAGTTTTTATGAAGAATATATGATCCAGAAGACTGAAACATCATTGCAGTTTCAGTTTTATGGGACATCGACTATTCTTTCAAAATGATCATCCATATAGAATGAATCATCTATGATTTGATAATACCATAGAGACCGATGATCCACATCAGAGTATGTCTAGAACTTATGTTCTAAATGAATTGAAAGATTTTAGTTTTTCATTCAGGAAGGGTCAAATGAAATCTGGAAAGAGAAAGAATGTTTCCATTGAAACCTATTACAATTGGAGGAGGAGGAGTATCTTTTTTTATTTGCCTTATTGGTCAACCAATTAGTTACTTCATTGCTTAGAAATAATGAATATTGAAAATAATATATGCAAAATGTTGCTTTTGGTTCTTCTAAATGTCAAAGGGAAGACAAAAGATGATTTACGATCTCGGCGTGACTTGGTGGATTAGGGGAATCATACTAGAATTGCATCATGTGCGTATCAATGAAAATAAATGGAAACTTCCATGTGCTTCTTATGTGATGTCACCTACGGAAAAAACAATTTCTGGAAGTATTAGAGACTATTAGAGTTCCTGATGTCTATTCAGGAAACATATCTAAATGAGTCAACAGAAGAGAGTTGAAGCTAAAATCTTGGAAGACTCAGGATTATCATGTTCTACTACATGAGTTGTTTCTAATAGAAATCTATCATATATTTTCCAATAATGTAAGGGTGACTGTTATTTGGTTGTGCCATTTGTTTAGAGATCTTTGTTCTAAGAAGTTGTACAAGTCTTTCTTGCAAAAAATGTTGACAGATGCCCCATTAATTTTGTGTGAGTTGGAGAAAATATTTCCTCTATCATTTTTCACATGCATGCTGTATCTGACTGTCCATATTCCCACTGAAATACTTCTCAGAGGACCTGTTTATTTTTGTTGGATGTATCCAACTGAAAGAAATATGTACACATTAAAGCCTTATGTCCGAAACAGGAATCATCCCGAAGGTTCTATCGTGAATGGTTACTTGGCTCAAGAATGTATGGATTTTTGCTCAATATATTTGTCTGATATTACTAAAAGAATGAACAGAAAATTGAGAAATGAAGAAGAATAGTATGAGAAAATTGAACCCTATTTTCCTTCACTTTATCAAACAGGAGGAATTCCTATATCATATACATCAAAGACATTAATCCATAAATAGCAGGAGATGGCACATCGAACAGTTTTGTTCAACTGTGATTTGTTTAATGACTATATCAGTTAAAAAAATTGAAAATGTATATCTTACATATATATATTTTTAAACTATTCATATTATTATCTACAGGGAACATAAAACAATGATAAATTGGAAGCATCATTCTTTATCTTTGAGAAGGATAGAGACTTTGCATAGAAAAGAGTTTTCTACTTGGTTAAAATTGAATGTAAAAATATTACTGTTTAAAATAATTATATCAATATTTAATTAAGTTTAATAGTCATTTATATTGCTAGTATTGAGTTTGCATTCTGAATCTATCTCAGAGGAAATAAGAGCTTTGTCTTTTGGTCCTAATACCGTGGTTCGTGACTGTAAATCAATTGGAATCAATGAGTACAAATTTATTGTCACTGAACGAGAAAAGAACATGAGAAAACAACATGATGGTGTTATAGTTACTACCACAATAGATTGTTATTCCAGTGCATTAGATAGTAGACCGTGATTTGAAAATGTGGGTTATTATGGACTCGTTGAGAAAATAATAATATTGGATTATTACTCTCATGGACGAGTAACAATGATGAAATGCCATTGGTTTGAATCGATGATGAAATAAGGCACATTTATTGATTTTTGTGTATTTAGAGTAATTAATATGTCTCACACTCTTGCTACCATAGATCCATATGTGTTGGTATCAATGGATAAACAAGTTTTTTATGTCAAAGACCAACTTCGACCTGAATTTGGTGTCAGAGTTGAAGTAATTCCAAGACAAATTTTTGATGATGGTAATGATGGAATTGACACTATCCCCAGTGCCATTGGAACCAATCCATTTATTTCTTTTGATGACTCCAATATTTCAATTGTAAGATTTTATTGTGAACCTGAAGTTGTGGTTGAAAATATATATAATCATTCATCCATGTTCTCAATTCTTTTGGTTTACCTCAAGTTAGGTTGTTATGTTTGGTAATATTCAAATTGATTTAGTATTGATCACAAATATGTTTTAGATGACTTGAACGTTATGTGAATTTTGAATGTTTATTGGTTGCAGTTTTATTTGAATTTCATTTTCTAATTTAGAATTGAACTGTATTCAAACCTAGTCAAACAATATTTCTAACTTAGTGAACATTACAACTTGTATGATTTATTAAATCTATTCAAACTATTCTAAAATAATTGATAGATAAATTACTAATTAATCCCTCTATTCCCTCATATATTTAGTTTTTTTGGTTTACACATTAGTTTACCATTTCTAATTAATTACATATTTTTTTTCAAAAGCAGGAAATGCAGGCAATTGAAGAGAGACGAAGGAAAAAAATGATGGAGAAAAATCTTCGAATAGAGGAGATGGGCCTTCCACCATTAGTACCTAAAATGAGTACTTTATTTCAAAAATATATATTTAAAGAATATAAAATGTCATGTGATTAATTTTTTGTAATTATTTTTGTAGGATCCATCTATACGTCGACAATTATTCGACGAGGAGCCTAGTACTAGTCCTAGTACCCAGGCCAGTGGTACGAGAAGGGTTCGTACCAGAGGTGGACGAGCAGCTTTGCGTACCCGAATAGACCCTTACCCTCCAACTGATATGTCATCCTTCCCACATTCTGATCCTGGTGTGTTGTTAGGGACACACGGGATATTTAGGCCTCCCATGTTTTCACCACCTTTTGCATCTTCTGGCCCATCTTTTTCATATCCCATGATGATTCCCACTCCCCAGTCAGAATCTAGTCATACAACTATCCCATCTTCTTTTCCATCTACTTCTGTCTTTCCGAGCTTCTATATTCCATCGTTTTCGACTGCAGTTCCACCACAGGGTGTTCCATCAGTTTCTGTGGATCCAGCGGTGCTCAACGATCAGACTGGACCATGTATATTTATAGAACCATAACAATTTTTTATAGCTATATTTATTTTCATTATAACATGTTTTGATAAAATATTTGTTTATCTCTCATGACAGATACATCTACTAACAGGAGGCAGGGGTAGGGGTGTACATGCATGCGTGTGGTGTGGAACCATCGCACACTGGTTTTGGTGGATTACAATGAAGATAACCAAATGGTTGAGAAAATAGGGAAGTAATGTCGGAGTTTTTTGTAGACGCTTTCCAAATACTCCGACATAATTACCTTCAGCCTACTATCATGGATACATTTTCCACATGAGTTCAAGGATAGAGCTTGGGCAGAGATATGGGTAAAACAATCTGTTTTATTAAATGCCATGAATTATTTTTGTATTTATATGAATTAATATTTTGATGTCAGCTTCGATTTAATTTTCCCGATGGTGAGGGTGCATGACCGAAATGTCTAAGGGATTTAGGAGAGCTTTGGAGAGCCTACAAGCATGATTTGTATATTGGATGGCGTGCTAGAGTTGGCACTGAGTTTGAGGTGGTACCAGTCAGCGATTATTGTACTATAGAGCAGTACCGTCAGATGATTGCTCATTGGAAAACTAACCAGTTTAAGGTATTAATTACATTTTAGGTATTTAAATAATAAACTTCATGTTTTTCATTAATATTATCCTTTTCATTATCAAATTTTATTTAGGAATCATCTGGAAAAAATAAAAAAACACTGTAGCAAAAAAATACCTCCACACACTAGGACGTACTACGATGCCAGATCATGAGAGGAAGCAGGTATGACAATTGTTTATAAGTTATCTTTATGTCTTACACTTTATTTTGTTTCCTCAATTATTTAATTTTTTTCTAATGTTTTCAAATAACTTTAGTTTTCAATGTCATTGTAAAGGAAAATACAGAATATTGAAGGATGTGAGCCTCGAGCAAAACTGTTTTTCTCAAGTAAATGGAAAAAGGATGGAAGTGCTGTCAATGAAGCGACTCAGCATCATATTGTATGTTATAATAAGTTGAGTTTATATTTTAATATCTATTTTTTAACTTAATAATATATTTATATTTGTAACAAGATACCTTAGAGGCCATCGATGCCCAAGAACCAGACAATTTTGGGCCAACTGATCACTTACATCAGGTGTTTGGAGAGGAGCATACTGGCAGAGTACACTGCCGACCTAGGGTATTCCCAACGAGGTATTATCCATCCTCATGTATGAGTTGTAGTGCCACTGAGCTATGGAAAGTTAGGGCACATGCAGAACATGCTGAAAAAAGGGTCATAGAGACGGCAGAATAGTCCTCTAGGGTAAACAGTGCTTTTATGAAATTTATTGAAGTTCTACGTCCAACACTTCCACCAGAGGCCAACCCATATTTTGATGAATATATGTCATTGATACGTTCTATATATGGTGCACTAGGTGGCAGTTCTAGTGGTGGTCAAGATGATGTATGGCCTGATGATGATGATGATGATAGAGAATATTCTGATGCGGAAGAGGAGGGAGAGGAGGAGGGTGAGGCAGATAGTGAGGGCGAGGAGGAGGGCGAGGGCGAGGATGAGGGTGCTGAGGAGGGCGAGGACGATGATGGGGATGAGGATGAGGGTGATGATGATGGTGATGGTGATGTGAGAAAAATTGATCCGTTACATTTTTAACTAATATTACTGAGATTTGATGTTTAATCTATTCTAGTTATTGGTTTTATCTAGACCCGTAGTATAGTTTTAGAGATGATTTATTTTTATATATTTTCTGTTTTCATGAATGTTGTTGTCTTTTAGTGGTTTCAGTGTATCTTGAGAAAGTATATAGAGTTTTGTGTGTTTGGGAACTCCCTGGACAACCCCCCTCATTCCTGGACCCTGGACAACCCCCCACCATTCTCCTTGGACCCTGGAAAGCCCCCTGGACAACCCCCCAGACAGCCCCCTGAAAATCCCCCCGAACAGCCCCCCGAACAACCCCCCCACCATCCTCCTTGGTCCCCGAATAGCCCCCAGACCCCCCCCAGACAGCCCCCCTCCTCCCTGGACCCCGAACATCCCCCCCCACCCTCCTCCTTGGACCCCGGATAGCCCCGAACACCCCTCGGATAGCCCACCGCACAGCCCCCACCCTCCTCCTTGGTCCCCAGACAGCCCCCTAACACCCCCCAGACAGCCCATCGAACACACCCCGGACAACCCCCTGCACAGCCCCCCCCCCCCCCACACCCTCCTCCTTGGTCCCCGGACAGCCCTCCGGACACCCCACGGATAGCCCCCAGACAGCCCCCCGGACAGCCCCCACCCACCTCCCTGGACCCCAGAGAGCCCCCCGGACAACACCCCCAGACAACCCCCCACCTTCCTCCTTGGAACCCCAGATAGCGCCCCCACCCTCCTTGATTTCACATGCCTTTTTTTATTTCTCTGATCATAGTGTCTCTCTTTTGTTTAAAATGGACATCATTTTAAGTGAAAACAACAATTGATAAATAAAAAACTAACCAAACACATTCAAAATGTGTTGATGCTTTATGAAAATGATCCAGGGGTCATATGTGACATGTACGAGTCAACCCTGCCTCAATCCGAGGCACGGTGTGGCCGGCACCACTCAAAGTGTCTCTCTTTTGTTTCAAAAGGACTTCATTTTGAGTGAAAACATCAATTGGCATATGGAAAACCGACCAAATGCATTCTTATTGTGTTAATACTTTAGGAAAATGATCCATGGGTCATTTGAGACATTTATGAGTAAACCACGTCTAAATCCAAGGTGCGGTGTGGCCGATACCACTCTAACTATGTCTCTTTTGTTTAAAATGCACATGATTATAAGTGAAAAGAAACACTGGCATACGGAAAACCAACCAAACGCTTTCATATTCTATTGATAATTCATCACAATGATCCATGGGTAATATGTGACGTGTACGAGCCATCCCGGGCTCAATCCGAGTTGTGGTGTGGCTGAGATCACTCTAAGTGTATCTCTTTTGTTTAAAATGGACAACATTTTAAGAACAAATAGAAAACCAACCAAATGCATTCGGTTTCTGTTGAAACATTATGAGAACGATCCATGCGTCATATGTGACGTGTAAGAGTTAACATCACCTCAATCTGATGCGCGGTGTGTCCGACACCACTCAAAGTGTCTCTCTTTTGTTTAAAATGGACTTAATTTTAAGTGAAAACAACAACTAGCATACAGAAAACCAACCAAAAGGATTCTTATTGTGTTGATACTTTAGCACAACGATCCATTGGTCATATGTGATGTGTACAAGTCAACCCCGCCTCAATCCGAGGCGCGGTGTGGCCGACACCATTCATAGTGTCTCTCTTTTGTATAAAATGGACATCATTTTAAGTGAAAACAACAACAGGCATACGAAAAACTAAACAAATGCATTAGAAATGTGTTTATGCTTTAGGACATCAATCCATGGGTCATATGTAATGTTTACAAGTCAACCTCGCCTCAATCTGAGGCACGGTGTCGCCGGATCACTCTAAGTGTCTCTCTTTTTGTATAAAATGGACAACATTTTAAGTACATATAGAAAACTGACCAAACGCATTAGAAATGTGTTGATGCTTTAGGAAAAAAATCAGTTAGTCATATGTGACATGTAAAAGTCAACCCCGCCCCAATTCGAGGTGCGGTGTGGCCGACAAAACTCTAAGTGTCTCTCTTTTGTTTCGAAAGGACATCATTTTAAGTGAAAACATCAACTGGCATACGAAAAACTAACCAAATGCGTTAAGATTGAATTGATACTTTATGACAATGATCCATGGGTCATTTGATACGTGTACAAGTCAACCCCCTCTAAATCTGAGGCACGGTGTGGCCGGTACCACTCTAACTATGTCTCTTTTGTTTAAAATGGACAGGATTATAAGTGAAAAAAACAACTGGCATATGGAAAACCAACTAAACACATTCGGATTATATTGATAATTTATCACAATTATCCATGGGTCATATGTGATGTGTATGAGACTACCCCAGCTCAATATGAGTTACAGTGTGGCCGAGATCAGTCTAAGTGTCTCTCTTTTGTTTAAAATGGACAACATTTTAAGTACATACGGAAATCCGACCAAATGCATTCGGTTTCTGTTGAAACATTAGTAGAATGTTCCATGGTTCATATGTGACGTTTATGAGTCAATATCGCCTCAATCCAAGGCACGGTGTAGCCGACACCACTCAAAGTGTCTCTCTTTTGTTTAAAATGAACTTCATTTTAAGTGAAAACAACAACTAGCATACAGAAATCTGACCAAAGGGATTTTGATTGTGTTGATACTTTACCACAACGATCCATGGGTCATATGTGATGTGTACGAGTCAACCCCACTTCAATCTAAGGCGCGGTGTGGCCGACACCATTCATAGTGTCTCCCTTTTGTTTAAAATGGACATCATTTTAAGTGAAAACAACAACAGACATATGAAAAACTGACCAAACGCATTCGAAATGTGTTGATACTTTAGGAAATCGATCCATTGGTCATATGTAACATGTACGAGCCAACCCCACCTCAATCTGAGGCACGATGTGGCCGAGATCACTCTAAGTGTCTCTCTTTTGTTTAAAATGGACAACATTTTAAGAACATATAGAAAACTGACCAAACTCATTCTAAATGTGTTGATGATTTAGTACAACGATCCATGGGTCAAATGTGATGTGTATGAGTCAACACCACCTCAATCCAAGGCACGGTGTGGCCGAAACCACTCGAAGGGTCTCTCTTTTGTTTCAAAAGTATATCGTTTTAAGTGAAAACATCAACTGGAATACAGAAAACTGACCAAATGCATTCGTATTGCGTTTATACTTTAGGAAAATGATCCATGGGTCATTTGAGATTTGTACAAGTCAACCCTGTCTAAATGTGAGGCACGGTGTGGCTGGTACCACTCTAACTGTGTCCCTTTTGTTTAAAATAGACAGGATTATAAGTGAAAATAATAAATGGCATATGGAAAACTAACCAAACAAATTCGGATTCTATTGATAATTTATCATAATGATACATGGGTCATATGTGACATGTACAATCCAACATGGGCTCAATTTGAGTTCCGGTGTGGCCAGGATCACTCTATGTGTCTCTCATTTGTTTAAAATGGACAACATTTTAACTACATATAGAAAACCAACCAAACGCATTCAGTTTCCATTAAAACATTAGGAGAAAAATCCATGGGTCATATGTGACGTTTATGAGTCAACCTCAACTCAATCCAAGGCATGGTGTGGATGACACAACTCAAAGTGTCTCGCTTTTGTTTAAAATGGACTTCATTTTAAGTGAAAACAACTACTAGCACACGGAAAACCAACCAAAAAGATTCTTATTATGTTGATACTTTAGAAAAACGATCTGTGGGTCATATGTGATGTGAACGAGTCAACCCTTCCTCAATCCAAGGTGCGGTGTGGCCGACACCATTCATAGAGTCTCTCTTTTGTTTAAAATGGACATCATTTTAAGTGAAAACAACAACTGACTTACCAAAAACTGACCAAATGCATTTGAAATGTGTCGATGCTTTAGGAAAACGATCCATAGGTCATATGTGATGTGTACCATTCAACCCCGCCTCAATCCGAGGAACAGTGTGTCCAGGATCACTCTAAGTGTCTCTCTTTTGTTTAAAATGGACAACATTTTAAGTACATATAGAAAACTGACCAAATGGATTCTGATTGTGTTGATACATTATCACAATGATCCTTGGGTCATATGTGATGTGTACGAATCACCCTCACCTCAATATGAGGTGCGGTGTGGTTGTCACTACTCAAAGTGTCTCTCTTTTGTTTCAAAAGGACATCATTTTAAGTGAAAACATCAACTGACATACGGAAAACTAGTCAAATGCATTTGGATTGTGTTGATACTTTAAGAAAATTATCCCTGGGTCATTTGAGATGTGTAAAAGTCAACCCCATCTAAATCCGAGGCGCGGTGTGGCCAGTACCACTCTAACTATGTCTCTTTTGTTTAAAATGGACCGGATTATAAGTGAAAAGAACAACTGGCATACGGAAAACCGACCAAATGCATTCAGAATCTTTTGATAGTTTATCAAAACGATCCATGGGTCGTATGTGAGCTGTACGAGTCAAACTGAGCTCAATCCAAGTCACAGTGTGGCTGGTATCACTCTAAGTGTCTCTCTTTTGTTTAAAATAGACAACATATTAAGTACATATGGAAAACCCACCAAACGCATTTGGTTTTCATTGAAAGTTTAGGAGAATGATCCATGGGTCATATGTGATGTGTACGAGTCAACCTCGCCTCAATCTGAGACGCGGTGTGGCTGACACCACTCAAAGTGTCTCTCTTTTGTTTAAAATGGGCTTCATTTTAAGAGAAAAAATAACTACCATACGGAAAACAAACCAAACGAATTCTGATTGTGTTGATACGTTGTCACAATAATCCATGGGTCATATGCGATGTTTTCGAGTCAACCCCTCCTCAATCAGATGTGCGGTGTGGCCGACAACATTCATAGTGTCTTTCTTTTGTTTAAAATAGACACCATTTTAAGTGAAAACAACAACTGACATATGAAAAACTGACCAAATGCATTCGAAATGTGTTATTAATTTAGGACAATGATCCATGGGTCATATGTGACGTGTAAGAGTCATCCCCGCATCAATAAAAGGCACATTGTTGTTGGGATCACTCTAACTGTCTCTCTTTTGTTTAAAATGGACAACATTTTAAGTACATACGTAAAACTAACCAAATAAATTCTGATTATGTTGATACTTTAGAACAATGTTCCATGGGTCATATTTGATGTGTACGGATAAACCCTACCTCAATCCGAGGCACGGTGTGGCCAACACCACTCAAAGTGTCTCTCTTTTGTTTCAAAAGGATATCATTTTAAGTGAAAACATCAACTGGCATATGGAAAACCAA
Organism: Viscum album; assembly: GCA_963277665.1. Classification (NCBI taxonomy): domain Eukaryota; kingdom Viridiplantae; phylum Streptophyta; class Magnoliopsida; order Santalales; family Viscaceae; genus Viscum; species Viscum album. Next base: position 1,148,919,921 of record OY728165.1, read on the forward strand.
CCAAACACATTTTTATTGTGTTTATACTTTTCGAAAATGATCCATGGGTCATTTGAGACTTGTAAGAGTCAACACCGTCTAAATCTGAGGCGCGATGTGGCCGGTACCACTCTAACTGTGTCTCTTTTGTTTAAAATGGACAGGATTATGAGTTAAAAGAACAACTGGTATACAGAAAACCGACCACACACATTCGGAATCTGTTGATAATTTATCACAATTATCCATGGGTCATATGTGATGTATATGATCCAACCTGGGCTCACTCCAAGTCGCGGTCTGGCCGAGATCACTCTAAGTGTCTATCTTTTGTTTAAAATGGACAACATTTTAAGTACATATGGAAAACCGAACAAACACATTCAGTTTCCATTGAAAATTTAGGAGAACGGTCCATGGGTCATATGTGACATGTACAAGTCAACCTCGCCTCAATATGAGGTGTGGTGTGGCCGACACCACTAAAAGTGTCTCTCTTTTGTTTAAAATGGACTTCATTTTAAGTGAAAACAACAACTAGCATTCGGAAAACCAACCAAACGGATTCTGATTGTGTTGATAAATTATCACAATGATCCATGGGTCATATGTAACATGTACGAGTCAACCCCACTTCAATCCAAGGTGTTGTGTGGCCGAAACCATTCATAGTGTCTCTCTTTTGTTTAAAATGGACATCATTTTAAGTGAAAATAACAACTAACCTATGAAAAACTGAATAAATGCATTCAAAATGTGTTGATGATTTAGTACAATGATCCATGGGTCATATGTGATGTGTATGAGTCAACCCCACCTCAATACGAGGCACGATTTTGCTGGTATCACTCTAAGTGTCTCTCTTTTGTTTAAAATGGACAACATTTTAAGTACATACAGAAAAATAACCAAATGGATTCTAATTGTGTTGATACTTTAGAACAATGATCCATGGGTCATATGTGACGTGTATGGATCAACCCTGCCTCAATCTGAGGTGCGGTGTGGCTAGAACCACTCAATGTGTCTCTCTTTGGTTTCAAAAGGGCATCATTTTAAGTGAAAACATCAACTGGCATACGGAAAACCGACCAAACGCATTTGGATTGTGTTGATAATTTAGGAAAATGATCCATGGGTCATTTGAGACAAGTAAAAGTCAAACTAATCTAAATCAGAGGTGCAGTGTGGATAGTACCACTCTAACTGTGTCTCTTTTGTTGAAAATGGACAGGATTATAAGTGAAAAGAACAACTGGCATACGAAAAACCAACCAAACGCATTCAGAATCTATTGAAACTTTTGTAAAATGATACATGGTCCATATTTGACATATACAAGCCAAACCAGGCTCAATCCAAGTCATGGTGTGGTCGGGGTCACTCTAAGTGTCTCTCTTTTGTTTAAAATGGACAACATTTTAAGTACATATGGAAAACTGACCAAACGCATTTGGTTTCCTTTTGAACTCTAAGAGAACAATCCATGAGTCATATTTGACGTGTACGAGTCAACCTCACCTCAATACGAGGCGTGGTGTGGCCTAAACCACTCAAAGTGTCTCTCTTTTGTTTAAAATGGGGTTCATTTTAAGTGAAAACAACAACTAGCATACCAAAAGCTAACCATAATGATTCTGATTGTGTTGATACTTTATAAAAACAATCCATGGGTCATATGTGACATTTAAAAATAAACTCTTCCTCAATCTGAATCACTGTGTGGCCGACACCATTCATAGTGTCTCTCTTTTGTTTAAAATTGACATCATTTTAAGTAAAATCAACAAATGACATACGAAAAACTAACCAAAAACATTCAAAATGTGTTGATGATTTAGGAAAACTATCAATGGGTCATATGTGATTTTTAAGAGTCAACACCCCTCAATCTAAGGCACAGTGTGGTCGAGATCACTCTAAGTGTCTCTCTTTTGTTTAAAACGGACAACATTTTATGTACATACGAAAAACTGACCAAACAGATTCTGATTGTGTTGATACATTAGAAAAACGATCCATGGGTCATATGATATGTGTAAGAATCAACCCTGCCTCATTCTGAGGTATGGTGTGGCTGAAACCACTCAAAGTGTCTCTCTTTTGTTTCAAAAGGACATCATTTTAAGTGAAAAAATCAACTGGCATATGGAAAACTGACCAAATGCATTCGGATTGTGTTGATACTTTATAAAAATGATCCATGGGTCATTTGAGAAGTGTACGAGTCAATCCCATCTAAATATGAGGTGCAGTGTGGCCGGTACCACTCTAACTGTGTCTCTTTTATTTAAAATAGATAGGATTATGAGTGAAAAGAACAACTAGCATATGAAAAACTGACCAAACACATTCAGAATCTGTTGAAACGTTAGGACAACGATCCATGGGTCATAAGTGACGTGTACGAGTAAACATCACCTCAATCCAAGTCGCGGTGTGGTTGACACCACCAAAAGTTTCTCTCTTATGTTTAAAATGGACAACATTTTAAGTACATACAGAAAACTGACCAAACGGATTTTGAATGTGTTGATAGTTTAACTAAACGATCCATGGGTCATTTGTGATGTGTATGCATCAACCTCACCTCAATCCGAGGTGTGGTGTGGCAAGAACCACTCAAAGCGTCTCTCTTTTATTTAAAAATCACTTCATTTTAAGTGAAAACAACAACTGACATATGAAAAACCGACCAAACGCTTTTGGAATATGTTGATACTTGAGGACAACGATCTATTGGTCATTTGCGACGTGTACGAGTTAACCTCACCTCAATCCAATGCATGGGGTGGCCGGTATCACTCTAGGTGTATGTTTTTTGTTTAAAATGAACATCATTTTTAGTAAAAACGGATGGTATACGAAAAACCAATCATATTATGAATTGAATTCTGGATTCCACATATAATTGTCATATAAATTTTAAATTTAATTCTAAATGAAATATGTATTTTTATAATTATGTTAGGAATTCTGATTTAATTCTGGATGTGTATAGTTCCAGGATTCATTATATGTTAAATGTGTATGAATTTTTTCTCTATTTGTATGTGTTAGTTGGTTATTGCAGGTACAATAATTGTATATTTATGTGTTATTTTATTGCAGGTATAATAATTGTAAATGATTGGAAATGAGAGGGAATTGGAAAGGATAAGGAATATACTGGATGCTGTGAAAATTGCAGGCTACTGTGAAATTTGCATAGCATAGGCTATGCCAATGGTTTCAAACCGTTGGCATAGAATTCTGAGTATTTTTTACCAATGGTTCTCTATGAACCGTTGGTAAAAATCTTTTCCCAACGGTTTTGAAACCGTTGGTAAATAATTCATCTGGTTGGTTTTCCCAATGGTTCAAGCCAAACCATTTGGAAAAACTATCCCAATGGTTTGCACAACTGTTGGGATAGGTTCATTTTTTCTAACCTATCCCAATAGTCCAGTGTAAATAATTTGGAAAAACATTCCAAACGGCTTACTTTCCTACGATTTGCAGAACCATTGGTATAAGATATACCAATAGTTCTGCAGCATTTCCCAATGGTTCAGAACTGTTGGGAAATCCTGCATTTCAAGTAGTGGTATTCGAGGGTTGGTGAAATATATTATAGGCCAAACTATGGGTTTTAGTCCATATGTGAGGTGAAACAATGGTGTGGTGTGACTGGGTGATTCAAACACAACTTACGTGGTAGGAATTCAATCACCGATAATAAATTGGGTGTGGATGACTGTAGATCTGATTTCATTGGTGTGATTCATATAGGATTCAATAATGGAAAAGGTGTAGGTGAGTCACATGAATAGTTCTTCAAGTTTCTGGAAAAACCTTTCATACACAACATGTAATCCAAGAAAAAACACTACATAATCTTCTTTTGGTAGTGGCTAGGGTTTTAGGTGGTGTTAAATATCACACACCCTAAATAACCCATACATATTATGGGACCTGGTGCTTACAACCCAGCTTGTACTCCACATTTAAATAGTAATTAACACAGCCATGTATACTGGTATGACTAGAGTACATGGGCACAACCATTCTCTCAGACATTGACAGGGTACCCATGCATGAACAGTGTTCATGGGCACATGATGAAGTATACAGGAACATTATGAGATACATAAGAATACATAGGGTGGCCAAGAAATGTCTTGCATACCCTATATATGTCATGTACCTTTCCCAAGGGCTTCCACATTGCATATCTCCTTTTTTGAGAATCAGATTTTTTCCCATGAGTACACTATCCAAAGTAGTTTTCTATTTAAAAAGTGATGATGGCCTTCATTTTGGAACCATTGATACAACATGAGGTTTTATGAGTATAGATATTCTTTCAGTAATTCTTTGCTGATGATAGTTATTAGGTTTGATCATTAAAGAGATGTCAAGGTAGGTACTCCCCTACAACACTAGAGAAAAGATCCCCCATAATCTCTTTATGGCTAGATTTGGTATTCCCCCATACTATAGAGGGTGAAAGTCCTTTATCTATGACATATGAAATTCCCTTTCATAAAGCTCCGATGGGGAACGTGTAATCTATTAATGTTAGTAGTCTCTCAACTATATAGAGAAATAATAAGGATTGGGCCCCTCTAATAAGATTTCTATGTGGTTGTGTGTGGTTTTTGGAATCCTAGAGGGACAATTAGATCTACAGGTTGAATCATTGTACTACTATACATCAATATATATTTTTTATAGGTTGTTGTATATATGGTTTACACTCTAGATGTTCAGTCTTGTATTATATCACTACACAATTTCATAGAGCTTATTGTGCGAATATGTATAAGTACATTTGGATATGGAATCCCATTTCAGTATTTCATACTCGACACTTGTCGCCAGACCCTAGCCTACCGGTGGTTGTCTTGGGGTGTCTCACTCAGCTTACTGCTGGTCAGGTGGGCCCTGGTGGGTCAGATCATGATCACGTGGTATCAAATGTGGTCTTTCCCTTGACCAGTGGTTATAGTAGGATGTGTGTGTGGTTTGGTTTGTCTATCATAGGTAAACAACAATAGAGTGTATCGAGTTTAGCTTTTAGGCTAGGGAACCCTGTGTTGGTTCAGTGGCTAATGTATCCATAAACTAGGACTCATACTACCTACTTGACTACAGGGCATACCAAGACATCAGTTGGATGGAACCAATGGTAAATGAATCATATCAGATTGGATATTTTGAATTCATATACTTCTTGATTTATCTTCTGATACATGATCATCTAAGCATTCTACCTCTTGAAAACATTCATGATTCCTCCAAGATGAAAACCATATAAGATACTAATACAGGATTTCCATGATGACCAGTTGACCATTAAGGCCAAATTTCAGGGGCCTACACTTGAGAAATTTTCTCTTGGAAGGCATAAAGTAACTCCACCACCATATTGAAGCTGATAGTTTTAGCAGATTAGTATGATGATGTTCACATTCTTAACGTGTTATGAAAGTTACATTAATAGAGACCATTGAGGTTTCATGGTGAGCTAGACCCTCAGAAAGTGGAGGATTGGATCAAGGTGGTGGTATGAGTATTCATACTTATTCAGACCCAAGCTGATCATATGGTTTCACTTGAAACCAACCTTCTTCATGGAGAAATTGGGCTTTTGTGGAGTTTGATCACCCGGAATCAAGATTAGGAAACTATTATAGTTAGAATTCCAGAAGATGTTCTATGAAGAATATTACCCTTCGAGATTTCTCTATATAATAATTTAATAGATTAATGAGATGTTGTAGGGTGATATGTTAGTTTTTGAGAACACCATGAATTTTATAGACCTCACTCTTTACTCTCTCAATATGGTGTGAGATAGATAATTCATGGAATTGAAGTTTAAGCAGGTCCTTCACATAGAAATATTTTATAGATTTTTATACTTATGAATTCCCACATATGTTTTAGTGATATAGAGGGACTAGGTTATATAGATCTTCGTATTAGAGTGATTCCAGAAGGAGGGATCCAACCATGGGAATCACGAGGATGAGTCATCTGCATAATATTGTAGGAATTATTCATTAGGGTCTCAACACATGATACATACACATACCCAGACATATAGATTTGGATTTGTGGAATAGGTTTCATGATGAAGGTCTAGTCTTCTAGAAGAGGTATGATGCTATGATTGTGATGGGAGAGGCCATATGGATCACGATTTCAAAGCCTAACATACTGAGGAGGATAGAAGTGACAGACCTCCACAAGGCAATTCCATGATCAGGGATCTTTTAGGTGGGGACAAGGAAACCCTTAGGGAGGTAGGGATGATAAAGGAGTAGGTGAATCTCCATAGGTTGGAGCTATAAGTGGAAGATAATGTGATGATATTATTCAATATCCACAACCTATTATCCCATGCCAGGTCGAGAGGGATAGCAGGGGATGGCGCATATGGTTTCTAGCGATGGAGGGATATGAATAGGCTTCTAATGGGATGATTTTAGGTAATATATGTGTCTTTTCTACTCTTTCAAAAATACTTGTAGACAGAATCTCAAGTCATTAAATCATCTCCATATCCCTTGCATGAGAACTAAATATTATAGTTGTGTCATTATCTGAAAAATTGTGGCTATAGGTTCCTATAGGGAGAGATTCGTTTATATCTCACATTCTCCAATAGTGAGATTTGATTCTTAGTATGTAGAGTTTATTATGATACCTCTTGGTTGTTGTGATAAAACATTATGACATCATATTGGGTATGGAATAGTTGTCCACTATGCATGCCCATATAGATTATTATCATATGAGAGTTATATTATTTCATATAGATTAGATGAGGTTTTCTTTTTTGGGTGGGAGATATATTATGGTCAAGTGGGTGGTGATCATATGTAAGAAGTTTCAACCCACCACCTATCAGTTGGTGAGTTTAGTACATGGTGTAGTTGGATATTTGGGTATTTTTATTCCAGTGGGAATAGACTATTCTATGGATGTATTTATAGAGGATTAAACAAGACTACCTCTGAGGTTGGATATTGACTTATGTGTCAAATGTCACCCCAATACCACAATACTATTTTCTGTGGCATTTTAGATGACCCATACCAAGTTATGGTAGCTAAGGGTTTCTTTGTACGACCTTGGAGCGAAGGGTTTTATCAGACCTATTGTGTCCCCCCCAAGGAGGCTCCATCACTATTTCAAAAAAATAATGATGGGAGATTGAGGATTTGTGTGAAATATCATCTCCTGAATCATGTAATGGTCTATAACAAGTACCCCTTATTGTGGATTTAAGAAATCTTTCATTGGTTAAAATGTATGAGTTGGTTCTCAAAGATTAATTTTAGGTCTGACTACCATCAATTGAGGGTTAGCGAGGAGGATATTCTAAAGACGACATTATGTTGTTTCTATGAAAATAATGAGTTCCTTGTAATTCCATTTGGTGTGAAAAATTCCCCTGCTATATTCATGGACATTATGAACATGATCTTCCAGCCATACATGGACAGAGTCATATTTTTCATTATTGATAGCATACACATATACTACAAGTTAGAGGAGAATCATGTAGAGAATTTGAAGATGGTCCTAGATTTACTCATGGAGAAAAGACTTTATGGTAAGATCTCAAAGTTTTTGTTTTGGATCTATGAGGTTTAATTTATAGGGTATTTCATCTGTTAGAATGGTTTAGTAGTGGATTAAACAAATATTAATACAATGATTTTGTGGGAGCCACCCAAGAGCATAAGAGAAGTGAATAGTTTACTTGAATTGGAAGGGTACTAACAGAGGTTCGTGGAATAATTTTCTTGGATAATCACTCATTTTACTATAATGACATGGAAAAATAAGTTGTTTACCTAGATCAATCAGTATTAGAGATCCTTTGAGGAGTTGAGGTTGAATTTGACCAATTCTCTTTTTTTGAGACAAATGGAGGAGTGATTTGATTACATGGTGTTATAGGATGCCTCCTAAGCTAGGATTGGTTGTGTATTTATGCATAACCAGGTGGTTATTACTTAAGAGTTGAGGTAGTTGGAACTCCATGTGATTAATTATGTGACCCATGATTTAGAGTTGGCAGTGGTGGTGTTCACCTTGAATATATAAAGGCATTATCATGTGGGTGAGCATTGTTTACTCAGACCACCAGATTCCTAGGTTCATCTTCACTTAGATAGACCTCAACTAGGGATAAAGGCATTTTTTGGATTTCCTGAAGGACTAGAACATCAAGATAGTCCACCTTCCAAGTATGGAAAATTTAGTGGAATATTCCCTTAGAAATAATTCATATTCTCTCTTGGTAGAGGATTCATATGAGTATTTGAATATCTTATAGTTGACTCTATTAGAGGATTAGGGTGAAAATTATCTTCATTAAATCGTGGTGAATCCACCAATTCATCAGTGTGTAGGAGATTACAAGTTGGCATACATAGCATGTGATGTTTTGTGTCACTAGGTATCCTCAGGAGATGCACGAGATGGATTTTCTAATGGAGGGGATCACATCATCCATTTCCAGGGATGGTAATAGTTTTAGCCATGAAACATGAGGAGGTATTGAGGGAGTTTCATACATACCCCTTGGATATACATATAGGTGTGGAAAATATGTACAAGGATCATGAATGGATGTTTTTTTGGGAAATCTAGTGGCATAACATTTCCAAATTTTCCTCTCAGTGTATCATGTGTCAGCAGGTAAGTGTTGACTACCGGGTTCTATCAGGTTTGAATCAACCTATTGAGGTCCTAGAATGGAAGTGTAATAAAATTGGGATTAGATATCAATATATTTTGTGATGGTAAATCCAATTATAGTTAGATAATATGAAACTATTTGAGTTATTTTCAATTGACTCACCTAGTAATTATGCTTCCTCTCCATTAGAGATAAGTGTTCAGTAAAGAGTTTAGGGTAGTTGTATGTGTAGAAGATCATCAAACATCATGGGTTACCCATGAATATTATCTCCAACCTTGAGGATTTTTTTGATTTTATGGATCTATAAGGGTTTATTGGAGGATTTTAGGACCAATTTATAGATGAGTATAATACTTCACCCCTATAAAGGTTTCCAGATAGAGAAAACTATCTAGATTTTAGAGGATATGTTGAGAGCCTATGTGTCAGAATTCAATTGGAGATTGGAAGATCACATTACCTTGGTCATGTTTGTTTATAATTACATCTACCACTATACTATCAACATGGAACCCTTTGAGTACCTATACATAACACCCTACAAGTCACCCTTATGCTAGATTGAGACTGGTGAGACATCTCTTGTTTGGACAAATATGGTACAAGAAATGAAAGAAAAGGTTCAGGTGAACTGAGAGTGTTTGAGGGAAACCTAGAGGTGATATAAATATTACAAGGAGTGAAGTCATATGTATTTTGAGTTGAATAATCGATACCATGTTATCTTGAGAGTCTCCCCATGATGAGGATTGTAGATTTTTGGTTGGGAAAATAAGTTATCCTTGAGGTTCATCTTATCATTTAAGATCCTATGGAGGGTTGACATGGTATCATACTACTTTTACTTGTCCCCACAGTTGGCATGTGAACCTGAAATCTTCCATTTATCATATATTATGAGGTAAATTCATGATACCAAAAACATTATTTACTTTGGAGAGATGGATATCAAGGAAGAATCCACCTTTTAGGAGTACCTGATGGCAATCAAGAATCGATAGAAGAAGGTAAAATGTGGGTGGACCATCCCTTTTTTGTGTGCTCTAGTATTACGGGAGCATGTTAGAGTTCTCTTGGGAGCATTAGGGATAGATACATGCTTAGTAACCACACATTTTTGTGTATCTTATGCTTTTCAGAATGAAAATTATTTAAGGAAGGGAGAATAGATTGACTATAGTTTTATTGGTTTATTCCTTTGAATATTTATGTATACTTCACTTGATTTTTCCTTAGAGTTGGCACTATGTTTGGGTGTAAAAGTACCCTAGAATTAATATATTATAAATATTAACATATTTTAAAAAATGTACATGCTTATTTATGGAATAAATGGGTTTCTTTTTGTTTTAGAACAGATATGGAAAATATGAGACCACGATTGGTTCTAAAATGTGGGGTTTTCCATAGGAGAAACATAAAGTTGGTGAGAGTTTGGTTTCTGATTAAAGGAAACCATTGGTTGGTGAATTAAGTGATAAATTAATTTATTTAATTAATTTACATTAATAACCCAAAAAATGATTCTCTCCTATATATTCATCATTATAAAAATTAACCAGGGATAGTTTTATAACCCTTAGTGATTTGAGAAGATCCATGGAGGAGATTCATTGATGAAAGAAAACAGGTCATGGAGTGAAGATCGTTTTGAAAAATAATTTTCCTCACTAATTATGTTCTTGTATCTCAACAACAACAGTGCAACATAACTGTTATTCAACATGGATCGACCCAAACTCTAGTTAGGTCATGTTATTTTATAGATTTCTTCCCTCTTTGATTCAATTATTTAGAATTGATAATAGATATACACAATTTATTTTATTTATGTTTCTCCACATGTTCCCAATTCCTTTTTCATATTCTTCATCTAACTATTATCCTTATTGAACATGTGATTTTAACCTCTTGTTTTTTATAATCCATGGTCGTTGGTTGAGATCACATTGGCCAATGATGATCTTACATTGTTCTCATGATTTTCCATGATTATTCTTTTCATTAATCACCTTTGTCCTATAGGGATGTGATTTGAAATTTTCAGATTGGATTTGAGTGCGATCAAACCCCCAAATTTGTGGTGGAAGAATTAATTAGTTGGAGATCATTATTTTGAAATTAGATTTTTGTGAAATACAAGATTTGGGTATTGGAGACATAGATGAGAGGAAAAAACATGGGTTTTCATCCATGGGTAAGGCAATGTTGCGGCATGGTGTGATATGATGATTCCTACATAGCTTGTATGGCCGAAATCTCAACACCTAAAATTGATCTTTTGTTGTAGACTCTAGATCTGAGTTCCTCAACATGGTACATAGTTAATTGACTGGTGAAAGAGTCTCTAGCAAGATTTGTGTTGAGTTATTTGATTTTTAGAAAATCTTGACATACATGACATATATTCCACACACTATGTAGTCCCCATGCTGCGATGGATAGGGTTTCTAGTTGAGTTAAATATCACATGCCATGTATGACCCATACATTCCATGTGACCCTATTCCATATGCTCAGTGTGTACTCCGGGAGTACACATGAATAGAAATTACTAGGTACACATGCACAATTGAAGTACAATGGAACAACCATATACTCGGACATGGCAAGGGTACTAGGGCATGGCCAGTGTACACAGTCATGACTAGAGTACATAGGAATAACATGAAGTACATGAGCATGGGTTGGGAGAGATAGGCATACCCGAGGCTAAAAAGACACATTGTGTATACCCTATACGTTTTGCATACTTTTTCCAATAACTTACAACTTGTGTATCTCCTTCTTAGCGACATGAATTTGGGCCCATGATTATCCTATCCTAAGGAGTTATTAAACATGATAGTGGCCTCTATTTTTTCATTAGAGATACGATTCAATGTCTTGCGATTTGGATTAATCTTTCAATGACACTTGGATGGTGGTAGTTATTGTGTTTGATCATCAAAGAGACTGTAGGGATTGGTAATTTATGTATCTATTTTTTATACACATTTTCATGTATTTTTAAACTCATTCAAGTGGAATATTAACTGATTTAATATGAGATAATTCCCTAATATTGATGTTTTGTGCATTCTTATGTTGGAACGAAATTTGGAGAAACATTAAGGAAAACATGACAAATAATGAATAAAAAGTAACATCTTTTAGAGTTGAAAAGAAGGTCAGTACAACAATGAAAATTGTCGAAGAAACTTGAATATCACCTAAGATACAAACCACGAATCTAAAATACATGACATGTATTCCTTGATCATACCACCTTCCAAAAAAATTTGATAGATATGAATCCTATTTACATGATGTGAACCAAGAACATGAAATGAATTTTATTTACACATTGTGAAAGCTTCAATGTCTCGTCCTAATGAATATACACAACACGAGATTAGTACATGATGTGGAAAGTTTGAATTGAGAATACCCCTAAAGATAAAGGCCATGAAATAAACAATATCCAAGATATTTGGAGCCCTTTTTAGATTTCAAGTACATGATTTGAAAACCAATTATACTTTGTGTATATGTAAAATAATACTCCACTTAAAGAAGTACACAACATGACACATATACATGTCGTGTAACGACGAGCTCTTTAAATTTGAAGTCACCCTCGATGGATATAGGGAACCTAGACACACAAAATATTTTCTTCCATTATTATTTTTTTCTTTCTAGTTTGTTTCTACTACCATCTTTTATTTTTTTGTGAATTATATTGAATCCTATTTTGATTCCATGACTCGTTCATTACTTGTTTTTCATTCCAACGTATAAATCCAATCCCATTTTCCATTAAACTTTGATTTCTGTTATTTTCTTCATTATTTTTTCATTCAGGTAAGTATTTTATTCATTTCATATTATTTCAATTATGGATTTTTTATTTAATTTATTGATTTTTAATGTTAAGAATTTCTAAATCTATTTCCTTACTTTCATTCAATACCACCTTGTGTGGCTATCCCAGTTAGGGTTATGGGTCTAGACTAGGGGTCTCCTCAAATGTAATGAATATTTGAATCAAAATGTAGTAACCTTATGGATTGTAATTAGGTTAAAAACTATTATAAATCCCATTTTTTTGAAACTACCCTGATCATATGACGTGTAAAATGAAGCATCCATGACCTAATTGAAGTTGAAAAGGCTGGAACTAATAACATATGGTTCCTTCTTCCTAAAATTCAATCTTCTAGTAGTAAGTTTGTCGAATATATGTAGACCAAGGAATATTTTTTATCTAAAGTGGATTCAATTTGATAGATGAATATCAATTGGTGACTTTTTCAACACTTTTCAACTTAATCCATAGGTCCATACCAGGTTATATTTAGGATTATCTTTTTCCAATACCCTGAAATTAACCCTTATACCTTATCTATTTCCTAAATTGAAGCCCAAACTACACAATTTTAAAAAAACAAATTGAAATCAGGATGGACCTACCTTTGGTCATGATTTTCAATTATTGTGTTCTACAGTCTCTGTGGGATCAGCCCTGTAATTCCACTTTACTATTATTTTTTAGTTAGTGTGGTTTATGAACATATAAATTTCTAATTTGATCATGATCAAAGGGTTTAATGATGTCTTTTGGATGCATCAGTACTCCCCTATCACACTAGGATGTGAGTCCTCTAAACACTTTTTATAGGTTGAGTTAATACACCCACACTATAGAGGGTGGGATTCCTCTATCTATAGAGTAGGTACTCTATCATCATCGAGAACCATTGGGGAGTGAGTACTCCATGGGAGTTAGTGATACCTTGGATATAGAGAACATTAGTAACGGGTGGGACCCTCCACTCATATTTTTGCGATATCGTATGTGGGGTTGGGAACCAGAGACGGTCCTTTTGAGTTACAAGATGAATCATTTTCCTTTACTGGGATATGAATATGGAGACCCCCTTTCTATCTTTATTAGGTTTCATTTGATTTTATCGGATGTTTGGTCTTCTTATCCTCTTTCTTATATGTTGAGCAGACTATTGTTTTCATATTTATTTCTCCCTTTTTGGTTTTTAGGGCATCCTATTGTGTATGTATATACTCATCCCAGCATGGGATTTTCCCTCATGAATTATGTCTTATACATATGATAGAAATATTGGAAATGACTTTAGAAGAAAATAATAGAATTTAGAAGTGTGGACCATGTTTAGTGGTCGAACTTGTAGATTGTGAGATGGGCTCTAAATTCTTTCCTTTTTCAGTTGCTGTTAGGTCAAACCACATTTTTGGTTAGACATTTATTTTTCCCTTATATATATTTTGAATTATGTTGATTCACTTTGATATAAATTTCCTAGTGGTTGTTGCATGAATGGTTTAAAATCTAGATGTTCAATCACTAATTATACCTCAACACTTTTTCAGGAAGCTTGTTGTGTTTGTGTAGAAGTGCTTTATGCTAAGTCCTCCTATTTTAGTTTTTCTTACCCAGTGCTTGTAGCCTCCCTTTACATATTTTAGATAGGTTTGGGGTGTCTCACATGGCTTACCACTGACTATGAGGGCCCCTGTGGGTTAGGTCATGAAATGTGGTTGGAAATATCATTACATGGCCAAAGACCCCTTCTATGAATTGTACTACTATAATACCCACTTTTTCTATAGTTCTTATTACAGTACCCAACTATTACTGTCCCCTTCTACAGTATACTCCATTACTCTAGTGTTATTGTCCCTACATAGTTGCTACTACTGCTATAGTGCTTATTACAATACCTGTTGCAGCTACAGTCTCCTAATATAGTACCTACCAATGCTATAATGATATAGTTATTACAGAGAACCTATTAAAATACTGCTACATTACCTATGAAATTATCACTAAAGTAGGCCACCGAGATTTGAACCCTAGTTAGATACAGTATTACAGAGTGAATTTTCCATTCAGGTATTCCCACAACTTCATAATTAATAAAAAATTATAAAATCTACAGGGAGATTAAAAATTACTAATCACATTATTATTTATCGTTAATAATTAACATTATTATGGATTTTATTTTTAATTACATTATTATTGTTGTTCTTGTTATTATTATTTTTTATTGTTTTTATTACATTGAATTACATTATTAACAATTATTATTACTTATTGGTAATTAATATTTATTTTAAATATTATATTATTATTTACATCATTAATTATTATTAAATATATTATTTATTATTAGAAAAAACATTTTCATTGTTATTGTTAACTACATTATTTTTTTATAAATAATAATAAATAATAATAATAATCAATTAATTACATTATTATCATTAACTATTTTGGATTACATCAACATTGTTATTATTAATTCCAATATTTAATATTTATTATTGGTAGAGGGGATTACAAGAAACTAAAAAAAACATGACTAGACAATCGAGAGAGTGAAACCTCATCCCTCCCCAAAAGGAATGATAAGAATCCAATGAACCAATTTTATTACATAACATTGTCTAAAGGCCCAGGGGGATTGATAGCCCATTCATGACCCTGAAATCTTGTGTTACCCCATGCTTGCATCAACTTTCCTCTGACATTGTTCTAGAATCTCCCTACAACACCACCCAAAAATCCCTCAAGGGGAAACCATGAATTGAAACCATGTCTCTTGGATGTGGAAGCCAGCGGTGAGTACCACTCAAATGCGGAACATGCCACATTATAAATTCCATTATAAATAATTAATGTATTTTGATTTACTATTAATAAAATTTTATCATTAATAATTTTCTATTATTAATATTGCATCATTAATAATGGATTATTAATACTATTATAATATTTTTTCAACACAAGAAAAGTGGAAGCTGAATCTAACATCAAAAATCATTAAAGGACGTCAAGGATCAAACCCTTATAAATGGGAGTTTTGAGGGGGTGTTTTAATAATATTTTTAGATTACTTTAGTGAAAATATAGATGAAAATTCAAACACTTAAATATTATTTAAATTTATGTTATATAAATATATAACAAAACAAAAGAAAATACAAGAAAATTTAAATTCAAATGAGATGTTAAATACTAAAATGGTTTCTCACTTTTTGTATGGAGCGGATTTCTCTAAACGTTGAAAACCATTTATATTTTTTAAAACTCAAACATGTAAATACTTCATCCCAATACTATCAAAAATATTTTTTTAAAGACTATATTTTAAATTTTCCCCCACCAACGCCAATTGTTCCACTTGAAATCTATATTTATCTAATGCGTATCTACACACACAAAAAAACAAACACATTTAAGTGCATGAAGATGAATATTTAAATAAATATATATTTTTACACATTATATATATTAATATATATTTAAATACATTTATTTATATAATGGTTATTATAATATATAATGTGTTTGTAAATACATTTATAAATACTTCCACACACACACACACACATAGACACCTACGTACATACGTACACACCTACATGTAGACATACAAACATACACACATAGACGTGCATACCTACATACCTACCTACTTGCATACATACCTACAAACATACATACCGGCCTACCTACCTACCTACATACATACATACCTACCTACACACGTACGTACCTACACACGTACGTACCTACATACGTACGTACCTACCTACGTACGTACCTACCTACGTAAGTACCTACCTACGTACGTACCTACATACGTACGTACCTACCTACGTACGTACCTACGTACGTACGTACCTACCTACGTACGTACCTACGTACGTACGTACCTACATACGTACGTACCTACCTACGTACGTACCTACCTACGTACGTACCTACCTACGTACGTACCTACATACGTACGTACCTACCTACGTACGTACCTACATACGTACGTACCTACATACGTACGTACCTACATATGTATGTAGCTACATACGTACGTACCTACTTACGTACGTATGTACCTACCTACATATATATATATTTACATACATATATACATACAAACAAAAAAACAAAAAAACAAACAAACAAAAAAACATACATACATACATACATATATACATACATACAAACAAAAATACATACATACATACATACATACATTCATACATAAATAAATAAATAAATACATACATACATAGATACATACATACATAGATACATACATACATACATAAATACAAACATATGTACGTACATACATACATACATACATACATACATACATTCATACATACATACATACATACCGAGCTACCTACCTACCTACCTACCAACCTACATACATACATACATACATACATACATACATACATACATACATACATACATACATACATACATACATACATACATACATACATACATACATACATTCTCACCTACACACACACACAGAGACATACATAAAGACATACATACATACATACATACATACATATATACCTAACTAGGTACATACATACATATATACATACATACATACGTACGTACGTACGTACACACCTTCATGCATACATACATACATTTATACATACATACATACCTACCTACCTACATTGTCACTAACCAGCTCGGGTACGTTGGTAACCCAATAACCGATCTGGCCTTAACATAGCCGTAAGGGCGTTCCCGATCCCCAAAGGTCAGTGACTAGCACCAAGAATTATATACAAAGAAGGTGGGAAGAAATTTTCTACAAAAAATTCATAAGAAATATTACAGATCAGTATGAATACAATGAAATTCCACTTTCAGTAATGTACCTGAAGTAAAATAGGTATAAAAACCCGAAATACTATAACAAAGTACCAAAAAAACATGAAAAAATGCCAATGCACCAACTCAAACGCAACTCACCAAGTCCATAGATCAACATCTAGAACCACCTCGAAGTGATCCTTTTCCTTTGCATGATTTTGGACGGTGGTAATCTACAAGAAACTGAAGACACAAGTAGGCTGTGAGCCAAAGCCTAGTAGGATTTCACCAAAAGATTCCACAATAAGATTCCAATATCAAATTAACCAAGAAAGTTTATTCTGTTTTCAAATAAATAGTTTGGAATTTCAAAATCATATTAAATCCAATTAATCTTTTCATTTCAAAGGATGTAAATACATTATCAATTCATGATTCACAATTAAAATGATGGAAATACGTTTCAAATGATGGAATCACCATCAAACAAAGGGGTACTTTACAGCAATGGTACTTTTCAAAAATAGATTAAATAAATATTTTTATATAAAACAGTTTATATAAATCTGGAGGAATGTAAAACACTTTACAAAAGTGGCATATATTCATTTTAAATACAAAAAGTGAACAACATGGTCATATTTCTAATAAGGTACAATAGTACCAGGATATAGGGACCCAACACAGTGAAATAGAAAATATGTACATATGTTCATTTGAACCATGTCCAAAGAGAACTCATCACCATCACCTAAGGGATGTGATGTGCTGATATTATGTCTTAGAATGTTGTAAATCATAAAGTGTCTTCCAAATAACTCACTAACTACCTAAGAGTTGAATGTGGTCTAATAAAAAAATACCGATGGAGAATTTATTTTAAGATTTATTAAAATACAATTAAATCCCATTAATCATTTCAAATATTCCAATTTTCCCTTTAATGATCGTAACAGATATTTAATCAAAAACAAGCCTTTTCATTAAGATAAAACCCTAACGATTCTATCAAAAAAAATTAAACCATTTTAAAAAATAGGGATTTGAAACTAATTCACCATTCAAAATAAAAAAAATCATAATTAAATCCAATAATTTAATTTTCAAACAATTCCAACAATTTAATCACAAACCCCTAATTCAATGAAATTATGGTTTTTCAACATTTTCAATCAAATCTATTTTCCAAAATTAAATTCAAAAATTAAATTGAAATAATTTCCATCAAAAGAAGAATTTAAATTTAAAAATTTACATTTCTATAATCATCCATAAACACACCCTAATACAATGGAACTAGGGGTTTTCCAATTTCATGATAAAACCAATTTTTTTAAAACACCAATTCAATAGAATTGGGTTTTTTTCAAAAAAAATTGAATGTAATTTAATAAAGATAAAAAATTTAATTTAATTAAAAAAATAGAAATTAAACAAATAAATTTAAGGTTAACCAGATTTGGGCATCATAATGGAACTACCTACCTTGGGATCAAAGAATCTGGATACACAAAGCCGTACTTGAAAAACTCCAACAAAAAACAACAATAAGGAAGTTCTATGAATCAAACGTAGGTTTAGATCCAAAATACCGGTTGTTAGATCCACATTGCAATATGAAGATCCATGGAACCCTATGGAGAATAAGATATATCATGGGAGAATGAGATTGGGATGAGGAAACTAACCAAGAGAAGATCTGATGGTGTTTCTCAAGAATCATATTGCTTCCAGAAGGTATCCCAGGGGCCATAATTCCTTTTTGGGAGATCCAAGGAAGTGAGAAACTGATCTTAGTTCGTACTGGTTTGTTAGGGGCCTAAAAGTGGGGTTTGGGAAATTTTAATAAAAAATAGGATTACTTAAAATCCTGTCTGTATGGTTTCCTGGGTCGAGGTGCACGATTTAGACAAACCGTGCGCAAGCAGTGCACCTATTTTAAATGGGCCACATAGTTTCTCCGGAAAGGGGGCCCAACTTGACTAATTGTGCTCCAACCATGTGAAATCCCACAACCTTAGGATGCATGGTTTTCTCTGAATGGGCAAACGGTTTGGGAAAACCGTGCGCCAAATGTGCACTAGCCCAAAATTTCCCAAAGTTCTTAAAATTTCACCCAAAATAATCCCAAACAAAACCCAACCAACTCTTGAAAAAAGAGTGTTTAGAAATTCCTCAAAAACAACAACATGATTTTACATACATACGTACCTAGGTAC
Source organism: Viscum album (assembly GCA_963277665.1). Lineage (NCBI taxonomy): Eukaryota > Viridiplantae > Streptophyta > Magnoliopsida > Santalales > Viscaceae > Viscum > Viscum album. Next base: position 1,148,939,485 of record OY728165.1, read on the forward strand.
ATACATACATACATACATAGATATATAGATAGATAGATACATACATACATACACACACACATACGTGCATACATACATACATACATATATACATACATACATACATAAAAAAATACATACAAACATACATACATACATACATACATACATACATACAAACAAAAAAACATAAATTCATACATACAAACATACAAACATACATACATACATACGTACATACCTACATACATATATACATACCCACATACATACATACATAAGTACATAAGTACATACATACATACATATATACATACTTATCTATGTATATATGTATGTACCAAACTACATTCCTAGATGCATTCATATGCACCTACATGCGTAAATACATACATACCCACATACAAACGTACATACGTACATACATACATACATAAAATAATACAAACATACATATATACATACATACCAACAAAACAAACAAACAAACATACAGACAGACATACAAACATACAAACATTCAGTCATACAGATATACGAACAGACACACATAGAGGCACCCACATACACACATACAAACATAAACACATAAACACACACACACACACACACACAGTCAAATAGACATACAAACAGATACACACATACATACATACACACACGCACACATTCATATAGACATAGATACATACATACATACCTACATACATACAGACATACAATCATACATACAGACACAACCACACACACACACACACACACACACAGACATACATACATACATACATACATACATACATACATACATACATACATACATACATACATACATACATACATACATACATACATACATACATACATACATACATACATACATACATACATACATACATACATACATACATACATACATACATACATACATACATACATACATACATACATAAATACATACCTACATACATACATACATACATACATATGTACCTATGTACCTACGTACAGACATACATACATACATACATACATACATACATACATACATACATACATACATACATACACACAAACACCCGCACACACACATACATATAGACATACAAACATACATACACACTCACACACACATATACATACATACATACATACAAACATACACACATACACACATAAATACCTACACATGCACATACCAACATACCTACGTAGATCACATACGTACTTACGCACGTTCGTCCCTACACGCATATGTCCGTATGTATCTTCGTACATACACACTTACAAACATGTGTATCAACATACATACACACATATATACATACCTACAGACATACGCATGTACTTACTTACATACATACATACTTATCTACGCATGTATGTGCCTACAAACATAGCAACATACATACCTACCTACCTAACTACATTCATACACACACACACACACCCACACACATACATACATACATACATGCATACATGCATACATACATACCTATATATATACATACACACATACATACACACATACATACAAACATACATATAAACAAACAAACATACATACAGACATCCACACAGAAACACACACACACACACACAGATACACACACACACACACACATACACACACACACACACACACACACACACACAAATATATACAAATATACATATATACCTACACACACACACACACATTCTTACATACATACATACTAACAAACAAATACACAAACACACACACACAGACATTCATACATCGTACATACATACATACATACATACATATGTACGTACATACATACATACATACATACATACGTACACACCTATATACAGAGATACATAAAAACATATATACATACATTTAGACCTACCTACCTTTGTACATACCTACATATATATATACAAGCACACACACACACGCACCTACTTGCGTACATACGTACAAACAAACAAACAAACAAACATACATACATACATACATACATACATACGTACATACATACATACATACATACATACATACATACATACCTACATACATACATACATACATACATACATACTTACTTACTTACACACATACATACAGTACGTATGTACATACGTACATACAAACATACATGCATACATACATACATACATACATACAGACATACTTACATACTTACATACATACATACATACGTACATACATACATACATACATACCTACATACATACGTACGTACCTACGTACATACATACATACATACCTACTTACATACGTACGTACATACATAGGTATGTACGTACGTACCTATGTACATACATACATACCTACCTACATACATACATATATACATACATACATACCTACATACATACATACCTACCTACCTACCTACCTACCTACATACATACATACATACCTACATACCTACATACATACATACATACATACATACTTACTTACTTACATACATACCAACATGCATGCATGCATACATACATACATACATACATACATATATAATTACATACATACAAACATAAAGACTTACAAACATACCGACATACAAACACACAAACATACAGACATACAGACATTTACACATTCACACATTCAGACACAGACACACAGTCACACACACAGACATACATACAGACATACATACATACATACAGACAGACAGACAGACATACATACATACATACATACATACATACATACATACATACATACATACATACATACATACATACATACATACATACATACATACATACATACATACATACATACATACATACATACAGACATACATACATACACACGTGCATACATGCACACATACACACATTCATACACACATATACATACAAACATACACACATACACAAACATACATAGATACATGCATGAATGCATGAATGCATGCATGAATACATACATTCATCCATATATATATACATACATACATTCACAACCTGTTTTTTTCTTTTCATGTCATGGTTTTCATCCGGTTCATTGAAAATCCCGATTCTTTTCTTGGGTGTTGGTTGATATTAATTTGGAGTTTTGAACTACCATATATTTCTAATCACCCTAATTTGGGTTCCCCATTTCATGTTTTGGGGTTTTTGGAGAAAGGGTGGTTAATTCATGATTTGGGCTAATCGTGGGCCCATTTCTAGTTTTAAAAACCAAATTTGTTTATTTTATAATTCCATTGTTTTTCAAAAAAATTCACCCATTCTACTTCATAAATTTCCTCCCATTACATATTCAAACCACAATTTTCTTTTTTGAAACATTATGAATTCATAACCATGGTAAATTGGGGTTACTTATTTAGGTATTGGGTCAGCCCATGGTCCCATTTCCAGTTTTAAAACAATAATTTCTTTCTTTTATATCTAATTAATTTTTTATATATTTCAATTATTCCACCACTAAATCGAATCCAACATCCCTATATTCACCCACATTATCGATTTTCCCTCTTGGGAGCTCATATGAGTCGCGGATTAGGGCGAACGTTCTCATGTTACCTCAAATCGTCCAGAATTTATATGGTAAATTATTTAATACATAAATCATTCAATTCGTGATCATTTTTCGACAAATATTCTTTCCCTAGTTATTAATGACGTTACGATCCTCCCCAAGAAGTTTCATCCCATTCCCTTGTCTCTATGGGAGCATATCTAATGGAATACAAAGAGTTTTGTAGTTGAAAAGGTGAGATTCCTTCTCTTTTATCATCCATCTTCTTCCTCCTTTCATTATTTCTTGGTTTTATAATATCCCCAAGTAATTATAGACCTATGGTTTTGTTATCCAATGATTTTTATTGGATTTTTGTTCGTTTGGTGCTGGTCATCATAGGTTTAGGGTTTATAAACCCTCGAATGGTGATATTCGGTGTGCGTTTCTATTACTCGAAGGATTTGAGGTAGGATATCCCTTGAACATGCCTTTATCTTTTAAAATTCATCATTTTCATTTTTTTAATCTGATATATATTATTATTATTATTATTATTCATCATTTGAATAATTTTCTTGGTGTGCAAAATGGTTGTTTAATCCTTGTTTTAAGAAAGGTACTATTTTTTGTCATAAAAGTGCACACCAAGTGTTTGTTTAAATTTTCCACTATATTTAAAAACTATTTTGTGAGTTTTAGAACTTTTTTTGTGGTATTTTGAATATGTTACAGTATATTTAATGAAATATTTCATTAAATTTTCCCATTATTCCTTGTAATGTTCATAAAATAAATTATTTTGTTTAAAAGGGCATGCAATGTATTTGGTTAATTGCCTAGTTGACTTTTATGTGTTATGTTTGATGTAAATTTTTTTTGCTTGGATTTATAAATTAATTTTAAGAATGATAAATGTTATTTTTTGGTCCTTATATGGCTTTCTAATTTGGATTTGTTTTTAAAAACAATTGGGTTTTGGTTTACAACATGTTTTGATCCAAGTTGTTAGAAAATGGCCTTTTCACATCCTCATGAAAATGGTTGTGTTTCGAATATGTAACATGAATGTTATAATGGATTTATGAATCTGTTTTTCTGTAGTATATTGTGTGTATACACCTCCTTAAAAAAATTGAAATTCATACCTTGGTGAAATGATAGTTTTTAGAAAGGCTTAAAGGCTCTTTTGGCATTTGTTTTTTCTTGTAAAAATGGTTTCCATGTGTATTACATGTTCTATATTTTTGGATAATTTTTATGGTCCATGAAACTGATATATTAATAGGTTTTGGGGCTTTTAAATCTGATTTTTATGTTATTTATGGCTTTTTGGCCTTAAAATATCATTTTTAAAAGATTTTATGTGCGATGCCTCGTTATAATCCTTGAAATGGTTTTACGAAACTTTTTAGTGGTTTATTGATTCATGAAAGAAATGTGAAGCATGTTTGCAGATTTTTTGTATGTTTATGGTTTGGTAGCGGAAGTTTTATGTTTAAAGTGTATTTGTTAATATGTGTGACTTGATTGACGACTAAATAGAATCTTGGGTATCTAGGTGGGCGGACGTGTACTAGTGTGCTAGTGATCCCGTGGGGTTTGGCCCCTGTTTCATGTAGCAAGTTTGATGATGAAAAAACTAACTAAACTAAGAGGATGATGATGTTGGGGGACCAATAGTTTGTGGGTATGATCTCTACTAGTGGCTTGTGTGCACGAGAATGGATATTTATTATGGTTTCTTTCACCGAGATACGAGGTACCCGGGGATCACAACTAACTAGTGCCAAGGGGTGTTCCCGTGACTTGTTCTCATTGGAAATTTTTTACTCACCATCAGCATATGGTGTTTTTGGTTGGGAAATTCAGTTGTGTGTGTGATTTATTTAAAAGTGTAAATTATGTAAACGATCCCTCTTGAAAACTATTTTCTTTTTGAAATTGCACCTCTTTGAAAATTGTTACTAGCATTTTTGTTTATAAAACCTTCATGTTTTTTGGGTAATTTTTTTTATAGAATGAGACCTCATTTAGAAAACATACCTTTATATTTGTATTTAAAACTTGAAATTTATGTTTCTTTTATTTTAATGGATGTTCATTGGGAAGAGAATTTTGGGCTAACCTACTGAGTTTTAATACTCACACCTATATTCTTCTTCTATTTTTAGCCCTTGTGAAAGTTTCATCATGAGTTCGATCACCTTGGGTGACGTGTGATCATTGTGTTGGAGAGTGACCAATAGGGTCACATGGAGTTAATTGTTTATTGAGTTTGGTCAGTTGAGTTGTTGGTTTAGTTGTACTTTCAATTTCTTGTAAAACTAATGTTCAGTTCAATTTTTATATAAATGTATTTTGGGCTGTCCATTTCTTTTTTATATTTGTTTGATTGTTTATATATTGAAGAAATAATTCCCTTGTGCACTCTATTTATGTCCTTGGTGCTTTTCACCATCCCGAGAGGATCGGGAATGCCTCTCGGGACTTGTCGCAGGCAGGACTGGGTGACTGATTCAGGGTCTACTCGGGCTGGTTCGTGACAAAATGATATCATAGGAAGGCAGATCTTAGCAGACCTTTCTTTTTAGAGTGCCCTTGTTATTTGGGTGATGTCATGGTAGATGTAGTAGGATTTTTGGGACTTTAGCGGTAAGTTTGGGAAGAGTGTCGTGAACACTTTCTCATTCCAATCCTCAGGTTTCTAGGGGAAGTCTAGTTTTATTAGTGTCTTTTTTTCTTGTTGATTGTTTGGTGTTGGTATATGACAAGGGGAGTGTGACTAATGGCCTCCGTGAGCTCGACGGGCCGGAAAAGCCATGTGAAGCCGGGGCATGGTCTTAATAAGTCTCTCCGTGTTGGTTTTGTGTTTGACATATGGCCAGAAACCATATGGTCAAGTCACCCACTGACACTAGTTACCTTTTTTGGGTCTCTTGGACCTTTCTTGACATCTGGATTTTTATTGAAAAAGGAGTGGTTGTTTTTATGAAAATTGGAAAAGGGTTTTTCAAAAATTAAATATAAGAATCTTTTTGGAAGGTTTTACTTTTTGTGAAACAATGTTTTTGGAGGAAGTGGAAATTATTTAACAGGATTAGATTTTCCCTAATATAAATTTGTGGTTTGTTGAAATAAAATGCATAAAATCTGTCAATCATTTTAAGGTTATTCTGATTATTTTTTTAAATGGGTTATTTTTAATATGTTGAAAAGTGTTTGATTTTGATAAATTAGTTTTGTAAATTGGTTTTGAGAGGTTGGTGTTTTCCTAGAATGGGATTTGGTCTCAATGGTCATAAAATTATGAAATAACACCTTGCTGAATTTTAGAAAATGGGAATCGTTTGTTTGAAGTGTCTTGGTTGTTTTAAAAGTTGTTAAAAATGAAAAGGTGTAAATTTTTTTTGAAAATGTTTCATGATGAATTGGGTTTTGTTTTGTGAAATTTGAATAGGAGTTTTTGACTTGTTGGTTAGTGTTCCTTTGTAAGGTACATGATTTTTTTGGAATGATGTTGTTTTGTTTTAGCCTTTGTTGTTTTCATGGGTGCTCACATGCATGGTTTTACTGATATTGGGAAGGATGGCCTAAATTTCATGGTATTTGAGTGCTCGGGGTGGCACGTAAATGTTCATGTGATAGATACTTGATGAAACTTCATTGGTGAATGTGAAAATCCATCAAGATAGTTTTTTTTCTAAAAGTGTTTTTAGATGTAAAATTGTGGTGTTAGTTTTGAACTGATGGTTATATAGATGGTTTATCCTATGTCTTAGATGTGTTTTCTATTCAGTATGTTTCTTTATGATCAATAATTAATACTCTTGTTTAATCTTGAGTTGGGATCTTGTTGGTGGCTCTGTTTTGGTGTAACGTTCAGTGGGTTTCTAAGGATGTGTTGGATGTTGTGATGTGGCCACAAATAATTCTATGATTTCAAGATTTCCAATTGATAAACCTAAGTATTCTTTCTCATATTTCAAATTCTAGATCCAACTCCTCTAATAATTCCTCATCCCATTAGTTGAAATAGAGAGCTGTTTGGTATCGAATTAAATTTCTTCCAGGTCATGATAATTCTTTTGGACATAGCAGTTGTGTTTGGTGATGTTGATGTGTTTCACCATATTCTTTGTCCATTCTACTCCCCGTTCAGAGTGAGAAAGAATTTTTATAGGTGTATATGAGTTCCTATTAATATGACGGTGTTTTGTTTGAGAAAGTGATTCTTTTTTGAGTGGTGTGATCCTTAGCACCTGACTGTCGTGTAGCAGATACTTCAAGATTCAGGGCTCCAGCCATAGGCCTCAGAGTGAAGCTTTTCACGCACTCAATAAATCTACAGAGGTGTGGGGATCTTGACTATGATCTAGCCTCCACCATTTTGGTATGGTAGTTTCTATGTATCTATTATGGTTCCTCATTACTATGAATTTACCTTTGTCGCAACATGTGTGTTGGACTTACCCCTCACATAGTGTCGATGGTTATACCTTCATAGATGTGGGTTTTCGATCAATGTCCCTATGTGGAATGCCTGTGAAAATTGGGTGTGGTCTTAGTGTTACCTGTTCATAGGTAGAGAGTGTTTGGTAGTTTATTTCTTTTTTTGTTTCAGTGGCCTAATGATTGGGTCCACTTCACTCCCTTCCCTAATTGGTGGTGGTTTGGATCCGTGCAGAGACTGTTGGCACAGTTCTTGCCTTCTCCATTTGAGAGTGGGTGGCTTAAATGTTCATGTTTTGTTCCTCTCAACTTGGGTTGGTAGGTTGTTACAGGAGATTTTTTGTGGTCTTGTGTGAGTGAGTCCCGGTGCTAGATCATGTTTAGTTCTTGTTTGTTCATTTCAAGTTGGGTTCTAATGGTGGGGAGACCCACCATGGGTCTAGATGATTTTTCTTCCTATGAACATATCTACTTCTAGTTGTTTCTTAATGGTGGGGAGTCCATCCTATAATCCACTAGAATATTTGGTTTTCATGAGTTCTATTTGGTTTGGGTGATTGATCGGTTCATTGTTAGAAGGCCCAACAATTGGGTTCTTGTTTTGGTTTTGGGGGTAGAAACTCGATCTTTCGATAGATTCTCAGGAAGTGGTTGAGAGATGGTGTTTTGGTTAAGGTAAGAGGATTATGTTCCATTAATGTTTTATGGTGTGTCATTGGATTATGAGGCTGGAACATATTGATAAATAATCCTTATGTGTTGATCAATCAGCTGGAATGTTCTATGTCTTTTCGGGGAAAAAAGCTTTAATGATGGGGAGAATTGTCACACCCTATTGTTTTTCTATTCATGTCATGGTTTTGATCCAGCTCATTGAAAATCTAGATTCTTTTCTTGGGTATTAGTTGATATTAATTTTTAGTTTTGAACTACCATATATGTCTAATCACCCTAATTTTGGTTCCCCATTTCTTGTTTAATAGTTTTTGGAGAAAGGGTGGTTACTTCATGATTTGGGCCAACCGTGGGCCCATTTCCTGTTTTAAAAACCAAATTTTTTTATTTTATAACTCCTTTTTTTTCAAAATTTTTCACCCATTATATTTCATACATTTCCTCCCCTAACATTTTCAAACCACAATATATTTTTGGACCCCTTAAGTATTCATAACCATGGTGAATTGGGGTTACTTATTTAGGTATTGGGCCACCCTATTGGCCCATTTACAGTTTTAATGAAATAATTTAATTCTTTTATATATAATTAATTTTTTGATATATTTTAGTGATTCAACATCCAAATAGAATCCAATATACCTATGTTTACCCCCTTTATCTATTTACCCTTTTTGGAGATCATATGAGTTGCAGATTAGGGAGAAAGTTCTCATGTTACCTCAAATCATCAAGAATTTATAAGGTAAATTGTTTAATACACAACTCATTCAATTCATGATATTTTTACCAAAAATATTATTTACCTGGTTATTCCAGAAGTTAGGAGCCTCTCCAAGAGGTTTCATCCCATTACCTTGTCTCTAAGGGTGTAGATTAACTTGAAGATGAAGAGTTTTATATTTGAAAAGGCGAGATTCCTTCTCATTTATCCTCCCACTTCTTCCTCCTTTCAGTATTTCAGGGTTTTATAATATCCCCTAGTCATGATAGTCCTATGTATGTTATCCAATGATTTTTATGGGGGTTTTGTTCTTTTGGGGATGGTATTCATAGGTTTAGGGTTTATAAACCCTATGATGGTGATATTGGGTGTGTGTTTCCATTACACGAATGATTTGAGGTAGGATATCCATTTCACATGCCTTTATATTTTAAAATTTATCATTTTCATATTTTTTTCATCTGATATATATGTTTATTATTATTTTCAGCATTTGGATAATTTTCTTGGTGTGTAAAATGGTTGTCTAATCCTTGTTTTATGAAAGGTATTGTTTTTTGTCATAAAAGTGCACACCAAGTGTTTTTTTAAATGTTCCACTATATTTCAAAACTATTTTGTGAGTTTTAGAACCTGTTTAGTGGTATTTTGAATATGTTATAGTATATTTTAGAAAATTTTCTTTCAATTGGTCCTTTATTCCTTGTCAAGTTCATAAAATAATTTGTTTTGTTCAAAAGGGCATGTCATGTATTCAGTAAATTGCCCGGTTAGCTTTTATGTTTTATGTTTTATTTAAAAATTATTTGTTTTGATTTATAAATTAATTCGAAAAATTATAAATGTTTTTTTTGGTTCCTTATATGGATTTCCAATTTGGATTTTTTTTACAAACAAATGGGTTTCGGTTTACAACTTGTTTTGGCCCGAGTTGTCGGAAAAATGGCCCTTTCACATCCTTATGAAAATGGTTGTGTTTTGAATATGTAACCTGAATGTTTTAAGGGATTTATGAATGTGTTTTTCTGTAGTAAATTGTGTGTATAAACCTTCTTAATAAAAGTGAAATTCATACCTTGGTCAAATGATAGTTTTGAGAAATTCTTAAAGGCCCGTTTGGCATTTGTTTTTTTTTGTAAAAATGGTTTCCATGTTTATTTCATTTTCTATCTTTTGGGATAATTGTTATGGTCCATGAAAATTATTTATTAATTTGTTTTGGGGATTAAAAATCTGGTTTGTATTGTTATTTAGGGTTTCGTGGCCTTAAAAGAGCATTTTTAATGGATTTTATGTGCAAGGCCCTCTTATAATCCTTGAAATTGTTTTACGAAACATTTTAATGGTTTATTGATTCGTAAAAGAAATGCGAAGCATGTTTTCAGACTGTTTGTGTGTTTATGGGTTGGTAATGGAATTTTTATGTGAAATTGTTTTTTATAATATGTGTAACTTGATTGATCACTAAAGGGAATCCTGGGTATCTAGGTCAGCGGACGTGTACTAGTATACTAGTGATCCCGTGGGGTTTGGCCCCTATTTCACGTAGCAAGTTTGACGATGACAACACTAACTAAACTGTGATGATGATGATTTTTGGGGACCACAAGGTTATGGGTATGATTCCTACAAGTGGCTCGTGTGCACGAGAACAAATATTTATTATGGTTACTTTCACCAAGATATGAGGTACATGGGGCTCGCAACTAACTAGTTCCTAGGGGTGTTCCCATGACTTGTTCTCATTGGAAATTTTGTACTAACCGTTATCATACTATGTGTTTGGTTGGGAAATTCAGTAGTGTGTATGATTTACATAAAAGTGTAAATTCTTTAAAGGATCCCTCTTGAAAACTATTTTCATTTTGAAATTGCACCTTTTTGAAAATTGTTACTAGCATTTTTGTTTATAAAACATGCATGTGTTTTTCTGGTAATTGTTTTTATAGAATAGAAACTCATTTAGAAAACATACCTTTATATTTTTATTTAAAACCTGAAATTTATTTTTCTTTTATTTTAAATGATGTGCACTGGGAATAGAATATTGGTCTAACCTACTGAGTTTTAATACTCATGCCTATAGTCTTCTTCTGTTTTTATCCCTTGTGCTGGTTTCACCTTGAGCTTGATCACCTTGGGAGACATGTGATCCTTGTGTTGGAGAGTGACCAACAGGGTCCCATGGAGTTAGTCGGTTATTGGGTTTGGTCATTTGAGTTGTTGGTTTAGTTGTATATTCAATTTCTTGTACAAATAATGTTCAGTTCAATTTTTATATAAATGTATTTTTGGCTGTCCATTTCTTTCCGCTGTTTTTTTTATTGTTTATATATGGGATAAATCATTCCCATGTGTACTCTATTGATTCCCTTGGTGCTTGTCAACATCCTGTGAGGATCGGGAATGCCTCTAGGGACTTGTCGCAGGCTGGACTTGGTGACCGATTCAGGGTCGACTCGGGCTGGTTCGTGACACATACAAACAAACAAACAAACATACATATGGTCAACTCGGGCTGGGTTGTGACACATAAAAACAAACAAACAAACAATCATACATACATACATATATACATACATACATGAGAACCTAGAGAGAAGGAAAATCATACCTCATCAACGTAACTGGTGTTATAGTGTAACCATTCTACATACATTGTAATGGTTACTCTGTACAAGTCATGATAGGGGAGACCACACCATGAAGTGTTACTTGTCATGGTTGGGGCTTGCACAATGTGACTTGCTAAAAGTTCTGTTTTTAAGCCAAGGACACAGATTTTTCAATGAACTTATATAGCATGGATTTAACATTGTGACTAGGGGTTACACTACGTGACTCGGCCTGTGACTATTTTTAGATCACATATTTTGAGGTTTTGTTTCAGTCTGTTCTCTGGATCTTCATTTTAATTAACCCAATGTTGTTCGTATATGATTTTCAGAGGCTCCTTTCCTCTAATATCGACCCGTTCGACATCTGATCTCCATTGCATTTGCATTTCATCTCTCTGAGAAAGTGATCTTTCCTCTTATTCATTGTAAGTGATCATGGTAGCTCCTTATCTTTGTGGCAGCAGATCTGTTAATCTACGTTGGATTTTCCTTATTTTCCTCCCCAAGATCCATTATGATATCTTGTTTTAAAGGCCCTATTTTTTATTGGTCATGGTGTGGCGGGTGTATGTCCTTGAGGTATGTGGGTTTCCTCTCTTCCAATAACCTCTTGGGTTCATATTTGGATGAATCCTAAGACGAGGGACTTTTATTCTTGGAACATCATTTAGGGGTTGGGTTTCATTGATTTTGAATTCCATTATGGGCTTGTGCGACTTGAGATTCTAAGTAGGTGGTTACATCTCTAACCTTTGTTGATAATCTTGATTGTTCTTGATTTATTAATTGATTTATAAATGGAATTGGAATGATCTTGTAGTGTGTAGAAAATATTATTCAAAGAGAAATGGTTTTTCCCTAGTTATTGATAAATATAAATAAAATTGGTATTTTAAATCATTGAAGTTATTTGTGAAAAAGAGAATATGGGTTACATTGGTTACTTAGGTGGAAGGATTAGCTTGGTGACATAGTTCATTATTTTGTGATTATCAAGGAGGGTTATCTTATGGATTTCCTCTATTTCCTCAGCCAATTGTTCTAGGGGACTAATATTGACATTTTTTGGGGATTGCTCATGGGGTATTCCTCAACATTGTAGGTATTTGTTCTAGGATCAGATTTTTGGACTTGATTTTTTTGGTATGAGTAGTCTGTGGCCAAGACCTATAGTATTTTACGGTGTTTTGATACTTGTTCTTATATTATTTATTTCTTGGATTTCTAAAATATCTTGGATATGAAGCTTATTCTTGTGGGAAATGATATGTAAAATGTTATTTGAAATTGATATAACTAATTTTGTTTAGAACTGGGAAATAAGGGAAATTTTTATCATGTTTTCTATAAAAAAATACTTTACTTATTATCATACCATGTTTTTATTTAACATTATCCCTACAATATTTTTTATACATAAGAATTATTATGGAACACTTAGGTGGGATCTTACTAATACTATTAGCTCACACCCTTTACACCTCTTTGGTAGTGAATAAAACTTTGTTTGTATTCCAATGTAGGGAAAGGCAAGGTTCTATAGTGAGGTGGAAGGGTTCATGTCAGATTATTCAATATGTGGCAGTGATATGATGTGAGTTTGTCTATTTCATCATTTGGAGTAGCTATGTGGTTTTTAGACATTTGACCTTGGGATTGCCTTTGAGTTTTTGGATACTTTTGTTATTGAATTTTCCCGTTGTTTCCTTATAGTTATGGAATATATATTCACTAGCCTTCTGTAGTTTCTTTCTTACATTATATATATATGTAAGCGTTGGGGTTGTTCAAGTTGGTAGAAATTGTTCCCTCTGTTGTATTTCTCGATGCCTGAGTGCTTGTCACCAGCCCGTGTTGTTTAGTAATTACCTTTAGGTATGTGACAGAATGGGTCGGGTGCTGGGTTTGAGGGAAACATGGGTTAGGTTGTCCCAAATTGGTATCATAGGTCTGTTTGTCCCCAAAATTCCATGTATTGGGACATCTATTATATGAAAGATAAGATTTTCAGGACTTGATAGGTATGTTGTGATATGTTCATGGCATGATCTTTTCATAACGAGACTCATGTTTCCATGGTATGTTGGAATGTGTGTTTCTATTATTAGTTTTTTTGAATCTCAACTTTTTATTATGTTTTTTATAATTTGAACTGAGATTTATTATGTTTTCTGATCATTCTTTTGCTATAGTTTGTATCTGTATTCCTCTTAGACATATTCCATAAGATCCTCAGGAAGGATCAGGTGATGATCCTCAAGGGAACCCACATAGATCATAATCTAATTGAGACTATTATACAGGTAGTTTGTTCTCTCAATCAAGGAGAACAATGAGTTCAAAACTCTAAAATTGAGGTACAACCTATAGGTGAAGAAGAGAGCGATCGATCACAAGTGTTATTGTATGATAATCCACCCTCCCTTAAAGGGAAGACCAAACCTCAAGAGGTGGAGTATTGGAGGTAATGATCAATTAAATCTTCAATATTCTGGAGACATCTGAGAATATCATGGTGAAGTGTGTAGTGTTCATACTCAAAGGATATGGCATGCGATGGTGGGATTCAATGGTTCAAGTAGATAGAAACATAGACTTGGATTGGGAGGTTTTCAAAACCCTCTTCTTTCAGATATTTTTTCTAGAGTCACTGTTACTGGCAAAGTATCTGGAGTTCCTTTCATTACAGTAGGGAGAGAATTATGTTTGTTATCATACCAACTAATTTACTGAGCCTGTTTATTTTTCTCCGAATGTAGTAAATAATAACCAAATGAAAGAAAAAAAGTACCTTAATGTTTTGACACAAGATAGCATATAATAGGTGTTTATGCTCAAGATTTATACTTAAGCGTAGATGGAAGATATATCTATGGTGGAAGAAATGAATATGGTAGGAAATATTGGATTTTACACCTCTTCTCTTCAATTAGGTGGAATCTTCAGTGGTATGCATGGGATAAAAAGGAAGTGGTAGGATCACCGTAGAAGTGGTGAAGGTGGGTCTCAGTAGAGAACCTCCTATGCACCATCAGTCGTAGCGAGTAATGTGCCTAGAACTTTCTTTCAATGTGGTAAGGGAAGACACCCCAGAAGTTCTTGTACTATGCCCATGAAAACCTGTAATAGCTGTGTACGTGTTGGTCATCTATTGTACTTCTATCGAGCTATGACTACACCTTGTTATGGCAAAGGTTTGTTAGCTCCAAAGGCTACTACGGTGTATTCAGAAGCATCAAAGATTACAAGGATCCATCCATAGGCCTCATGAGTGAAGAATTTTCAAATATTAAATGAGTTTCCAACGGAAGTCAATGTAGTTCCAACAATAGTGTTAGGTACTATATTTTTTCATCTTCAATAGCAATAACTTTATTTGTTTCCTGTGTCTCCCACTTGATTATATCTACATGTTTGGTTGATGTTATTAAAAATTCAATGGAAATAATGTCCTTTAAAACAGAGTTAGAGACACCTATTTATAAGAGGAAAGAGAAGGGGTTCAGGTGTCCTTTTTCTTCATTGGCAATGTCTGATACAAAGTTGTTCTAGGATTTTCTTGTTTTTGATTCAGTTTTGTTTGGTGTCATCACTGGTATGGGTTGTCCTGACGCTCATTGAGAGGAGGATGGTTGTTATTACACTACAACAAATTCGCCGTTTAGCAGCGGGTTTGTAGTGGCGGCTCTAGGAACCGCCGCTAAACCTTTTTTTAAAAAGGATTCGTGGCAGTTTATAATAAACCACCGAAAAACTTTTTTTTATCAGCCCCGACCCTTCCCCCACCCCGACCCTCTTTCTCACCCCGCGCTCCCCTGAACCCCCGCTTCCCCTGTGACCCCGACCCCCGCGACACCGGCGACCCCGCAACCTTGGCGACCCTACTTCCCCAGAGACCCCACGACCTCGGCGACCCCGGTCCCCCGCGACCCCTTCGACCCCGCGACCCCAGCGACCCTGCCTCCCCGACGACCTATACAAACCATAGGGTTTGATTTCTAATTATTTTAATGTTTTGATATTAGTTTTTTTATTATTGTTTCTTGGATAACTGGTACTCTTTCCTTGTGCGAGGATTCATGAGATTAGATCTCCTTGCCTCACTATTATGGTGCACGTGGAATGCCCTCCTGGAGTCCCATTAATTAATATAGAAATCCTTGCAGATGAAAGGATATTATTGTTAAATTTGATAAATGTTTATAAAAAATCATATATTTTTAGAATGTTGAGTAGGAAATTCAATTTAAGGGTATAAAATGCATTAGAAATATCAATCTTCAGGGAAATAATTCCTTCATTATCCATCCTTTTCAGGATGTTAACACTGTCGAAAGCTATGAAGAGACCATGATGAATGCATATTCAAGAAATTAACCCATACTAATATGGATTAATAATATCCTTGATAATTTTACCCATCATGGAATATATAATTCTACTGATGAGTTTATTTATAGTGTTACCAAGGGAAACAAGTATGAAGTCCTTAATATCAAATTCATTTTTTGGGGTCCAACACAATGAAGTTTTAGTTCATTCTATATGGTAGGTATAAATGTGTGAACAGTATATATCTCCACATACATGGTGATCATGAATGATATCCTGATATGATAAAAAAACTGATTTTAAAACCATATGGTTAGGGAGAACATTCCATGAATAATGAGAATAAGGACTTTTGGATTTCATCTTTGTTCGGATCCTTTGCAATATTGCAGTTCTGATGATCATCAATGCAGTTAGGGATGTTACCAATCATCATTTATGTGTTTTCCTTCCCATAATCCCTGTGCATATTAATAAAGTAATCTATGACCTCCTCCAAAATATCCTTCTCCAAGGTGTATAAATATCATTGATTTTTTATTACATTGATTCAATCATTGTGTCTTTTCTACTAATGGTGAATATGGATTTTATTAATTTCTTTCCCATTTCTTCAATAGTCATACATTTAGTTGACCCTTATCTATTATAAATTGATATAATAATTCAACATCTTTAAAAAGGATTTTTTTTCAAACTCACCACTTTTTTGAGCAATGGAAGACTGAATGAAATTCAAATGAACCTTTCTATCCGGTTCTACTTCTTTTATAGGTTTGTTATCCACTTTTAGATTTTCAAAAAATACATAATTATTTCTGTAGGGATTACTTAATTGATTTCCATTGAGGAAGTGTCTAAATCATAATTTTCATCATAATTACATTCAAAGACTTCAACCATTATTAAAGATGACATCAAAAAATTATTCTAGTTTACTATTGTTGGAAACAGATCCTTATTATCACCAAAATTAAATACAACTGCTTTATAGAAATCTCATACATCATTATCATAGAATAATTGTTTTTCCTTTTCATCAAACACAAATTACTATCCTTGATGATTTATAGATTTCTTAACAAAAATATTCATGGCATCTAGCCACTTGAAATTGATGGATCTTACACTCAACACTTTTCCTAAGGTCCTTGAGCACATGAATCTACTAGAGGTAGCTCCCTTTATTTTCTTATATTTTACATTGTTGAACGAGGTTCGAAATACTGAACTATTTGAAATTTTTTTATGACTATTTTATTAATATTAAAAGTTTTTTAAGGGTAATGAACCTATAACTGACTTATTTTATTTTGTTTTATAGTAAGAAAAGGATCACTCAGAGTGATATACATGATAATCATGTCAGAAAAACATAAAAGTCCTATTGAGATATGACTAATACTCAAAATGGTGGTGCTAAATCTCAAATGAAATAACTCAAATAAAATGTTTACTAATAATAAATTCACAATATAAAAATAGTAAAATAGAAATGATATTAAATAATTTTAAATAATCTTAATTTTGATTTGATAAAATTGAATCTATAACTAGGAAGTGGTTCAGTAAAAATTTATGACAATTGATTTTCTATGCAAAAAAAAATCAAAAAATATACATGATATATTAATAAATTACGTGTTAAATATATGTGTTTCATCCTGTAATGGTTTATCAATCTCTTCTAAAATTTTTATTGAAATTTTGTGTCTCATATGATTTGAACCTGATTAAAATTGAATAAAAAATTAGTTAGGGTGTGTTTCATTCATAACACCTATGCATAGAAACATATGGCTATAATATATTCAACTTTAGTATTAGATAGTTATATAATGTGTTTTTCATTACTATATCATGATACTAAAGATTTAACAAGAATTTTATTGGTTCCTGACATTATCTTTATATCCAGTCTACACCGAACAAAATATGTATCCAAATATAAATTTAGCATCATTTAAATGAGATTCTGTTGGATTAGATTTAAATATTTCACAAATAAATAATGAAAATATAAAGTAAAAATTATTTATAATAGATTTATTCTATATTAGAGTTTTATATGAAGACTCTATGGAGAACTTAGGTTGGGGTTATTCCAAATTAACAATGTGTTTTGGTTTTCATGGTAATGTAGCTACCACATTGTTAGCACACTGTTTCTCTTTACCAAAGAAACTTCCCCTATCCCAAACACTAAGGGTTCATATCTAACTTAGGGGATCATCTTTATTATATTATGTTCCTGTAATCTTATACTATCGTATATATGAATCTCTTTATCTATTTAGTAGTAACTATGTGTTTTAATTTTTTTTATTATTGTGTAGGCACATTGTGATATACGTGGATAAAAGTTGGATCACATTACTGAGGAACACACCTCAGTATGTTAAGGGTATGAATGAGTTTTTAGATTTTGCAATTTCTAATCGATCCGTTGAAGGGAGAATAAAATGTCCATGTCCTAAATGTAAATTTAGAACATGGTTGAAGAGAGATGAGGTTTATAAACATTCAATACTGAAGCAATTCCCTGATCAATATTTGGGTTGGATTTGGCATGGAGAATCTAACGTTACAGAAAGATTGAGCACTGATGTTAATCCACAGAATGAGGTCCCTAGTTCGTCGACAGTGGAAAATGAAATGCAAAACCTAATAAATGATGTATTCGGCACTGCAAGGCACCACTATCAGCATCAAAACATATCAGAACAACCAGGAGAGGGTGCTACAAATTGCAACGTGACAAATGATGTTTTTGAGACTATAACACAGGCAGATCAAGATTGTCACATATCATTGGATCCTCCTCTTGATTCTATGGAGCCAAATGTAAGAGAAAACTTCACTGTGGAAAATGATTTTCATGATTTAGTTGACGATGGAAATCAAGAGTTGTATTGTGGGTGTTTGAAATATTCAAAACTTTCATTTTTGCTGAAGTTGTATCACATCAAATGTCTATGTGGAATTAAAAATAAGGCAATGTCCATGATAATGGAATTGATACGTGATGCATTTCCTGAAGCAAAAATCCCATAATCTTTTTATGATATGAAAAAAGTTGTAAACAAGCTTGGTCTGAATATTAGAAAAATATATGCGTGTCCCAATGATTGTATGCTTTATTGGGGAGAGGATTCAAGTATACAGAATTGCAAGAAATGTTCTTCTTCTAGATGGCAAGAAAAGGGTGATGTTGGAAGTCTAAATGAACATAATTTCATGGAGAAGAAGAATAAAAGGAGAACACCTGCAAAGGTTTTGCGTTACTTTCCTTTGAAGCCTCAATTGCAAAGATTATTCATGTCATCGAAAATCGCCGAACACATGAAGTGGCATTCTATAGATAATAACAATGATGGGTTAATGAGACATCCATGAGATTATCAATCGTGGAAGACATTTGGTTCATTACATCTTGATTTCTCAGCTGATCCTAGGAATGTTTTATTGGGATTGGCTACCGATGGATTCAACCCATTTGGGACTTTGAGTACCAATTATCACATTTGGCCAGTTGTTTTGATCCCTTATAATTTTCCCCCGTGGATGTGTATGCAATAAACAACTTTTATCCTTTCGATGATTATTCCTAGAAAAAGAATGTCTGGAAATGATATTAATGTATACTTGCAGCCTTTGATTGACGAATTGCAGGAGTTATGGAGAAACGGTGTTGAGATATTTGATGCTTCTTCTAAAACAATGTTCACAATGAATGTTGCTTTAATGTGGACCATTAGTGACTTCCCTGGGCTTGGGAATTTATCTGGTTGGAACACTTACACGAGTTTGGCTTATCACGTTTGTAACTTTGATTTTGAGCCCAAACGGCTACCTCATAGTAGAAAATGGTTCTTCTTGTGTCATCGAATATTTCTCGATGCATCTCGTAGATTTCGGCTGAATAGATCAAAATTTAATGGTTCCATTGATCGTAGACCACCTCCAAAGTTGTTAAATGGGTTTGAAATATTGAAACAGCTTGAAAATGTTGAAACATAATTTGGGAAGGTTCATCATTTGAATGATAGCAGAAAACAGGCCCAAAGTGCATCGTCAAGCGAAACCGGAACGCAACAATGGAAGAAAAAAAGTATATTCTTCAAACTTCCGTATTGGGAATTTAATTTGTTGCGGCATAATCTTGATGTGATGCAGATTGAGAAGAATGTCTGTGACAATTTTATTTTCACATTGCTTAATGAGAATGGAAAGTCGAAGGATCATCTCAATGCTCGCAAAGACTTACCAGCAATGAACATAAAACGCGATCTATGGCCAGATGAGAATGAAAAGTATCCTCCGGCAATTTTTTCAATGAAAAATAGGGATAAAGATACATTATTTTGAATTATAAAGAATGTTAAGGTATCTGATGGGTATTCAAGTAACATCTTGAGGTGTGTTGACTTGAAGAATCGTAAGTTACATGGATTGAAAAGTCACGATTCACATATTTTGTTACAATAGTTACTACCATTGGCATTGCATACATTATTACCTGAAAAAATTACTGCTGTTGTACTATAGTTCTGCACATTTTTCAGACAACTATGTGAGAAATGTCTACATCCATTTCAGCTTGACAACCTCCAGAAGAGGTTTGTATTGACCCTTTGGGAAATGGAGATGATCTTTCCTCCATCCTTTTTTACTGTAATGATGCATTTAACTGTGCATTTGGTTGAGGAAGCTAAATTAAGAGGCCCCGTTCATTATCGATGGATTTATACAATTGAGAGGTATTTTATTTATATGTTTTCCAGTTAAGTAAACAATTTTTGGTACTTAATTAAATGCATAATTATGTTTATTTTATTTCACAGATATCTTGGACATTTGAAATCATACGTGAGAAATAAAGCTCAACCAGAAGGCTCATTTTTTAAAGGCTATTTGGCTGAGGAGTGTCTTACCTTTTTTTCTCGATACTTGGATGATATTGAGACAATATTTAATCGAGTTGGACGTGTTGACAACACATCGACTCAATCTCAAATACATCAGAAATCCAAAATATTTCCTGCTATTGGCAATCAGTTGGGAGGACCTCAAATGCGACACTGACTGAATTGGAATTATTACAGGCACATAGATATGTGCTGCTGAATAGTGACATTGCAGATCCATTTATTGAAGAGTTGAGGTTACAAACAAAGATATGAATGAGAGGCCAAACACGAAATGAGAAAGATATAACGAAAGTTGTTAATAAAGATCTTGTAGAATAGTTTGCATGACGTGTAAGTTCATAAATTTTACAATAAATACGAATATTAGTTTGACACATACATTTTTTGAATCTAATAAAGTATATTTATTTTTTCAGATCATGAATACTGATACTTGAGCAGAGGTGTCAGAATATTTGATGTTTCTTGCTAGAGTTCCTCTAAAAGAAGTTAAAAGTTTGATGCTTATAATGTGAATGGCTTTAGATTTCATACAGTAGATTGAGAAGTGGGTTTGAAAACACAGAATAGTGGTATATTTACATTTGCTGAAGTGGAATACTATGGAAAGTTGTATGATATTATTGAATTAAACTACCACAGAAAATTTTCGGTTGTTTTATTCAAATGCAAATGGGTCGATATTATCATAGGTGTTAAAAGAGATTCCTTGCAATTTACTTCTGTGAACTTCTCTCGCTTGATGGATGTTGGTGATCGTGAACTGCATGATCAATATATCTTAGTATCGTAAGAAAAAATGGTATATTATGTGAATGATGTTGCCGATGAAGGGTGGAGTGTAGTTGCTCATGTAATACAAAGAGATTTGTATGATATGGGTGATGAAGTGGAAAATGTTTCCTCTGAAATTGAATTTAATCAGCAATAGGAAGCCGAATTAGTTGTCAATCATGATATTGAAAATATTAGTCTAGCAAGGATGAATGAAGTGGATGAAGAAATGGAGTAGGAAACCGACATGATTGAAGGAGAAAATTATTGTATGTACAATTATTTATTTATTCAGCAACCACTTGTTTCATTTCTGTAGTCATTCATTATAATTGTTATATATATTTTGTTTGTTAGTACTGGGCATCTATTATCATTTTTAATTTTTTTTCTGCATAATTTTTTTGAAATATATATTCTGAACTTAATTTTATTTTATTAAATGATAGGAATTCCAAGGAAGAAGCGGTATATTGTTCCATCTAGTTCCGCGACAGATGGCGATCCATTTGTCTCCCTCCCCATGACATCTGAGACGCCAGGTGCCGACACCCCTACACCATCCCCCCCTGCACCATCTCTCACACCATCCGTGGATGTCCCAGTAGAGGGTGAGTCATCGACTCCCCTTTAAGGAGGCTCAAAAGTGGGGCAGTATCGTGCCCCTTCCAGTTCATCCTGGACACACTAGAGTGTCACTATCATAGGTACAAATTTTAATTAAATAAATTTATTGCATTTCGTTTATACTAATTGTTTGCTCATTGAAGATGACAAAAATGCAACCATGATGAAAAATATAAAAAGTTCAGATGTTTGGAATCTGAATGGAGAGAAGATTGTTGTGCCATTTTATTCTTACGGGGTCCCTACAGATGATGCAGCGGGGTTACTTGTCCAGATTATAGGCCAGCTGGCAGTGGAACCCATTTCCCTTCCCATTTCATATGACAATTAGAGACATATTCCTTCAAGCTAGAAAAATAAAGTGTTTTATTATCAAATAAAGGTAAATTTATTACATTATGGTTTAATTGAATGTCATGTTACTAATATGTTCAAAATGAATTTCTGTATACAGATGTTCTTCCACTTTACCATTGCTGATGTGATAGCACAGAAGTGGATGTTGAAAAATCTAGGTAAGAAGTGGAAAGATTTCAAATGGAGATTATGGTGTGATGTCAACGATACTTCATTGACCATGCAGCTAATGTATGAGAAGCTACCCAGTGGGGTACCGAAAGAGCAGTGGAAAGTGTTTGTTGATAGACATCGTGATCAGAAGTGGATGGTATTGAAATATATATTATTATATTATCCTCATTTTACATTTATACATGTATATGAAAAGAACATGACATTCAATACATCAGTATTAAATTTCCATTTATTTATTTCAGGATCTTTCAAGAAAAAATGCATCAAACCGGGCAAAGCAAGTCATCCCGCACACTGTGGGCTCAAAAAGTTTTTCTAGAAGCCGAACGACAATGATAATCTTTTAATTAGTTTAAATATTTATAAGGCAATATTATCTTTTTAATATATTGAATTTTTGATTTATCTTTGTTTAATGAAGTCCCAGAGTTTAGGGCATGAAGCATCTAGGACTGAACAGTGGTTGGATGTTCATAAGAAATCAGATGGAAGTTTTGCTAACGAGCCTGCTAAAGAAGTTGGTGTATGAAGTCAATTTTTCATCATAATAACTTATTATCAGTTTTTACTATGTTAATATATTTTGATATTTGATTTATAGGTAAAAATTAAAGAGCTATGGGATGTCAATCCTGCGCAGTCCTACTCAGTCTCCCAGGATGACCCGGTTGCTAAGGTCCTTGGGAAGGAGCATGCTGGGAGAGTGTGTGGGATGAGTTTGGGACCCATACCATCTGAGATTTTTAGCAGGCCATCGGGGATAGCAGCTGCATCTACTCCTGACTTTAGTCAGCCCATACTCGGAGATGATAAGAGAGAGATTGATTCTTTACGAAGCACAGTTCACCATTAGGGGGATCAGATATCTGCATTGCAGAAAGAGTTGATTGAAATACGTCAGCAGATGAGCAGATATGCCCCCGGTGGTAGTGCATCGACTGGTGGTATGCAGGTAAATCACAAAAAATCAAAATCATTTAGTTTGCTAACTTTCATTGGTTTAATGTTTTAATATAAATATTAAATCATATTTAATTTTCAGTATAATGTTATTACAGGTGACAACACAAAGTGGAGATGTAGGTGGAGAGGGTGATGATGCATCATCAGACCCTGAGTAGTTGTATTGTTGATTTGTAATATGAAAATAGTTGGTTTGCATATGTAACATTTGTGGCACATAGTTTCCACCACACATTTTCATGTCCTAAAATTTCCTTGATTTCTCATTTTCCTTTTATGCATTTTATTGATTTCTGATGTTTCTTTTAATGTCTTGATTTCTCGAGTGTGGTATACATCATTTAGGAATAAATTTTTTAATTAGCCTACTAAGAACTTTTCCAAGGGTTCTATATTATTATTTTTATCTGTTTGGTTATGAATACTTTATTACTCATGGTTATGATGAATGGGAACATGGGGGAACACTATTTAAAGAAGAACAAACTAAATAAAGATAGTAAAATAGTTAAGAGTAAATTAGAAGAAAAAAGTGACTCGCTTGTACTTTATGGATTTTCATGATATTACTATGCGTTGAATCTTATTGATTGACAATTGATGATATGGATTACTTCTTGTTTTTATCATCTACTATATCTACTAATCCTGACAGTTAGTTTTGTTATCATTTTTTAATTATAATGACTACTATGTTTTCAACAGCTTTTTCCAATCCTTGATAAGGTATTCTTCCATTGCATTCTCATACGGTATGTGGTTAGTATCCACACCCTAAACACAGTTCAACTGGTGCTTAACGGAATTTATGATCATTATATTTTACATAATAAAAACATGTCATCAACATATAATCAAAGGTAAAAAGACTCATGCTTAACAGTTTTAAAATACACACATGCATCAAATCTACTTATAGAAAACTGATTCTCAATCATAAAGGAATCAAACATTTTATACCATTGTCTTGAAGACTATTCAATCCCATGAAAGGAATTATGTAAAATAAAAAAATGGTTTGGTTTGAAATTTTTTTAAAATCATTCTAGAGGATTCATACAAATGATTTCATCAAGACTACCATGTAAAAAAGTAGTTTTTACATCGAGTTGTTCAACATGCAAATCAAGTTTGGCAGAAAATGCAAGCATAATTCTAATGGTTGAATGCTTAAAAAAGGAGAGAATATTTCACTTTAATCAATGAATTCACATTTTAGAAAACCTTTAGATACCATTCATGCTTTGAATTTGATTTTAGACTCTCCTACATTGCTTTATTTCTTCTTATAAATCCATATTGAACCTATAACTTTCTGGTTATTGGGTTTCGGAACAACAACCCAGGTGTTGTTCTTAAGAAGGGAATTCATTTCTTTTTGTATTGATATCTGCCAATTACTATATTCTTTGGACTTAAAAGATTACTTAAAAGTTTTAGGCTCGTCATTAAACAATTCCTAAGATACATTGAAAGCATATGCAGCAATGCATTACTAGTTGAAGTGGGCTAGAGGTTTAATAACCCTTCTTTCTTTATCTCATGTAAGCCAACAGTTGATCATGCCAACAGGTTCTTGGTCCTTAGGTTCAGATTCCAAATTGGGACTTGATTTAGGCAGGGCTTGGGTAACCAAAGGAGTAGGACCAATATTGAACTGAGGTTGGTCACCTGATCTTAAAGGAACGTCAACACCTAAATGTGTGGGGACCTCTAAGGGTCCTGCATCTTCATCAGGAGCTACAACAGGTTCAGGTACTTTGTCGCTGGTCACACTAGATTCATGGAAGACCACATCGTGACTAACGATGCATTTCTAGTAACCTTGTTTATCTACCCATAAATAATACCCTTTAACACCCTCTAGATATACCACGAATATTCATCTAATATCCCTATCAGCTTGCTTATCATTACATGAATGCACGTAATCTATGGATCCAAATATCCTAAGGTGAGCAAGATTTGGGGGTGTGACCTTCGAAATTTATTCAGGTGTTATAAAGGAGTTAGCAGAATATGGACAACAGTTAATGAGGTGCACTGCTGTTGAATCATCCTCAGCCTAGAAGGACCTAGAGAGTTTTGAGTGGGATAACATAAACCTTACCCTCTCAAGAACAGTCCTATTCACTCTCTCTGCTGACCCATTCTGTTATGGAGTTTCCAAAATAGTCCGATATATCTTAATTCCTTAAAATTAAAAATATTCAATGAATTAATTTGATATATATTCTAAACCATTATCAGTTCTTAAGGCCTTAAGTTTCTTATTAGTCTCACTCTCTACCGCAACTTTCCATTTCATAAAATTCTGAAAGGCATCTGACTTGTGCTTAATAATATAAATCCACACTCTCGTAGAGAAATCATCAACAAAGGTTACAAAGTATAAACCACCACCATGGGAGGTAACCCTAGAAGGACCCCACAAGTTAGAATGTACACATTCAAGAGGTTCCTTAGCCTTAAACATGGATCTACTGAAGCTGATTCTCCTAGAATTCCCATATACACAGTCTTCACAAAAAGGTAAACTATTAGGAGTGATATTACATAGAAGGCATTGTTTATTAATCTCACTAAGACCCATGGCACTAACATGCCCAAGTATCCTATTCCATAAGGTGGTGGAATCACATTATGAACCAGAATAACTATTCAACCGATTTCTATACACTTTTCCATCTAACACAAATAGACCATTGCGAAGGGTTCCTTTTATTACAGTGAGGGATCCTTGGGAAACTCTAAGGCTTCCAGATCTATACTTGAAGTCGTGCCCTTTATAGTCATGGGTTCCTTGGGATATTAGGTTTATTTTTAATTAAGGTACCCATCTAAATTATTCAAGAGTTTTAACAGACCCATCATGAAGCTCTAGTAAAATTGAGCTTATGCCCATGATATGACCACTCATATTATTCCCTAGAAATACCTCACCATTATTGAATTCCCTTAATTCAGTATAGAATTCCTTATTTGGGCACATGTGGAATGGGAATCATAAATCCTGGTTCTATTCATATAAGATGGATATATCAGTGACATTTAACAAATTAGTAGTGCCTAAGTCTTGTTCAACTAATAGGGAATGGTCATTATTACTATCTTTAAAGTCACCCTTCCTATTAGTATAATTTTTCTTGATATTTCCAGTTTGTTTACATTTAAAACATTTGATTACCTTGTTTCTAGATTAACTTCTACATTTCTTGAACTGTCCCCAATCTTTTCTCCAACCCATTGACTCACTTTAACCTCTAGATTCACCTATTTCCCTAACATTCAAACCCTCAGCCTCAATTTTCACACTACCCTTCCTTTGAAGGTCTTTAGATAGAAAAGGATATTTCACTTCTTAAAGAGTTAATGTATCTTTCCCATACATAATAGAGTAAAATGAATCATCCAATGATGTTAACAATATGATGGATTGATCCTCATCATCCAATTTAATGTTAATGTTGGCTAGATCTAAGAAGATTTTATTAAATTCATCAATGTGTATCCCGACTACAGTTACAAGGTGCATTTTGAATGTAGATAATCTAATTTTCTTATATAGTCTACAAATAAGAGATTTAGTCATATAAAGGGATTCCAATTTGGACCATATTCCAATGGGAAAGGACTCATACAAAACATTTCTTAACACTTTGTCTCCTAATGATAAATAATTAAACTATGGGCTTTCCTAAGGGTCTCCTCGGGGAAATCTAAAAAAGAGGTGGAAGCCTGCCCATCATGGGTTATGGTTGTTATTTTCTTCATAGATCCAGTAAGGGAGTAGCAATAGGTATGCATATCTGTTTATTTGAGTTGTCTTCTATGTTACTGCCTTGGTGAACAAGAGGGGTGCATACAGCATTAGTGTTGTAGTCAGTGGCCCTGCAAACATTCTTTCCCTTATCTACATTATGATTTGAGCAAATATGGTCTAGAGAAGGGAAAGACAAGCCATTCTCATACTTCCTACGAATTGTTTCTAATACAAGAGCTCTTAGCTCCTCATCCAGATAAATATCATTTCTAATATTCTCTTTCTTCCACCAATTCACACCATGTTCTACCTAAGGTACTTTTTAAGGGAGCAATTTTATTTTTTCTTTTCACCAACATTTCACTCTAACTTTTGGATGATTCAGGTATGTAGAGACCCGAAGCTTGACGTACATGTACATTACATTACTTTTGCGGAATACATAGTACATAACAAAAACACACACACAAGGATCGTAATAGTTTAGTGTCTTTGGAAACTCGGAATATAATCTTCTAATCGTGGTGAAAGATCTTCAAAATCTCCCATAAAGATCTTCCTTTTTTTACCTAAAACCTTTCTTTATATCCTGGGGAAAAGAAAACATAAAATGGTGAGCTCAAATGCTCAGTAAGGGTAAAAAAAATAAATATAAATCACATCATATTCATAAGAACATAACATTTTGGAAATCTTAACCTGCAAAAGAGAGCATAATTTCATAACATGGGATAAATCATAGTAGTGAAATGAAATCCCAATAATCATAACTTAAACATGAAACTTTGTGGCATACACACATAATCATAGAGAATCATTTCTTGTTAGTCAAGACTCATTGCCAAGACTATCTTAGTGGACAAAGTCCATTTCTGAACCGAGTTCACTCCTCGTTTCAGTTCTGTTTCACTGAACCGGTATAACCTACCATTCCAGCCATGTCTATCTCATGAGATATAAAATCTTTACCCAATGCATTGGAGGGAGATATAGGTCCCATCCATCTCATAATGATACCATTCTTATGTGTGCCACAAAATCATAAACCATACATCATAGAATAACCCATGTAATAAAAATGGGATTCTTAAACAACACGACATCATAAAACAATTCATATAAGATAAAGGAATTCATAAAAATAATTCCATCACAACATAATCAAATAAATGTAGTAATAGGGATAGAAACAGAACCCTTTATTATCTTATATTGAAAATAATTTTGATAAAACACTTGAACTCCATTCTTGAGGAAAATATCCTTTCTACTTTAAAACCCTGTTTTCCTTTCTTAACATGTCATAAAATTTTAAACTAAAAGAAGTTGATTAAAAATAAACATGAAAACTTGTAAAATAAGCTTCTTGGAAATAATGTTTTAAAAATCCATTCATGCCGTATAAGTTAAAAAAACATTCTTCTCGTACTTTTTTCGGAAAAGTTAAAAAGTACCTCTTATGAGAAACGAAAAAAGTTTCCTTTCCTATCTTTTACAAAAAACTCAACGAAGGGTAAAATTGGATATAAACTATTGTAGAAGGATATAAATATTACATATTGAGGAAACATGGATATGGATGATAAAATACACCCCAGTAAATAGCAAAGTATAAAAAATCTCGGATAAAAATGAGATTGTGATATTTTCCCTTACCTTAGGTCCGATTTGCTTCATAAGTGTCCGAACCTCCCGTATAATGATTTAAATAATGTCATTGACTTATTAAAGAATCATATTCATTGTTATTATATCATATATGGATCACTTATGACTTTATATTACCCATTCTTTTGTAAATTCATGTTAATGTAGCGTTTTGGGTAAAATCGTCTCATTTGTCGTTCGTGTTTTAACTTGTAATCATTCATATGATTACTTAGATCATGATTACATAATTCCAGAATATAAAACATGATTTATATATAATATATATTCAGAATATACATATATATAATGGATTGATAAATGGAATGAAATACACCGTTCATGGAGACGGTAGGTCATACGTACGCATGAACGCTGTTTTCGTTTCCTTATTGAATTGAGTGGAATTAAGTAGATGAAATAAATATATATATACATAAATCTATTAGTATTATTATTTCATATATTTCTTGACTACTTATTATATATACTTTATAATAATTCATGAATGGTTAACGTGGAGAATGAATCTCATCGCGTCGTGGAGACGGTAGTCCGTACGTACGCACGAGCGATGATATCTTTCTCATGATCGTGGGACTGTATTGGAGTGTATTTATACTATTTCAGAATCAATATCACTTTAAATTAATCATATATAGTTATTATTTACACCATTATACCGATCCAAGTAAGGTGGTGGTGGAAAATAAATTACACCACGGCGTGGAGACGGTATTCCGTACGTACGCACGTGCGGTGATTTCTTTTTCCGTAGGATGGATAGATGGTGAAATAGGGTTGTTTCATACTTATAATAACATATCATTATATGAGTGATACTGATGTTATTAATTCATAATGAAACAACTAATGAAAAATAAGTGGAAGAAGAAATAAAGATGAAACAATCGGTAACAGACATTACCTCTTCTTTGAAGTGCTTCTTTGAGACCTCCTTTTAGGGCACTAAAATTGGTCTTTGAAGAAGACCAGGACCTCTAGGATGTCTCTAGGGAAGTGGATAGGATAATTGGGCAGGGTTTGGCCAATCTTGAAGGCTAAAATTGGTGTGAGGAAGAGAGGGAGGGGGTTCCCTTTTATAAGGGAGGAGAGGGGCACCTTTGGAATAACCAAAAATATTATTTTATTATAAAGCCCAATTCGGTTTTAAATAGCTCCAAATTGATTTATTTTGAAGCTACGGTGGGGATGGTTCTAAATAATTTAATCCAATAGAATTTAGACAAGTTTAGTTTCCTATTTTAACCTTATCATTTATATTTAACTTTAAGTTAGATAATTTTACTTTTACCGTGTCTTCTTGTTTTCTTACAGTATAAGGTTAATAAACTTACTATATCAAGACAAAAGAACCCCAAGTTGTTTATTATTAATATATATAACCTTATCTAAGTCATTTGGCCGAACCGTAGATTTTTAGGAATAAAATAACAATTAATAATATAATATATTTTTTAAAAACTATTTTATGTCAATTTTGACACTATTTAGTAATTGATTTTTGTGAAAATCATAACAGAATTATTAGTTCTAACAAAGTTAATTAAATCAATACTAAAATGTCATATTATCCAATAAAATTAGTATAATTAATAAAAAGTCTTAAATTACATTTATCTGGGTATTTATAACATCAATTATGTAAATAATTCATTAATAAGACAATTACTGCATCATCTTTGTGTCAAAATAAATGATAATTATTTAATCCATAAAAATTATAAATAAATTCCTATGATGTAGATAATTGTACTAGCTTTCTGGAGACTATTCAGTTTATAAGTTTCATGAAGTGTATCAGTAAATTAAAATTATTATACTTATAAGATTTAAGAAAGTGACATGTTGTCACATTCTTTGGTTTTAATAATAATTAAATTATTTTCATGGAAAAAAGTCCATTAAATGAATCTAATCCAACACTTAGGTGATATGGGACGACTTTTAGTCATCCAATAGTATTTTGACATGTGTTATGGTAATTTTATAATATTATATTTACCCTTAATTACCCGATTTACCTTTAACTATGGTAAATAAAATTTACCGTACTTACTATTCATAATTCCCAAAAATAAAAAGTAGCTTATTAACATAATTTGGATCCAGTGATTCCAAATATGGAATCCATTTTTCCAAATTCAATACACAAAATTTGCAGAAATTAAATTAAAATTAATCCCGTTGTCGAAAGAAAACGGGTTTTTCTTTAAAACATTGCAAAAGATTGAATTGATTTAACCTACGAATTCAAGGTAAAATAAATGATAATGACATAAATTATATTAAATGGTAAAAATATATTCTATTTTTACTTTAAAACCATTCAATATTATAATTTAACCACATAATATATTATGATGAAAAAAGTTGTTTTTAATTAAAATATAGCGTGTTTTTACTATTGATTAAAATATGAATGTCATCAGAATAAAATGAAAAATTTATCCAAAGTAAATTTTTATTTCATGATTCCAAATAAGAAGTTTATTTTGTCAAATTTAACTTATAAACATGTCAAAAACTAGATTTAAAGTGGGTGCGCCATCAAAATGCGGCAAAACTGCATTTTTTAAAAAATACTTATTTTACCCAAAAAATTTATTTTGTTCTTATACCATGTTTTAGAAAATGTGTAAGACGAATAATAATGTTATAAGATTCAAAATTTAGTTAATACTATTCATAACGGCTAGTTCATAATAATATTATAATAATATATCGTTGTTTAGTAAAACCCGGTATTGCGTACAACACACGCTATCGAGGAAGGTCGTGATTGCGTGTAATGCAAGCCAAGTCAGGGTTGCGTGCTGTGCAAGAATCCTTCATTGTTTCGTATATAGTAATCTAACCATATTTCATTTATACATTGAATATATATATATATATATATATACTCAATGTTGCATAGAATAACTATTATCAAAATTGTGTGTAACACGATCCAAGAATAGTGTTGCGTATACTGCAAGCTAATACGGTGTTGCGTATAGAACAAGGTAATCTTGGTGTAGCATACAACACAAGAAATTAATGAAATTAAAAGAATATTTTTCATAAAATCTCTGGGTGTTACATTCTACCCCCCTTAAAATGAATTTCGCCCTCGAAATTCGTCGGGGTTATAAATGGATTACTATTCAAAAGTTTCTTTAATAGAAACCCACATCGTAAAAAGGAATACCAAAACCAATCTTTAAAAACAAAAGTATGAAACATAATGGTTACCCAAATAAACTAATCATTGGGTTTCCACATAGGTGAAAATATGGATATGGAAGAGAAATCTAACCATCATGTTCTGATGGAGAGTGGTAGAGAACATGACTATGGAAAAGCCAGCAATCACAAAGCCATAAATTTGTGATGATATAAGGTACCATCTGATTCATCAGATATAAGAGCACTAGGACAACATTTTTGGTTTTCAAGACCATTTCCCTAAAGTTGATGAAATTGGAATTAGACGAAATACTTTCGTGATTTTGGTATAGTCTCACCGTTTGTCGTTCTTTGGACAATTTTCACTTCATCTCTTAAAGAAATGAAGTTGAATTTGTCATTTGTGATGTGTTAGCAGATCATGTGATAGAATGATTGGTCATTCCATCTGTCTCAAACAAAAGGTTAGAAAAGTTATCAAAAAATACATAAGTCCATATATAGTGAGATTAATCATATATGGTTCCTAAAATGAACTTATACTTCATATATCATACCGCTTAATAAAATAAAACTAGTTTCTACTAACCAGGGACTTCCTGTAGGCCAGTGGTAGGCGATAAAGGCCAGTCGCACTTCGGTTGTGGGTTCGATTCCTACGACCTTGTCCGACGCGATGGGCTGTCGCCCGTCCAGCAGGTTGTCCTTTTTCTAAAACTATATTACTATAACATCCCATCAATAATATCGAAAAAAACTTCTATCTTTAAACAATACTAACTTATGTCAAACATAATCCATCCCAATCTTTAGGCTTATCCATAATATTGCAGTCCATTCTCATAATATAGTGAAAACAATTACTATAGATTTAATACCATCGTTGATCCCCATATATCATAAGATATGTCTTGTTGGTCACATTCCAAACATTAAAAGGCCTTAATCATGTATTCTCTTGAATACCCATTGAACCTTAGTGAAAACATGAATGTAGTTAAAAGTTAACACTTTACACATACCAAAATCCTCAAAATTCTATATACTCAAACCATGATATCACTTAGTTCTTATATCAATCATGAGCTCATGAATACTATTAAACATATTAGATTCTCTTTATCCCTTCATTATGTGCATATCATCTGCTTTCCAAAAATATTTCAATCTCTTTTCATGGTTACCGATGCCATAAAATTATTGAAAACAACAATAGACCAAAACATAAATATTCCAATATTCCATGATACTATATACAACATTATTTTGGAATCCCATTACATAAACACTTAATCATTCCACCACATCGTTGTCATATTCAACATCGCCAATGGTGATCGCATGTGACTTCCCTTTTTCCATTGCCTTAAGTGGTTTCTCATGTCGATCATCACTAACCCTTGGATTAGGGCATTTATTAGCATAATTCCCCATTTTTTTGCACTTGAAGCATTGAAGTGTAGTAGGTTCATTCTGTGTATTCCTTCCTTTGTTTGCATCATTAGACATCTTCTTCCCATCATTGCAGCATTCAAATGCCCGATGACCTTACTTTCCACATTTGAAACATTTACTTGTCCCTTTAAGACAATCTCCACCATGCTTCTTTCCACACTTTGAGCATAAGGAAACATTCATCTTCTTTTCACCATTATTCTGAGATTTCTCCTTGAATTCCATCTTTTGTTTCTTGTCAAAACTATGAGATGGATAAGTAACACCAACTTCCATTTCTACCTTGATATCACAACGCACAATCTCTTCATAGCTACTGAAGTCTCTTATAGCTAATGCCCTTCGAAGATTTGGTTTTAAGCCACTGAATAATCGATCAACTTTACTTTCAAGTTGGATGATAAATCCAGATGCATACCTTGCAAGCCTTGTAAAATTTGCTTCGTATATACCAACAGAGTCATCATCCTTTTTCTTTAGTTCAAGAAACTCCTTCTCCATCTTTGTTCTAAGAATACGAGGGAAGTACTTATTGAAAAATAAGTTCTTGAACTCATCCCATTCCATGGAGTCAATTTCATCTCTTTGCCTCGTATTCTTGATAAGATTCCACCATTGATCAGCTTCACCTTCCAAACAATATAAAGCTAAGATTACTTTATCATGTTCAGAACATTGAAGAACTGAAAATATCTTTTCAGTGGTACCGATCCATTGTTCAGCAACAAGTGGATCAGAAGACCCACTGAAAGAAGGTGGACGTTGCCTCATGAAGGACTCAATAGAATATTGTTCCCTTCTCTGCTCATTTGGAAGTACAGAATGATTAATATCTTGTGTAAGTATAGAAATAATATTTTGCACTCTATCTCCCATAACATTTGTTTGTTCAGGAGGACAATCATTGCATTGTCCATTGCATTGATCAACACGGTTCCTTCGGGTTCCAGCCATCGTCTAAAACCCAAAAAGAATAGTGTGAGAGGAAAAAATCATGATAGGGAAAACAACATAATAAAGGGGGAGTACCTTCAATATCTAACATCTTAGGTTTAATTCTATGATCTTTATCGTAATTCTAGTACTATAACCTATACGTATACTTAACCTTAGGGACATCCCTAGACATACCTTAGAAATATCTCTAGGGATCTCACTAATGTTTTCACATCCTATTTTTCAAAGGTTGACTAAACCTTTCCTCTGATACCAAATGTAGAGACCCGAAGCTTGACATACATGGACATTACATTACTTTTGCGGAATACATAGTACATAACAAAAACACACACACAAGGATCGTAATAGTTTAGTGTCTTTGGAAACTCTGAATATAATCTTCTAATCGTGGTGAAAGATCTTCAACATCTCCCATAAAGATCTTCCTTTTTTTACCTAAAACCTATCTTTATATCCCGGGGAAAAGAAAACATAAAAGGTTTAGCTCAAATTCTCAGTAAGGGTAAACAAAATAAATATCAATCACATCATATTCGTAAGAACATAACATTTTGGAAATCCTAACCTGCAATAGAGAGCATAATTTCATAACATGGGATAAATCATAGTAGTGAAATGAAATCCCAATAATCATAACTTAAAACATGAAACTTTGTGGCATACACACATAATCATAGAGAATCATTTCTTGTTAGTCAAGACTCATTTCCAAGACTATCTTAGTGTACAAAGTCCATTTTTGAACCGAGTTCACTCCTCGTTTCAGTCCTGTTTCACTGAACCGGTATAACCTACCATTCCAGCCATGTATATCTCATGAGATATAAAATCTTTACCCAATGAATTGGAGGGAGATATAGGTCCCACACATCTCATAATGATACCATTCTTATGTGTGCCACAAAATCATAAACCATACATCATAGCATAACCCATGTAATAAAAATGGGATTCTTAAACAACACGTCATCATAAAACAATTCATATAAGATAAATGAATTCATAAAAATAATTCCATCACAACATAATCAAATAAATGTAATAATAGGGATATAAACAGAACCCTTTATTATCTTAGATGGAAAATAATTTTGATAAAACACTTGAACTCCATTCTTGAGGAAAATATCCTTTATACTTTAAAACTCTTTTTCCTTTCTTAACATGTCATACAATTTTAAACTAAAAGAAGTTGATTAAAAATAAACGTGAAAACTTGTAAAGGAAGCTTCTTGGAAATAATGTTTTAAAAATCCATTCATGCCGTATAAGTTAAAAAAACATTATTCTCGTACTTTTGTCGGAAAAGTTAAAAAGTACCTCGTATGAGAAATGAAAAAAGATTCCTTTCCTATCTTTTACTAAAAACTCAACGAAGGGTAAAATTGGATATAAACAATTGTAGAAGGATATAAATAATACATATTGAGGAAACATGGATGTGGATGATAAAATATACCCCAGTAAATACCAAAGTATAAACAATCTCGGATAAAAATGAGATTGTGATATTTTCCATTACCTTAAGTCCAATTTTCTTCGTACATCTCCGAAACTCCTGTATAATGATTTAAATAATGTCATTGACTTATTAAAGAATTATATTAATTGTTATTATATCATATAAGGTTCACTTATGACTTTATATTACCCGTTCTTTTGTAAATTCATGTTAAAGTAGCGTTTTGGGTAAAATCGCCTCATTTGTCGTTCATGTTTTAACTTGTAATCATTCATATGATTACTTAGATCATGATTACTTAAATCCAGAATATAAAACATGATTTATATATAATATATATTCAGAATATATATATATATAATGGATCGATAAATGGAAATAAATACACCGTTCATGGAGATGGTAGGTCGTACGTATGCATGAATGCTGTTTTCGTTTCCTTATTCAATTGAGTGGAATTAAGTAGATGACATAAATATATATATACATAAATCCAGTAGTATTATTATGTCATATATTTCATGACTACTTATTATATATACTTTATAATCATTCATGAATGGTTAGCGTGGAGAATGAATCTCATCGCGTCGTGGAGACGGTAGTCCGTACGTACGCACGAGCGATGATATCGTTCTCATGATCGTGGGACTGTATTGGAATGTATGTATACTATTTCAGAATCAATATCACTTTAAATTAATCATATATAGTTATTATTTACACCATTATACCCATCCAAGTAAGGTGGTGGTGGAAAATAGATTACACCACGGCGTGGAGACGGTATTCCGTACGTACGCACGCGCGGTGATTTCTTTTTCCGTAGGATGGATAGATGGTGAAATAGGGTTGTTTCATACTTATAATAATATATAAATATATTAGTGATACTTATGTTATTACTTTATAATGAAACAACGAAAGAAGAATAAGTGGAAGAAGAAATAAAGATGAAAGAATCGGTAACAGACATTACCTCTTCTTTGAAGTGCTTCTTTGAGACCTCCTTTTAGGGCACTGAAATTGGTCTTTGAAGAAGACCAGGACCTTTAGGATGTCTCTAGTGAAGTGGAGATGATAATTGGGCAGGGGTTGGCCGAGATTGAAGGCTCAAAGTGGTGTGAGGAAGAGAGGGAGGGGGTGCCCTTTTATATGGGAGGAGAGGGGCACCTTTGGAATAACCAAAAATATTATTTTATTATAAAGCCAAATTCGGTTTTAAATAGCTCCAAATTGATTTATTTATAAACGAAGGTGGGGATGTTTCTAAATCCTTTCATCCAATATAATTTAGGCAAGTTTATGTTCCTATTTTAACCTTATCATTTATATTTAACTTTAAGTTAGATAATTTTACTTTTACCGTGTCTTCTTGTTTTCTTACACTATAAGGTTAATAAAATTACTATATCAAGCCAAACGAACCCCAAGTTGTTTATTATTAATATATATAATATTATATAAGTCATTTAGACGAACCGTATATTTTTAGGAATAAAATAACAATTAATAATATAATATTTGTTTTAAAAACTATTTTATGTCAATTTTGACACTATTTAGTAATTGATTTTTGTGAAAATCATAACAGAATGATTATTTAGAAAAAGGTTATTTAAATCAATAATAAAATGTCATATTATCCTATAAAATTAGTGGAATTCATAAAAAGTCTTAAATTACATTTATTTGGGTATTTATAACATCAATTATGTCAATAATTCATTAATAAGACAATTACTGCATCATCATTGTGTCATAATAAATGATAATTATTTAATTCCTAAAAATTATAAATAAATTCCTATGATGTATATAATTGTATTATATTTCTGGATACTATTCATGTTCGAAGTTTCATGAAGTGTATCACTAAATTAAAATTATTATACTTATAAGATTTAAGAAAGTGACATGTTGTCACATTCTTTGGTTTTAATAATAATTAAATTATTTTCATTGAAAAAAGTCCATTAAATGAATCTAATCCGACCCTTAGGTGATAAGGGGCGTCTTTTATTCATTCAATAGGATTTGTACATGTGTTAGGGTAATTTTATAATATTATATTTACCCTTAATTACCTGATTTACCTTTAACTATGGTAAATAAAATTTACCGTAGTTACTATTCATAATTCCCAAAAATAAAAAGTAGCTTATTAACATAATTTGGATCCACTGATTCCAAATATGGAATCCATTTTTCCAAATTCAATACACAAAATTTGCAGAAATTAAATTAAAATTAATCCTGTTGTCGAAAGAAAACTGGTTTTTCTTTAAAACATTGCAAAAGATTGAATTGATTTAACCTACGAATTCAAGGTAAAATAAATTATAATGACATACATTATATTAAATGGTAAAAATATATTCTATTTATACTTTAAAACCATTCAATATTATAATTTAACCACATAATATATTACGATGAAAAAAGATGTTTTTAATTAAAATATAGCGTGTTTTAACTATTCATTAAAATATGAAAGTCATCAGAATAAAATGAAAACTTTATCCAAAGTAAATTATTATTTCATGATTCCAAATAGGAAGTTTGTTTTGTCAAATTGAACTTATAAATATGTCAAAAACTAGATTTAAAGTGGGCGCGCCATCAAAAGGTGGCAAAACTGCATTTTTTGAAAAATACTTATTTTACCCGAAAAATTTATTTTGTTCTTATACCATATTTTAGAAAATGTGTAAGATGAATAATAATGTTATAAGATTCAAAATTTTGTTAATACTATTCATAACGGCTAGTTCATAATAATATTATAATAATATATCGTTGTTTAGTAAAACCCGGTATTGCATACAACACACGCTATCGAGGAAGGTCGCGATTGCGTGTAATGCAAGCCAAGTCAGGGTTGCGTGCTGTGCCAGAATCTTTCATTGTTTCATATATCATAATCCAACCATATTTCTTTTATACATTGTATATATATATATATACTCAATGTTGCGTAGAATAACTATTATCAAAATTGTGTGTAACACGATCCAAGAATAGTATTGCGTATACTGCAAGCTAATACGGTGTTGCGTATATCGCAAGGTAATCTTGGTGTAGCATACAACACAAGAAATTAATGAAATTAAAATAATATTTTTCATAAAATCTCGGGGTGTTACAAGGTATGTCATCTATCTATATTTTCCCATTTTTCGTATTTTGTACTTCTTTCCATTCATTTCCAATGGGGTTCACAAATTTTTTTCTAATGATCCTATAGTTATTGAAGTTGTGCCCAATTATTTTTCAGACTTCACAAAATGATGGATTTTTATCATACTCAATCTAATATCAATTTTGTAATCATTAGCACTAATGTTTATGGCATCTGGAAGTTTTGTTTGAAGATGAATTTCTAACATTATTAGTGAATAATGTTCAAGC
Source organism: Viscum album (assembly GCA_963277665.1). NCBI lineage: Eukaryota > Viridiplantae > Streptophyta > Magnoliopsida > Santalales > Viscaceae > Viscum > Viscum album. The sequence continues at coordinate 1,148,979,456 of OY728165.1, forward strand.
TCTACATTGATTGTTATTTGATCAATTTTAACAAGGTATCCAATACATGATGATATGTTATCCTAATACTGAACCATGATATTGCATTGTTTTCATGTATTATAATTGTTCTCTCTGTTATATGTGGTTTGATTTGGCTTTCAGGCTATGGGGCGGCAGAAACAATTTTTTTTTTCTGGGAAACTTTCTAGCGGCAGTTTAAACCGCCGCTAAATGAAAGTTGGAGACTATTTCACGGTGGTTTAAACCGCCGATAAATGTTCAAAACTGCCGCTAAACATAAAAAAATATATACATTTAGCAGCGGTTATAACCGCCGCGAAATAGTCGCATCGTGGCAGTCTCATCCCGTGGAGGTTCTTCTGGATTTAGCAGCGGGTTTACTGTGTTGGATTAGAATTTTTTCGCGGCGGTTATAACCGCAGCTAAAACCGCCACGAAATGAGATAGCTACGACTCTTTCCTTTAACTGCTGCTAAATGAAAATAACCGCCGTGAAAAGATTGGCGACGCCGTATTAGGGGGCGGTTTCTGGAAACCGCCGCTAAACGAAAAAATAACCGCCACTAAATGCCTATTCTGGTGTAGTGTTATCTGATCATTTCATTTCTTGCTGTTGATGAGAGTTCTTTTGTGTTTCAGGGGGAGTGGAACCAGAGGTTAGGTCATACAGGACCTTCCCGCCCAGGGCTCAGGAATTCTCTATTTACTATTGTGTTTGAGCCCAATGAGGTCTCTCATGTCATTGATCCTCCTATTGTTTTTCAGGACATTCCTGATTTTTTTTTCAAATGACTTATCTAGTCTTACTTCAAAGAGAGAGGTAGTGTTTAATATTGACATGGTTCTAGGTACGTAGCCGATATCAATGTTATCTTATAATATGGAAATAGAGGAGCTAAAAGATCTCAAGATTCAGTATGATGACCTGTGGGAAAAGAGTTTTATTCACACTATCATTTTGCCTTGGTCATCCCCAGTTCACTTTGCTAAGAAATAAAATGGTTTTTTTGTTTATGTATGGACTATCGAAATTTGAAATGGGTAACAGTTAAGAAAAAATATCATTTTCTTCGTGTGGATGATATGTTTGATCTATTTAAGGGGGAAATGTGGGTTTCAATTATTGATCTTCAGTTGGGTTATCATCAAATCAGAGTTTGGGAGTTTGATATATGAATGACAAATTTTAGGAGTAGGTATGGACATTACCAATATCTTGTGAAGCCTTTTGGCCTAACTAACACTCCTATAGTTTTTATGGTCTTTAATTATCATATATTACATCAATATCTGGACACATTTTTTTAGTGTTCATGGATGATATTCTGGTTTATTCAAAATTCGAGAGTGAGCAGAATCACCATCAGAGTTTGTTTCTAGAAATTCTGTGAAGAAAAAATTTGTATCGAATGGTTTCAAAATGATGTTCATGGATTTAAGAAGTGAAGTTCCTAGGGAAAAATATTTAAGAACATGACTTATTAGTTGATCCTAAGATGGTGAAGGCTATTATGCCTTGGAAGTAACCTCGTGATTTCATTGAGATATGAAGCTTCATTGGTCTTGCTGGATACTACCGAAGGTTTGGAAAGGTATTATCTAAGTTGGAATCACATATTAACGATTTTACTAGGAATTTGGTGAAATTCACATGGGATGTAAAGTTTCATACTTCTATGGATGGACTAAAAAGGTTCTGACATCAGCTCCTACTCTGATCTTACTTGAGCCTGGTCGGGGATAAGTGGTGTATTGTGATGCTTCGAGTGCTGTTTTGGGATGAATGCTTATGCATGATGGCCATATGGTGGCTTATATCTCTCTTTATCTTTGACCACATGAGAAGAATTACCCACTCATGATTTAGAACTTACTATTGTCATGCATGAGCTTATGTGTTGGAAGCACTATTTTTTGGGGAAAATTTTATGGTCTTCTCTAATCATAAGAGTCATAGATATATATTTTCACAAAAATATTTAAATATTAGAAAGATATTATGGGTCTAATAACTTCAGACATTTGAATTCGATATCACCTATACCCCAAGAAATGGAAATGTTTTTGAAAACGCTCTTAGCAGGAATGACCATCATAGGCTATCCTGGAATTGAAGGAGGAATGGAACCTTATGGGACTATAACTATGTTTCCCCTATATGATAAGAAGGTTGTTTTAGGCGTGGTTATATAATGTTTTTATTTATCATCATCTTCGATAGAGTCTATCTTATATAGTTAGCAGTAGGATGATAACTTTCAGAAGACTCGAGAAAGCCTTTAGGATGGGGAGACCATTTGGGGTTCGTCTCTATATCTACGTGGTATACTTCACTTCAGGAGAAGGATTTTCATCCCAAAATTTGTGATTTGTTCAGTCTTGTTTTATTTTAATAGCTCTTCATGGGCTGTTACTTAAGGAACTACGAAGATGTATTAAGATATGATAAAATGATTCTGGTGGCTAAGTATAAATCATGTCATTCCAGAGTTTGTGTCTCACTATTACACCTGGAAAAGGATAAGGGTAGAGAACTTGAAACTCTTTGGTTTACTTCATCCTCTGTTGGTGCTAGTTTAGAAATGGGATGAGGTATCCATTGATTTTTTTGGATTACCATGGAATCTCCAATAGTATAATTTTCATTGGGTGGTTTTTGATTAGTTGATGAAGTCTTCTCATTTTATTTAGACCAAGGATATCACTGATGTTGTTTATTTGGGTAAGATGTATGTGCATCTGATTATGTGGTTACTTGGGATTCATTATATTGTTTTCTTAGAGAGGGATCCTAGGTTTACATCAAGGTTCTCAAAAAGTCTTCAAGAGGCAATGAGAAATTATATCTAGTTGATCAAAACTTACTATCCACCGATAGATGGTCAAACAGAACATTTATTTTAGAACCTGGAGGATATGCTTCATGCCGACATCTTGGATTTCAGTAGACCGTGGGATGGACATAAAGGAACTGTTGAGTTTGTTTACAATAATAGTTATTTTTCATCCATCTGAATGGCTCCCTTTGAGGCATTTTATGGTCGCCCATGCAGATCACCTATTTTTCAGGAAGTGGTGGGTGAAGTATCTTTAGTAGGACCTAGTTTGGTTCACGAAACATCCGAAAAGATTTAGGATGTGCGACGATGTATGGTTACAGCCTAGAGTTGATAAAAATTGTATGCAGGTTGGTGACAACATTATTTGTAGTCTCCGTAGGTGACTGGGTCTTCATGAACATTTCTCCTCATTTAGGTCAATATCGACTTAGAAAATAGGGAAAGTTGGCTTTGGATTATGTTGGTCCATTTGAGATCACTGAATGGCATGGACTGGTTGCTTATCATTTAGCATTGTTGATTTAGTTGATAGGTATTGTAACATCCCAGGTAAATAAAGAATATGAAGTTTTCATATTTATTAATATTTTTGAATTAAATATTAATTTTACTTTAAAGGGGATGCTATGTTTGATGGAATACCCGATACACAACAATGGGTTTTTTTTTGAAATCTTATGTTTCATACAACGTTGGGTCATACTGAAAAATAAAAATATAATAGTATTTTAAATGGTTGTTAACGCCTAACCGTTATAATTGTGTGAATGAACAGAACTGACTATTAAAATGATTTTACACGTGTTTTAAATGTTTTCACATCTTTCTAATAAATTTTAGAGGCATAAAATAAGAAAGAATCTGATTTTAAGCATAAATACTCTAATATTCTGTAAAAGGTAGATTAACCGCCTTTTGATGGTGAACCCTATTTAAATCATGTTTTGGTCACTTTTATATGTTCTATTTGACAAAATAAAATTCTTATTTATAATTGGGACATGAAAATTTACCTTGGGTAAATTTTTGGTAATTTTTTTGATAAAATTCTTTTTTAATGAATAGTTAAAATACTGTATTTTAATTCAAAACTACCTTTTAATATAGCTTATTTATATTGTTAGATTATCTTTTTAAATTGTTTTAAATTTTAATTAGATTATATTTTTACCATTTAATCCAATTCATGTAATTGGAAAAATTTCACTTTGAAATTGGGCATAAACAATTTTCAATTTTTTGATAGATATTGTTTTTTAAAAACACGCTATTTTTTCTGACAATGGGAATTAATTTTAAATTAATTAATGAAACTTCTATGTTTTGAATTTTGTAAAATTGACATCATTTGTGAATTTGGAATATCAAATATAGCTTATGCTGAATTTTTTGTATTTTTCTGAAAAATTTCAATTTTTGATGAATAGTGAAACCACTATGTAGTAGTTAAAAAACTAAATTTTTCATTTAAATGAAATTTTACAACTTATATTAATTTAATTTAGAAAATAATTTATACATGGTTGTTATTAGTAAGTAAAATTAAGTTCAATAAGTTAAAAATAAATTTTTTTGGTGAATAATAACTTTTGACTTATTTACTACAGTTAAAGGTAAATATAGTAATTTAAGGAAAAAAGAATATTATAATAATACAAAATTACCTTAACACTTGTCCTAAACTTATTGGATAATTCATGTAAGACCATGGGAATCCTTGGTTTGATTTTGGGATCTCATGGAGTCACTTGGTAGTGATAATGACACTTTAGATAAATTAATTTAAAGTAAAGAAAAAATGACACAAACAAATATCTTTTCGTAAATTTATTTTAACATGGGGTTATATAAGTTATCTATTAGACTATAAATATTAATTAGAAATATTAAAAGATTTCATACATTAGGGTATTTTTTATAATTTTTATACATCAAATAAATAAAAATATTTATGACACAAAAATGATGCAGTATTTACCTCATTAATAAATGATTTAAATAAATAAGATTATAAATATTAAAATAACATCAAAAACCTGTCCTATTCTTATTGTATGAATTTATTTAGAAAATTAGTCACCTTATATTCGACCTTAATGTGTTTTGGACCTTTAGAAACCGAAAATCATTATATAATAAAAAAATATTTTCACACTTCCCTAAAGAACCCCTCCTCCCCATTATAAAAACCCTCAATTCTAGTCCATTCATAACACATATCAAGCCCCTTAGGTCATTTAAACCCTTTCCAAATAAGCTCTCAAGATCCATATATTCCTCCTAGAAGCCTTACCTTAGTCCTAAGTCACTTCAAGAAGTCCCTTTGATTAAAACCAAAGGGAGTTACCTGAATTAAAGGTTTCAGTTTCTCTTAAATTATTTTCTTTTATTTTACTTATCAAAACCCAAAAATCTTTTCAATCATCGATTTTATAACAAAAACAGTTTCCTAAATATACTAGGATGTTTTTATAATAAGTATTATATCTACACTTACACACACCACCATCTAATTGGTTAAGAACATACTATTTCTGTGGGTTGCAAACTAACACCTCACGAAATGAGGATTGTTCAATTATCTTATACCACCTCTTATGGTGGCCATTATGGTGGAACTATATTTATATATGATATATATTATTTTTATGTTTTTATTATTCTGTATTTTTAATTTATAGCACACGTTTACGGTTTCCATTATGAGTAAACGCAATAATTTCATTTGAGGAAGTGCGGACTACCGCCTCCTCAAAGTTATATGACTCGTTCATACCATATGTGGGACATATAAAGGATAAAGTTATTTAAAATATATATTATATTATACTGGAATTATTATATAACTATGTATCATTATGTTTCAATTCAATTAAAATATGAAATAGAAATGAAAGTAGCATTCATGGGTACGTACGACTTGCCATCTCCATGAACGGTGCATTTCATTTTTTATCTTCAAATGTTATGTACTATTATAAATACATATATATACTATATATATATATTATATATATGATATCTAAATCATGAATATCATTCTGTAGATAATGGAATCTAGACCACATGGAAAACTTGTAATTATAAGGTGTTAATTGTTTTCTCAAGTACCAAATATCAAAAAAACGACCATTATTAACTTTAATGATTACATAATGTTTATAACATGGTAATACGTGATATAAAAGGAATAATAAACTTTAAAAAGGGTTATTAATCAATTATATATTAACTTAAATTTATTATTCAGGAAGAACAAGGAACAAATAAGTCAAGTCGTACATGAGGTAAGAGATTTCTTGTCTCACTTATAATTCTGTGATATTTCCATTGTTTGCCAATAATTTATTACATGTGGTATATTTTGAACTACCATCTGATATAAATTATCCTGATCCCTTTTATATTCATGTTATTCTATGAATCATTTGATGGTTATTAACTTTTGGTCATACGACTCGATTGATTACAATGTGGTAAGGGATTTTCATCTCACTTCTTATTCCTGTGAGATTCATTCTATATTTTCCAATATATCTATTTTTTTGGTGTATTTACTTCCCATTATTGTATTCATTGTGTAATATAATTCAATTTATGGGTATTTAAATCTTCATTTTATGATCCTTCTTTCATGGGTTGTATGTTTCATAAGTTACCCAATCGGTAAGGGAACCTTTTAACCCAATTTCCATTCCTTGGGTTAATCTACTAATTATTAATTATGTCATGCTATGATTATGTGTGTAATCACTATTTATTTATTTAGGTTGAAATTTATACTCACCTTTTTGGTGATCTTCATTATATACTCATAGTTACTCCATTGATAAATTCTCAAGTCATTGATATAATCATGATAAGAGTAATTTTAACTCAATTTAAATTCATTGAGTTAAACATCAAATTCATTGGTGTTGTCTTAAAAAGAACATGTGTGAATTTCCTGTGATTGATTTACACTAAATAACAATCATATATAGTGTATTTATATTTTTCACACATTGTTATGTAATTTATTTATCCTTAATCTACGGATACTCTTTTTATAAGGGATTTCATCTCAATTGACATTCCATTGAGATTTCATTGTTGTTATAAACCAATTCACTATTATATAGTGTATATACTTTCCATTGGCATATTATATCATGAATAACTTTATTTTCATGATATTACAAAGTTCTTATTTAATGTTATTCCTCGATTATTTGTATTCAAGAGTCTCTCATTTTGTTAAAAACTCTTTAACTAAAATATCATTTTAATTGTTTTAAAGATTTATTCTTATAAATCTTTATCATTAATGTCCATTTTTTAAAAATGGTTTTAATGATTTATTTATGTGGACATTATTTTTTTCAAATGATAATTTATTTAAATGTTTCATAGTGGAATGATACACTTTTATTCAAAAATTTCTTTATTAAATCTTTTAAATGGTTTTGAAAATGGGTTGACAAAGCATTGTTTATTTCAATATCTTCATTTGATATATTGGAATGGGAAAATGTTATCTTTCCTTTATACTTGTGTAATGTGTTATGATTATGTTATGGTTATTGTGAATTACTAACGTATACAGGTGGTTCTGTGATAAACCTAGGGCGGGTGAGCCTGATATAGCTCTCCAATGGATTGATTAATGTGAAAGAGGTAAACATTAATGTTTCTCATAATAGATTTAGGGAATATACTATGATGGGTATTCCAAATGTGACTCCCTATATATATGTGATAGATACAATGTAAGTATGTTAGGAATTCCATATGTTACCTTTATGATTTTATGATTTCTGTATGTTATTCATAAATTATAAGATTTTATGAGGTATGTTACGATTGAAAAGTATGGTTTCATTGATTTATTTTTATTGATGGGATAATGTTTCTTTTCATTATTTTATAACCCTTACTGAGGTTTTTATGCTCATCCCATGTTTCCTAATGTTTTTCATAGGACATAAAGATGAATAGGGTCAAGGATGAGATCATGGAAAAGTCATGCTGTCTAAAACATGGAACAAGACATGTCTCTTTTTTTTAGAGTTTTTATTTTATGAAAAATGGTTACTGGGTTGTAGTTTCTACATGTAATATTCAATTTTTTATGTTATAGTTATGGGGTAATTCTCTAAAAATCTAAGCCTAAAAAGATCCTCAATGTGAATTCTTGACATAATTCAATATTATGTAATGTTTAAGGTTGGGTCCTTATAGTTGGTATCAAAGATCCGTTTAGAAAACTTTAGCGATTAGGAGTTTTCCTTAGACACATGGTTAGTCCCTATGTCTATTACTTCAGTTAAATCCTTGTTTTATAACTTTTTCAGATCAAGGAAAGTTAGTTACAAATTGAATGATGAGGACCTCAAATGACATTCCTATCTCTTCATGATGGCTTGCTTTCAATAATTATTGAAAAGTTATGTTTGGATGATTGTGAAACATTTTCTTACATACAACTCAATTGCAAACAGTTTCTTGAGATGACAAACACCTAAACTATAACTCATTATCATCATGGATCTTGGGTTTTATTTAAAAAAATTCAAATTTTCACTATATTCTAATATTTTCAATAAAGTTAAATATTATCAAGTCATTTTCGAATATTTTACCTTATCATAAGATTTTAAAGAATATTATGATTTTAACTCAAATTTGGTCCGCCTGTTTTATAGAAATTATGTTTTATCAGGTGTTTTGAAATTATATGTCATACATGATTATTTTCCAAAACTATTTTTCTGTGAACACCCATATGGCCCATGTTGTACAAGGTGTATTTGGATGAAGGAAGAAAATGATTTTGAAGGATCTTTAAATCATTTTTGCAATGCATGGACCTTCTACATACATGAAAAAGATGACGATGAAACCAAGTGGACATCATGATCAAGGTATGATGTTCTTTATTTGGGGGATTGTTTTATCTTATCATATAGTGGTGAAATAAAAAAATGACAATATATGTAAGACATCAAGAACTAAGATGTTGAGATCATAATGAATTGGGATGAATATGAGAGGTATAAAGAAACCATTGTGGTTAAAAAATGTTAGGGTTATTTTTGAGTTTTATAAAAAGGACAACATGTAGACCATGTGAGAACCCATCGCGTCGTACAAAGCAGCAGGAATCGAACCCACAACTAAAGTGCAATTGGGATTTATCGCCTACCACTAGACTACATGAAGTCCTGGGTTAGTATGAATTATTCATTTTAGTTAAATGATTTTATTGATCAAGAATAAGTGGATTTGGGATCTTATGTTTTATCAAATATATATCCTTAGTATAAGAAAATGATTCAGTGATTAAGTGATGAAAGTTATTTTGGAAGACGTTCTCTCTTTTGGTAACACAGTATTTGTCACGACCTGTCCTCGGGGCCCGTGCCGTGACTACCCCAAGCCCAACTTCCATAGGCCAGGGGCTAGCGACTAGCACCAAAGGTGTAAATCCTGACAGCTGGGAAGGCATTGCCTTTATAAATGTAAAAAAAACACCACAGAGTACAAGCGGAAGTAAAACACTAAGTACAAAAGAAAGTGCTTAATTGTAAATGGTCCAGAATAAAAACCCAACTAAAAGTACAGCTAAAACTGAACAAAGTACAACAGAAAAAGACAACAGTTGGAAGAATGGAAGCGGATCCTGGGTCATCCTCCTCGGATCCTACCTGAAGGGTAGGTACAGATGGCGCAGCTCCTGGATCGTCCACCATAGGTCCTACCTGAAGGGTAGGTACAGATAGCCTCCACAACTTTCTCGCCCGTCAACCTCCTCTGAGTGTCATCTCGCCGTGAAGTCCAGTTCCGGATACTGACTCGTCCACCTCCGGGTACCGTCCAGTCCTCGAACACTCGGCCTCCGTCAGCACTGCCTGTCGTCTGCAAACAACACAACAAGGTGCGGGCATAGCCCGTGTTGGGGTGAGTATAACGATACTCAGTAGGGACCCCGAGACCCTCAAGGTCCCACTAAAAACAACATGGATAACTACAAAGAAGATCTCAACAGATAACCTCTACTTAGGTGTATGCCCATACATACACCTAAGTTATAAAGTAACCCATCTCAATCATGAGGAAACAAAAAGATCATGAAATCAACGGATAACCACTACCCACGTATACGCCCATACATATACCTAAGTTATCAAGTGACCCATCTCAATCATGAGGTAACAAAAAGATCATGAAATCAATGGATAACCACTACCCAGGTATATTCCCATACATATACCTAAGTTATCAAGTGACCCATCCCAATCATGAGGTAAACACAAAGGTCATAGACTCAGCTCAAACCAAGATTTTCATTATCGAAACCGTAACTGCTGAAGAGCCCCGTCTATGGAGTGTACAGTGGTCCTATCACGACTCCGAGGTGCTGCTCACTAACCTAAGACTGCTGAGGTACTCCTCCTGTCGAGTACCGCGGGCCAGCCACCCAAACACAGTAGTGCTTCCCGCCGGGGTATGCCACCCAAAAACAGTAGTGCACACCCCCTATTAGCCTATAGAGGTACTCCCCGGACGAGTACCGCGGGTCTACACTGTCACACAGGTAGTGCTCTGTCCTCCATGGGTCTGCACCCAAGAAAATTAGTGCTCCATCCACTGGGCTAGTCAACTCACTCCATGTCGAGTCGGTCAAGCAGTCGTCAGGTCTCAGTCGGCTACACGGTCTCTGTACTCCACACGCTTGTCTCAGGGAGGTTCCACTCCACGAGCTACAGGTTGATACTCCAAGTATCTCAAAGTCCCACGAAGAAGTATCTCAAAGGACCGCCTCGTCATAGGGGTCTCAATGCAATAGAGGGCGCGTTAATCAGACGCCCGATCTGTGAGTTATTAGCATTTTCGTCCCAGGGGCCCAGTAGTTCTTGTGTTCTAACCAACTCGGCCATATCTCAACTATACCCCAAACTCTCATAGGGTATACTCATAGGGACCGTTTCTCAATGTGATCACCAACGCCACTGACGGTTCGTCAAACCGACGTCTGGTCTGAAGGATATCAACTTTTCCGTTCTAGGGGCCTGGTTGGATTTTGGGTACAATCCAAGATGGCCACTATCCAAAAGCAAACCAAAACTCAGGAAAAGTATGCCAAAAGTTCCGTCTCCTCAAGAGGAATCCAACAAAGTCGACGGCACGTCAATCGGACGTCCGGAGCTCAAGATATAAGCGTTTCTGCTCCTAGGGCCCGGTTGGTTTCGTGCACAAACCAACCCGGACGAACCCAAAGTTCTCAGAAACCTTGAGTATAATATACCAAAACGACAGTCTCGATCCAAGGGTCGCATTGCCGCTGACGGTGCGTCGATCGGAGTTCTACAACTCAAGATATGGGTGAAAAACTATGAGGGGTCCGAAAACGGGGGGTCTGGGCCCGGACCACCCCGAACCAACCCCCCCCCCCCCCCTCCCCCGGGGTCGGCCCGAACCGGGTCGACCGGACCCGGGTCCGGGTCCGACCTGGATGGGTGCGTCCCGGCCCGGCCGGCCTGGGCGGCTCGGCGCTGGCCGAGCGGTCGCGCCCAAGGAGCCCCCCCCCCCCCCCCCCCCGTGCGGGGGCCGCTTCGTGTCATCGGACGCGGCGCGCTGCCGCGTCCCACATTACCTGGTCCCACACGGCCGCGGGACCCTCGGTCGCCGCCACGGCTTCTGCCACGGCAGATTCTTCTGGCGGTGTGCCGGGCGCCGCCGCCCCCGACCGCCGGCAGGGGCTTCCGCGGACCACCGGACGCGCTCTAGTGGTCCAATTCGCCTGCGGTGTTCGCCAGTGATCAACCCGGGACACAAACTTCACTGAAAAGCCTTCAAAACACCTTCGCGGCCCACCTCACCATCGTCCTTCAATCCACACTTCGACAAAAAAAAGCGGGGTCTTCAAATCGCCTTCGCGGCCCCGACTCCGGTCACGGTTTCATTCAGCGTCAACGGCGCGGCGCGACGACGCCATTTTTCTTCACCGCGTTCTTTCTCATGTCCGCACGATGCCGTTTCATTGTGCCGCCTTTGTTCATGCTGAAACGAATCAAAATAACAAAGGGGGAGGAGAGTCGGTCGTGTTCGTGCCGTCCGACCTCCTCCCGTTAAGTTGGTAACAAGCGGCCCCAAAGACGAAGAACAACAAGGAATTTTCACAACAAAAGAGAAATCAACCCAAACAGTTTTTCCCCGCAATAGATTATTCCCAACCCGCAAGGAAAATGTTCGCAGATCAACTAGGTTATAAGTTGATCCGTGTTTCCTTGTTTTCTTTAGAAAGAAAGAAATCAAGGGAATAAAATCATTCTCAAACATAATTCCCTACCTCAAGCGTTGTCGTCGAACGAGATTTCGTCGTGTCGCGGAAGGGGCATCGCGGAAGAAGTGTCGTGGAAGAAACGTCGCGGAAGGAGCGTCATTGATGTCGCGGTACACGGTGTCGCTTCGTCGACCTCCGAGGGTTTGGCGTTCTTCGTCGGAGGTCGGAGTGTTCTTCGCGTTCTTCGCGTTCTTCGTCGAAGAAGAACGCTTTTCTCCAAATCCTCTCCACGCCACAAGTTCCAACAGAAAATAAAATAAGAGATATCTTATTTTATTAGCACACATGACACATTTCAAAATTTAAAAGAAACGAAACTAACAATTAATTCAATTAATTAATTGTAACGATTTAACCGCCCAATTTAATGAGGAGTTTCTTAACCAGAAAAATGCACAGTTGAATTTCATTAAATAGGGGGGTTGCGGGTGCATTACTTAGAGGGAAGGAAACGGTGGGGTTCGTGTGGGTCCCACCTCTCAAAATATCCTACCAAGTGGTTAGGATATTTTGGATTCCACCCTATCCGCTTAACTTAGCTTAAGCGGCTTTAAAGTGGCTTTAAGTGAAATAAAATAAAGTGTTGCACCACTTTTATTTTATTTCTTAACTTAACCCCAAAAATTAAAAACCACACTTGAGCAAACGCAACTCCAGAAAAGGTGTTTCTAAGAAAATACCGGCACTACGATTCCATCGGTGCCCTCGGAATTCGATCCCGAGTACCAGTTCAAAAGTTAGAAAACCCCACTCGTTCGTTCACCGAACGTACCCGAGCTAAGATTTGGAAAAAGATTCCGGGCACACCGGGCCTTGGAATCACGCGCCATCAGAAACTTCATTCTTGTAAAATCCCAAATAAAATTTAGAAAAAAATTTCCCTTGAAATTTCTGGGTCTTTACATTACTCCCACCTCAGGGATTTACATCCTCATAAAGCTTTAACACAATCTAGGGTCACAAAAGCGGTACAAAGCACGCATCTGAGTCTTCCGCTCCCATGTGCTCACCTGGAGGTTCCCGTACTGCCAGTGAAAGCGCACCTGAGGAATCGACCTTCCTCATAGGATCCGCTCCTGTCTATCCTCGGTCCCCACTGGAACCTCCGTGAAGGACACCCCATCGCCATCGTACAGCTCCCCATGGTTGATGATATGAGAAGTATCACACACGTATCTCCTCAGTTGAGATACGTGGAAGTCGTCGTGCAGCCGGTGCAACTGAGGTGGATGGGTCAAGAAGTAAACCACCCCGCCTACCCAGCTGGGGACCTAAGAAGTTCCGCTGAACCTCGGAGATAACTTGCCTCCTTGGACACATATCCGTAAACCTCTTTGAGGTGAGACCCGTATAAGGACGTGATCGTCATCCTCGGACTCCTCTGATACCAATTTGTCACGACCCGTCCTCGAGGCTCATGCCGTGACTACCCCAAGCCCACCTTCCATAGGCCAGGGGCTGGAGACTAGCACCAAAGTCATAAATCCCAATAACTGGGAAGGCATTGCCTTTATAAAAGTAAACAAAACACCACAGAGTACAAGCAGAAGTAAAACACTAAGTACAAAAGAAAGCGCTGAAAGGTAAATGGGCCAGAATACAAACCCAAATGAAAGTACAACTACAACTAAAAAAAGTACAACAGAAAAAGACAACAGCTGGAAGAACGGAAGAGGCTCCAAGGTTGTCCTCCTCAGATCCTACCTCAAGGGTAGGTATAGATGGCACAGCTCCTGGATCGTCCACCCCGGGTCCTACCAGAAGGGTAGGTAAAGATAGCCTCCACAACGCTCTCTCCCGTCAACCTCCTCCGAGTGTCGTCTCGCCGTGAAGTACACTTCCGGATACTGACTCATCCACCTCTGGGTACCGTCCAGTCCTCGAACACTCGGCCTCCGTCAGCACTGTCCGTCATCTGCAACTAACACAACGAGGTGCGGGCATAGCCCGTGCAGGGGTGAGTATAACGATACTCAGTAGGGACCTCGAGTCCCTCAAGGTCTCACTAAAACCAACATGGATAATCACAAATAAGATCTCAACATATAACCTCTACTTAGGTGTATACCCATACATATACCTAAGTTATCAAGTAAACCATCTCAATCATGAGAAAACACAAAGATCATGAAATCAACGGATAACCACTACCCAGGTATATGCCCATACATATACCTAAGTTATCAAGTGACCCATCTAAATCATGAGGTAACACAAAGATCATGAAATCAACGGATAACCACAACCGAGGTATATGCCCATAAATATACCTAAGTTATCAAGTGACCCATCTCAATCATGAGGTAAACACAAAGGTCATAGACTCAGCTCAAACCAGGATTTTCATTATCGAAATCGTAACTGCTGAAGAGCCCCGTCTTTGGAGTGTACAGTGGTCCTATCATGACTCCGAGGTACTGCTCACAAACCTAAGACTGCTGAGGTACTCCTCCAATCGAGTACCGCGGGCCATCCACCCAAACACAGTAGTGCTTCCCACCGGGGTATGCCACCCAAACACAGTAGTGCACACCCCCTAGTAGACTGTAGAGGTACTCTCCGGACGAGTACCGCGGGTCTGCACTGTCACACAGGTAGTGCTCCATCATCCATGAGTCTGCACTCAAACAAAGTAGTGCTCCGTCCACTAGTCTAGTCGACACACTCCAAGTCGAGTCGGTCAAGTAGTCGTCAGGTCTCAACCGGCTACACGGTCTCCATACTCCGAACGCTCGTCTCAGGGAGGGTCCGCTCCATGAGCTACAGGTCAATACTCCAAGTATCTCAAAGTCCCATGAATAAGTATCTCAAAGGACCGCCTCGTCAAAGGGGTCTCAAAGCAACAGACGGCGCGTCAATCGGACGCCCAGTCTGTGAGTTATTAGCCTTTTCGTCCCAGGGGCCCGGTTGGTCTCGTGTGCGAACCAACCCGGACGTATCTCAACTGTACTCCCTAACTCTCATAGGGTATACTCATAGGGACCGTTTCTCAACGTGATCACCAACGTCACTGACGGTTCGTCAAACGGACGTCTGGTCTGAAAGATATCAGCTTTTCCGTTCCAGGGGCCCAGTTGGATTTCGGGTATAATCCAACCCGGCCACTATCCAACAGTAACCCAAAACTCGGGCAAAGTATGCCAAACGTTCTGTCTCCTCAAGAGGAATCCAACAAAGTCGACGGCACGTCAATCAGACGCCCGGAGCTCAAGATATAAGCGTTTCCGCTCCGAGGGCCCGGTTGGTTTCGTGCACGAACCAACCCGGCCAAACCCAATGTTCTCAGAAACCTTGAGTATAATATACTGAAACGACCGTCTCGATCCAAGGGTCGCATAGCCGCTGACGGTGAGTCGATCGGAGGACTACAGCTCAAGATATGGGTGAAAAACCATGAGGGGTCCGAAAATGGGGGGTCTGGGCCCGAACCGACCCGGCCTAACCCCCACCCCCCGGGTAGGCCCGAACCGGGCCGACCTGACCTGGGTCCGGGTCCGACCCGGATGGGCATGGCCCGGCCTGGGTGGCTCGGCGCTGGCCGAGCGGACGCGCCCAAGGAGCCCCCCCCCCCCCCCCCCCCCGCGCGGGGGCCGCTTCTTGTCACCAGATGCGGCGCGCTGCCGCGTCCCACGTTCCCCTATCTCGCGCGGCCGCGGGACCCTCGGTCGCCGCTGCCCCCGACTGCCGGTGCCGCCGCGCCGGCGTGGTGCGCCGGCAGGGGCTTCCGCGGACCACCGGACACACTCCGGTGGTCCGATTTGTCTACAGTCTTCGCCAGTGATCAACCCAGGACCCGACCTTCGCTGCAAAGCCTTCAAAATGCCTTCGCGGCCCACCTCACCATCATCCGTCGATCCGCACTTCGACAACAAAAAGCGGGGTCTTCAAACCGCCTCCGCAGCCCTGACTCCGGTTGCGGTTTCGTTCAGCCTCAACGGCGCAGCGCGACGATGCCATGCTTCTTCGCCGCGTTCTTTCTTGTGTCTGCACGGTGCCGTTGCACTGTGCCGCCTTTGTTCGTGCCGCAACGAATCAAAACAACAAAAGGGGAGGAGAGTCGGCCGTGTTTGTGCGGTCCGACCTACTCCCGTTAAGTTGGTAACAAGCGGCCCCAAAGACGAAGAACAACAAGGAATTTTCATGACAAAAGAGAAATCAACCCAAACAGTTTTTTCCCCGCAACAGATTATTCCCAACCCGCAACGAAAATGTTCGCAGATCAAAAAGGTAATAAGTTGATCTGTGTTACCTTGTTTTCTTTAGAAAGAAAGAAATCAAGGGAATAAAATCATTCTCAAACATAATTCCCTACCTCAAGAATTGTCGTCGGACGAGATTTCGTCGCGTCGTGGAAGGGGCGTCGCGGAAGAAGCGTCGCGGAAGAAACGTCGCGGAAGAGGCATCGTTGATGTTGTGGTACACGGCGTCGCGTCGTTGATCTCTGAGGGTTTGGCGTTCTTCGTCGGAGGTCGGAGCGTTCTTCCCATTCTTCACGTTCTTCGCGTTCTTTGTCGAAGAAGAATACTTTCCTCCAAATCCTCTCCACGCCACAAGTTACAACAAAAAATAAAATAAGAGGTATCTTATTTTATTAACGCACATGACACATTTGAAAATTCAAAAGAAACGAAAAGAACAATTAATTCAATTAATTAATTGCAACGAGTTAACCACCCAATTTAATGAGGCGTTTCTTAACCAGAAAAACGCAAGGTTGACTTTCATTAAAGAGGGGGGTTGCGGGTGCATTACTTAGAGGGAAGGATACAATGGGGTTCGTGTGGGTCCCACCTCACAAAATATCCTATCAAGTGGGTAGGATATTTTGGATTCCACCCTATCCTCTTAACTTAGATTAAGCATCTTTAAAGTGGCTTTAAGTGAAATAAAATAAAGTGTTGCACCACTTTTATTTTATTTCTTAACTTAACCCCAAAAATTAAAAACCACACCCAAGAAAACGCAACTCCCAAAAAGGCGTTTCTAAGAAAATACTGGCTCTGTGAATCCATCAGTGCCCTCAGAATTCGATCTCGAGCACCGGTTCAAAAGTTATAAAACCCCACTCGTTCGTTCACTGAACGTACCTGAGCTAAGCTTCGGAAAAAGATTCCGGGCACACCGGGCCTCAGAATCAGGCACCGTCAGAAACTGCATTCTTGTAAAATCCCAAAGAAAATTTATAAAAAAATTTCCCTTGAAATTTCCGGGTCTTTACAGTATTCTTAATAAAAATAGAATACTTTGGGATTTAATTTGTGGAGTAATGGTTGAAATTTTATTTTGGAAGAATATCTATTTTTATTGTGAAAATATAGTGATTTGGGTTATTTATGGAAATGAATAACCTATAATTTAGAATATGTGATTTTGTTAATTATACTTCAGTATGAGACTTTAATTGTAGTCTATGTTTTTGGAGTTAATTGTTAAGATTTACTATGGAAGACTCTATGATTAAATTTTTTTGAGATTTGGGTTTCAATCTTAGTTTGGATTATTTTGAATAATTTTAAGGACAATTGTGTATTGAATGGTCTTTCATGAACTTTGGGTACTTTTTCTAAAATTTTGGAGATTAATACTAGTATTTATTTTAAAAAAGGATTATCATTTTTGGGGATTATATGATCTCATACGATCCATTTTGGTTTTAGTTGATGTCTAAAGACAAGGTAAATATATAGTTCTTCTTTTTTAGATTAGGTGATTCTCTAGAAGTTGATTCTTGTGATTTTTATGAGACCAAGTCTTTTTGAATTCTCATTGTTTGGAGAAAAGATTAGTTTTTGGTATAAACTTATTAAAGGATGAAACTCTAATTGAAGGTAAGTATATTTCCTTATGTTCTTATTCTATGTTGTAAATGAATTTCTCAAAATTATGAAAAGGAACGTAAAACAAAAACTGTATTGGTTTATGTTTCCTACTGGGTAATCAAAGACCGTTTAACACATCATATCTTTGTGATTTTTTGGTAGTTAACTTTCTTCTAATAATGTTTTCTGTCACCTTCTATCAGAACATGATAATTTGTTTTCTCTTCCATATCCATGTTTCCCTATATGGAATCCTAGTATGGGTTATCTCGGGTAACCTTTGTACTTCACTTTCATTATTTTAATGTGATAGTTTTATTGACTCTTTTTCCAATGTGGGACTTTCAATGAAGTTTCTGAGCCCAATTTTAAAATCGCGAGGAGGTAATTTCCAAAATGGGGAAAGATGAATCATCCCATGTAAATAAAGAATATGAAGTTTTCATATTTATTAATATTTTTGAATTAAATATTAATTTTACTTTAAAGGGGATTCTATGTTCGATGGAATACCTGATACACAACAAAGGGATTTTTTGAAATCTTATGTTGCACACAACGTTGGGTCATACTAAAAAAAAATAATATTATATTATTTTAAATGGTTATTAACGCCTAGCTGTTGTAATGGAATTACTGAAAAAAAATAACTAAAGAAATTAGTATACATGTGGGATAAATGTTTTTACATTTATCTAATAAAATTTAGAGGCTTAAAAAAAGAATCTGATTTTAAGCATAAATACTCTAATATTCATTAAATGGTCGATTTACCACCTTTTGATTGAGAACACTCTTTAAATCAAGTTGTGGTTACCTTTATATGTTCTATTTGACAACATAAAATTCTTCAATAGAATTGGGACATCAAAATTTACTTTGGGTAAAATTTTGGTATTTTTCTGATAAAATTCATTTTTTAATGAATAGTGAAAAATACTTTATTTTAATTCAAACATGCATTTAAATCTAACATATTTATATGGTTATATTTTTTTAATGGTTTTAATGTTTAATTAGATTATATTTTTACCATTTGATCTAATTATGGTCATTGGATGAAATTTCACTTTGAAATTGGTCATAAATAAGTGTCAATCTTTTGATAGATATTGTTTCATAAAAACACGCTATTTGTTTGGAAAACAAAAATTAATTTTAAATTAATTAATGAAACTTCTATGTATTGAAGTTTGTAAAATATACATTATTTTTGAATTTGGAATATCAAATATATCTTAGGCTGATGTTTTGGTATTTTTCTGAAAAACTTCAATTTTTTATGAATAGTGAAACCACTTAGTAATAGTTAAAAAACTGAATTTTTCATTTAAATAAAATTTTACCACTTCTATGAATTTAATTTCAAAAATAAAACATACATGGTTGTTATTAGTAATTAAAAATTTATTCAATAAGATGAAAATAATTTTTTGGTAAATAGTAACTTTGTGCTTTTATTTACCGTAGTTAAAGTTTAATAGAGAAATTTATGGTAAAAAGAATATTATAATAATAAAAAATTACATTAAGACTTTTCATAACCTTATTATATAAGTTATTTACAACCATTTTCATCCTTGGGTCAGTTTTGGGACCCCATGGTGCCACTTGAGAGGGATAATGACACTTAAGTAAAGGAAAAAATGACACAAACAAAATATCTTTTAGTAAATTAATTTTTACCTAGGGTTATATATGTTATATTTTAGACTATAAATATTAAATGGAAAGATAAAAATATTTTCTACATCATGGTATTTGTTTAATAATTTTTATACATAAAATAAAAAAAATAATTTATGACACCAAAATGATGCAGCATTTAACTCATTAATAAATGATTTAAATAAACAAGATTATAAATATTAAAATAACATCCAAAACCTACCAAATTCTTATTGGTTTAATTTATTTCAACCATGATTCATCTTATCTTCTACAATAATGTGTTTTGGACATGTAGATGCTAAAAATCATTATATAATAAAATAATACTTTCACACATTCCTAAAGAACCCCTCTTCCACCTTATAAAATCCCCTAACTTCTAACCCATTACTCACACCTCTCAAGCCCCTTGGATCATCTGAACACACCCCAAATAATCTCTAAATATCCATATCTTCCTCCTAGAAGCCTTAACATAGGTATAAAGAACTTCAAGAAGTCCTTTTTGATTCAGGCCAAAGGGAGTTACCCGAATTAAAGGTAACAATTTATCTTAAGTTCATTTCTTTTATTTTACATCTCCAACCCATAAACTCTTTTCATTACTTTATTTTATAAAAACCAAAGTATCCTAAATATACTAGTATTTTGTTATGATAATTATCCAATCTAAACATACACACACCTCCATCTAATGGGTAAAGAACATACTATTTTTGTGGGTGGCAAACTAACACCTCACGAAACAATGATTGTTCAGTTATCTCCTACCACCTCTTATGGTGGCCATTATAATGGAAATATATTTATATATGATATATATTTTGTTTATGTTTTATTTATTCTTAGGTATTTTTAATTTATATCACACCTTTACGGTTTCCATTATGAGTAAACGATATAATTTCATTTGAGAAAGTGCGGACTACCACCCCCTCAATGTGATATGACTTGTTCATACCATAAATGGGACATATAAAGGATGGATTTATTGAAATTATATATGATATTATAATGTAATTATTATATAAATATGTATCATTATGTTTTAATTCAATCAAAATATGAAATAGAAATGGAAGTAGCGTTCATGTGTACGTACGACTTATCGTCTCCATGAACGGTGCATTTCATTTCTTATCTCTAAATGTTATGTACTATTATAAATAAATATATATAATGGATATATATGATATATATTATATCTAAATCAAGAATATAATTACGGAGACAATGGACTTTGGACCACATTGACAACTTGTAATTATAAGGTGTTAATTTTTTGCTCAAGTACCCAATATCGACAAAATGACCATTATTAACTTAAATGATTACATAATGTTTATAAAATGGTAATAAGTGATATAAACAGAATAATAAACTTGAAAAAGGGTTATAAATAAATTTTAAATTAACTTACATTTATTATTTATGAATAACAAGGAACAAACAAGTCAAGTCGGACACGAGGTAAGGGGTTTCTTATCTCACTTTTAATTCTGCGAGATTTCCATTATTCGCCACTAATTTATTGCATGTGGTATATTGTGTACTTCCATTTGATATATATTGTCTTTATACTCTTTATATTCATGTTATTCTATGAATAATTTGGTGGTTGTTAACATTTAGTCATATGAATCGATTTATTACAATGTGGTAAGGGATTTTCATCTCACTTTTTATTTTCATGAGATTCATGCTATATTTTCCACTATTTCCATTTGTATGATGTATGTACTTCCCATGATTATATTAATTGAGTAATATAATTCAATTTATGGGTATTTAAATCTTCATTTTATGATCCTTCTTTGATGGGTTGTATGTTTCGTAAGTTACCAAATCAGTAAGGGAACCTTTTAACCCAATTTCCATTCCTTGTGTTAATATGCTAATTCTTAATTATGTCATGATATGATTAGTTGTGAAATCACTGTTTATTTATTTATGTTAAAATTTACACTCCCCTTTTTGTGGATATACTTTTTATACACATAATCACTCCAAAGATAAATTCTCAAGTCATCGATATGAACTTGATAAGAGTAATTTTAACTAAATTTCCATTCATTGAGTTTAACATCCAAGTCATTAGTTTTGTCTTAAAAATAACATGTGTGAATTTCCTATGATTGATTTACACTGAATATCCAATCATATTGAGTGTATTTATAATTATCACACATTTTTATGTAATTTATTTATCCTCAATCTATGTATATAGTTTGTATAAGGGATTTCATCTCAATTTACATTCCATTGAGATTTCATTGTTGTCATGAACCAATTCACTATTATATGGTGTATATACTATAATTTGGAATATTATATCATGAATCCCTTTATTCTCATGATATTAAAAAGTTATAATTCAATGTTATTCCTCAATTACTTTTATTCAATAGTCTCCCATTTTGTTAAAAACTCTTTAACTAAAATATTGTTTTAAAGTTTTTAAAGATTTATTATTTTAAAGGTTTATCATTAATGTACCTGTCTTAAAAATGATTTTAAGGATTTATTTATATGGACATTAATGTTTTAAAATTATAATTTATTTAAAAGTTTCAATGTGGTATGGGACACTATGATTCCAAAATATCTATATTAAATGTTTTAAATGGTTTTGAAAATGGTTTGATTAAGCATTGTTTATTTCAATATCATGATTTGATATATTGGAATGCAGAAATGCTATATTTATTTTATACTTGTGTTATGTGTTATGATTATGTTTTGGTTATTAGGAATTGTTTACATATATGGGTGGTTCCTTTATAAACTTATGGTTGGTGAGCCCGAGATAGCTCTCTAATTCATTGGGTAGTGTGAAGGAGGTAAACGTTAATGTTTATCCTAAGAGATTTAGGGAATATAATGTGATGGGTATTCCAAATGTGACTACCTATGTAGTTGTGATAGCTACAATGTAAGTATGTTATGAATGCCATAAGTTACCTTTATGATTTATGATTTCTGCATGTTATTCATAAATCTTATTATTTTATGAGGTATGTTATGATTGAAAAGTATGGTTTCATTGAATTGTATTTATTGATGGGATAATGTTTCTTTTCATTAATTTATAACCCTTACTGAGCTTTTTATGCTCATCCCATGTTGTGAAATGTTTTTTCACATGATATAAAGATGAATAGGGTCAAGGATAAGATCAAAGAAAAGTCATGCTGTCTAAAACATGGAACTAGAAAGGTATCATTTTTTATAGAGTTTTTATTTTATGAAAAATGGATACTGGGTAATAGTGTCTACATGTAATATTCAAGTTGTTATGTAATAGTTATGGCCTAATTATCTAAAACTCTACACCTAAAAATATCCTGAATGTAAATTCTAGACATAATTCAATATTATGTAATGTTTAAGGATGAGTCCTTATAGGTATTCTTGATATTTTACAAACATCTCAATTGAGTAAGTATCACCATGATCCCACTCATGTTCTATGTTGGGAAGAAATAGAGTTAGAGCATGATGCTTCTCTTCTGGGGAAACTGGTTGAGATCGTTGACTCTCATGTGAAAGTCTTGAATGGGAAGTCGATTCCATTGGTCAGAGTTCTTTGGAAACAAGGATCATATTCTCATGAGACATGGGAATGAAAATCATTGATGATGGAGCAGTGGCCTCATCTCTTTATGGGGATTACATATTCCACATGACTTTACAGGGACAAAAAGTTATTATGGTGGAGATTTTGTAACATCCCGTTATCTTGATTGGGTTACTTTTTCACTCTCTCTAAGTACCATTTTGGTTTAACATCTTTATATGTGGTTTTATATATTTTCGGTAGGGTGAAGAGAAGTTACAGATCATGTAACCATGATACTCGCCAAGTAATGGTGGATTGGTACAAGTTGTGAAAGGGGAGATCACACCATGAAGGGATAAATATTATTACTAGGGATTATAGGACATGACTTGCTGAAAGGTCAATTTCCAAGCCAAGTCAATGGGTTTTTTAGAGAACTAATCTAGTGTGGACTTTATGACATGACTGATGGTTGCACATCATGACTCGGCCCACACTGAGTTTTAAATCAAGCATTTAGAAATTTTGGTTATGTACCTCCGACACTTCATTTCTCTTGAACCAAAGATATTCCTAGGGGATTTTTATAGGATCCTTTCTTCCTAGATTGATCTGCTCGGTGCCTTATCTTTGCTGTGGTCATACTGAATCTCTTCCGGTACACGATCTTTCTGCTTCT
The DNA here is from genome assembly GCA_963277665.1 of Viscum album. NCBI lineage: Eukaryota > Viridiplantae > Streptophyta > Magnoliopsida > Santalales > Viscaceae > Viscum > Viscum album. The sequence goes on from OY728165.1 coordinate 1,149,003,352, forward strand.
TTGTTGCAAGTGATTGCGGTTGCGCCTTAGATTTTTTGGTACCAGATCCATTGATCTATGTTGGATGATCCTTCTTTTACTCCTCTAGATCATTTTTGAAATCTTCTTTCGAAGGCCATTTCCTTCTTTGGTCATGGTGCGGTGGTCATTCTTCTTTGAGTTACGTGGGTTTCTTCTCTTCCGACAACCTCTTGTATTATGATTTGGATCAATCTGAAGACTAGGGGATTTTATTCTAGGGACTTCATTGAAGGGATGAATTTAATTGATTTTGGATTCTATTTATGGGCATGTGTGACTCGTAATTTGAGGTAGGTGGTTCCATATATAGCCTATTTTGACAATAACGATTGTCTTTTCTTTATAAATTTTTTTATAAATAGAATTGGCATGATATTTTTGTGTCTGTTGAAATGAGTTTTAGAAGAGAAATGTTTTCCCTAGTTGTGGATAAATGGAAAGAAAATGGTGATTTTAATGAATTGAAATGATTTGTAAAAAAGATATCATGGATTACCTTGGCTACATAGGTGCAAGGTTAAGCATGGGTCCATTGTCCATTGTTTTGTTATTATAAAGGAGTTATTTCTGGGGTATTTCCTCTATTACCTAGGCATGTTGTTATAGGGGACTGATGTTGACAGTTTGGGCAAGTTTACTCATGGGGTATTGCTTTGATTCCTAGGCCTCTGTTCTAGGATTAGATTAGTGCACTTGATTATTGTGGTATGTGTAGTCTATTGCTGGGGCATGCAGTATTTATTGGTGTTGTGATACTTGTGATTTTCATTTGTATTTCTTATATTTCTAAGTTACCCTTGATATGATTGTTTATTCTTGTGGAAAATGATATGGAAAATGTGGTTTAAAACTGATATACATGCTTTTGTTTAGAACTATGTAAAAAGGGAAATGTTTACCATGTTTTCTATAAAAAATTACTTTATTTATTATCATGAAATGTTTTTATTTAAAATGAGAATACAAGATTCATTATACAGAGACTTGTTATGGAACCCCTGGGTGGGATCCTACTTAGCCTGTTAGCTCACACCCTCCGCACCTCTTCCGCGGTGTGTAGACGTTTCTTTGTCTTCCAGTGCAGGGGAAGGCAAGGCTCCGCAGTGAGGTAATGGGGTTCATGCCCGCTAGTTGGGTAGCTGGTGGTGAGACGGTTGGAGTTCATCCATACCATCATTTGGAGTAGTTGTGTGGTTTTTACATCCTTTCTCTTGGACTTGTCTTGGAGTTTTTGGCTACTTTTTCATTGTCTATTTCTGCAGTTTCATTAGAGTTATGGAATATATATTTTCTAGTATTTATCTATTTCTTTCTTGATTTATATATATGTATACCTTGTGGTTGTTCAGGTTGGGTGAAATTATTCCCATTGTTGTGTTGATCGATGCCCGGGTGCTTGTCACCAGCCCATAGAGATTGGGAATGCCCTTCGGGAATGTGACGAAATGGGTCGGGTGCCGAGTTTGAGGGAAACCCAGGATGGTTCATCACACACACACAAACACATACATACCTACACACATATGTACATACGTACTTACGTACCTATGAACATACATACATACACACATATGTTCATACTCCCATACACACTTATGCACATACATACTTAAAAACATTCGTACTTTGTACATGCCTACTTACCCACGTATGTACGTACCAACATACATCCATATGTTCGTCGCTAAATCCATATGTACCTAGGTACATATGTACCTACATATGTACTTATGCATGTACGTACTTAGACATACACGTACTTACACACACATGTACTTACGCACGCCTGTACTTACACACGCATGTACTTACACACACATGTACTTACAGAGGCATGTACGTACCCACGTCCGTACCTACGTCCCTACGCACCTCTGTACCTGCGTTCTTACATATAGATGTACATGACTACGTATTTCCGTACATACGCACTCACAGATGGACATACGTCCCTATATACATACAAACTTACGTACCTACGTACATACTTACATACCTACGTACATACTTATGTACGTACTTACATACTTACATACATACAGACAAACACACGCACACATAAAAAAACACACACACCCATACATACATACAAACACACAAACATATATACAGGAAAACACACACACACACACACACTCACACACACACATAAAAAACACACACACACACATATATATACACACACATATATTTATACATACATACGTGCATACATACATACAAACATACACACACACACAGATATATATATATATAAACATACATACATGAATACATACATGTATACATACAAACATACATACATACATACATACATACATACAGACAGACAGACAGACAGACAGACAGACAGACAGACAGACACATATATATAGACACACAAACACACACACACAGACACATAAAAACAAGCAAACAAACAAACAAACAAACAAACAGACAGACAACCAAACAAACAAACCAATCAACCAACAAACAAACAAACAATCAAACAACCAATCAAACAAAGAAACAAAGAAACAAACATACATACATACTTACATACATACATACATACATACATACATACATACATACATACATACATACATACATACATACATACATATATACGTACGTACGTACCTATGTACACACATACATACATATGTACTTACTTACCAACATACAAACGTACATACAAACATACAATCCTACATTCGTACGTAACTATATATGTACCTACCCACCTACACACATACATAAATACATACATACCTATATACATACATACATGAATACATACATACATACATACATACATTCAATCATACATACATACATCCATCCATCAATCCATCCATCCATCCATCCATCCATCCATCCATCCATCCATCCATCCATCCATACATACATACATCCATACATTCATCCATCCATCCATCCACCCATACATACATACATACATACATACATACATACATACATACATACATACATACATACATCCATACATACATACATACATACATGCATGCATACATACATACATACATACATACATACATACATACATACATACATACATACATACATACATACATACATACATACATACATACATACATACATACATACATACATACATACATACATACATACATACATACATACATACATACATACATACACACATACAGACAGACATACATACATACATACATACATACATACATACATACATACATACATACATACCTATATACATACATACATACATACATACATACATACATACATACATACATACATACATACATACATACATACATACATACATACATACATACATACATACATACATACATACATACATACATACATACATACATAGATACATACATACATACATACATACAACCATCCATCCATACATACATACATATATACATACACATACATACATACACACACACATGTAGATCAGATGGAAACCACGCTGAAGAACATCACGTCGAGCGAACAAGGAAGCAACCCTAACCCTGACTTTCACCGCTCCTTCGTTGACGCCGTCGCTGGGCGCAACTAGTCTGCTCAAGATGCTTCAAAACCCTCAGAAATCGACCCAAAGATATTCCAGCACAGAGGACTCTCAGTGATTTCCTTTACAAAGAGGTGCACACTCTTTCTTCCGGTCTTCGATTTTTACTTGTTGGAAATATTTTTAAACAAAGACTATCGTTAATCTTCCTCAGAAAGAACCTTGAAAATATTGGTAATGGGAATCATTATATCAGTCTCTTCAACTCCTCGCACGCCATTTTTAGATTTACGGCTGAAAATGAATACTATAGGTTCTGGACGAGAGGTGCCTGATCTTTTAGTGGTTACATAATGCAGGTCTTGAAGTGGTCTCCAGATTTCTACACCGATTCTGGACCCCCTGTTGTCCGTATATGGCTCAGATTCCTTGGTCTGCCCCCTTCATATTTTTAAGCAAGAGGCCCTGTTTTCTATTGCTGGTTTATTTGGGAAACCACTCAAACTAGATTCTTCTAATAAGAACCTTTCACATCCCTCGGTCACTAGAGTTTGTGCTGAAGTCGATATTTCACACCCATTGCCAACTTATTTTTGGATTCAAAATGTAGAATACATATTTTTTTAGAAAGTTGTATTTGAAAATGTTCCAGATTATTGCCAAAAGTGTTATTCAATTGGTCATTCAACTAATATATGTGTGAGTAAGCCTCATGATTCACTCCCCTTTCACACTTCAACTCAATATGGGTCAAAAAAGAAGAAATAAAAGGGATGGAAACTACTTCCTTAGGTCATCAAGGGGACCCTTATACAAATTATGATAACAAGAATATCTCTTATTCCATTAATATCTCCCCTTGCTGATCTCATGGATTCTGTGGAAGAAGTGCATAAGGCTCAACCTAGCAATGAGACTAAATTGATTCCTAATAAATCTAAACCTTCTAAACTTGAGACTACTAAAATAGATCATCACCCACAAATTGAGGAAAAGAACGATCACTCGGACTCCGGGGAATATTCTCATGATGATTATGATAATTCCTGTAAGATTGAAGATGCCTTCATCAAATCAAGTGATAAAAAGGTAAAAAACCACTGGTTGATGTTGATGGCTTCATCACTCAAAATATCAAAAAATGTCGAAAACGTAGAGATTACTCTAATATTGAGAGAAATATCATCACAAGATCTTTAGAAGCCTCTAGGAATGTTAAAATCATCATCCCTTTACAACCTGTGGTTGCTGAAGAGTTTCCTACATCTTCTGAAGAAATTGATTTAGATGACTGTAGTAGTGAGGATGATGATGACCCTGCAATGAGGGATGCTTATCACCTTGAGGAGAAATTGGACTTATTGAAAGATCTCGACTCTTGGATGGATGATCCTGATGCATTAGCATTCCTTCAATATAAAAAATGGTGAAATTTATGATAAGGGGTACCTTCAACTCAGAAAAAGAATGTTCATAAAAGTAGTGGAAGAATTTAAAAAAAAAAATCCAGACTTCAATTTCAAGGTAATACTGTGGCAATGACTCCTCCAGGTTCTCTTTACCCTTAGTGTGAAAATTCAAGACTCAATGATTCTCCTTTCCCCATCTCTATGGAAGAGGTTCCTCATGTGGTAAGGATATTTGGAGCTCGAGATAACTTAGTGATTATTTTGTTTGTTTGTGCTCTGAACTAGTGAGGATTCTGGATCTTCCCCCTTTTCCTGGTCCACTTCAAGTAGATTTAGTTTGCGGTGTTATGAACTCTTCATGGCTGTTTTGATTGACTTTTGGGATTCAAACCTCATTTGTTTTTGGAAAAGGCATATTGCTGGTTTGGATCAACAACAGGCAGAATCCAAGAGGAGCCGTTGCACTGGTGAGGTGCATGAATGCTCTTCCTGACCTGATGTTGACATGTCCCATGGGCTAGAAATTCTGGATTTATAAACAGATGCTTCCCTTTAATAATCACTGCTTCACAATGTGCCTTCCTTCTAGATGATCTGTTCTTCCTATGAAAAGATTACAGATTATGGATTTGTAAAGGATGAAAGATGGATTTTCAGGAAGACTTACACTTCCCCTATTTTTAATTAGTATGTATTTTTTCTTCTATCTTCATGTAACCACTTTCTTTTTGCTGGTGTAGCATCATTA